>CM056993.1:299276759-300480759 GCA_029891345.1 Dryococelus australis | reverse complement strand
CATGAGACGGCAGGCGTGCGTAATATTCGCGCTTCAAGTCTCAATTACGACTGCAGAACACACACACACACACAGAAACCACTCGAAATGTCATTAATGTTAACATCAACAGTTTCTGACAGTTCTGTCTGAAGGGATGCTTAACAGAACGCCGAGTAGGTCACAGAAACTCTTACTCTGCTGTTGATGTCTCTTCTCCTGCATAATAATGAACTACCGTTTTCGGATAAATTTCTGACCTCATCCAATGTGACAGCTAGACTGTGGCCCTATCACGCATATCATACGCACTGGCCAAATAACAATCCAGCATATAAATAAAATACGTTCGCATGTGATCCTTACATACAAATGGTTGAAAAATGTTAAGAGTTAATTTCATTCCTAAAATATATGTCACAGTAAACCTAAATGATTTAAGTTAGTTGAGGAATTTACTTCCGAGGAGTTTTTTTAAATAATATGAAGAATTTTCTGGTCTTTATTTTTCTCTCTCCCATACTCTACCACGTATTTTTAATTACAAACAAAATTATTAGGAGAAATGTGCCAAACATCCTACTCAATTTAAAATACGATTTTATGACGTTATTGGTTTTTCTAAAATAATAAGTAATATCTGAAATGAACTTTGTGTTACCTGTTGTATCACACGGCAAGCTGTATTATGCTTTGTTTGAATGGATTTGTTATTTTGAAAAGTTAATTTTGCAGCACATTAGGCGTTTTTCAAGTTTGCTGATGTATGTTACTAATATCACACATCCTGTGGGATATTATGAACATATTTTGTTTTCAGTTTAAACCTAGATCATATCGCCTTATCAACAAGAATAACTGACATGTTTAAAACTTGACACACTTCTATACTGGAGTGTGTTGCAAAGGAAAATGTTGACTTTGTAACTGAACTTTAATTCGCAATGTTCAGCTGGATAAATATAATCAAAAGGATTCTCAAAAATCAGGCCTATCTGGTTTAACCTACTATTTAAATATTTGTAGCCTAGGATTATTATTCTTCCAAGCAGAATTTACATGTGAATGTTGTATAGTCTTATGTTCATGGACACTCTTTATGACACCAGATTCTGGTTTTAGTACTGGCATTCCCCATCATCTTCGATATCTTATACCATTCTTTGCTGTTAATTTAAGCTCCATTCTTTTAATGTCTTCAACTAATAAGCCAAACAATTTAGCCTCTATTCCCACGCGTATTTCACTAATGCCTCCTCTAATTCCTCACCAGGTGCTGCTTTACTTTCAAGTTCAGCTATATATTCCTCACGACTATAGATTTTGTCTATCAATGTAGATTTAGGAACATCATACAGCTACGATGCTCGTCTTAATCCTATTCCCTTCCCCCTTTACAACAAGTATAATTTTCATATCTTCTTCAGACTACAGTTAAAAGTTTATTAGGCGCCATCTGTACCAAAAATGGCTCTATCGTGTTGCGATACGTTGCAAGGTATAATATTGTTAAACACGCCGGCTTTATGACAATAGTTTTATTAGGACGAGCGAGGAACTATTTACCATTATGAATTAAATAATACTTTACTCGAAAAAGCGAACCACACACTAACAAGGCGTATTCTGTATTCGAGCCTGATCGATCTTTGTCATGTGTAACACGTTAGCAAACTTTCAATATTATTTAAATTTTGCCATTACTAAACCGACTACAGACAAACGTGACACTTGCACATACCGGGTGACACACACACACACATAGCTGACCACACCCAACACAAATTTATACTAATCCTCTACCAAGGAGGGGGCCGCGGTTATGTAGCGGTTAGACTACTCGCCTCCCACCCAGGTGAACCGAGTTCGATTCCCAGCGGGGCCACTCTAGGATCCTCGCCTGTGCGAATCGTGATGGTGATCTCCCGTTTTCTCCCGCCCTTCCACGGCACCATACTCACCTCACCCCCCCCCCCCCCCCCTCGTCGACTTTCAGGACCTACATGTTCACTCACTCGTTTTTCCAGGGACTATAAACCCAGTACCTTTCGCAAGGTAGGTCGGCGAGCGAACCAACTGGACCACGTCTGCAGAGATCACATTGTAATAATGCATTAACCATATTTGTTGCATGAATGAGAACACCAGTCGTACACGACATTTAACACCGGCGAAAGAAAACGAAAGATACATTGGTTTTTACATGTATAAAATGTTTCGACAATTCAAGCGGCATTCATTTTTTTACTATTCCGTGCGGGCGAATCAAAAGCGGCAACTGTTACAAAAATTCTTGTCAGACATAAATTTTTTACAGCCGCTGAACATTACTGGCATTTTTTCACAAGGTAATATTTTGCACTTGTATTTTATACACAAAAGGCTTACGCAGTTCATAGTTAACGTGAAGATAGAACGAATTTTGTGTCAGAACGCAATCCTCCAAAAGATCATACTAGAATCATGTATACAACTTCAGAAAGCAGATTAATTTATTGACAATTTAACCAAATTGGCATTATAGCATTACTAAGCCATCAAAATCACATGCTTTTTTACTAACTGTAATTAAAATTAAGATAAAATATTCCTCCTTTATAATGCGTGAATTCGAGAGAAATGTTAGTCATCGAAACATAAGTAACGTGAAATTAATACGACGTGCAGGGATCATCTTAAAAAAAAAAACTACTTCCTTATGCTTAAGAAGTTTGAGCACTGAATACCAGAAACTGAAACACAATTTCCTAATTTTTATATGGAAGATAACCTTTCACTAAATGTCTCCCTTTTTTCTGTGCTAGCGACCTACATGTGTATATTTACCAAACTCTCAAGATAAATCAGTCTTTCTTCGCTTTGAGATGTTGTGTAACATGAACATTTGTGTTGACTGTGAACTGATCGCTGAGAATGTACCCGTTAAAGCCTTCTTCAGTTTAGGCTATAAATGCCGTCAGCGGTCGCTGCTTGTAAGCGGTGCTCCAGCCTTAAGAAGATACTTTTTTGTGTTTATCTATAATTTTTTCCTGAGCGTTATTTGTTTTTAAGCATACTGACATCATCATATCCTTTCTGTCCGCGATTAATTGGTGACTGTTTCCTGTTTGGAAATTACCAGAATCGTTTAGGTTTACTATTGCCTTATTGTTGTAGGATCTTATTTCTCCCGCAAAAGGAAGTGCTTGTCTAACAACCGGTTTCACCAACAACCCCTAACATTTAAGGGTTACTTAATTCCACAGCTGACTGTTTCACCAAAATTTAAGTGACCCTTAATCTACACTAGATAGCCCTTAATTTAGGGACCCGAAATCGGACATTTAAATCCTTAAGAGCCCCTTAACCGAGATGAAAACCATAATAAAGTGGCTGCTAGTGAATAAATTGCGTATAGATAACCCGAAATGTGTTACACAGTGTTTACTTTTCTAATTCAAATTATTTCTAAATCAAAGTAAGAATTTTTTAGTTTCACAGTTATTTTTTCTGAATGCAAAGTCATTATTTGCTGAAATATTGTATGCATTCATGGCGAAATACAGTGTCAGCTGAAAACTCGGGACTAGCGCGCATTTGTTTCGTGGATAGAATGTTTATTGGCTATTGTTATTGCGTTTTCTTTTGAGGCCGACATCTCAAAGAGCTGTCTAGGGGCATCATTCGCATTCAAGCCATTTGATACAATGTTTACAGCAGTTGCGATGCCAAGTGTAAATAGTTCGCCATGAATTTTAAACAACATATGGTTCATTTACACAAACCGTAGTATGTATTAGTGAATTATTTTGCTAAAGGTATTTGTAACGTTACCTTTACATACGTATTTATAAGTCGCGTCTTAAACCAGCTAGTTGCTGCTGTTATTTTTAAAGACCAAATCAACAGCTTAATAGTAATGTGTGTTCGGTGGCTATAGTGCCTCAGCTGTCATTTTTGTGTTCAATTAATTAGTATCGGCCTTCAGTTGTCAGTTTCCGAATTAAATGTATTCGTGTTAACCTCTCTTTTACACTTTGGTTTATTGTCTTTTGTCAAAGCTAATACCAATAACCTTTTTAACACTACACTATTCAATTAAGGGAATGCTTTAAACAAATTTAGATTTAGATTATCCGAAACCACTAGCGTCGAGTTACAGATCAAAAGAGTACCATTTTCTAAACTTTAACGCCACTACTCGAAAAAATTACTTTAAATTTATTTAATTCATTGCGTAGATCCATATCCAACTTATAATTTTACCATTTTTCACTGCGGGAAAACACAATCATCCGGTTTCACTCGTATACAACTAGCGACCGCTAACCTTACAATGTCCCTCGTCAGCTGTTTCTGATGCGAACTTCAAAACAAATGACGTTATCGGCCATCTAGGAATATATGATAAAAGCGCATTTGTGTCTATGCGCATTTGCAAGATATTTACAAGAGGCAAAAGCATTATATATATATATATATATATATATATATATATAGAAAACATAGTATTATTAGGCAGATAGCTGACAGATAATATATAAATTTATTAAGTACGCACAAACCACAAAAGTATTTGAAATAGATAAGAAAATGTTTGCCTTCACTACACTGCATAGCCTACCTGTGTCTCAAACATTACGCCTATATTTACGATATGAAAGAGTATATTATCACTTTGATTAAATTTCAGACTGGGCATAATATATGGCATTTACACTTTGTTTTTCCTACACATGAAAAATATTAAGTGCAAGTTTTGCATACATTCAACTTTGTTTTATATTTAAAATATTGCTAACGAGAGCCGAATTATTGATGTCATACAGGTGTTGCGACAATCACTTTTACAGTCAGGCAATGGGTGTTTCTAAATTACTCATGAATATCGTCAATGATACTCTCAACAATCTATCACAGTTTCAGAAAGTTTAATTTTGGTTAGTAATGAAAGTCACTATATAAATTAACCATGCTATCCTAAATGGGGAAATGTATTTTCTTAAGAGGGAGATGGACCCCCGCATTTTCTGTGAAATAGTTGTTTGCGCGAATACGCGTTATCTCGGTAAATAAATGTTCTGCAAATACGACTTCTTGTTATAAAGGATAAAAAACAGTTATCTATGCCTCTATATACATATTTTTTTACTTTTTTCATATTAAGTGTATTCTTGGAGAAAAAATTTCGTGAAAATGGTCAAATATCGCATTTTTAAAACTTGCTCATACAATTTTCATAAGCAGTAAGAGAAAAGTACAAATATACAGGCGTAGTTTAACGTGTCGTCTTTCATCACGTGTAATAAAACCCCACTGTTACAGATCTAATTTGCACAGTACAGCGTTACGACGGAAACACTGCACGCCTTGCGCGTAGGAGCGATGAGGCACTAGGTGTGCGTATTAGTGTCGCCCGTATCGTTCCCTCGCCTCTTGACCTTAGACTCGCACCTCCATCCCACTCTTAAGAGTGTCTAACTGCTTGAAGTAATATAGGCGAGATATTGCATAGTGTATAAAGGACGCATCGCTAATATAATAATAATTTTAAACAAGTCTGTTTATTCGTCAGAATATGGATTTTGAAATTGCCGCAAAGATACTACTGTCGTTAAAAAGAAACGTAGTAACATATAAACCCATTTACTAATTTTAACTAACTTTACCGAATCTTTAAAACACAGCAGTAATATCGTGCGTAAAATACAAAACAGTTATATTAAGTAGAAAAACTCGGGATGGTCTTATAGTATATAGGCCCAGTGCTTCTTTCTGGCGAGGCTTTGCACGGAGTATACATTGCGTTTAGGGAATATGAAGTCGGTGCCTAAACAAGAGAAATATTTCATTTTTTAATTTGTCATTAACCTAACGCGTAAATTTTATGAAGCACTGTATATTCAAATGCTTGAAGCAAGCTGCGTGAATATATGTAACGAGGCTAAAACATTATGCTATTACCGCAGGTAAAATATTAATTAGTTGAACTTCTTCCTAGTCGAAATAACACAACCCGGGCCTATATGAACAGTTGTAACTTTTACAGCGAAAATTCACACTTCGCACTGATGATTAGTAAAAAAAAGCGATCACAAAACATTGCAACATTGCAACACAACACTTCCGCGATAGGAAAGTGGCCTCGAAAAATGAAAAACTTGTATATTCACGTAAGTAATTTTAACATAGAAGATTTCGGTGCACGTGGTTATAGGCTATTCACGATAAAGTGAGTACTTTTTAAGGCTCTCCCAACAGACATTAACCACTAATAAATATATCTTATTGCAGCCTCAGGCGTTAACTCTTGAGAGTGGTAAAATGTATATACTGTGTTGATTAGTCACATTACGATGTTTATATTAAAAAGCAGCAGAAAGATAGAAATTGGGCGAAAGGAAAAAGTTTAGAAGGGTCTAAAAAATTGCTCACTTTACCGTGAACAGCATATAGTTGAACGAATGAAATACACATAGGCTATTTTTTCATATACGCATTGGCATCGTGATTCTTTGTAATATTTATTTGGCAAGCGAAAAAGCTTTAATTTCTTCATAAAACCAATTTTGGGTTAGTATTTGTTTTCTCATAACGAAACTAAACACTATTTCAGAAATAAAATATTTTCCCCCCCTTTCTTCGGTATTAATTTCCATTGGTTTGTTTAATCTCATGACCAGAGTGTAACACTACCAACATGAGAATGTTTGCAATTTGTTACTTTAAGCAGCCCCCAACTTAGTAGCACCTAAAAAAATGAGTTTTATAATTTTGAAACACCTCGACATCCTTAAGTGTCGTTAAAACCTAAGAGGCCCTTGGCTGGCGACCGCTTTAATCCTTGTTGGCGAAACCGACCATAAGATCCGTAAGCCTCGAACCCGTGCGGCATTTCATAAGATTAACATTTATCTGGCCATTTTCCAAGAGTGGTTGATGTGAGCCCTTTTCCCTCGCGTCCATTAGTGACGTAAATTTTAATTAGTCTTTGCGGCGAGCATAAATTTGATACTACATCATCGCGATTTCGGTCGCACACGCTTAACTATTAGTTGGCTGACGACTCAACGTTTTGTGCAGCAAGAGGACGGACTTTTTAAAGCGTGAATGGAATACTTTATTAATATTCAGCACCTTAATTGGTGTATTTTCTTGCATTGACGAATTTTTTTCTAGTGGTACTGTGCGAAATAGTTTTTTTTTTTTTCTTTGAATGAGCTGGAACCATGGCAACCACTGTTAGAGAACTTTGCTCTCAAAACATTGTTCTTTCTGTCAGTAAAATTGTATACTTAATTTATCTGTAGACTTATAATTCCAATGAACCCATTATTTACCAACGTAATTAGTGAGATGTAAATTACTGCCACACTTGTTATTTTACTGATTAGATTCTACACAGGTCGTGACTATTCAACTTGCTTGCATATAATCTGCGTAGAATGAGAAATTAAGTATGTCTTCCATATGAGAAAAACCCTGTATTTTAAATTAAATAGAATTTTCACACTCAGTGGTGACGTAGAAAACGGTTTACGAAAAAAAATACGGACATGCGCGATGTTGAATTTTTATTGCTGACAGTAGAAAAGCGGGAAATTTTTACCGAAATCAAATGTGAAAACCACGAGAATAGGTTTTCTATTGGCAACATTATCAAACTCTTGTTGCTAAAATTTTAAAGTTAACTTGTGGAGGATAAAGAAAATTTTCTCGTACTTCGTCATATTAAATGTGGTATACGTTGTTTTATTTCAAACGGAGATACAAATTTCTAGTATTTGTGCATTGTGCAACTTTGTTTTTCTACAAACAAAGTTAGGCTTGTGTGAATGTAATTCAAAGGCTTTGTAAACCACATCCATGAAGTATTGAGCCCTGCTTCATTAAAAACGATCAGTAAACTAATTACTACAAAAAAAACCTATTTTTTATACTTTATTGAATTTAAGTAGCTTCGTTTGGTCTCCGCACTTGCCTGATGCTGTAGGCATTGTAAGTAATTACAATAACATATGTCATTTTCAAATGTATTCGAAGAATTTAAAAGCATAATACGACTCTCAGCAACACAAAAAAGAAATAGCATTTTCAGCATAACAGTTTTTTTTTTTTTTAGGGAAACACTCGATTTTACATTGTTCTCATTTATTACTAAATAAACGTGATACTGTATGAGCATTTTTACGAAGTCCCCAGGCAAAACGGATTTTATTTGCAAAAAAAAATGATGGCGTTTATAAACACTGTGCGAACTGTGTACATCCACTTCAGTTGTTCCATACGTAATGCTTTATTCAAAATATACAGTATAAACAGTTCACGGTATAGCAAAAAACTTTCAAAATCAAACTTAAAAAAAAAAGCACTACACATACCTACATATAATCCATTCACCCTTTTCTGACGCCCTGCCAAAGTTCTACTTTCGGGAAACTTCTCCACCTTGTGGAAGCTAAGCTTAACTAAGTCTATAAAATTACACCAAAGGACATCGCACCGAATTCGTGCGCACTCAGTTGTAATAGTATTTTACATGAGAACTATTTCTTGCTAGGCGCTACCGACACAAATGTTTTCTCCCTGCATTTTTTCATATTTATTATAAATTAAATAGTATATTTTGGTAATTTGATGTAGCCAAAGCCACAGATTAACGAAAAATAAGAAGTTTCATGTTAAAAGAGGTATGAAACGGCTGTGATACATGGCATATTTAGGAAATAACCAAACATGTCATACTCGGGGGTGATATTTCGAAGGTTTGATTCAAAAAGTGTGAAGAGAATGCGAATAGACTATACACACAGTAATGCAAGCTCCCAGTTAAGCGGCTACAAAAAAACCAAGAAATCATTATCTAGCCCTTATTAAACACGGCTTACGATTCGTTTTTCCCACGAGTAAAATCAATTGACATTGACCTGCGCAGTGCTCAGTTCACATCAAAAATTGCCAAAGTGTGCTTTATGTTCACAATTGTGTACACTGGGTATAAATTGTTTACGTTTGCAGCAAATCAATAAAAATGGTTCTTAGAACGTAACACTTCATTACGAGTGTAATATTTAAATTTATGTCCGTTGAATTTAGTATTCCTTCTTTTATACTCATTAGAGTATGAAATTGTATATTATAAACACACTTTCGTAATAAATCTACGTCTTAGCTCAGATGGCGTGAGAATTAAGTGATTAGGCCCATGGCAATGTTACTTTTACGCGCAGCAGAAGGAAACAAAATTAGAAGTAAAAGTGTATCCTACACTCTAAAGAGGATATTACACGATACCTGCTGCCGTACTTGGTTCTTGTACAAGCTTATATAAGCCCTGGTGAACGAGCCGGTATACCAGCCGCTATATGAACTGCCATGAAAGATTAATATTACACGACAGCAATTCGCGTACTAGCATTTGGCACCCTCGGCGGGTGCGCAGTGTGTGGTTTGTAGTAAATATGAACCTCATTCGTAGAACTGCTACCAGTTAGTAACTTGCGAAAGTCTATGAAAATACTAGCTAGCACATCTTAATATTGCTATATTACTGTTCGCGTTTTACATAATTTGATTGCTTAATAGTATAGTTTCAATCATTATCTTGATAATGGCATGAAGTCACTAGAGTACGAGTGTGTTATTTATAATTTTGACGAAGATTACTGACAGGTTGCAAAATATAGTTTTTTCTACATGAACCGGGATATTATCCGCATGTAAAATGTGAAGGTAAAAAAAAGTTTGGGTACAACGGAGTTTTGAACTCGTGCCCAAAATTTGCATATTACTCGTTGGCGCCGCATCTTTACCACTGTACCACCCGTACACCGTTAAATTTGTATACTGTAGACTTCTTCCATTTAATTAACTGAGTTTTTCATGCAGAAAGTAATGTTTGAAGGTATTAGAACGATTCAAACAGTAATTAAAAGCTGTCATCGTCAATATTATTCGTCGTTGTCGTATTTTAAATCTATTTGACAGAGTTTCAACCTCACGGATGTAAATTTAAGATGGGGGCGTCCTTTTCAGTTTCTTCGTCAACTCGTTTCAAGTTGTAGCCACGGGGAGTGCCCTACGCTCTTAAACTGCAATTTGATTGGCCAGGTATGAGAGCTGGTACGGAACCTGCCACGGAAAATAGGACAGGTCCAGTTACCTAACCAGTGATGAAGTCTGGCAGCGCCAGGCGAAAAATGCCATGACGGGTGCCGTACAGGCCGGTATAACGGCAGCTGTGGCAGACCTTGCACAAGCTTGTACGAAATCTGGCATCAAGAAACTATTCGAAAAATTACCATATTAATGTATATGAATAGTGCTGAAGTGATAACGGTAAATTATTTTCCCATACAAACGTGGTACTGTTCCTACATTCACTCAGGAAGCAGTCAAATACTTAGGGAAGTTCCCAACCTTATGTAGCAACGAATCTCAACATTCCTATATTTGCTGCCTGATTTATGGTATATTTCCAAACAATGTATTGGTTAAAAACTTCCATTAGAGTTTAGGAAGTTTACCAGGAAAATTTGTTGCAGTGTAGGTTGGACTTTCGAAACTGTTCGATTAAACATGAAAGATCCCGTAACTGCCAAACACGTACGTGCCTCGTTTTGCGTTTCTTCACGAGCTGGAATTCAGCAATGCGCGTTGAACTGTTTTCAATCACTCGTGATCACAATTTTCGTCCACTCGTATTTTTATGCATGGGCCTGGTCCGTAAACAGCACAGACGCGAATGGCACAAAAATTTTTCTCTGGAGAGGTATAAATTCGTACAAATTACTTATTTCATATCCCATAACGCTTGCGTACTTAAACCATTCTGTCGCACATTAATTTCCGAGTTCAGGTGTTGCAAACAAGTAATTTTTTGGTAGAGGCTGTTCACGACAAAATGAGTACTTTTGAGATCAACATTAGAAAAATGTCACCGCTCCTATCTGCACATATTTTAACGCGCGCACTGAGGGGCGTGCGCCCATTAAAGTTGGAAACAATAGAGGGAAAGTAGTCCATAAAATAACGTCAAATAAAATGTGTTAAGTAACCATTTGTGATAAATCAAACTATTTATTTGGCTTACAGTTTTTATAACATATCGGAGTGTAAAAATAAGCACATTTGTAAGGTTTTTAATTTTCTAATACTTTCACAGTTTCGCTTGACCGACGCATGAATAAAGTGATCAGACCCATGGCAATGTTAATTTTACATAAGGCTAGAGAATACACAACGTGCATACGTGCAGATCTTAAGTAGGGCTTTCAAAAATGCTCATTTTTATAGTGAATAGTCTATATACTCTGCTTGTGTTCAGCACTTGTTTTGCAACCGGTGAGCAACGCAATGCGTTCTCGATGATAATGGCTTTGACCATGTGTGTTAAAAACTGGTTGCAGATAATTCCACAAATCAGATTAGTCATAAGGAAAACTGGGCACCGATGCCTTGCTGTGTACATACAGTACCGGTCATAAATAAATATAATTCACGTGCAACATGACCACGATAGTGGACACGCAACTGAATGGGTTAAGATAAGATATTTTTACAAGCTTTTATTTAAACTTACTTTGTTTGTATGTACGGTAGGTGTCTGTACGGCGCCCACCGTATCACTAGCAATCGTCGCGTCTGTCAACAGCGCATTACTGCTCGGCAGGTTGCAGCCCGAAGTGTGGAAAGGGGCCACCAGTGTTTAACTTCGATTTTCTTGTATTTTTAGCCTCACCTATTTTTGTTATTGTTATATTGGGAGACTATTTATACATTCACAGATTTGTCTGTCATCGGGATCATAAGCGATACCAATGACGGACGAGTATGTGAATGTATAAATAGTCTACCTGTATAATAATAATAATAATAATAGGCGATACTAAATGTGAATATTAAATTAACTGCAAAAACCTTTTAAAACCAAGATTTTATTTATAAATGAACTAAAAAGATAAAAATTATTATAGGAGTAGTTTCAGAGTTTGTAGAACTTGTAAGACCTGGTCGAATAGCCGTAATAAACTTTACTACAAATTAATATTTTGTATCAATTTATATTTAGTATGTAGAAGCTTGGCGCGAATAGTTAAGAGCCTCACGCAAGGGGTGTGCTTAGTACGCTTACGCAAATGAGGTATACATTCTATATTGCGAACAGTTAAGAGACGTATGCAATATATGTGCTTACTATACTTGTGCAAATGAGTTATACCATCTATATTGAGCCATTACAGTAAACAAACGTTACGCCTTTCCTGAAGAACAGGGATATTTGACTATATATATATATATATATATATATATATATATATATATATATATATATATATATATTTGACAATTCGTTATTCAATGTTGGAGACATACAGAGAATGCTGAAGTTGGTATACTTCTTCTTTAGAGAATAGCTTATTTAGGTCACGAGGTAGTATGTATGTTTCTACTTGCCCCATTTGGGAAAAATGTCTGTGCATTTTCTTGGTACGCGACTTCATTTTTGTTCGTCTGGTTCAGACTGTCGTTATTCTTGATCCATAAAAGAAAGCAAGGGTGTTACTACCGTTGTTACTACACCCACTGTATCCATTATCGCGCTGTGGCATGTCATAATGGTTTAACTTGGAAGCAATTACGCTGCATATGGGGAGAATAGCACTAACCACACGCCTTAACCGGACTGGGAGCTTCAGCCTGGGACATACTTTTGTCGGGAACTGCTATAACTGACCAGTTTTCCGCTGCGAGGTGGGTGCGCCCATAGAGGAGCGTGGTCTCGCGTGACTGATCAGTTCACCAAACACAACTAACGGAGAACTACAGCTGGTTCGTGGTTATTTTGGAACCTTTTTAATCAACATTGAAATAGTTCCTGCCTATAGGTGTGCATGATTTGACGTAAACATGTCCCGTCAAGCGGGCAGCGAATTATCAGACGTATTCCCAGTTCTTGTAGTTTTGTGTGAAACGTGATGTTTAAGTTAGTAGCAAATGTAACAGGTTTAGAACACTGCATGTTTGCGGCGGCCAACGCCAGGCTGTTTATTTCTGCGGGACTTTGCGTATTATGACAAGTTTTTACGTGCGCTTACGTGCCACCTCTACCTTGGACCCCCGACTCCCTATGACATACATCATTATATAGAAAAATAATAATACTTCAGTCTAGTTCGAGAGACCGTGAATGCACAGCGAAACTTTAAGTTCGTGGGATTTACTTATCCCTTTCATCAGTATACAAATACAACTAAGTTTGTAGAATGAATTGTCTCGTCAACTTTATACAGTTACATGTTCAAGGCTGTGAAGTCCATGGCCGTACACTATGTATATGCCATAGCATGTTACTTCAAAACGAGTTTCTTTGTAATATATGTTTGCTACAACTTTTTTACCTTCCTCTATTTGTAAAACCTATTGAATTTTTTTCTTTCCCATTTCCAAGAAGCTATTAAATAATTAAAGTTCTTTTAGTCATCTTAAATGTAGAGTATTTTGTAAATATTCTAGTTATGTTATTTTAATAACTTAACATGCGACTATTACGTGGTTGAGTGGAAGAGAAGATACTCTGGACTGATAATAAATGCGTTATCTAATGTAACCATCTCGCTGTCGTCAAAACAACGCAGCTAGTCCCTCGCACTGCCTCAGTACAAACAATGTGGTGCCCGGGGGCATCGTAGGGGTCGGCGTAGTGATTCACGTAGCAGACGACGACTCTCCAAACACGCTGTATTTAGCGTCAGCATGCTAGACCTTCACGTGCCCCCCCCCCCTCTCTCTCTCTCTCTCCCTCTCTCTCTAGCCCCGGGCGTGTTTCATTCTGGCAGCCCGAGATACCGCTGGCAAGTGTGGGCACATCGTCATTGTTGACGACCCTCAGGCATATCTGCTACGTCCCGAGCCACATCGTGCTTGCAGTGGTAAAGCCCCTCTCACACTGTCAAATTTTCTCCTTCAATCATATTTGATAAAATTTAAACTCAAAGTATTTATATAATTATTTCCATTTAACGCATTTGATAAAATAATCTTGAATCTATTCGAAAATGTGTCACTCTGTTAAATTTTATTTCCTGGAAGGCTGTAGTCTGAATTTTTATTTAAATGTTGGCATGAATTTTCTGGTCGTCACCCCCTTTCGGCGCAACTCGAGCGGCGAAGAACGCTCTGGGCCAGGTCTGCTCAGCTTATAAGCCACAGTGTACTTACGTGTCAGGAGCTTGCAGTTGTGTACGGAAATTAGCGCCAGGTGTGAGGTATCATCTAGGCCCTATTACATAGAACGTGACAGGTGTGACATATACGACACATGTCAAATATGACAAATTTGTCAATATGTCATGACAATGTTATGTTTCATAATATACACAAGTTTCCCTTATTTGAGAGGGGGGAAAATGTAAATTGCCAGCCTTAAAACAACTGATTTATAAACGTGACAATTTTATGTCAACCCGTAAGTTTAATTTATTTCACACTAGATTGCTCTCAAGTGCGCTTACGATAATCTATCACAGCCTTATATGCGATTCATGAACAATCGATTGCTACCACAAATAATTAAGCGGTAAATTTTAATTCCATTCACATAACCGTGTTTACTCTAGCAGCAGAATGTCGAGTATTGTGGATAAGATTGCTATATTAAACCTGATCCGAGAGGAAAAGGTTGTGCTATATGGCAAGCAATATATTAATTCATACAATATTGAAACACAATTGCAGTGTCATGTTATATAAACATTACAAATAATTTGTTACATAGGAAAGCTCGCCTGTCACTTCTGCAGTGACAATTCTACAAATTTGTAGATATGTCACCGAGTGACTATACTTATCTGTTTCATAAAACAGTCTGTAGTGCAATATTTGACAGATTTGTCGGAGTTTTGCCCGTCAGCTCATAACTTTTGTGTAACAACTATTTGTCAAACTGTCATACAATTCTACAAATTTGTCATCACAAATTTGTAAACTTGTCTACTTTTATGGAACACAAATTTGTCGGATTATAAACCTGGCTTACAATTCCCTGTCACCTGTCAAATTGTAACTTTTATGAAATAGGCCCCAGAACGACGAGCGACGACAGTGACCGGCGAGAGTAGTCTGAGAGCGTAAGGAGAGTGGAGAGAGTAGAAAGAGTAGAGATAGTAGAGAGAGAGAGAGAGAGAGAGAGAGAGAGAGAGACTAGAGTAGAGAGAGAGACTGACCGGCTGGGCTGCAGGATAGCGGGACTTGATGCATGGGTGCAGACATTTTAAATGGCGTTCACTTAGGTCAATGGACATTTTGATCGTGTATGTGTAATTATTACGTATTGAGTGACTGTAGCTAGGGAAAAGACAGTGCTAAGGGCTTTAATCATAATATAGATTGGCTTAAAATATCGCGCTAATTGAAACGAATATTAAGAGTTAAAAGTATAGATAGGTATTTTAATGTTTTATATAATTGCTGTGTTTATTTTGATGATACTGAATGTAATTAAAAATTATATTTATTCCTCTTTTATTTACTAATACCTCAATCTCTCACGAACTCTAAACGCCCCATTTGACTTGTAACAATATGCACCCGTTAAGTTATACACTTATCGAAGGGCATAATTGTAAAAAAAAAAAATTGTTTAATGTTACACTAAATGTATGTGGCAGCAGTGTATCCACTGACATCGGCGTAGTTTTATACCTATATATTTCAATGTTTTGTTACTCTACGTCCAAGCAAATTTATCCAATTAATTATTAAAATAACATATACTTTGTGCAACTATCTTTACATAGAAGGTTATAAAATTACTAGCAGAAAATAAACTGCAACATTCATGTATTTTCACTTCACGGCAAGTAAATTTACACAGAAATCGCAATTCTACTTTCACCACTGTGTAAGTGTATCTTCTCACTACTAAAAAAGTAAAATCACAAATTCACTGTAATTGTAATCATACAATTTCTGTACATTTTTCACTTTCTCACTAAGCAATTTTACTGTTAGTATACGTTCTTTTTCAACTGCGTCATGTTAATTCACATAATTTGCATGTTGTATTTTTATTATTTTCATGCTATTTTACTCCGTTTTGAAATTTGGTAATTTAACGAAGTTATAAAAAAGGTCATCTTCAAATGTTGGTAACAATTGACTTCAGATATAGAATAGGTAAATTTATACAACAGCCAACATATTCCATCAGCGGGAGTTAAGATTTCCGTTTGAACACAGAAAAGGAGTTAGAAGTAGTTGTACTCCCTATCGCTATATCACATGTTTTAAACCAATACGTGTGGTTATATTTGAATACACAGGAACATTAGTATAAAATAACAATTTTTTTAAACGTTTAGACAAATTACACAAAAAAAAATGTAAAATTGCCGAAATTTTGTATATTTAAATATACGCTCACAGATATGTAATGCAATTTTACACATACACACGGTCATTGTAAAATTATACAATTGAAGATGTACATCTGTACTCACATTGGGTGTTCATACAATGACTATGTAGCCTTAAAATACATAACTTAGGGTTTTAATACTTACTTACAAATGTATAGACTAACACTAACTTTGTGTTTATTAAGACACGCATTCATTAATTTTCACCAAAGACATGTAGTACTCTCTGGATTACTAAGATTATTTGCGTAAAATTACACGTATTGTAGAAATGTTTTTACAAATTTCACATACCAAATGTAAAATTAACAAAAAATTTGTGTGTAAATTTAAACTAATTTTTTATAGTGTATCTTCCTCGTTCGATAAGAAAGTGTACACAAACGTATACATTGCCTAAAGGCTCGCATTTCTTTGAAATAATGTATATCCTTGGTTGCATGTATAAGGCCATGTAACTAACCAAAGCGAATTATTTAATTCCAACAATTAAAAAAAAAATTCCCAATCGTTAAAACTCAATAACCTATGGTGTCGTCAGTGGTCGATCTGATATATCAGAAATTGCAGTAATCTATTGCCTATGTAATACAGTAGAAATAGGCTTACATACACTCGCAATTAGGCTACCGTCCGGTGGCGTGCTCTCTCACCTCTCCTTCACCCAACCAACTCCTTTTCCACTCCCTTCCTGAACTTACCAACCTCTCTCACAGATACCAATTCCTCCCTTAACACATTCCACTCCCTCACAGACTTCACAAGCATGGACTGCCTACCCCGCTCCGTTCTCCTCCACACCGTCTGAAACTTCTCACTGTTGTTTCCTCTTCCTCTAAACACCCCCTTACTTAGCTTGCAATGTAGCCCTCCCCATCCTCCCTCTTCTTTCACCGTCCTTTACATCCTGACTAGCCGTTCAACTTTCCTCTTATCCTTCAATGAGCTCCACACCATTTCTTTCATCATCACAGATGGCCTATAGTTCCCTTCATCCTCATCATCCTGCCCCTGCCTTCTCCACCTACCCTTCACCCATCTTGTAGCCATTTTCCCTACACCTTTTCAAGTTCTCACACCTACACTACCACATTCGGGTCCCATACTGCTGCAGCATATTCTAGCATTGGCCGTACCATTGTGCCATACGCCTTCTCCTTCACCTCACAGCTGACTCCCTTCAGCGCCCTTCCCAGCATACCCAGAGCCCTTCTTCTCTTTGCAACCACCCTCTCTACCTGTTTCTGAGGTCTCACTGCAGTACATTCTGTAGATACTTATATTCTTCTGCTTCTTTTCTCTCTTGTCCCTCCCATCTGTACATGTCCCTGCTTATCACCTTATTCCTTGTAAACCTCACTACCTTAGTCTCTCTTACATTTATCTTTATTTTATTCATCCTGGTCTACAGCCATATCTTGTCAATGTCCGCCTGCAAATTCTCCCCCCCCCCCCACTTCAGCATACACAACACAATCGTCTTCAAACAATCATATTTTTCCCCTAATCCCCAAACCCATATCATTTACCATTATGGCAAATAACAAAGGACCCAGCACACTTCCCTGTGGTACCCCTGACGTAACCTCCTCTTCCTCCGATATTGCCTCCCCTACTTTCATCCTCTGCCTTCGCCCCCTGAGGAAGTTCCCTATCCATTCCACTACTCCCCTGTCCGGTATCAGCGCCTCCACTTTCCTCATCAATGTCCCATGGGGCACCTTATCAAATGCCTTCTCAAAATGTATTAAGCAGGCATCCAACTGCTTCCCCTCATCAACTACCTACACCAGATCCTCTAGTAACCCAGCTAGCTGAGTCTCACATGAGTACCCCCTCCTGAAACCATGCTGGAACTCCTGCAACCAATTCCTATTGTTCATCACCCTAACCACATACTAGACCACAAGCCTCTCCATTACTTTTCCCGTACTTGATGTGAGACTCACCGATCTGTAGCTACCAGGCCTCCTCCTATCCTCTCCCTGCTTGTGTATAGGTATCACCATAGCATCCTTCCAATCTTGTGGTAAATTGCCCTCTGCTAAGAATCATACATATGAAAGAGAGAGATAGACAGAGAGAGACAGAGTGCGTGGGAGAAAAAATTTTACCGTGCGTGGACTGTTAGTGCGTTTTTTTTAGTTCCTCGTAGGATAGTGCCACATACGGCTACAACGTACGCAGCGTGATCTACGAGGAGCTACCTTGAACTAGCAACGCATTGCATACGAGGTTTGTAGTGAGAGGCAGAAGGCGGATAAGAGTGGAGAAAGATGATAGGCAGATAAGGATATCTGTAGGCAAGTGGCATGCTTGTGATGTGAGTCAGCGAACGGCTTTGCAATGAGCAGCTCACATTTATACAACTGAATCAACCAACGGTAGAACTGCTCTATCAATGGAAAGTAAGGCCAGTTAGCATGTTAATGTACTGGTTTTTATGTAAAGTAATATATTTATACCCTACTAGCATTTCGAGTTTTATTGATCCAGGAAGTGCCGTGGTGGTGTAGTAGCTAGCAGTGCTCGCACAGTTTCAAATCGAGACTAAGTTAAATCCGAATTATTCGCATTTATTAAACGAGTAGGATGTTGCTGGTAGCTAGTAGGCTTTCTCTGGGTCTTTGATATCGATAAATAGTATAAAAAGAAATACTGGACGGCCTTAACATACATATTTTGAACATTGCACTTTTAGACACTCTCATAACTGTAAACACTTTGCATCAGTGTCCGATTAAACAGTACATTATGTGCTACTTCGAATAAAATGTCGGCTCCTGTGAATTTTTTAAACTACCACGTATTGGTGTAACTCTTTTGCCAATTTAACGCATAATATTTTAAGGCATTTAACGTTCTTTAACAAGTAGGTAGAAATATTTCATATGTTTCCGCCAAAACTGCATTGTCATACCTGATTAAATGTAGAAAGGTTTTTCTCTTACACTGCTAATAAACAGCATTCATATCTTTGTCTATAAACATGCTCAGAACACTTTTTGGTCAAACTTATTTCTACCTACTGTACACCTGGACCGAACAAGGTGACGCAGGTGTTAAAACACTGAACTCAGTTAGATGTGATATAAATGGCTGATCACAAAACAATAATTAGATACTGTTACGAGGGCAAGATAATTGATTATCATGAAATTAAGGCTATTTTTTTAGGTAATCCCATCTTGGTGAAATGTTAAGTTACTTGATATTTTATATTTAAAATCGTCAATGCCATTTTTTAAGTGCCGACATATTTGTGAACCACCTATTCAAATAAATGTTATTTATTCAGGTTAGTGAATCGTATTGTACAGTTTATTTTAGTTCATGTTACGTAATGTGGGCTCAGCACCCTCCAAGGATTACTCACCTAACGGACATACTACTCTAAATTACTCAATAAATATAATGGTGGAATAGATTAGAACATTAATATTCCGTGTTCAGTTCTCGCGAGAAGCTACGTTTTATACGTTGGCCAGATTATATTTAGTTATTAATGTAGAGTAGATTGCAGATGATAATAAACGGAAGATAACGCTGATTTTACAGAACATCCCAAATTGTGATTGAATACGCAAGTGACGCATCCTTTTTTCACAGTCGCGGACTATGATCATGATAATTGCAATTTAAGAAACTATTATTCAAAACATTTATAATATGAAGTGTATGAGGGAGAAGCGGTATTAGGCAGGCAAACACGTTTACAATATACTTCTGTAGTTTATCAATTAATTTTGACTAGGTAACTTAGACATACAGATATTGTCCTCGCATAACAAGCACTATGCTCTGTTGTGTTCTAAAAAATTGGTTTTATATTTATATCACTAGTATTATTGAATTGTTTTCGACAAAACTGAATTATAGTTTATTTTCGTGTGCGTGTTGTTTTTTGGTCGTTTCTTTTTGGCGCAATCGTGTGAGTTGTGCATAAAATAATTATGGATAGAAGTACGAAAAGATGTATAAGATCATTGATCTCAATGTTAGAAATTATTTGGAGTTTAAAAATCTCTGTTCTATCATATGTAGTACACCTGACTTTAGCAAATATAACTAAGGTACAATATTGTCTCAGATATTCAGAGAATCAATAATTTTAACTCTCATTCGAATAGAATAAACTTGAAAACGTATGGTTGTGAGACACGATAACGTGATAAAATGTACTTGAAAATGTTAATTCTGCCACTGAAAATATTCTTAGACTTATCGTAACAGTCATTAAATTAAAATAATAATTAATTATAGTTTAAAAGCCTTTAACTGAGTTTCGAAATAATATTCTCTCAGCGCGGCCAGCTTCTAATGCATGGGAAACTTTATGCCACGTCACTGTATAGTTGTCTGTTCTGCAGTCACGGACACAAAACTATGTTACTGTCCCAAACTGTGACTTTGATGCCAAAAATGTTACTAAAATATTTCTTACTTCTCCAAATTTAGTTTCGATATGTTGACTTCTGGATATCTTCGTTATTCGGGGGTCTAATCAAACGAAAAGTCATTATTTTACCATTTGCGTTATCTGCCCCTACAAACGACGCTATCGAAAACAAGATTATTTAACACGCCATTTCAGTGACAATATTTTAGGGCCTCTTCCTAGACTGTGCCCAAGGTAATTTTTACACAAATACCTGTCTTTAAGGTCCAAATATATAAGTGAAAACACTGACGAATTATAATATGAAAATTCGGGTAGCAGCGATCTCGAAATCTCCAATAACCGCGGGCTGTTCCTAAACGTTATTTAATTTTTCCTTTGTTAGCTACAAACTCAAAGAAAAACGGGCTCATAAACATGTAAATGTTAAAGCATACAACACGGACTTCACAATATGTCATATAATCATTGAGGTATATTATACCTATAGAGGTGTAATAGATAGAGGTGGCGTCTGCTCTAAGAGACTATAAGAAAGGGTGTATTCAAGATGGGTCACGCGACTTTAGGAAGATTGCACGATAGCGAACTTGTTGTACGCACCTTCGTAACGTCACGCTCCAGGGAGCGAATTGTATGTTCGTAATCTGTCACGTGACTTTAACAAAACATTGTACCATGTTGAACACACTTTTATGACGTCACACCCCCGTTAGTGTATTATACCTCTATGATATGTTATTCAATAAAATTTGATCATATTAAATCCTGACAAGGCAAGTCAGTCGCTGGTGTCATGAATAATTACGTTAATATTATAGAACAAGTTAATAAGAGGTTAAGAGAGCTCTTAACATCTAAGCGGATATGGAGAAGCGCCTTGGAATGCAATGATGCGGAAGAGGGTAAATCGCAGATCTCCGAGAAAACCCGTCAACCTACTGCATCGTCCTGGAACGATTCCTACATAGGAAAGTCCTGGAGTGACCCCGCAAGTAAAATTGACAGTTAATGAATGCTGCTCCGTATGTAACTGAGTTAGATACATAATATTTTAAGAGTATTCCAGGTCTAATTAGAGACAAATATCAGATCTATTTTGTCAGTTTCAAAATACTTTGCCAGGATTCTCTATGGACATATGAGAGCTATTGTAGCTCTAAATCTAGACTTATAAATGTAGATTCTCTTATCTGTTGTCCGAAACATTGGGCAGAAAATCCGAGAAGTACTGAAATAAAAAGGGTAATTTTAGGCTAACAGGAACCAAGAAGTAGAACGCAAGAAACACTAATTTCTTTAATTGCAATATTTTTACGGCTTCTCAGTCCTATACGGCGAGATCATTAAGGACAGGGGGAGATGTGTGTGTGTGTGTGTGTGTGTGTGTGTGTGTATATATATATATATATATATATATATATATATATATATATATATATATATATATATATATATATATATATATATATATATATATATATATACATATACATATACATATACATATATGCAGATGGCATGGCTATATTAACAAACAACAAAGAAGAAGCCAAAATCGCATTAGAAAAACTGCATGAAACCTCCTATAACAACCGAACTCCAGATTTCATGTGAAAAGACTCAATATATGTGCACCAAAACAACAGGAAAACTCCCACTGCAAACACAATATGGAAAAATCTCACAAGTCACTCACTTCAAGTACTTGGGAGAAGCCATGCAACACGCGGGACTGAACACAGTCTCCAACACAGAAAGAATAGTCAAACTACAAAAGGCGTACAAAATTACATGGGATCACTATAACAAAAGAGCAATATCTCGTAATGCGTAACTACGACATTTCAACACAGCAGTTTTACCAGAAGCCTTATATGCGGCAGAAACCACAGTAATCTGGGGAATGACTGAAATTCATGACATTGAGGAACAAGGACGAAAGATCCTTAAGAAAATCCACGGTGCTGTCCTCCGAGACGGAAATTGGGTCAGACGACCTCCAAATAATTATACGAAAACACACACACCATCACAGACAAGTTTAGGAAAAGACGCCGACAGGTCTACGAACACTTATGCAGGATGGGTGAAGACAGACTCACGAAGAAAATTTTCAATGTCGTTAATGCAAGTAAATTAAAGACCAATTGGATGAAAGGAACACATGAATTCTGGAACGACTGAACATCTCAGAAGAAGAAATGAAGGACAGGAAAAAATTCAGGAATATAATTAGAAATAAGAAAATTGAACAAGAGCCTAAAAAAGAAATGATAGGGAGAAGATGGACAGAGTAAAGGAAGGAAAAACACTGTGAATTAATGAAGAGGTTTTGGGAAGAAAGGATAAGAGAAAAAGGGAGCGAAGCAGTGATTGGCTCAAGTTCACACGCTCACCTAAAGGGGAATAATAGAAAATAATTATAATAATATATATAAAAGACACTTAAACAGCGATGGAAAACATCTACATGTGGAACGAGAGTACAGTACCCCAAGAAAAGCCACCCTATACACCAGTGGTAACGTCTGTCACATTTTTGACATGTGAAAATTCTAGTGCAACCCGGCCGGAAATCGAAAATGGAAAGCTTTGGTAGGCGGCGAGAACTATAGCCGCTACGCTAACGTAGCACCGACTGCAACATAGTTCAAGGGAACTGAAAAAGGAACCTTCAATAATCTTTAGTAAGGAACCATTCGACATTTGCCTGGAGCAATTTCAGGAAATTATGGAAAGCTGAAATGAGGATGACCGGACAGGGGTTGAAACCCCGGCCATGCAGAATGATAGCTCAGTGTTTACTACTATTACTACTTGCTTGGTCAGTTTGATTTTACTTGTTCAGCGTTCATTAGGACAGAAACAACTAATCAAGCTATGTCAGTTAACGAAGAATTTACTTAGAATGTGAATGTCAAATAACAGTATTAATCAGTGTTGTCACTATATATACATAGGCTACATATACACATACACACCGCGAGCCAGTGATATTAGTTTTAAATGCATTAGTCACATTATCTATGCCGTTTCGCACTTATTTCAATAAAGATGTATGAAAACTGTAACCTACACGCACAACCACCAAAAATTATGTTTATGCATCAAATAATTGTGACTAGCAATTCGTCGCATCCGCGTATGCAATCAAGAAAAAATTAAATATTGCTTATAAGTTTAGTTTCTAAAAGTTTCATTTTATTACTTTTCATCTTTTAATTGGGCAGAAATTTCGCAGTATTTCATTTATAAGCTCTCGACTATAATTTATTTCTTTTTACTTTGGAATACTACTGCATTTGCGTAAAATTCAAACCTCTTACATCTATGTTTAACTACGCATAAGCAACAGCATTGACATACCTTTAATCAATTTCGAAAAAAAATCATAAAGAACCCCATATTTCTGTTATTAAATATTATATCTACTTACTTTTTTACCTTCCACCACGCTGTTTTCCACACCTAATTAAAAATTTCAGAAGTAAAAGTTCCTGTGGAATAGATGAAGTACCTGTGACTCTGCTGAAAAAAAAAAAGTGTTCTTATTTAATAACACTGCCTTTGACTTACATTTTCTATTAATGTCTTGCCCAGGGAATTTTTCTGATAGACTTAAATATGCAAACGTAGTACCAATACATAATACATAAAAAAAGGTGACATGGCATTGATGGATAACTATAGGCCTATTGCCCTTCTTACGTCCTTTTAAAAATTTTTACAGAAATTGATAGCTAATAAACGGACACAAGTCTAATAAAAACAAGGTTATTTAATTGCATTGCTTTGTAGTTGGAAAATCCACAGAACAAGCTATTTACAGTTTTATTGAAAAAATAAAAGACAATTCTCAACAGGTGTATTCGCAGACCTTTCCAAAGTTTTTGGTTGTGTCGACCGCAATATTTTAATGCAAAAACTCAAACAGAGTGGAGTAAGAGGTGTGACCAATAACCTGTTTAAATCATATCTTGAAGACAGGAAACAGATCACCTCCATAAGATATTTTGACAAAAATTTCATTACAAATGTTATGTCCAACACCAGAACTACTCGAGTAGGAGTGTCACAGAGATCAATACTGGGACCAATTTTATTCTTAATATTTAATACTGATTTTTCAGAACAGAAAACCGACGGCTCAGGTATAATGTTTGCTGATGACACAAACATTTTGGTAACTAGTTCAAATATTGCTGTTCTTGAAGAAAATATCAAACAAACATTGGCTGAGATGTCCAGTTGGTTTCGGTATAATAAATTAATATTAAATGTAAACAAATCTGTGCTCATGAGTTTCATGTAAAGAAATAAACATACACTGCAGGATGAAAGATGCATAACAATAGAAAAAGACGGGTTACAAACAATCTATAGTACTAAATTTCTAGGACTCATTGCAGATAGTAGTTTAACATGGAATGAGCAAGTTGATAGTTTCTGTAAAAAAATCGAGTTCAATGTGTTTTGCGGTACATACCTTAAAAATTATTTGTAATAATAATACAAAACTTGCATTCTATTTCTCAAATAATCAGTCCATAGTAAATTATTGAATCATATTTTGAGGTAAATCAACAAAATGGAAAAAAGTTTTTAGATTACAGAAGAAAATAGTGAGGTTATTAATTAATAAGGAAAAGAAGACTTGTAGGCCGCTATTTATAAATAACAAAATTCTCACGCTTCCATGAATGTATATATACCGTAGTATACTTTTTTACATGGAAAACATTTAAAAAGTTAAAAATAGTGATATACACCATTACTACACCAGACAAGCTAATCATCTTCACATATTCTCCCACAGAACCTCAAAATTTACATCAACTCCATACTACGCTGGAGCAAAACTAATAAATAACCTACCAATTCATTTGAAGTCAATTAATAGTTTACAGAAATTAAAAAGAGCTGTTAAATCATACTTTTTAAATAAGGTCTTCTATTCCGTACAAGAATACTTACATAAAGATGAATTTCTATAATGCAGAACAAGACTGATATAAGGAGAATTCATGTAGTACCTTGTGTTTCAATCTAATGTAGACTTTACATATTTATACTTTAATATCTATCTGTACATGAATTTCAATAACTTGTACTTCAACCAAATGTAGTCTTAACATGTTTGTAGAGCTTGTAACAGCTAGTTTCAAATTAAAGAAGTAAATTTTAAAACAGTTCACTTCAACAAATATGTTAATTTAAAAAGTTGCTCCAGCAAGCTTCTTATTTCTACCATCAGCTGGCACACAGTTAATATTAAGTATTCTTATTCATAAAAATATCTCAGTTCAACTCCGATTTAATATAAGATTGTATATCAACCAAGAAAAAATAATAATATTGGAATTCTGAATGATCAGGAAATATTATTATAAGCAAAAGTCTTGAATTAAATTGTATTGTAAGATTTGTTATTCTATTAATAAAATTATTAACTTCACAAGATATTAACGGTTAGTAAAATAAATGCTCCTCTGATGAATATTTAAAAAAATAAAAATAAATTTCAAATTACAGCAAAATACCGTGTCAATGTTAATGATGAAAAATTCTGCATCAAACAATTCTAGCTTTCATCCATAAATTATTAGTAGTGGACCGAACATCCTTATTATAAGGATTAATTCAATAAAATTCGCTCAACTTCGTCACTGATCCAGTTTAAGTGTTAATAAGGTTACATAGGACTTATCTGATGCTGCAACTTCAGGAATGGCAAACGATTTGTAGACTCTCTCTCTCTCTCTCTCTCTCTCTCTCTCTCTCTATATATATATATATATATATATATATATATATATATATATATATATATATATATATATATATATATATGTATGTATATATATATATATGTGTGTGTGTGTGTGTGTGTGTGTGTGTGTGTGTGTGTGTGTGTGTGTGTATCTCTCTCCGACTTGATGGAACCTCGCGAAGCACGTCGTCTCTGCTCTCGGGTGTGCGGGCGTCGAGCTTCGTCGCCGATCCGCCGCAGAATGATGCCGGTTGTACAGCATCTCACCACTTGACTCTGGAATCCTCGATGAGATGGGACTTCCCGCAGTCAGGAATCTCTTCTTTGCAATCTTGCATATCATTAAATATTATGCAGAATCTTCTTCCAAATATATATGCAAACTAAATCATCTTACAAATGTCACGTATTTATAATCAACGTCTTCTTGTGGAAATAAAAGGTTTGTTTATACGTGACAGTGATTAATTAGAATTTTCCTCTTCATAATAATTTAACTTTTATACAGCGAAACATCACTTCAATATTCTTGCAGAACTTTCCTTTTATGAGTTTTTTTTTTTTTTTTTTTATTTTATATTTTATTCCAAACAAAGCTTTCTTTTTAAATAGCCACATCAGTGTTTATTATTCCTGCGAGCAAGGTGTATGCTCAGCCATAGACAAATACGTTACCAAAACAGTAAATCATCTCCAAGGAATATTATAATACTTTTAAAACCTATCTTAATACCATAAATTAACATACTACAAAAAGAAAGAAAATAATTCAAATTAAAATTAAATCATGCCTTGAAACAGGGCAAAAAAACTGTTGTTACAAGCTGTTAGAATTAAGAAGTGTGTAAATTATATTACCTATCTGTTATACATTTTTATGTTGGTGTGATTGTTTGCAAATATCCATATTATATAACAAATAACAAATGGGATGCGAATAAATAAATAAATAAAGTAATTTCCCTAGACTTCTTTTCCGCCATGCAGAAATAAGCATGTCTCCTCTATCCCTGTTATTTTTAAATCGTGTCTTATTACCACCCATTGTGGTGTCACCCGCCAAATTTAAAAGAGTGATTTCGCGATACTATAAAGTAAACAATATCGGCCTCCAACACGCGCGACACCTGTGATGCGTTACTGTAATGAATCACTGCGCGTGGAGAGCACGAAACGTGGATGCATAAACTACAATGTATCTAATCAGTACCAAATACCGCATGTACTGCCGTTTTCAAGGCTTGCAGCGCAATAGATTTTACATTGCTTCTACATGCATCCTGCAATTTTCAACGTCATGTACACAAATGTGTTGTAGATTGACACTTTTCAGTTTTCAATTTGCAATGCAAATTTATTAGTATTTGTCTATTGAGGTTCGTCATATCGATGACTTTGTAATTAGTAAACTAAAACACACTTCTAAATTTCGTGTAATGGCAATCTAAATTCCAACCTTATGCAATACCTTACTATTACCCTGATTTCAAAATATGTAATGGTTTTCACAGTATCTCTTGCGCCATGAACGTCGATTTCGTGGCTCGCAGCCACATGTCCCACGCCCTCTTAAGTAACTCTACCCTCACAGCGAAGATAAGCGAAGCGCTGGGATACAAATTGTTATCGTGGTCCCATATTCGTCTTTATTCATTTAGATAGTTCTTGAAGGATTTCATTTCAAATTTCGAGAATCAAGTGTATTGAGTGTGCAATATGTTCTTGTATGTTTTGTAGCAAAGAAATTTCAGTGTCCTTTCCCTTCTGAATCAGTCGGTCTAATCTCTTTAACCAAAGGTCAAGCGTAACGTATTATGGGTTACCAGGGAGTAGCTGTAGGAAGTGAACATTGAGAGGACCTTTCCTCTTCCTGCACTGTAGGGCGACGCAATGTATCATCATATGGTTAACAAAACTACCAAACACACACACAAATTCTTTGAAAAATTGTCACTATATTTCTAATAAATGCTACAATCCTTATGCTCGAACCAAATACAAAAGTGATACAGAAAATACATTAAACAATACTACATATATATCAGGTACTTTTTTTATACAAATCTGTCTCAAAAGACACATTATAATCCGCAATTTCTTTTAAAACTGACATTTTGTCTTCTGACACCATTTAAATGACCCAGGTACACTTTTGACTCAGTTGAAATCTCTCACAAAAGGACACTTTGTGATTCGCAATAAATAGACCTATATTCAGAACATTCCCATTAAAAGGCTTATATTATTTCTAAAATAAAATTTATAACAGAACAGCCTTAAAAGTTTGACATTTCATTCTTGGATATTCCTTTTCAAAAGGCTGATATTTAAAATACAATTTCAAACTGAAAATCCTTAAAGGTTTGACATTTATTTCATGTCTTGTCTGGTCTAACTTCAAAATCCAAAAACAAAATTAAAACTACATGCAATTTTGAACAGCAATTGTCCATTTCTACATACTGGCCTTAAGAGCCCTACATTTTAATTTTTTTTATACTTATCTCAGGAATGTTCGTCCCCAGCAGCCACCAACCAGTCTCTGCTAAACCAAGCTGCTATGTGGACTTAAATACTCAATCAAAACTAGGGTTTATGCCATGAGAGTGGGTGGCATTTTACGGTAAACAATCAGCATGAGTGGCAGGTTCCAGAAGTCGTGTAATTCTCAGAATTTGTGAACAAAACAGGATCTATTTTATTTACGATTATAGCATGCACTTATTATGAGCTCAGCGACGCCAGTGCCCTAGGAGTAAGCATGACGAACTAAGGATGGCCACCATGTTTCCCAGTTTGGTTCCAGCGGTTATGCTAGTCGGATGTCCATGCCAGGATCTGCAAGCGAACTTTGCATATTCGTTACCGTTCATCGATTTCACACTGCTACACGGTAAGTAACAGTTAGCTTATAAGTATAAGTCTTTCATATGTAATTATTTTAATAATTTCGCCGTGAAACAATGATCAAGCTGAACCGGACTCGATTGCCTTCCATCAAGCTGAACCGGACTCGATTGCCTTCCATCAAGCTGAACCGGACTCGATTGCCTTCCATCAAGCTGAACCGGACTCGATTGCCTTCCATCAAGCTGAACCGGACTAGATTGCTGCTAGGCCACTCATAGATTTTCGCTTGTGGGAATAATACCAAACTATGCCGCTGGTCGGCGGGTTTTCTCTGAGATCTCCCGTTCCTCCCGGCCCTGCATTCCAGTGCTGCTCCATATCAGTGGTATAGAAATGCCGATTCAAGCGCGGCCCCCAGTTATCACAAAACCAACGGTAAATGAAATGCTCGAGCCATCAGAAAACCATCAAATGCCGATTCGAGCGCAACCACAAAAAAGTTGCTCAAAAAGTTGCGTTTGGGAGCAGTTGCAAAAAAGTGACTCAATAGGTTGCGTTCGGGAGCAGTTGCAAAAAAGTGGCTCAAAAAGTTGCGTTTAAGAGCAGTTGCAAAAAAGTTGTGTTAAACTTTGCATTTGGTTAAATCGTAGTCTTAAGAAAAAAGTTGTGTTAAACTTTGCATTTGAGTGCATCTGCAAAACTACACGAAAAAAGTGGCGTTTGGTCACAGTTAAAAAAAAAGAGTGACTCAGAATATTTGAATACGAAAAAAATAAAATGTTTTATATAATAAAGATGGATCAGTTGCTAAATGTATTAAACGGAACCAAACAGTTAAAGAAACTTTCCGAACTTACAATTGGACAGTCCTACCCCATAGACCATGCTGAAATAAATGATACACGGTATGGATACGAAGTGGTAATTACTTCTGGAAATTTTAAAGTAACCTTACCACACAGATATGTTAAGATTTTCAGTGAAAAAGTTTTAAATGGTGTTAATCGTGGAGGTATAAATTTGCATATGATGGAATGGTTGATTGTGGTGCTAAACAAATGCATTCTATTTGGTTTTTTAAAGAGTAAATGACCGTCGTCCTATAATTAGACATCAGTCGATATTTATTTGTGCTCATATCTCTATAAACTTTTAATGGTTATCCAATCATTAAAACACAATTATCACTCTGACTTCGGCAATGTGCTACAACATAGTCTATTTAAAAATTTAGATTCACATCTCCAAATTCGACATATCAAAGTAGCCGAAACATTGAATTCTTTTCCTAAATCTTTTATTCCACTTTCTATAGAAATATTATTCATCTTTATCACAAGAAACTTTAATAGTTTAAAAACTATTAACGTTATTGTGTATAGAATATGACTACTTCCAACCCAAAAAATATCTACGGTCTTATCTCTAATACCATTGTTCTTTCAGACAAATCAAAGTTAATTAATTTACCTTTTTCATCCTTAATTTCAACTATTATTTCATTACCTTGATTTGTTTGCACTGGAAAAAATAATGGATAAGCTGTTGTAATAGAACGTGTCGCCAAATCCAAATATTGTTCTTGGTTTAAAAGTGGTAATTATGTTAGTTTCCTTATGATTATATTCATCATGTTTTAATATCATACCATTTACTATATTACAGTGTATATTTATTGTTTCAAATGGAGGAAATTTTGGAATTGTATCACTATAATGATCCACATTTGCTTTCAGAGTTTTATTTTCTACGAAACCCAAAAGTTTTCCTATTGAACCCCGTTTTCCAAACTGTAATTTAAGTGTACATTTTACTTTCACTCTGTTTGTTATTTTATCCAGCTCGAAAGATATATAATTTTCTTTCCCACCCATTGAATCTACACTAAATGAAAAAATTACTTTTATAGTTTTTTCAAGATCTTCTAAGCTATATTGACCAACTGGAATATCAATTGCTGATTCCATATCATTCTGACCCACAAAATATGGCTTATTTCTCCCAGAGATAATGTTATGCATTAGATAAGTAGTATAGACCCTCTATCTCTAAAGGGTAATGTAGTCTTTTCTTCAACACTGATTTGTTATCTGTTAGTTTGAATATTTTACTCATTTATTATATTATTAAAAAATCTATAAATAAATGAGCAAGAAAAACATGAAACATGTAGACTGGGATATTAAAATAAGAATACCAGACAAGACTGTATCGACAAATCGTCATGGTGAATTATTACCTAATAATATTAGATGTTTGATAGTGGGTCCTAGTAACTGTGGGAAAACTACACTTATGATAGATAATTTTATATATGCTCAGGGATGGATGGACTTTGCTACTCTCTATGTATGTTCAAAAAGTCTGGACAAACCAAAATATATCAATTTAAAGAAAGATATAGATGTAACATCAAAATTATTTAATGAACCGATAGCTTACTTCTTTTCATCAGATGAAGAATTGGTTGATGTAAATGAATGTCATAAAGAATCTGTAGTTGTTTTCGATGATATCATACTTGAAAACCATAATATGGTAAGGGATTACTTTACTCGTGGTAAACACAAAGATATTGATTGTTTCTATTTAGCCCAGACATACTCAGAAGTACCTAAGCAGCTTATAAGAGACAATGCCAATTTTCTTTGCATATTCAGACAAGACGATACAAATCTTAAACATATTCATAGTGATTTTGTTGGTGGTGATATGACGTTTGAGAAATTTAGGGAGACTTGTTCAATATGTTGGAATAATGAATTTGGTTTTGTTACAATAGATATGAGTCGTAAGTTAAATAATGGTAAGTACCGTAATAAAATTAAAGACTTTTTAAATTCTTAGATTATAAGTATGTTTTTAATGGAAATGTTTCCATTAAATACCAACATAATCTGATCTTTTTTAATGTATTGGTATACCATATCTATTTCAATAAACACAGTTGTACCTTCGGGGACATTGTGGGCATTTGGTATTTTAAAATATATCATATCATCAGGGTACACTTCAAAAGTTTTATACATGTCAATTTTTTTCTGTTGATATAAGTTGATAACACTATTATATTTTTCTGGTTTTATTATTATTTCAACTATAGTTCTATCTCTCATTAAAAAATATTCTATTCGATTATCAAAGTAAAATATTTTTTCTTTTGAACTGTATTTTCCAACTAAACGAATAATGTTAATTCCGTTTTTTCTGAGAGAACTCTAAATTGATTGCATCCATCGGTGAAACGGGATCTCCCACATGTCTTAGTCTTTTTGTTCAAAATCTATATTATTATCTACTTCCAAGTAAGTAAGATAAGCTTTATCCAATGATCTTTTATTTCTTGTCAGTGTGACTATAAAGTCGTTGAACTGCATGTTGGAAACAAAATCATTAGGATTGTTCTTCTCAGTGGTTGTATCATTGTCCGTGTGTTCTCTAATTTGATCTTCAAACCAAGAGCTCATTAATGCAATCCCACATATATCCATTGTTTATTAATAGTGAAATAATTTTTGAAAATTTAAAATTATGTGAAAAGTGATTTAGCACAATTACACACAAATGAGCACAAGTTCCTTTATTGAAATTTTGAATTCTGTCATCGTTGTAAAAAAAATATTTCTTCCGAGATATGCTATTAATTGTCGCGATGGATTTCCGCCAAATGAAACAAATAATATTTGTTGTTTGCTTTTTTTCCAATAGCATACCCAGTATAAAGCAGAGTTTGTCGAAACATCTAGATTAACAATCCCACATTCATTATCGAGTGGCGTGTTAAGTAGCTCATCGATCATAAATACACCCCGAAAATTTCTAATGTTTAATTTTTTAACCATTTGATTAATATCAAAGTTACTGAGTGGAATCACTTCTTTTTAACATTCCTACCCACTTCACTTTCTTCAATCCCTTGCCGTATTCCTCCATAGCTAAATGTTGTCTGCATTGTTCTTCCAATTCTTGGTTTTTCTTCTTAGCATTAATTACTGATGTAGCGAGAGATGATGCACCGCCAGCTAACGCTTGTAGAGCTCTAAATTCTGCGAAAATTAAGGGAAAAAATCCACACTTGTGAACTGTCAAACCATTTCCAGTTTTCATTTCTTTGGACATTTTCTTAAGCTGTGGAACTTAAATTGTGATAGTGATCCCTCTATCCTCCTTTAATTTCTTGTTTTTACGATCCAGTTGGTCTTTCATTAGGAAAGAATCAATATTCAAATCCTTCAACTCATTGTTAGGAACTTGAAATACAATGTTTTTTACTTTCATTTATTATAACAAATATTTCATCATTTCATTTTAATTCCCCAGCCAAGCTTACGTTTAATATGCATCGCAGATCCATTAACACCAGCCCACAATCTCTCATTGAGATCAGCATCTGAACTTAATCTTTTGAACGCTTTCTTTTCTAGTTCTTTGTCAGCCTCATGTCTTTCAGCTTGATCTTTATGATGATGATAAGCTATGCCATGTTCCATTGCGCCGCATCTAGTGGAATAATGGGTTTATCGCCACGCTCAATTCTCTCTTTGTCTGGTACCCCGACCTAATTACTGATAACCGGGTGTATGCAACTCAAAAGGTAGTGAATTTATTATGTAATTCAGTAACCCTTTTCCGGGATGCTCCGACTCCCAAAAAGTATGTGGTATTGTGTTTAACATTCGTATCAGATATGGTATATATTTTGGATTATTCGCATCAAAGTCACTAAACTTGCTGTTGAGCATATTCATTATTCCAACTTTTTTATTGTAATAATTATCATTTCCAGCATTCTCTTCGCCATAAATAACGAGAAGTCAATCAATAAGCATCCTAACATCATCCATCCATATGTATTCTTTGGGATAGTATGTATACTTCTTTATACCTTTCCCCTTTTTAGGTGAGGAACTTTTAACAATAATTTTTCATTTATTCCCATTACTAGGTTTTGGCGTTCCCAAGTTTGGATCGTTGTTTTGAAAAACTGCGTTTGTATCTGCTAAGATACGACTATAGTGTTCATAGTCGGTTGCAGTATAGTCACTTCCTGTTACTTTCTTACTAGTTAGTCATTTCATCAAACCATCAGTTCCAGTGTATGTCCGACCTTTTACAGTAAATTTATCATTGATGAATGTTTCTTCGCTATCACCAATATACAATCTACCTTTATCAGCCTTTAATCCAAAAACATCGTCTTTGCAGTCAATTAAGAAATCGGCCACTTTATTATCAATAAATGTTGTTTTGTGTTAATTAACTGTGAGATATCAGTTTTCAAACACCCCAATGCTTCGTCATGGCGTTCATCGTCATAGCGTTCATCGTCATCGTCAATGCATTTAACTCCATCGTCATAGCATTCATCGTCATCGGCAATTCGTTTAATGCTATTGTTATAGCGTTCATCACTGCCTGTTTTACCAAACAGTTTTCAAAAGATGTTTCTGTTGGTGTTCGTGGGTAGTCTAAATTCTTAACAGCAAATGGAACAAGTTCTTTTATTAAGTTCTTATTCTCATTTGTTAAGTGTCCCATTTTTTGCCCCAAATCTTCTATCACGTCTATCAATGGTTGATCGTGTTTTTTTATTTTTATCATATTAGCTGTCTTCTTCTCTCTATATTCTTCTCTATATAATTTACAATTTTTTGTTGTCTCATTTATTATATAAAAACATAAAATGAACAATGATAACTTAAATGTATACTGTCTCAAATGTATGAAAAATACACTAAGTTCATATGAACTTACAAATAATAACAATGTAAGAATTAAATGTGTTTGTAGATGTCGTGTTACCAATAACTCGATATTTACTGGTGGGAGTATAAGAAACGATATTGTAAATAAAATTCTAAAACCAATACGAAAATACTTCCCCAGAAGAACTGAAAAGAACTGTTATATATTTTGGTATCGATGATCTTTGGCAAGCTGATTTAGTTGAGATGAATTCTGGATCTTTAAACGGAATATGCAGAATTAACAAAGGGTTTAAATATATGTTATCTGTGATAGATGTTTTTTTTTCTTCAAATATGCATGGGCAATAACAATCAAAGATAAAACTGGTGAAAATGTTACGTTAGCATTTAAAACTATTTTGAATGATTGCAAACCAATGCATTTACAAACAGACAAAGGGAAAGAATGTTACATTAAATCATTTAGGGCATTAATGGCCAATAACAACACAACACAATATTCAACTTACAGTGAAAAGAAAGCTAGTGTTGTAGAAATATTTAAGAACATTGAAGGAGAAAATGTGGAAGATATTTACTATGTGGGGAAACTATAAATGCATGGCTATATTAACTGAATTAATAAATGAATATAATAACACTGTTCACAGTACAATCAGAATAAAACCCATCAATGTAAATGCAAAGAACCAAAGTTCTATTCTAATCAACATGTATGGGGGAGAAAGAAAAATGGTTAAACCAAAGTTTGCAATAGGAAATAAAGTTCGTACAAGTAAAAGTAAAAATTTTTTGAAAAAGGATATACACCAAATTGGTCCACTGAAATATTTGAGGTGTGTGAAGTATTGCACACACCCAAAACATATAGAATAAAAGATTTAAAAAATGAACTTATTAAAGGTATTTTTATGAGCTAAATCTGCTTAAGACCAAATATGATAAAGACAACTTAGTGGAAAAAGTTTTATGAAGAAGAGGAAATAAGCTGCTAATTAAATGGTTAGGTTTCGATAGTAGTCATAATTCTCGGGTTGATATGAAAAGTGTAGTTGTTTAAGAATTTTTTTCTATATAATAAATGGATTAACAAAAAATTGAAAGTTATGAGCGTCAGTCGTTTCCGCCAAACGATCAAAAAAAAGTAATTTGAATGAATACAACAAGCACATTGAGTTTGATATTCCTATTGGCGATGCATTTTCACATCCGAATGAAGCTTATGTATACCAACAGTATAAGCTAACTAAAAGAGATACAAATGCAATTTATAAAAAAACTTCAACTTTTGATCTTTGTGAGAATTTCTTCCCATTCCAGTTCTCAAGAATAGAGATCTCTAAACATGGTTGTATAATCGAAAGTATTGACAACCCTGGCATAACTTCAACAATGATGCATCCTTTTTCTAGGTTCAGAATCAAAATCAGCATACTTCCAAATGTCGGGGATAGAACTAGCTAAATATATTAGGAGAGATAATCCTAACGAAATTGCCTATCCATTGAGATATTTGTTTGGGTTAATGAGAGATTGTAATGAAATATTCTAGAAAGGTGGGTACAAGATCACATACATTCGAAATTCTAATGATGATGTTTCGCTTTACAGAATACCCCCAAAGAAAGCAGATGGATTTGCTGATGTAGATAATATACCAGATGCAGGTAAAATTGTTATTGAGAAATTGGAAATTCTGTGGCCAATTGTTGAATATGATCCTATTTATGGAGACGAAATTAAATCAAAATTATACAAACACCCCAAAATTCCAATTGGTTTTAATTATTAGCAATGTCTTGAAAAACCGGTACCTACTAATGCAAACTCATTTCAGTTTGATATAAAAGATCAGTTCAATTCAATCCAATTCGATATGCAAGACTTTGTTGTTGTTGGTTTTCAGCACTGCAGAAAAGAAGATCCTGGGCAATTCACACATGGTTCAATGTTTGACTCTTGTTTTGTCAAAAATATTTATATTAAGAATGGACAGAATGAAGTGTTTCCCAAAGAGAATTGTAATTTAAACATTGATGATAAAATTTTCGATAAGATGTATATTGCTTACAGTGATTTTAAAAATTCAAAGACTAAACTAGATACCCCTTATCGTAATAATGAATTGTGCTTCAACTCTGCATCATTTATTGGGAGAAGACCGTTGTGCGTTGTTGATTGTTCTTACAGAAAAACTGCTATTGTAAAAGACCGAACTAATCTGAAACTTACAGTTGATTTTAATAAACCAATATCGGCTTCAATTATTTTTAATGTGGTACTAATAAGCCAAAGAAACCTAATGTAAGATGTTAAAAGTGAAAGAATACCGAAGTCCAATAGTGCGCAAACATGTGTGGTTATTAGTTTTTAATGTATGGTTGTCCATTAAAAAATATACTGTTATGTAATTTTTCTTTAATAGGGCTATAAGAGTGTTTTTAATGGGATCTGAAAAAAGTGTCTGAAGATGGGAATTAAAGGGAGTCTGTGGCACAGACTCCCTTTGTATACACAAGTTTTGAAGGATGTCTCTATCGTCGTCGTCGACGTTTAGGATGACTGCCTGTTTTGTAATTAGCATACTCGAGTATTCTCACAACATCTTTCGCTTTGAACCACGGATTATTCTCTTAGTCGATACACCTTCTTACCACTATAGATAGGCTTGTTGTTCACGATTGCATTTTATTATGCATTCCTTTAAGCTCGCAAACGACTTTATGTGTACGATACTGTCGATCAAGTCATCTTGATTCATCTCTGTGATGAAGCAGTTACCTACAGCTTTAATGGGCAACTGCTATTTCATAAGGTTATGCAACGTTACGGGATTGACATTATTGAGAGACAGTAGCACAATTACATATTGGGGTTCTCTTGCCTAATCGCATCTAGTCGTACGCTCACCAGTCGCTTTTGACATTTGATGTCATAGTAACAGATACTGCCAGGGTAGATGAGAACGAACCGATGATGTTTACCAATATCTTTTGTTGGCGGTAGCGCACATTTATCGATAATGCCATTAGCCGCTATAAACTTCTTATTCAGATCATCCAGTAGCGGCTTGTACTTTTGCTCAATCTTGTATTTGCCGTGCTTGCGAATGGATCGTAGCACTTCTTTGTACACCCAGTCCTGGAATTGTTCTGCAGTTGCCATCTTTGATTTCATGATCAATGCATACAAGCCCAGTTCATTGAAAAATATGGTGTGTGGCTGCATATTCAAAGGGGTGAACGAATCGTTCACTCCTATATCAGCATAATATTGTCTATACTTTTCTCTAACATGATATCTTATTACTTTTTCAGGATTGTTGTGTATTCCAAAATCAGCGCAATGACTTTCGCTTTGAACCACGGATTGCCTTCTTCATCAATGATCACATTCACCTCTCTACCACCATAGTTAAATTTGCAGTTTACAATATCGATGAGCGATTGCATTTTGTTATACATATGCTTTCCTTTAAACTCATGCAGACTTTATCTCTGTTACATATCGACTCCATTTGATTCTCTTTTAGGTTCGCAAACGACTTTATACGTATGATATCGGTGATGAGGTCATCGCGACTCATCGTCGCACTGAAGAAATTGCCTATCGACGTGATGGGCAAATGCTCTTTCATTAGGTTGTACAGTGTTACAGGATTGCCGTTGTCGAGAGACAGTAGCACTTGCATCTCGGGGTACTCTTGCCTAATCGCATCGAATCGTACACTCACCAGTCGCTATTGATATCTGATGGTATAGTAGTCTTTTCCGCCAAGGTAGATGAACACAAACTAGTGATGCTTGTCGAAATTACTAGTAAACAGCAACTCACATTTATCGATAACGTCTTTAGCCGCTATAAGCTTCTTGTTCAAGTCATCCAGTACTGGTTTGTACTTTTATTCTAACTTGTATTCGCCGTATTTGCGTATGGATGGTAGCATTTCTTCATACACCCAATCCTGGAATTTTTCAGCTGCTGCCATCTTTGATTTCATGATCAATGCGTACAAGTCCGGTTCATTGATAAATATGGCGTATGGCTGCATATCCAAAGGGGTTAACGAGTCGCTCCTCCCTATATCTGCGTATGACTGCCTATACTTTTCTCTAACATGTTCTCTGATTGCTTCTCGTGGATTTGCATACTCGAGTATGTTCGCGATGTCTTTAGTCTTAAACCACTGATTGCGTTCTTCGTCGATACACCTCTCTACTATCGTAGACAAGCTTGTTGTTCACGATGTCGATAAGCATTCATTCCCTACAGCTTGTGGCTTGCGAACAATTATGATACGTGGTGTGCTTCGCTTGCGACCTATCGAGACGAGATGTCATCTCGAAACACTACTCCAAGTCGATCGGCCGTTGCAAACTGTCTGTCGCAAACGATTTTATGCAAACAATTTCAGCTATAAGGCGACTCGTGCTTCGTGATGGGCAACTGCTTTTTCATAGTATCACTCTTTTTCACTTTTGTAGTGTCCCCATGGTAGCGTATTAATGCCTTCTTTAAGAATAAATCTTTTATCATCTTCGGGACTTAATGCTTTTTGTCTCATCTCAATCGTATAGAGTTCATGTTTCTTACTTTTAATAAGATTCATACTTTTGTACAACACTTTTTTACCAAACAAACACTTTTTGCAGTCACCAAAACTAATCTCATTTCTGACTACAGTGTTTTTCACACCCTTTGCTCTTTTCTTTACACCACCTTCCACATTTATTGCTTACATTTTCGATTTCAAACCAATAAATTCTTCCATTATTTTTCCATTACATTCATCTTTCATTTTGCCAATAATCTTTTTGTTAACTAACGGTATACCATATGGATGATCTTTTTTATAGTCAGAAGTATCAAAATGATCGACCATTTCTTTCATATCACTGTAGAAGTCTGGCGTTTTTATATAATATATGTATGAATCAGTATCTTGATAGCACAGTTCAATATTTCCCCCATACTTTGGTTTCATTAAGTTATGGTGAAAATCGTGCATTAGGACTTTCGATAGATCAAGTATACTCATTCCAACATAAATGGGTTTGTTAAAGCACAGTTTTGTTTTAATCATATGAACTGCAACCAAAGAGTTAGTAAATATAGTTCTATCTTTAAAGTTTGGTTTAGCAACTAGTTGATCCATTTGCTTAGAACTTGTGCACAACCATATATCCACTCTGTTTCTAATATTTTCTATTGTTATTCCAGAAATGGAATTGTTCATTAACTTGTAGAAATCTTTTTCAAAGTCATTTGTAGACTTTGTTCGCATATTTGTGTTTAGATCAATATAGGACTTGAGCCAATCTGATTGATAAAACTCCACAACTCTATGGATCTTTTTCAACTTCATTGCGAGAGATAGATATTGCTTAAGATTTACATAGTGTAATACATATTTTTCTTTACCACCCAGATTAGTCAAGAGTTTTTGATTTTTTGAACCTTCCGGTATTTTATTCTCTGGTGCCAATGGCAGATCTTTGAGAAGATCGTGTAGTTCATGTGGATATTCCAAATCAACTTCCAATATATAACCTTTGCTAGAATCATCTTCTATTTTTGTTACATCTATATTTGTATTTCCCCACTTAAACCCACCATAGGGTAAATACTGGCTCGTAGCCCATCCATATAAGTTATTGGCGTCCAGATATGTAAGATAAAAGATTTCCTTTGTACTATCATAAGCATTCATATATTTATTATTAGCTTTAGCATATCGCTTACAACATTGTGAAATTCCACCACGAACACCTTTTTCTATCATCAAAATCATATCGTAATCTGTTAATAATTCTAATTCTATTTTAGTATGTTTGAGCATAGCATCCCACGCTAACCCTGGGGCTGTGAAATACCATACTGAATTTAGCTTATATGTTTTGAGACACACATCTCTAAAAAATTTCCATTATATCGGACAATAGCAATACATCAGATTTGTTATAGAGTTCTGTGTACTCTCTTAGAGATTTTATGTTGAATTTTTCCCACACCTTTCTCGCAAATTCGTAATCTTCGTCTGTAATGCTACATTTATTGAGTTTGTTGTAAAATGCATCTTTGGATGGAAGTGATGTCTCACAAAAATTTTCTACACTATCCATGTAGTCATATGGGTAAACACCTTTTCTTGTAACAAAGTCAAGAAGTTCATTGGAAAAATGCTTACACGTTTCTCGGAATTGGCTTCTGGAAAGGTTGCTAGAGAGTTTATCGATAATACTAGCCATAAATTTAAATGAGTCAATAAATCTAAGATTTACACTTTCGCATACATGTTTCGTAAAAGAAATATATATTTTTTAATTGTTGGGAATTAGATCAATTTTATTTTCATCGATGCCAAGATCTCTTATGAATAAATGTGTGTCATAACCAGATAGATTATGTATAAAAACTAGGACAAAACATGGATTTCTATACTATAAGTTACAATCTCTGTGTGCAGCTCCCCTAAATTTCCCTGTAAGATGATCATGATCTCTCACAGAATCACCATTCAAAGGCTTTTCACATATATGACAATGGGTAGCTGTATCATAAACAATTTGTTCTTTCTGAGTTAGTGGAAGCACTGGTTTTTCATTTGTGTATATATCACCAATAGACTTTGCTTCTTCCTTTAGCATTTTAACGAATACAGTAGATGCGGCAGATCCTTCATAAGTTACCGGTGGTTTATAGTATTCATGTTCGTATTTTACATAGTAACAGAATCTAATACGCTCGTGTTTTTGGTATATTTCGTGTAACATTCGTCGGGGTTTGGTTGGTAAGTTTCAATTTTAGTCAACAAACATTCAAAATCAGCATATATCACAAACGGAACTCTCAAAGAATGATTTTGGTTTTTAAATCTTAATATGTAATTTTTTTCCTTTAGATGGTAGTTCAACTATAACACCATCATGATCTCGACAGTCTTGTTCATGATCTTTTAGCTTATTTACAGAGTAGAAATGTTGCAAACATCTATCGCATATAAATATTTTGTGACCATTATGTATTACTTTTGATGCGATAAGTCTTGAAAGACTTTATCCAGCAGTAGTGGTCGTTCTTTTTGTCTTTGATATAGAGTAGGTTTATGTGCTTATCTGTCTTATTTTTGTTGTTTTTAATGGACAGATTAAATATTTCTTACCACCATCTTCTTCTTCGTATACGTATATATTAATATAAATTTCACTTCTTTTCTCAAAGGTTGGTATGCTATCCAATTTCATTGGCTATTCCAAACCCTTAAGTGTATCATCAAACTCATGTTCGTAAGCTATGTATTTAGTCACTCTTTCAGTGTCTTTTTGTACTTGTTGCAATGCAGATAGAACAGACCATAAAAAAACGTTTTTGATCATTGTTCTTAACATTAATTACCACCTGCTTAGCTTTGATTTTTTTCTGGGTGATTAACATAAGAACTGCCCTTGAATGGCACATATTTAGTAATTCGCACTTCTAGTTTAAATATTATGTTGAGTATCAACTGAGATCCCTTTGCTTCGAAAGCCCCCATCTCAGCTATGAATTTCGATATGCTGTTGGTATAATATTCTTCCAGATTAGTTGATTTCAGTATAATTTCGTTCTTTGTTTTAAAGGAGCTTTCTACATATTCAATATTCTCACCAATTCCCCTTTTGTACTCAGTGAAGAGTTTCATGTTCACTTTGAATGATTTTATATGTTTACTAATTAGCCCCGTGACAGATTCTTTTACATCGTTTAGGAAATAATTTGGGTCTTTGTATGCATTCACATTCTTTACAGCATAAGTCTTGATCCTACTTTGAAATGCTGTTTCGATTTCTTCTACACTGAATCTGGGTGTGTACTTACGAATTTTACTTTTCAAGTGACATCTTATGAGAGACGGTTTGTAATAGTAACTACACATTTCACATTTCACTTGTTTCTCTCGTGGGAACTTCTGTTTTGATATTAAATGCTGTGGTACTTTAAAAATTTCCCATGCATTTGTTGGTTCATGTGATTTAATATGTATTGGTGTAAGACCTTTGTGCAATCTACTTTTAAGATGACTTCTTATGAGAGGTGGTTTGTAAAAGTGATTACAAGTTTCACACTTGACATACTTCTCTTGAGACTTCTTCTTCTTCTTCTTTCTTTCCGCAAAACTATCTTTCTTAAATTTATATTCTTTCCAAATATTAATAGTTGCGTTAGCATTTTTCATTGCCATGGTTGTCATCATATTAGACATCAGTTGATTTTTATTTGCGCCCTTTTATTATATACAACATTTTATTTTTACGTATTCAAATTTTCTGAGCCGCTCTTTTTTGCAACTGCGCCCAAACGCAACTTTTTACACGTAGTTTTGCAGATGCACTCAAACGCAAAGTTAAACACAACTTTTTTTCTAAAGACTACGATCTAACCAAACGCAAAGTTTAACACCACTTTTTTGCAACTGCTCCCAAACGCAACTTTTTGAGTCTTTTTTTGCGGTTGTACCCAACCGCAACTTTTTGAGCCACTTTTTTTGCGGTTGCGCTCGAATCGGCATTTGATGGTTTTCTGATGGCTCGAGCATTTCATTTATCGTTGGTTTTCTGATAACTGGAAGCGGCGCTCGACTCGGCATTTCTATACTATATATATCCACCACGCTTCTCCCTCATCGGCTCTCAAGGCCTCCATTTCATGAGCTGTTCGAACCTATCCACCCAAATAAAACGTGAGAAAAGTTTACCTGCTTCACGTTATGAAATTCTTTCTGAATAAGTTGCAAATGTAAAAATCTCGGTTATTTTTTATTTTTTATTGCAAGAAGGCATTAGTAATTTAATTTTGTAATTTTCGTGACGTGTTACCTCAGATGCACTATTCAGTTCCAAATGTTATTGTTTTGAAAATTATTCCAGCTGGTGTTATTGTACACATTGTTGCTCACTCATACTCTCATAGTGGTTTTCTTGGACTGCTGCATTTTCCACTCCAACCTTGTATTCACTTTTTCTTGGCATCTACCTTATTCGCCCTATTCATCCTTCAAATTTTGATCGGGAAAAAACTATTATCCTCCATACAAGGTTACTTCACACTTAATAAAATAAAATAAAAACCCAGGTTTAAAATTTCCGCCTGAGTTTTAAACAAATAATGTAAAACAAATATTTAATATTGTTATTAATGTTAAAGTATTATACTTTTGATTAAACGAAACTTTAAGTTATATGCTCTTTTTTAATTATATTGTTTGTTTCCAAATCAGTATGAAACGAAAACAGTGGGAACAGTTCTGCCTTGGCAACGACTAGTTTTTTACACATAAAACGCTATTAAAATGACTTATAATACGCTTTTTTGTAATTTAAACATGTTATTTAATTATGTGTATTTTTACTTACCAATGTTAGAAACGTATTTCGAAGTTGCGTACTGGAAGTATTTATATTTTTGTTGTCTAATCAGCAAAAAGTAAGGTGCGCAGGTCCTAATCTCTTCTCGTGTTTTTTTTTCCATGAAGTGCACGTGTTATGTTTTATTTCTGAACCTGCTTCTTTCTCCGCAGCGAAGTTGCTAAGAGCTCGCAGCAGCATCGTTTTTATCAAATTTCTCCTTTTAAATAATGGTGTCTGAATTCGTGATCCATAATTATAACGTGATTTTAATGTTAAAATACTTAATAAATTGGTATTCAGATATGGTAGTGGGGCAGTTACGACTTCGAAGTTAGCAAAATCGACGACATGAATAATTGCTAGATCTTTAGTGTATATTTTTCTTTTCCTTCCAGCGAAAAATACGTATAGTTATCAAATAAGGTTAGTTATCAACCTACATAGTTAAGTGACAGAGTTGGGATAAACATGTTCTTTTTTTAAATTCAGATGTAAAAATATTTCAACGTATGTCGTTTTTGTAGGCCGAGGCAATGAAGTTTTCATGAAATGACCGTTATGGAATCCTTACGCTAGTTACGTATGTGAAAGCGACCTTTGGACGTACGGAGTTTGTTTTGTTTTGTTTTATTGCATCCGTAAGATCTTTTTTCAATACATAGTTGTGCAAATATATTGGACAAGTCAAATTACAGTATAGTAATACATAGTAAACACGCACATATATGTCAGACTACACGTACACATATCACATCTTTTCCTCATAATTTGACCAATCCTCCTCCAACATGCTCTGGGGCGTCGTTGTTTTGCTGAAACAGAGAAAAAAAAGGAAACGAGAAAAACCGGAGTAAGAAATGCGTACTAAGACATGTTATGCAATAATTTCTTAATTTTTGTAGTTTAGATATTCATTTACACTATAAAATGTTAGTTTAGAAAAAAAAATTCTTTCAGCTTTTTTTAAAGAGTTCTTGGTTAGAGAAGCAAATTTCTTGGAGGCGTTGTGGTAAGTTATTGAAAAGCTGGCTACCAAGGTAGGATGGCCCTTTCTGGACAAGTTTTAGGTTAACTGAAGCCACGTCTTGGTGTTTTTTATTCTAGTGTCATGATTATGAAAGGACTCATTTTTCTGAAGTAAATTACTGTTTTTGGACATGAATATAAGTTCTGAAAACATGTACTCGCATGCAAATGTTAAAGTCTCTGAGCTCTTGAAAAGAGGTCTACATGAGTCTGACATTCTTTTGCCAGTGATTATTCTTACATCTCTCTTTTGCATGCGAAATAATTTTTTGCTGTCAGTGGAATCACCCTAAAAAGTTATACCATAACACATGATGGAATAAAAATATGCAAAATATACAATTTGTGTTGTATTTTTGTTCAAGACCTCTGCAACATTCCGCAGGGCAAAACATGCTGAACTAAGTTTAAGTAAAATATACGCAATGTGAGATTTCCAGTTAAGTAAATTGTCTACTTTTAAGCCAAGAAACTTAATCACTGCAGTTTCATTAATTTTGTCTTTGTTACTGCTTACCTGTGAATTAATGATTTTTCTGTTGTTTGTGAGGAAATTTATAAGATATGATTTATCTAGGTTGAGATTTAATTGGTTTGCAGTAAACCATACATTTAGCTCTGTAAATGTTGTGTCCGTTTTTTGTGTAAGATCATTCACTGAGTCTCCAGAGACTAAGATGGTAGTATTATCTGCAAATAAAATTGGAGTAGTGTCTGGGGTCAAGGCACATGGAAGGTCATTTATATAAACTAGGAAGAGTAGGGGGCCTAATATTGATCCTTGTGGGACCCCATGCTTGATTTCTCCTGGTTCAGAGTAGAATGAAGTAGTTTTTACTTCGATCCGCACTTGTCTGTTTGAAAGGTATGAGCTTATTGGTTTATTTGGTGTACCTGAGACTCCATAAAACTTTAATTTTTCTATAAGTATGTTGTGATTTACACAGTCGAATGCTTTAGTGAGGTCGCAAAATATTCCATTAGATGGCATCTTTTTATCAAGTTCATTAAGAATGCTATTTGTTAGTTTGAAAATTGCATCATTTGTTGACGTGTTTTTCCTAAAGCCAAACTGGAAATTTGATAAGATTTTGTGATTCTCAATATGTTGCAGCAACCTCCTGTAAATTAGTTTTTCAATTACTTTTGAAAGGATGTAAGAAGTGAGATGGGTCTATAATTGTTTACTTCGGTCTTGTCTCCTTTCTTGAACAGTGGTTTTACTATAGCCCATTTGAGTCTGTCTGGAAACAATCCTGTATTGAAGATATCATTACAAATATGGTTTAATGGATCACTGAATTCAAAAGCGCATTGCTTTAATAACTTACAGCTAATGCCATCATAGCCGCTAGATAATTTTGGTTGCAAAGAATTGATTGCTTTCTCCACTTCTTTTGGAGTTGTGTTTGTAAAAGATATAGCAGGGTATTCTGTACCCTGGAGTGTAGGAATATGGTTTACATCTTGTTTTATGTTACTTTTAAATCATGTTATCTACAACATAAGTAGTATGAATTATATGTATCTGAGACTAATTTATGGTCTGAGAATATGCAATCATTTACTTTTAGGTATACAACTGAACATTGCTCTGTTGTTCTTCCTGTTGTGTTTTTTTACAATATTCCATGTAGTTTTTATTTTGTTTTGAGTATTCTTAATGAGGTTACAGAAAAAACCCTTTATTGCGGATTTTACGACCTTACTCAAAATTTTGCAGTATTTCCTGTAGTGATTCATTGTGTCAGGGTTGCTACCGGTTCTGGCGACCTTATATAGTTTTCTTTTGTTTTCGCAGGAAATTTTCGTTCATTTGGTGAGTCATAAATTTTTCTTTGGGTTTGTATTACTGTGGGTCTGTCGGGATGGGAAACATTTTTCAAACCAATGGAAAACTTGGTTAAGAAAAGAGTTAAATTTTTCATTTGCTTCAGTACAAGTATACAATGTTGACCATTGCTCCCTGCTGAGCACACTTTTGAATTGTAAGAAATTTTCCAGCGAAAAATTTCGTATTTTCTTTTAAGAAATGCTTTTGGAGGACATTTTTATGGAAGGTATAACTAATATTTGCGCATGATGATCTGATAAGCCATTTATTACTGGGAGACAGTGGCACACTGCAACTGTGTTACTGTCAATGAAAATGTTATCAATAGCTGTCTGACTGGGTCCTTCTATTTTGGTAGCAAAGTTTACTACGGATTTAAGGTTGAAGGTACTGAGTAGACTATCGAGTTCAGTTCTTTGGTTGCTTTCTTTTAAATAATCAATGTTAAAGTCTCCACAGAGAATAATGTCTAGAATGGCTCTATAAATGGCTTTAAGATTTGCTTCAAGAAATTTTAAGAAGTTACTAAAGTTGGCAGAAAAGGCTATATATATATATATATATATATATATATATATATATATATATATATTATATATATATATATATATATATATACGTATATATATATATATATATATATATATATACATATATATATATATATATATATATATATATATATATATATATATATATATATAGTGAGGTACCCCACTTTATTATCATTTGTCAGTTATTACTTCCACATAACTACACTCAAACACTTGGTCTTTGCGAAGCAAATGTGTCATTTTTAAACATTAAATTTTTTTTGATGAAAATACAGGTACCACCTTTAGTCATGCTATTTCTACAATAAGTGAAACAGAGGGAATAACCAGGAATTTTAATTTGCTTAGCGGAGGATTCAGTTAAATGTGTTTCTGTTAGACATAATATTTGTACATCCAAATTGCGTTCTGCGGGTAATTTGTCCAAGGACACAGAAAGCGCATCAATTTTGCTTATTAAAACTCTAATATTTTGATGGAATATATACAAATTATTTTCATTAATTATCGTAGTGTTTTAAATATTTGAACAATTATCGAATGTTTCTGGTATTGAGCGTGAAAGTAAAACTCCTTTGTTACATGAATTAAGCTTTATGAGCATGGGTTTCATTAGCCTAAAAAATTTCCATGGTTTCCAACGATTACCTGGATATTTTGAATAGAACCATGGTATGTAAAAATCCTACTAGCAATGAGGTCAGCAAGTTTCCCCTTGCCAGCACGACTCAGATGCAGACCATGTCTCGTGTGGTCAGCCCTGGTTATTTCCTCTAGACCAATCACACCAGCATGGCTCAGTCTGCCAGACCTTGCACAGCACTTCACGGCAGTGTTAGCTGTCTGCATCTTCCTTTGTAAGAAAGGCTTGTCGTGCCGTTGCAGTGCCTCACAGACCAACACATTAGTGTCACTGGTGGCCCTGGCAATGTTGTCTACAGCCTTAAACGACGATAATGCTTAATGAACACGTCTGTTTACACATCACTATTTGAAACTTTCGTCTAGGTGTTTGAAATTCATTTACGTAACGTTCTTAGACGTTACGGTAAACTGAATGTTTTCATAAACCTAAATAAATGTCTCTAAATTACTAGAATCCGGTCAGGAAGAAAGAACTAATAAAAACAACTTATCTGGAAAAGTATGAGGGAAATAAAGTCATACTATGTGTGTAGGTACATGATTGTCGCGATATCGTTAACAATTTTGGCCACCTTCTTATTAATCGCCGCCAAAGTCACGTAATAAAACAAGTACACGTGTTGTGTGCTTCAATTTCCTTTATTTTCGTTGTACTGGTGGGGGCCGCAGGTGTTGAGTGGTTGGCACGCTCGCCTCCCATCAAGGCGAACTAGGTTCAATCTCCGGCCGGGTCACCGGACTTTCGCAAGTGGGAATCGTGTCGGACGATGCCGCTGGTAGGCGGGTTTTCTCGGAGATCTCCTGTTGCCTCCTCCTTTTCATTCCAGCATTGCTCCATACTCACCTTAGTCACCCTCATCGGCTCTCAAGACCTCGCTGTTAAGAACTGCCCAAATCTCTTTACTCGCTCTTTGAAATATGCCAGCACTGTTTGGACAGCTGAAGAAAATAAAAGAAACATCTGACAGTTAGAAATATTAGACGTCACATGGTATTATTTTGGTTTACATGTAGCAGAAGGGTATGTTATAGGTGCCTGGAAGTATAATTTAAGCAGGGCTACAGAAAAGTGTGAAGTAACAGTGAATGGAATATAGTATCTTGATTAGAGATATTGCAGATAGTTTTGTTAGTTATGTCAGCTTGGTTATCCACATTCATCCTGTATCAGACTAAAATTTATCAAAGTGTGTGAGCGCACGGTCTCTATGATGCTCCGATCACTTAGCGGATCCAGTTTAGTTTCACAGAACCGGGGCTTGGAATTTTTGAAGTCGTTGGTGGGTCCGGTTCACTTTGCTTTGCAGAACGCATCAGCAGAACTCCGCGGCATCAGGTTGTTTACCCGGCTTTGACCAAGGTCAAGAAGCGAGGGAACGATAAGGGCTACACTAACACGCACGCCTAGCGCCTCATCGCTCCTACGCGCAAGGCGCGCAGTGTTTCCGTCGGAACGCTGTACTGTGCAAATTATATCTGTAACAGTGGGGTTTCATTATACGCGACGAAAGCCCACAGATTAAACTACGTCCGTATCTTTGTACTTTTCTCTTGCCGCTTAAGGAAACTACATAGGCAAGCTTTAAATATGCGATATTTGACCATTTTCACGATTTTTTTCTCTCCAAGGATACACTTAATATGACAAAAGTAAAAAAATAGTCGCACAGATGATTGTTTTTAAATCTTTTCTGACAATAAATCGTTTTTACAGAACATTTATGTACTGAGATACGCGTATTCGCGCAAAGAACTATTACACAAACAACGTGGGGTTCCATCCTACTCTTAAAGCTACCACTCTCGTTGTACAGAATGTGCGCAAACTTCATGTCGAAGCACGGTAGGAGGGAAAGTGTGTATTAAGTGACCTCATACATTCTTTCAGATCGAATGAAATCATGGTCGTCAGTGACGCCTTATAAAGCTATGAAACGTCAGGGATTGCACTGTAGCGCCTGTATACAGGCCAACATCTATACATGCGTTTTTAATCGAGATTTAAATAAACACCGTATGGTGGAAAATTTTAATTTGTATTCGCAATTATAATATACATCACTAGCGTTTTCAAATAGCATTGACTTTAAATTTTCCTACTACTTTGTTAAATGAAACTTCCACTTGCGAATTAAAATCAGAGATAAAGGCGATGTTTGTGATTGGTTGTAAAAAAAATTATTTCTACATAAATATTTCAAAATAGTAGTTTCAGGGTATTTTAAAAATTGTATGTTTCTTACTGACATATTTAAGTCTCCAGGCAATATATTTTTTTTTAAAGTTTAATTGTCTTATACGAGAATCATTTCTTACCTTTCTATCCAACGCACAAGTGCAGTGCGTTGTTTTTTCTTTGCCATTTTTTTCCAGACTTGTTAACATTTTGTTTATGCGTTGCGGAAGGATACGTAGTGAGTAGCCTGCAAGTACAGCTTCAGCAGGGCTTTAGAAAAGTTGGAAGCAGCCACGAATAACCCAAAAGCGTGTACGTCGGTGATACGTGCTTCTCAGCCGAAACAGCTGGCAGCACTACGCAGCTTTTGCAGTAACAGTGTTAATACACTGCGGTGAATCATTTCGCAGGGTCAGCCTCGTCTCTGAATATGCGTGAAAAAAATTCACCAATACACTGTGTACGTAACGTGTGTACAAACAAGCTACGGCTAGTGGCTTCCAGGTTACTCGCATGTATTGACGTTGGCCTGTGTACAGGGGCAGTTCGGCAAGATATCCATCTTCACACTTTTTTATTTTAACGCGGGGCTTTATCGCCACAGATTCAGTGAGTAAAACTGAAAACCTGAGGTCACTCACTAACACCACGGTCTCAAATTATAAGCACAAAGTTTGAGTACAAGTAATTCCGCGTCCTTCACGCCTCACGGACGACCCCTTGTCTTTTCTGTGCACGGCCGAGCGACGTGAAATCCAAACATGGACTTGTTAACTTACCTCAACCAGACGCGCAAAATAATTCCCATGCCGTCCCTTAAAATCCTTTCCCTCGTTAACTGCAGCGTGAAAAACAAAACATTTCCCAGATTGGTATTTTATTCTTGTCGGGGGATCGTAACCGTATATGCTTGTTCGAGCGGCCCAGCGACATGCTGCTCGTGTTGTAGGGTCAGCGAAATGGCTGGCCCCTGTTGAAGTGCAGTCAGTAAATCACTAACGCCCCGGGACTCGCGTTGTAAGTGGGCGTGGTCCCGGGCGAATGGTGTAATTGAATTCTGAATGTAGACGATAGATTCGGAGCTGCAATACCAAACTGTATCCTCCGAGCTTGTAATCATCGGATTTTCTGGATTGCCTCCCACTATGGTTGCAAGTTTAAAGACGTATTCACGCCAAAACATCTCGACATCATCCTGAATCACCGAGCTGGCAGGTTTTATTTTAATTCGAATTTTTTTTTTTTATTATATGCTGTGAATACTTTAGAAAGCCATGGTGTATCTCTAAGCGTTTGCGCACTGTGTGTTCTGCCGTCATATCTACAGTCAACATTGGCATGCGTCTCATCACTTTATTCATGCATCACGTCAGTCAAGTGTAGCTGTGAAATTATTAGACTGGCCCGAAAACCTTGACGTGAATTGGAAATTGAGAACCTTGGCGGAAAATGGGAATGGAAAACTTACACCGGATTGACGAAACCATATCTTGTAGTGGTGAGAGAGAACGTGGAACAGTGACGGGAGACGGGTAAACTTGGTTTGGAATTGTTATGTAAAATGTGGTATACGAATGGTAAAACATTGCTTGAAATGTTATTATATTGACTCAAAGTATTCATTCTCTTCTAGGTTCTACTAATATTCCGGAAGGCGAAAAAAAATTTTCTTTGTAGCAGTTAAACTTTTCTTTTAATGGCGAGTTCAATAAGACTTTACCGTCAGTTCGCCTCAAATTTGATTCGAAATATAGGTAAGTCACAGTAGGCCTATTGTCTGTGTGCCTTTAACAACGTAACATTGAGGCAAAATTAGCATGTAAGTTATACTCCAACCAATTAGAGCAACGGTAACAAAAGATGCGATGTTAAGTCCATTAAAAATCAATTGGACTGAAAACAGGGTTTGAAACAAATTAACTTGGCTAAAATTATCGTATATTTCATTTTAGCAGGTAGAGAACAACATCCGCTTGCAAGTTTCACGTGGGAATAGCAAGCGACACAAAACTGTTTAATCTACAACATTTGCCATAAAGGCGCTTAACCTGTAGACAGTAGAAACGAAACCGTTTCATCGAACATAAGAATCAACAGAAGTCTTCTCTCCCACAGATATTCTGCCTGAAAGACGTCCAAGCCTCTGTCCGGGAAAATGTTTTATATCAAGTTGCAGGTAGCACTACAGACGAGAGTAGATAAGTATTTTTACTTGTAGCCATTAACATACATACAAATTTCGTTCTGACTACAGTCGCATTACGTAAAGAATTTTCCTGTGATAATACTATTTCGTGAAACTTAATTAATGTTGGAAGACTAATCAATGGTTGTCTATTGTAATTTAAACTTACGTCTGAAAATTAAAAATATTTCATTGATTACCCAGGGCTCCAACCATGGAAATCGTTGTTCCGAAGCCACGGCCAAGGAATTCGTCATTGGCAGACAAAAAGAATTAAAGGATTTTCGCGTTTTACGGAGTTCTTTTGGGAACACTGCTTAGGATCTGTTTTTCTGCCAATTTAATATTATTACGCTATACGTAACTGCAATTGACACGATCACCTTATCCATGCGCCGACCAAGAGAAATTTTGAAATTGCTGAATACATAAATGACCAATTTTAATACTTTTGTGCATAAAACAGATATAAACTAAATTAAATTAATTCAGTGTTCACAGACAGAGACATAACACCTTAAATATAGCTTTATGATGAAGGGGGAGCACACTGAATTTTTTCTTATAAGTATGGGGTCCGACATGAAGAAATTACAAGTCAACCCATTTGTCGTATAACGCAAACCTTTTGGAACAGGTGTTTTTACTGGGTATATACGCATATAGGCTGTTCACGGTAAAGTGAGCACTTTTTAAGGCTCTCCCAACAGGCATTTACCACTAATAAACTTATCTTATTGCAGCCTCAGACATTAAATTTTGACGGCGGTGAAATGTATACATTGGGTTTATTGGTCACATTGCAAAGTTTATGTTATAAAGCAGCAGGAAGATTGAAATTGGATGAAAGGAAAACTTAAGCAGGGCCTTAAAAAGTGCTCACACAGTGCCTATAAATACATAGGATATTGTACATTTTTGTGTATTTCAGGCATTATTTATTGAACAGGACAGAAGAAAAATGAATGTTTCAAAATGGTTAGCATTTAAATATTGCGGTACAGTTTGAGGATTGCAGGGTGGTGAGGGGGGGGGGGGGTTCGGACCCTCTGGACGCCGTTGTGTGTACGCCCCTCTGAGACGTTTTTGTCGGCTTATTCAAGCCTCCCAGCACAGAAACGCGACGAGCACAAAATACCTAATTCTTTTGTGCTCGTCTTTAGGTTGTGCTAAGGCACTTCGCATGCGACTCTCTCGGTGTGGTGGGAAGGGAGCATTGCCGCCACCCCTATCCCCCTCCACCGGGAAGGCCACGTCGGCTCATATTTACGTCTGCTCACACTTCACTTCACTGCGATTCAAGTTAATGGGCTTAGGAGCAGAACCTATTGTTACGTATTAGCTTTTCAGTCAATCCATACCTGGGCGTAACTAAATAATGAGTCATGATTAGGTAGAGCACAACGGCATAAGATGGGTTTTATTGAACATAAGGATTATATTCGTTTTTCCCGTTGACTCGCCAAGGTCATCTGCATTAAATCAGTCCCGTTCTCTTCATATCTGGTACTTTGAGTTTGGATAAAATACAACTCGAGTGGCTTGCTAGGCCAGCTGTTGGTGGGTTTTATATCAGAGTTTCCTTCTCTTAGGCCAGTAGCTTCCACTATAGCAAAAGAGCCTGGTCCGCCCTGCTAGTTTTGATTCGCCCTGGGTATTTGATTTCCCCAGTACCCTCCAGATCTACTGATAGGGCGAGCATTCCCCTATCCACCCCCCGAGGAGGCGCCCGATGGGGGACTAGCAACGGAAAAAACGAGTTTGGAGACATAATTTGATTAGTATAGGATGTTTGAATGTTACATCGTGGAATAATCAAGATCAGGAAATAATAATGGAGGTCAGAAAATATTATTGGATACATGTGCTACAGAGACAAAGAAAAAGGGCAAAGGAGTTATTGCTTATTAAAGTTATATTTTCTTCTATAGTGTTGTAGATATGAACAGGAGAACGAAAGAGGGAGTGGGATTCTTATTCATAATAAATATAAAAATGCAATCCTTGCATATAGATTTATATCAGAAAGAGCTTTAATGGTCTTACCAAAAACAACAAGAAAAATCCATCATTCATCTATTTAGTGTATATGCACCAGAGGACTGTAAACCAAAACGGGACACAGAGTCATTTTATGGAATTCTTCATGATCAATTAGATATGATACCAATGAATGAGCTAGTAATAATAATGGGAGACTTGAACGGAAGAATTGGGAACAATATTATACCAGGGGTTATGCACAGGTTCAATGAGAATGTATTAAATGATAACGGAGAGTTTCTCATAGATTTCTGCACAAACAATAATATTATAATTCATAATAAGTTTTTTTATCTTAAACCACAATATAAATACACATGGGAAAATACTAGAAGAGAACGCTCAACAATATATTATATAATATTAAATAAAAATATTCATCCAACTCGAGTTCTGGCTGTTAGAACATTAAATTCAATTAATGTAGGAACTGGTCATAGATTAGTCTTGGCAATATTGCGAATTCATCCACAGAAAAACAAACAGGGAAAACCAGTAATTGAAAAACAACTTAACAGGGAATTACTGGAAGATAAAAGTATGATGTACCTGTATCAAAGAATATTAGAGGAAAAGCTGTCAAAAAATTGCACGAAGGAAGATAACGAAATTAATGATAATTGGGAAACAGTCCAGAATTCTATACTACAAGTTGCTTCTGAAGCACTGGGTACTATACAAATAAATAAATCACAAAATAAATTCAGAAATAAACTACGTTTTCTTGGTGAGGTCAAATCTTTGGCCAAAGAAGAGAAAATGCATTTTTAAAGTATATGAGAACAGAAAACGCAGATGATTATGAGAATTACAAAGTTACTAGAAATAATGTTAATGCAAAAATTAGAAACATTAAAGAACAATATTGGGAAACCTATACATGTAATTTAGAGGGAGACTTTTATAGCATGCAATGGCAAATATGGAGAACAATAAGGAATCAACGAATGGAAGTAAAATATTTTATAACATCAAATAAAATCGAAGAAAGCAAATGGGTCCAATACCTCACAGATCTATATAACACAGAAAATGATTATGTTTATAAGATTGACAGTAATGCTCCTGAAATAATATTAGAGGTCACTGAGGAAGAAATGTTAACTATTATTAAGATACGCAAGAATAGTAAATCTCCAGGAGAGGATGGTATAACCTACGATATGATAAAATATGGTGAAGAAAAATTTGTATTATAAATAGCAAAAATTATTTAACAAATATTTAAAAAATGCAAAGTCCCAGATGACTGGAAAACTAGTATCGTGATTCCATTGTTTAAGAATGGAGAAAAACATAAATCATAAAATTAAAGACCAATAAATTAACTTAATACTGTATTGAAAGTTACAACAAGATTAATCCAACAAAAGTAATCTGAAATAATTTGCCTCCAAAATGAACAACAAGGATTTCGGCTTGGCAGATCTTGTACAGATACTATTTTTATAATTCGACAGGTAATAGAAAAAGCTATTGAATACAATAAACCTGCATTTTTATGTGTCATCAACCTCGAAAAGGCTTTTGAGAGGCTGGAACTTAAATATGTTTTACATATTTTAGAAGAGAATAATGTAGAAAATGGATTGATTTATTTATTGGTGTCATTTTTAACGGTAATTTTAACAGAATAAAAGTGAATGGGAAATTATCAGAGAAAATACCAACCAGAAGAGGAGTCCGTCAAGGTGATTCCTTTTTAATAATCAACGAAATTATAAAATACATTAGAACGAAAGATGGATACAGAATGGGAGATAAAGATCTTAATATTGTATGTTACACTGATGATGCTGTTTTGATGTCGGATTCTGAAGATGATTTGCAAATATTATTATATAGCTTCTATCTTGGTTGCCAAAAGTACAATATGAAAATTGCCTTAACAAAAACCAAGTCAATGACTATAAGTAAATACCCCTTAAGATGTAAGTTAGAACTAGAGAGAAAAATGATCGCACAGATGATGGTAATAAAATACTTAGGTGTTGAGATAACAAGATGGGTATTACTGCAGAATGAAGTTGCACATCAGGCCAATAAATCAGTGAGAATAGCGGGCTGCATGAACGCCATCACATGGAATAATAAGTACTTAAATAAGGACCCTAAGACAAGAATCTATAAAGCAGTAATACCCCCAATGTCGACTTGCGCTGCTGAGACAAGGGCGGATACCTCAAAAACTAAACGAATCTTAGAGACGAGTTAAATGAATATTTTGAAAAAAATTGTACATAAATCCAGGAGAGAAAAGATCAGTAGTGACGAGATTAGAAGACCGTTGAATATCCAAGCAATAGGGGATTGGGTAGAAAGACGAAGAATGGAATGGAATCATCAAGTATCCCGCATGGCATCGGACAAAATTGTGCGCGTGGCAAGAGATAATTTACCAGTGGATGGAAAGACATCGCCTGGAAGACCGAAAAAGAGATGGAAGGACTCTTAATTTCTGAATGGAACAGGCTGTAAGCCTAGTATAAAGAGAAGAAGAAAATAAGAATTATACAACAGCTATTTACGTGACTGTTGATCGGGGGAGCTTAAATGGAATACCAAGATGCTAAATAATAATATTAAGTTTTACTACCACACGCTACTACTACAACAATGTAATTGGAAAGTTCCCACCTTGTTCATGTTGCCGGAGGCTGATTCTAGGAGGTTTTTAACGACGGCCGGACATACACATCTCCCTTTATTCTTGATCCGCTTCCCCGATGATAAAAGACCTCGCTCCCAGTGTTACGTTGGCCTATATCAAGCGCGTTGTTTAATATGTTCGGCCCCGTTTACTGGCCGGTGGAGGGGGTTTCTGCAACTGTCTTCCGCAAGGTGTTACTGAAATCACTCTCGTGCCCTGGTTCAATGTTAGTAGGTGTGGTCAGGCAGGCCGTTCAACTAAGGCCTGATCACTTCATGTACCCAGAAATATTATATTATCGAGGAAATAACTACAAACTTGAGACAATTAAAAAACACATTAATGCCAATGGAAGCCAAAAAGCAGGAACTGCAAAAGCCGGGATAATTCGCAAAACGTCAAATAGGCAGGGCACACAAAACAGTGCCGCACCTACGACACCATACCAAAGTATGACAACCGCACGAGACGACAGGCTACAGAAGACTTCACGTCGTACCAGACACTTCACTTCCCTTGAAACGTGCATAAATATGCACATCGCCATAGGAACAAAGCCTGTACAGCCACAAGAGCCAGCGGTGATTGGGCGGTTAGCCTGCTCGCCTCCCACCAAGACGATCCGGGTTCAATCCCCGGCCGGGTCACCGGATTTTCGCATGTGGGAATCGTGCCGGACGATGCCGTTGGTCGGCGGGTTTTCCTGGGGATCTGCCGTTTCCCCCGCTCTTTCATTCCGGTGCCGCTCCATACTAACCTCAATCATCCACGTCGGCTCTCAAGACCACCCTGTTAAGAGCCGCCCAAATCTCTTCACTCACTGTAAAGCCATAAATACCATAAATCTATATTAAAAATAACTAATAGTAAATCGTGAACAAGCACAGCGGCCAAATCTTTGAAAATCAAAGACCCAGAAAGTGAGAAGGTAAGAAAACTCGTGAACATTCCAGACGTCACGCACGCGTGACGGCGTCGGACCCACGACGCGACGCCCAGACCCAAAAATCCTAACCGTCCTCGATGGCGACTGCAGAAGAACTGTCAGGCACTCACTACCAACATGCGGACGCCCCTCCCGCCACGCACAATGACATATGCCACTGCATACGTCATGAAGAAGATGACGTTTGCTTACGTCGTGAAAGTGAGATAACCAACGTCGGAGAACAGTAGAAATTTGAATATATTGTTTTAGGATGCTCTAAAAATGTTATCCCACCCGCAAACTTAAGTTTAAAAACTCTAGGATGCCGTTTGCCATTTGAGGAAATCACTAGGGCACACATTAAGATTTTTTTGACGGGGTGGTTTATGTATATACAGCCTCATATATTTGATAATGAAACGCACAATTGCTACAGTATCTAAAACCAGGCTACGTTAATATGCCTTTAATAGTAATAACTTACTTAGTAGTGTAACATTTTTGCATCTCTTTTGTGAAACTTGATATGTCCAAGTGGGCTTTGGAAGTTTAATTGTAAACTAATTTTGTGTACACATGTGTTATTATTGTAAATCCTCTGGCTAAGCATGTCCTTGTGGGCTTGGGTAATGGGACATGGTATTGTTTTAATAGTATTTATTCGTTGATTGTACCTGTTCTCGTAGGTGTACATTTTGATCGTGCTTAATAAAAAAGATTAAATTCAATCGCCGCGAAGTACAAAGGAAAAAAAGAATTGTTGTGTGACTTGTGATATGGAAGAGCTACTTCATCGCCCAGGGAATAATTAAAACCAGTTTATTTAATAACTGATAGCAATAACTCTGATACTGTGTTGGATACTGGATACTTGGGTTGAGTTGAGAGGTGATATACAGCCCTGCAATGTTTAATGCGGGTTTTGTCGGAGTCGTCTTTTTGACAAGTGCTCTTAATTCCCTACAGTAACCATCACACCTCTAATGCCCGTTAGCACCATCTTGGTTTGAAACTCGATCCGAGATCGGATCTAAGATAGACACAGAAAACTGTTGCACCATTCGAGTTCAGAGCTGGACTGGAAATCGAGATGAAGTTCATTTCGAACCGCCGAAATTGGCGGTTCGAAATCTCGATCCAAGATCAACAGTTATCGTCGAAAATGTAGTTTGAAAATACACCATCAGATAGACCCACTTTAGATTGTTTTCTTGGGAAATTAAAACAACATTATCCGCACTTGAATATTATTCAGTAAAAATCGTACAACAATAATTCACTTAAAACAGATAAAACATCGCACATCTATTTCTATCTACAGTGAAAAATACGCCTACTTCCATGACGTAATATATTACTAACCATTAGCAAACTTTGTCTCATACTAAATCTCGATCTCTCACTTTGGAACCAAGGTCGACGAATCGGAGATCCAGAATCATGAAATTTAATTGGTGCGACACTTTTACATTGGAATCAAGATCAAACTGGATCATGGTTCGGAACTGGGGTCATTCGATCTCGGATCGGGGAAGATGTTGGTGCAACCGGGCATAAGACATGTAACTACCTTTTCAGCGTCGTTACGAAATTTGCTGGGAACATACCAGGCGTTGTATCCCTCATAATACGCGCGGTAAGAGGCACCTACTCTTTTTTCTGAAGTTGGTTTCGAAAGTGCTTAATTTACTGCGAACAGTCTGTACATTATCCAAGGGTTGAAACCACGCAGATGGCAACCCCTCCATGCACCATCCTCCGGTGATGTGGTCACAGACGATGGACACGGCAAGTGAAGTTCCTCTCTTCCTTGTCGGACAGTTGGTCACCCGGGTAAGGGAGGTGGAGATCCGTTCGTCCCTTTTCCCACCCCCACACGAAACCTATCCACCCCCACCCCCGTCGCCACATGTCCACGAGCTTCTGTTAGTCGTGCGAGGGGTTGGGGACCCATGGGAGTCAGGAAGGAGTCCCACCCTAATCGGACTACCTCGCACAACCCCTGCATACACAACTGGTAGCGTCACGTGGTACTGGATCGGTCCTTCCCGTACGTGTCCCGTCCCCCTGTGGACTGTGGGAGGGTGTGGGGTTGGACTTGTATAGGGCAGTGGCGTTTATTCCATAGACGGAAGGCAAGCAATACTTACACTATACGTATTGGAAATGTTTGACCCTTTATAGTTTTCGCATTAATTTTAAATTTAAACACATTTAATTATGAGTTTCCCGTTTCCGATTCGCGAAGCAGAGTTTTCGTAACTCCCGTACTGTACACGCATAGTGCTGCTATCTAGTATTTATATCCACAAACGGGAGCAACTAGCGATGAGTCGAACTCGCAAGCGAGTTACCCTGCCGCGTTCCTTCGGCAGGGTAAGCAATCGTTCTGTTTACTTCCTCCAGTTTTCAATTTTCCTTGGAAAGTGGATGAAAGTGTTCTGGAAAACGGGAGTTTTATTATAAATTGTAATATGCTCTCTAAATAGTATTCAGTTTAGTTATTAATACTTTCGTTTCGTTTCCAATTTGATAACTAATGTTAGGTATTATAAAACGGTAAATACATGTAGAGAATAAGCACAGTTGGAATTTGTGATTGTTAGTATAAATTGAAAACGCAACCAAGGCCCGGCACTAGCAAATGTTATCTAAAACACTCAGATATGTAGAGTTATTATATTGCTTATCCTGTAACAAAATCACTACCCGTCACTGGCTATACGTGCACTTTCCCGGATAATTTAGTCACCAGTTCTTTCCTCAAGGCGAGTGCCTGTTTAATTGAACTTCCGTGGCTCACGGACTGTCATGCCCTGACCCTTACTAGGATTTCTTTCAAATATTCTTCATGCACAGTTATTTCTAACATTTCTGAAGCACTGCTAAAGTTATACTCCCAGGATATTCCCCAGCCTCATGCAAAAAAAATTAGGAAATTACACAAGAAGGTCAACACACCGCATTAGCGTGCACTCAAATTAATTATATTTTTCATAAAAACTATTTAATACTGGGTATTACTAACATGCGTGCATTCGCCCTCTTTTTATTCATATTATCTGTGAATGAAACATTATAATTGATGGATACAATATAAGATAAAGTTAAATTTAACCATGAATATGATATTTTTGTGTTTACGCAAGCATACAACGCTTGTGATATAGGCTATACACGGAAAAGGGAGCACTTCTGAAAGCCCTGTCATTTGGGGTAGTAGTCAATAAATATTTTATTTTTACTTGAGCCTTAGAGGTTAACTTCCGAATGCAGTGTAATAACGTAACGAGCAAACACAACCTGTTGGCAAAGTGTCGGCAAATTGTCGGCCCGATACCTGTACTGTCGGCAACTGTCGTTTCAATGCCAGAAGATAGACATCTGTCAACGATGTGACGTCTTTTTTGAGACAGTATGTTTGTAGTTAGAAAAAAGACAACAGCCCGCTGTATTTTTTAGGATAACAGGTGGATATCAACTACATTATGGCGGCGTTATGTCTCACTGCCATCATGTCGCCAATGGTAAAAATAATATTCTGGCCCGATTCCGATATAGGAATTTTGTTTTTTTGGTAAGCTGGCCGTCATATTATTTATTCCGGCCTGCTAACGTTTTCGAGACATGGCTCTTCATCACAATAAAGATACAAATATGATGTATTTTTTTCGACAAACTTTTGGAAAGTGTTTTAAATAGGCAAGATGTCATAGGCATGATGTCTTTTTTGAGACCATGTGTTAACAGTTAGCATGTTTTTGTCCATGATTATATACGTGTCCCGTGGTAGCCCATGACATTTTTTACTTCGAAATTTTCTTAATTTGTACAACCATGCAACAGATATATTAAAAACTAACAAAAACTATTTTGTTTGCAAGCCTTTGAAGAAACGAAGAAACAGTTAAATAATCAGTGTTTTAAAATTATTTGCTTTATTGTCATGGAATTTGTACATGCACTTATAATAATTTGTGTTATGATAAATATCAAATTACTGGAGACTATAAGCAGCTTACCCCGTGGTGTAAAGCTTAGCATGCTGGACTATCAACTCAAGGATCGTAGTTTCGAATCTCTCTCCTGAAATGCAAAATGTTTTCATGTCGTATAATGTGTTGAGACGCAAATTAAATGAATATATGTAAAGAGTAAATACCAAAAACTAAGATTTTTTAATGAAAAATTAAGGTTTATTCATAGTTATAGTGCTTATTTCTGGCCTGGCATCTTACCACCATCCATCCGTCGTAGGCACGGCTTCTTTCTGCTATCCAGCCATCGCAGGCCCGGCGTCTTGCCGCCATCCAGCCATTGCAGACTCGGCGTGTTGCCGCCATCCAGCCATCGCAGGCCCGGCGTCTTGCCACCATCCAGCCGCCCCATGCCCAGCGTCTTGGCGCCATCCAGTCATCGCAGGCCCGGCGTCTTGCCACCATCCAGCCGCCCCATGCCCGGCGTCTTACCGCCATCTAGCCATCGCAGACCCGGCGTCTTGCCACCATCCAGCCGCCCCAGACCCGGCGTCTTACCGCCATCCAGCCATCGCAGGCCCGGTGTCTTGCCACCATCCAGCCGCCCCATGCCCGGCGTCTTACCGCCATTCAGCCATCGCAGGCCCGGCGTCTTGCCACCATCCAGCCGCCCCATGCCCGGCGTCTTACCGCCATCCAGCCATCGCAGGCCCGGCGTCTTGCCACCATCCAGCCGCCCCAGACCCGGCGTCTTGCCGCCATCCAGTCATCGCAAACCCGGCGTCTTGCCGCATCCAGCCATCGCAGGCGCGTCTTGCCGCCATCCAGCCATCGCAGGCCCGGCGTCTTGCCACCATCCAGTCGCCCCAGGCCCGGCGTCTTGGCGCCATCCAGCCATCGCAGACCCGGCGTCTTGCCGCCATCCATCGGGCCACTTCCGGCATAAGACAGCAGGCCGGCATCATCTGGCCGTAGTTTGTCGGCTATCTTTTACTGGCCCGATTCTGGCCCGTACTTTTCGTGTTTGTTGGGTACTGTGTTTATTACTTAGATGGCAATATTTACTTAATTAAGAAGGTGGTTGGAGGATAAAAAAAAAACTGAAAGGAAAAACTAACGAGGGCCTCAAAAGTGCTTACTTTACCATTGACAGCCCATATATGACATACTTAGTCAACAACGAATCACGTCATACGTGGGGTGTTCTTTCAAAGGTTTGATTAAGCACCATTTTTACATCTTGCTGTCAGTGTTGCCAATAAATCTGATTATGCCACGTTGATATATATAAATCATATACAAGCCGGCTCCACAGTGAGAATTAAAAATTATCACATGTCATATTTTTGCTCTAATGGAGTATAACATTCTGTCTTAAAAAGTGTTCCTCAACACTGAACTGTCTAGATATTTTTGCTCTCCACAGTTGGGAATTTGTCTAAAAACACATGACATACTTGCTCCATAACGAGCACAAAACTTATCTCTCATAATTTTTTACTTCCACATGAAATATGAAACCAAATTAAATTTTTAAAAAATCATTAAACAGAGCTTAAGGCTTATTATAATCCGTTCCCGGTTTCTTCCGAATTTTCTGAACTCGGTTGACGTCCTACTTCTAGGACATTACTTCGCCTCGTGCAAATTAAGCTTAACCAAGTCTAGAAAATTGCACCAAAGGGGCAACATACTGTATTCGTGGTCACTCATTTTAATAACATTTTGGGTAAGAACTATTTATTACTAGACACGCCTGTTTTCTGTCGTTTTTATTTATATAGTTTGTAAATAAAATACTGTAAGTTATAGAAAAAATAAGAAGTAAAATTTTAATTCAACCATTAATAATGTACATTTAAGTTGACAGAAGTAGGGTCTATAAACGATTCTAGTACATGGTATATTTAGGAAATAACCAAACACGTCAAACCATGGGTGATTTTTCATAGGTTAGTTTCATAAAGGGTGAATAAACCGCGAATAGACTACACAAATAATGTTTATTGGCCTAAGGAGTCCACCATACTTAACTTTCAAGTCATGTTGACTATAGGCTATTCACAATAAAGTGAACACTTTTTAAGGCCCTGCAACATTTTTCCTTTCTACTAATTTCTATCTTTCGCCACTTTTTAATATAAACATTGCAATATGACTAGTAAACACAGTGTATACATTTCAATACTCTCGAAAGTTAACGTCTGAGGCTGCAATAAAATATATTTATTAGGGATTGATGCCATTTGGTAGGTCCTTTAAAAGTGCTCAATTTACCGCGAATAGCCTACTGACGCCTGCAGGAGTCGACTTCACCTGGAACTCGGGCCCAGCCAAGGTTTACAAAGCCAATCTGACAACTCCTTCCATCAGTGTGGGAACTCTTCCTGTTTCTTTCTCTCTCTCAGTTTCACTCTCTTTCTCTCTTTATCTCTCTCACCCTCTCGAATCTAAGGCGGCGCAAGATGGGCCTGGCCTTTGGAACTAAGCTCGTACAGCGAACCATACAATAAATCTCGAAAAAAGATGAATGCGTCGTGAACATGAACGACAGCGGAAAACGTCTACAATACGAAAAAGCCAAACATCGGTAGTCCATAAAACTCTCCAAACGTTCAGACTGCACACACATAAAGACGTTGCACCCCCCGAAGTCCAGGCCCATAAATCCTAACCGTTACAGACAGCGGCTACAGAACTATCCGGGGGTGGAACTATACCACAGAGTATTAATTATTCTCGACACAGATTTTCTTTTGCACAAGGCGCATGTGTAGTCTCTCATTAAATGTTATCTTGCATCTTCCATTTCGTCGTCTTCGTCAGCTGGTTGACCAGGCTGATGACCAATGTAAGAGTGTTGACGTCACTAGGATAGCCAACTTTTTTCAGATTTACCATAAGGGACACTTCCGGCAACTCGACACACTACACTTGACGTCTAACTAAATGAGCAAGGAAAACAATTATTTACAACAAACTCGTTTTAATACCATCCGAAATGTGGGAAATTCAGGGCTACTCATAATTCACATCATTTCTGAACATATATGACAACAAAATATTATTTGCATATAGAAATATTTATCTTGGTTCTTTCATTTGCGTTCGCCTGCTGAAGCATGTTTCTGCGTAATGATGTTGGTGTGTGCTGTTTCACATCACTCTAACCCCCGTATGAAATAGATAATCATCGTTTGCAAAGTACGCGTTTACTTTTATGTGGGCTGTTCACGGTAAAGTGAACACTTTTGAGGCCCTAGTTACTTTTTTTCTTTCGGTTTCTTTTTTATACTTTAACCACGTTTTTAAATAAATATTGCAATGTAAGTAATAAACGTGGTGTATACATTCCGCCGCAATCGGAAGTTAGCGTCTTAGGCTAAAATAAAATATATTTACTGACTGTTATTAAAAATGAGAAGGCTTTCAAAAGTGCTCACTTTACCGTGAATAGCCACCACAATTGTTACTACCAATCAGAGACTGATTATTTTGTTCCCATCTATATACACATACAAACATCAACAGCATAACTCAGCATTAAAAAAATGCGTTAACAACAACTAAAAGATAACTGTACACATCTCGGTGAGTACTACTTCCACGAACGCTCTTGTAGACAAATGCCATCTCTCGGCATCATTTGTAACTATCTATTAGCCATAGAGTAAGTGGCCATAGTGCTACATCGGCAATCGTGAAAATGGTTAATTACTGACACTGTAGTGTGTTTATTCATTTCAGTTTCTACGCGAAATATGATGTCCCGTCTGATATCCATAAGGGATATTTCTTTTAGCCCCAGGATGCGGGAAATTCCGTACAAAACGGGACAGTTGGTAACCCTATACGTCACAGACTGCAATGTGACGGTAGTCTTTATTCGCACGAACAAAGTCTTGCATTTCGATCAGGTCGGATTGGAAAGTCTAACCCTTTCATGTTTTCTTCATGAGTAATTTATGCTGGCGTATTTGTGCAACTCGTCCGCAACTGCATACATGTTCATCTCGAAACGTAGCCCACCCCTGAGAGTTCTTCGATGATGGATATTATTTCGTTTGTGTGCGAGCGGTTTCCTGCAGATTGTGAAGCGACCAAAAATCTCAGCCTATCTACCAACTCATTCGGATCGTTCCATTACTGATAGTCGATTTTTTCTCCACTCTCCAATTTCAGAGTCAATCCCGATTCGTCAGTTTCACATATCTTGGGAAACAGTTCGGCGATAACGGGAAATTTTGCGTGCGTCACATCCCTAAATCGATGCGTTGAGGGGTTATACTCGGCATAGTGAACACGACTGGACTGTAGCAGGCGACGGTATGCGCAAATCCGATTCAGAGTAGTGCCCAGGTAGTCTACGAAACCAAAGTACGCTCAACCCCTGCTTGATTTTCACATTGCGCTTGCCGATCTGCAGTACATCCCGAGGTAAAAACAAAACTTCCTTGTTTCCGAGAAACCATTATCCACCACTTTTCTGCAAACCATAAATCTTGTCTGCAGTACGGTCAGAGTAGGAAGCGATGTAATGAAATAGTAGGGAACCCAACTCAGGTCCACGCTCCCGGGTTCGTTTCCTTTCATGTGCACGTAGTAAATTGATCAGTGGCCCAATCATCTTCGTCGCTAGTGATGGAACCTTCCGATTCGTTCAGTTCCGGACTTCGTTTCCGTTTATGCGTGGAGGTCGGTTCTTCCACCTTGATTCCACATTTGATATCAACGCGGACATCGTCACTCGGTTTTTTTTCTAATTTCGTCTAGCCGGAGAGTAATAGGTTTGAGAGCTTCCTCCCTTCGAGTCTCGACAGCCATTCTGTTAGTTTTCGCGAGTAAGTATTTGGCCCGTACCGCTTCAATCGCTCGCTGAAGCTCGCTCACCAGTTCGGCTCGGTTATCCATCGTTCACTGAGTGGAAAAGACTTTCCTTACATGTATATATTTGTATATATCACCTTTGTTTGGAGTCAATCATTCAGGATCCCTCCCCTCCCTCCTCCACGAAAGTGCTTTATTGAGGTGCCCCGACATCGGTTTTCGTAGTTAGGTTTGACAGTAAAAATTTTTGTAGCTCCTTCAATTCTTCACGTCTCTGCGCATTCGATACGTTGATCAAGTCAATCATCCGAACCTCCGCACCATCTATGTGCTGGTCGACAGCTATCAAATCCTCAACCACTTTGTTCTTCACACTTTCCAATTTTCGACCGATAAGAGATCAATCATCTCTACGTGTAGGAGCGAAGCGATTTTGGCCTCATTCGTGCTCATCGTGGCGTCCGATGTCGCCAGATTGGGAAATGCTGCCGTGACTCATCGTTGCGTTCTTAGGATAAACTGATCGAACCCACACCTGTACCTGCCATTATATAGTGAACAGTCCTTTACGATCGTCAAAGATCCGCATTTCTCTTTCCTGCACAAGGCACACATATTTTTGAATTCCGCAAATGTCATGTCCGTATTGACCTGTTCGTCATAAACGTGGCGTAAATTATTATCGTCCATGCGAAATAGCACAAACACATTAGCATTATCACGAAGCAGTTGTTTGGGTACGCGAGAATAAGTCTGGCCGAGGTACACACGGTCCACGTACGCATGCCGTCCCATGCTAAAATACTCTTGAATGCAAGTTTGTTCTTTGCAGGCAATATCGTCGAAGACAAATATCGAGTTTGGAAGAGCTTCACTCGGTGACACGATGGCATCGTTATCGCTGCACGGGAAATATTTTATACCTTCAACAGCTTGCAGTACTCGTGTCAGCCGTTGATATTTCGGTTGCTGGAGCGATTTCGAATAAATGTACACGTTCTCCAACCGAAGCCCATTCGGTTCCTCCATCAGGCTCAGTAGGACGCATGTCTTGCCACAACCCGACGGGCCACAAATCAGACAGCGGACACTAGCAGGCAACAGGACTCCGTGACGTGATTCATGGGAGATAGCTTCATCTCCAGTACGAATGCGTATGGGTAGAGTAACATCTTGCTTGGCGATCCGTATGTTACCACTACGATCTTCTGGAACAGATGGCGCCGATTGTACTTGCAGAGAACCAGTGCTACAAGTTTTAGAATGTGTCTTTAACGCATCACTCCTAAAAAAATGTCTATGGCAAAATTGACATTCAAAACTCACACTCGAACTTTTCATTCCGCAGGTCGTTATTTCATGTCATCGTAAATTCCGCAAAGCTGTGAATTCTTTATCGCAGAAGCGACAAGCAGATGCGTCATCGTTGACTTTTTTTTACGTCTGTACTTTAATGTATAAAAGGATCGTATTTATACATTTTAATCAGAATATGTGGACATGCATGCACCATATGAAAAATGGTAGATATTCAATAATGCATATATATAAACTAATATATGCATCAAACAGTTGATGAACGAATGTAATTTCTATACATATGTACAGGGGGCACAAACCGAAATATTGCGAAAGATCGATGGAGCTATGGAGCTATGGGGTGATGGAGCGATGGAGTGATGGAACGATGGAGCAATGAAGTGATGGAGCGATGGAGCTATGAAGTGATTGAACGATGGGGTGATGGAACGATGGAGCTATGGGGTGATGGAGCTATGGGGCGAATGGTACGATGGAGCTATGGGGTAATGGAGCTATGGAGCTATGGGGCGATAGAGCTATAGAGTGATGGAGCTATGGGGCAATGGGGTGATGGAGCTATGGAGCTATGGGGCGATGGGGTGATGAAGCTATAGAGCGATGGAGCTATGGGGTGATGGAGAAATGGGGTGATGGTATGATGGAATGATGGAGCTATGGTGTGGTGGAGCGATGGGGCGATGGGGCGATGGAGTTATGGAGCTATGGAGCGATGGAGCAATGGAGCTATATGGGGATGGGCTAATGGGGTGATGGAACTATGGGGTGATGAAGCGATGGGGCGATGGTGCTATGAGACGAAAAAAAGTATAAAGGACGAATATATATCGTTTGTAGGTCAGTTTAATTCGAGTCGTTGTGAGGTGAAGACAGCGAATTCCGGTCGTGGGATCATCGTCCCTACCAGATTGTTTTGTGGAACCAAGCTAGTTCAACGACGCAGTTATTAACGTATTGGATGAGATTTATTTACAAGCAAAAGATTACCCGACATTTCTACCCCCCTAAACAAGGATCTGAACACTAGGCGGATGCTTTATCCAACATCATGAAAGCCAAGGTGAAACTATGATTGAAATTACGTACAAACAAAAAGTCTTCGCAGCAGAACAACCTTCCAAGGACCAAAAGGAAAGGGAAGACGAACAAGGTAGGGGGGTTCCTGCCCGCACTGATACCTGCAATCGGCGTACTGGCCGGTACTGCCGGGGTAGTCACGAATATAGTTAGTGCCGTGAAGCGAGCTTCGAACGATCGAAAACAGGTAGAGAAAACCCATCGCCATAACACAACGTTGGAAGCTATCGCCATGGTTAAATAAAAACGACGAAGGACTCTTTATTCGCCACCCGTATCGAGGAAGAGGAGAAGGAGGAGGGGGATCAAATGCCGGGAGGAAGAAAATAGGGGGAAAAAATTCGAAGAAGGAAATCAAAGTGACGCTGCCTAGACGTCCACTGACGAACATGGATTTGGAACTGTTTGCGCGGAAATTGAATATACCCAATTTTAGATGAGTGTTTCCGATAGATGCCTTGCCCGCTAAACCAAAATGTAATGAGTGTGCCATAATTAATCTGGACACGACAGCCGGGCCTGACACGCACTGGGTAGCTTATGTAAAACACGACAAACAAGCAATATACTACGACAGTTTTGGGAATTTGCGCCCTCCGCCCGAACTGCGCGAGTACCTGAAAAAGTGTAATCTAATTTACAACTACGAAACGGAGAAGATGCCCAACATGCGGAACTGTGGACATTTGTGCCTGCGCTTGTTAAGCGATCGTGATTTCCTAGTGATAAACAGGCGAGGAAAAAAAAATCAGTATAATTCGTGAGGTATATAAAGTGTTGTGCCAGCCATACCGATCTCATCGATATGTCGGTGTCCATCATTCTGAGTGGTAAAACGTCCGGGCTGAGAGCTAGCTTTTACCCTCCCTTGAAGCTGGAGGGTGAATGGTGTGTGGGGATAGTAGACTTTCAAACGCACAACTTCATATTCAACAGAGAAGAAAACGTGAATTCCACATTTCGGTACACAGTAGCAGGAGAAGCGAAAGAAATCAGCATTCCCACCGGAGCGTTTACGAGCTGAATGATATGGAATATTTCATAAAGAAACCGCTACCACGCAACATTGCATTCGAATTGCATGGGAATCCGAATACCCTGAAGGCTGAAATGTTTTACAATGCAGATGTAGATTTCACGGAACTGGATACCTTCGGACCCATGTTGGGGTTCGAAGCCAGAGTGTACGAAGCTGGAATGAAACGCGAGTCATCGCGGACCGTAAACATCTTTCCCGTCAACGCCATGCGGATAAATTGTAACTTGGCAAGTTACAGTTACATGAATGGGAAACCGAGCAGTGCTATTTACGAGTTTGCTCCCACCGTGATTACCTGATATAAAATCGTAGAATCTCCGAGAACGCTCATTTACGTTCCAATCGTTGCAAAGAGCGTCCACAAATTAACTGTTTCGATCGTGGGCCAAAACGAGGAATTGATAAATTTCCGAAACGAAAAAATTACGCTACGATTACACCTGAAACGATGGGATCAAATTTCGCTGGGAAGACAAAAACGTATAAAAACCCGCAGTACATCGAACCCGTGTTCAATAAGCTGCGAGGTAGCGTTGCGTTAACACCTGAAAACACAAAGTTTATCCGTGTCTACTTCGGTTTAAAAGTAAATCGACATGGCAGATGACGAAATTCTCGACGTGGATCAGAGCCTAGAATTCGACGATAAACTTGATAAATAGAGATGCACTGTTACGAACTGTATCTTGCTGGACCTTTCGCTCTCGGAAGGGAGGTTAGAATACCTATACAGCGACAAGATATTTACACCCTGCCTAGCGAGTCCTTTGTGCGCAGAAGAGGCAGGCTAACGAAGGTGGGCGGGACCCACTCGACCACCACCGAGTTGGTACGAAATGGACTCCTGTGCCTTTTCGAGCGAGTAATGTACGAGATTAATGGCGTCGCGATCGACCAGTCTCGTGATGTGGGAATAACCTCGTCGATGAAAAATTACCTATCGCTCACGTATAGCCATCTCCCCGTAGCCAAGATGACAGGCTGGGGTACTGAAGATGCCTACAGTGTTCCCATTTAGGACGAAGGCTGGTTCGGAGTGTGCATTCTGCTCTCTGTGCTCCTGGGATTTGCCGAGGATTATTAAAAATAATAATAGGAGCGAGGCAGGAGCTGGTGATAATGCTATCCACATCGCATTTAGATGCTGTGTTGGGAGTAGGAGAAAACCCGCAGCACGTCTCTCTTACTTTGGACATCATATAATAGTTCGTCCCACACGTGACCCCGAGCACTCGTGAACGTGTCAAGCTGCTGAATTATGCCAAGAAAGACAAAGTGATCGAAATAGCATTCAGAAGTTGGAGCCTGGTCACTTGCCTGTCCTTGCCCGCCGCCAAGCGAAATCACTGTGTCGTGAAGACGTCGTCTACCACGGAAAAACTACGCTACTTCGTACTGGGGCTTCAGAAGAACAAACAGCATAGTATCAGAGCCGACAAGTCTACGTTCGACCACTGCAAGGTCGAAAACGTAAATATATTTTTGAATAGTGTAAGCTACCTGTACGTGGATTTGAACGCAAACTTTGAAAATAGACAGTACCTGCTGGCATATTGTATGTATTCGCTATTCCAATCTTCGTACTACGGACGCGAGGCGCATCCTGTCCTGAGACCCGAAGATTTCCGTGACATGGCACCTTTGCTAGTATTCGATATATCGAAGCAAAACGAGCGCGTGCAGAATGGTACGGTCGACTACCGCATCGAGCTAATCACCAAGGAAAATGTGCCCGTAAACACCGTTGCCTACTGCTTGATACTTCACGACAGGATTGTTCAGTATAATTGTTTTTCTGGCCTGGTAAAAATTATCAGTTAATTACTTACGTGTGTGTGTATGTATATATATATATATCTGTGTGTGTGTGTGTGTGTGTGTGTACATACGTACGTTTCGGTCGTAATAATGTACTGTAATCTGAAAGGCTTCCCGGAACAGGGAGGGGGGGGGGAACTGATCCCAGTTCTTTGGCGAGCGCTTCGAGAAATGTACAGTTACTTTACGAGTGGTATGTTCAAATATGTGACATTATATATATATATCTTTGGTAGTGTGAAATATGACGTCATTCCACAGCACGAAAAAAATATATATAAATAGAACCCTAAAATAAATTATTCGCTAGTCGAGTACGAGTCACCGTGGGAGCAAGATGACACCCTTTCACCCGGAGAACTTGTACGCCCTGTCATTCCCGGACGACTCTTAAATCGTCTATTCGTTCTGGGAGCCTGGGTCGCTACTTACCTACGAAGAAAAATGCGATGGATGGGACCACTGGCTATATTCGACGACGCCGGCCGAACCTGCGCAAAAATTAATAGCTTGCTGCACTCCTGGAAATTGCTTGGTTCATCACATGAAGCGGGATATGCCTCTTCCAGCAACAGTGGACCAGGTTCTTGAATTCGCAGCAACTTCGAGCCGAGGTGACTCTAGAAACATCGAAATTCACGCCTCCGACTGCTCCGCCCAGGGATGCGCCCCCCAGAACTTCTCCACGCAGAATTTATCCACACCAAATGGCTCCACACCATATGGTGTATGTCGGGGAAAAAATACTACTAACGACGTGCCGACTCCAACTGTCTCCCCTGAACGTCGAAGGTCTTGTCGTGCCGTTCTTACGACGCATAAGAAAAAAAATTTCCAGGGGATCTGCAACGGACTGTGAAGTGCGCCCCCACAAACATCCACGTGTGACGTCACCTGCTACAGTAGCTGCCGACATGGGTTCACCCGCAGCTGACCTCAACTGGGAGTAAAAGAAGTCTCTGCGATTCCAGTTCTACTGCGCCGGATCGAACGTCAAAGACCGTTACTAATTTTTTACGAACGTATTTTGCCTGGCAGATTGCATTTTAAAAAAAATAAAAGCCTTGCAATTGTAATTTGTTTGTAATTTGTGTAAATAGAATATACATGTATATCAAAACTGACTAGGTTGTGTATTTTATTTTATTTTCATTAATTACTTTTGATAATTTTTTTTTAGCTAAACAAATAAGGTTTGGAAATAAATGTTATCTAAAGGATTAGCCGGCGGGAACAGAAGAATTCCTCCTCGTGCCATCAGGCACTGGATGGCAAGCAGGAAACAGGAAAACTTGCGCAAAGTAATTCTCCACGACATCCGTTCGGTCCTGCCCTGAAACGCATGCACTGTAAACCGATCAAAAAGACCTCCCTCTAGAATTAATACGTGTTTCCTGGCGGCTAGCTGCGTTTCCGCTTTCATGCGCGATATGCAGTTTCGTCAGAATCCTCTCCATTTACCCCCCCCCCCCCCCCCCCCAACACCATTACGTCGCTATTGGCTATTTGCAGAATTTCGTCGATGACATATTAATACTTCAATGGTAAACAATATGTATATGTTTTTTTAAAAAGGCGAACTTGTACGTCAACTTATTTAAAGATTCTTCCTATCTATAAATAAAGTTAAGTTTATAGATAACTTTTTTTTTGTATTCGTGGGCAAACAAACCCATCCTGAAGGGGCGGCAGGCTGTGGTGCGAGTATATGGAGCATTAAAGGAAAGGGAGGGTTGTACCCTCGCTTATAAGCTTTAGTTTGAGCGTTGATGAGCCATTGTTGTACAGCATCGGGCGGTGAAAGGTATGTCGGTGAATATTACAAATTGCTTGACATGTTTTGGGGGGTACGCACTATGCACGGGCAGTAATTGGTACCAAATAGAGTCTAGGTACCCTCAGCTCGTCGGGCGAAGAAACGGGGTGACGTGGTGCCAAAGGACGATGATGCCGTGTCCTTGTAACACACGTGTAAGCAGATGCACGATTTTTTTTCCTTGAGGCCGCCACCTACAGCCAAAAAGTTATTTCGTTATCGTATCGGTGTTGAAGATTTTTATTTGTGCTGTGGCTATAGACATTAGCTAGAACCCATCTTCGCCAGGTCGCAGCTTGATTTCTGGTCCGAGTGTGACGACGCCCTCCTAATTGCGGCGTGAGAGTTGTTCGAGAAGGCGGATACCTCCATCTCAGGACGGCGCGGCACTGCACCACCGGAAACCATGGTAGTATCCGGCGCTGCACCTATAGCAGCGTCCGGCATCGCGACGGAGACGTCCTTACGGAGCACTTAGACGGCACCCTTCCAGGCGGCGGCGTCCTTCCAGGGTCCGCCCACTGTCGCCGCCCTTTCGGGGCTTCCAGACGGGTGAGTTGACTACATGTGACAACACCATCACTGAGGGTTTTCTGCTGCTGGAAGCTGTCAACATACCGAAGCGAGAACGTAGATCGACCGAAGTGAGTGTTTTACATGTGCAATCAACAACACTGACAGAGACTCACAGAGTGACGAACTCGCCTGTGGCGATACGATACTCGCCAGCAGTCTCTGATATTGATCCTATCGATGTTATCACAACCCCCCTCCCCCCTTCAACCCGATGGTGATGAGATTCGTCAGTGTTTAAATAATTTTTAAACAAGATTACTTGCTTTACGTAACGATGTTGCCGATGTGCACCTGGAACTGTCTAACTGTCTGCGTGTTCTTACAGAGATGTAATGTAACTTGGAACGACTTGTGAAACTATCTCTACCGACCGAGAATTTCCAATTCAATCGAGACATTTGTACGAATGTAAAACGAATGCGATTTTAAAGAGAGAGAGAGAGAGAGAGAGATACGCATTCATACAAATTGTTTTATTTAGTATGCTATTTTTATGTGTTTTTAGCGTTCAATACAACTACGTGTTATTTATCTTATAACTGTGTGTGTGTGTGTGTTTAGTACTTTATTGTTTTTTCCCTGTGTAAACAGAAACATAAGTAAGTTTCTTTAGTAAATAATCTGTATACATTGCACTTGCTTTTCCCTTGGAGAACGGGTCAAGTAAGCGCAATAGTTTTTTTTTTTGTTTAACTTCCTATTACCTACAATCTTTATAAACAAAACAAAATTTACTTTTAAATTTATCGCATTTTTTTCTTATTCCAATAGCCATCTAAAGAGGCGGCATTCACTTTAAATAAAATTGCACACCGCACGATGGAACTGCATGCAAGTTACTGTGTGCATCTGTGTATGTGTGTGTGCGTGTGGGTGTGTGCGTGTGGGTGTGTGCGTGAAGTCGGAATGAGAACAAGAATGCTGATGGAGAGTAGAAGTTTTTGCGCGGCAACCTTCATTCTGCCACACAAGGCAAGGACGGTGCCCGACTCTCTCTCTCTCTCTCTCTCTCTCTCTCTCTCTCTCTCTCTCTCTCTCTCTCTCTCTCTCTCTCTCTCTCTCTCTCTCTCTCTCTCTCTCATGCGGCAGCAGGAGCGGCGGTAGAGATAATTTGCCATTTTTTTAACATGATTTTTACTACGAATAAAGAAATATTACGCCCGCACTTTTAACATAAAAATATTTATTTTCCATTGCATATATATATAGATACATCATACTTGAACACAAAAAAAAATAATTGAAAGAAAATAATATAAAAACATACATACTTTTACATCGTGTGGGTGTGTGTGTGTGTGTGTGTGTGTGTGTGTATATATATATGCACACATATTACTTGTACAACAAAAAAGAATTGAAAGAAAATAATATAAATACATACATGCATCGTACTTGCAAAAAACTTTAAAGAAAATTATATATATATACATATATACACACATATATATATACATATATACATTGTATTTAGGCACATACCACTTGAAAATAAAAATTTTTTTTATACGGTAGACATATTTACTGACAAACTTGGTATACATGAATATTACAAAATTAATATATATTTCACGAACATTTTATTAGATGAAAAAAAATTTATGAGATAATAATGATTTTCTTTATACCTAAGATACATTCATTTCACCTCCATACTGGTAATCATGTAGAGCATTATGTTTTTTGCACATTATGTTTCAACGGAACACAAAAAAATTACGGGGGGAATGGGAGGGTTTCATCTCTTGGTTTCTTCTATAGACAGAGCAAAGCTCGTATGCGCAAGCACACACAGGTACCTCAGGCCATGGGTTCGAAGGTATTGTAACCTCCAAACTGTGCCAAGCAATGTCACACCGTTCCGAACATACATTAAAGAGTTTGTCATTGTTTTTATTTCGTGAACAATTTCACAATTTTCCCTGTCGTACTTGGTTGTACGTCTTTCCTCCGCAATTTCTTTTTTAATATTTCCAATGTTTGTGGGGAACTTTGTTTGTGGACGGCACATATGAACCGCGCAATCATCACTATTGCAATCTTGCACTGTTAATTTAAACACGTTACCGTAGATTATTCTTCTTTCGAGGAGTAGGAAATGAACATTTTCGTCACATCTCTCCACGGTCACGGTAGCTGACGGCTGGCCGGTGTAGGTTACGCCGTGCAGTATAGGAGATATACTTGCGTATTGTTTCTCTGGATTAAACTTGTCGCCGGTACGCGCTCCGTCGTTGCGAGAAGACTTGGTGAAAAGTTGGAGGTCCAGTCCGGAAATCCATGCTTTTTCACGATGTGGTTAGGTCCGTCGCATTTCTCCAGCCATTAAGACACGCTATTATTTTTATTTTCTCGGAACAGTTCTTACAACACAATTTTGTAGGTTCTTACCTTGCTTACGTGAACGTAGCAACTTTGTTTCACCAACTCCTCCAACGAACAGGGAAGCGTAGAGTCGGGGCATAAATTGTACACGTAACAGTTTTTTGTATTCGCGCGTTAGTGTGTTCAGCATGTAACAGCCTTCGAACTCATCGTAGCAGCATAGCCAGTGAGTTGTGCCGTCGCAAAATTAAATTTGCAGAACGCCTCTAGCATCTCGAAAACTGATGCGTCGGTACCCCCAATTCAGTTCACTGTACTTGCGCGTGTCTTCTGACCTGAATGGAGAAATTTCGGCGACGGTCACTTCTTCGATGTCGCTGTGTTCGAAGTCGGAGCCGATGGGACTCTCTGCGTGAGAATACACTATTTCCTGGGGGCTGGCACGAGTTGACCGATGGATGCGGGTTGACTGGTTGTAACGGGTTTCCTGATGGTCGTGGGTTCGTGTCCGTAGACGACGTTGCTCCTCGTGCCAATATCGTAAGGATGAGCTGAAGAATATTGTCTCCTGTGTCTTCTGCGTTGCTGAGGGTTTCTTCTGTACTTGATGATATGGCTACCATAACAGACATTTGACACTTACAAGTTCAGAAATGATAATCGGGTTCTCCTCTAGAAATAGCGAGGCGCAATTTTTTCCCGTATGCCCTCGGGGATGCGCCTTATAAAGCCAATCGAAGAGATTGGAGGGGGTCGAACAGAGGTGATTAATTAGCCAATGGGAAACATTGGATCGAGCGAAAAGTGAGTAATTAGCCAATCAGATGGATTGGCGAGGGTGGAGCGAAGTGACTAGTTAACCAATCGGATAGATTGGCGGGGATGGAGCAAAGCGACTAATTAGCCAATGGGAAACATTGGCGGGGTGGAACGGACGTGACTAATTGTTCGAACAGAGGTGGTAGAGGATAGCCGACTAAACACTGATTAGTCGGGTCGAACAGAGGTGAGGAATTAGCCAATTAGAAACATTGGCAGGAGTGGTGGGGATGGAGTAAAGCGACTAATTAGCCAATGAGAATCATTGGTGGGGATCGAACAGAAGTAGTGGAGGATCGCCGACTAAACAGTAATGGGTGGAGGGGGTAATTGTGCACTTAAATATATATTTCAATGCTGGAGTGGTGGGGGTTAGTCGAAAGAATGTGGGGGCGAACGGGCGTTAGAGATGCCGTATCATACATAGTTTTTTTTATAAAAACTTTTTAATGGTAGTTTAAATAAAAAAATTTAAAGGGAATTTTTTAGGGAAAAAGGGAAATTTCGTAGGGAAAAGGGAAAAAATGGTCGCCAGGGTTAAAGACTTTTTAAAAAGAAATTTTTTAAATAATAATTTTTAGAAAGAAATTTTTAGGGAAAAAAGGGAAATTTTGAGGGGAAAATGGAAAAATGGCCGCCGGGGTTAAAGACTTTTTAATAAACAAATCTTTTAAACAAAATTTGATGAAAAAATTTCTTGAGGGAAATTTCGAGGGAAAAAAGGGAGAAATGTCCACCGGGGTTAAAGATTTTTTAATTAAGAAATTTTTTACATAACATAAAAAAAAATAGAATTTTCAAATTTTTTTTTAAATTTTTAAACGATTTTTAATCAGATATTTTAATAGCAAATATTTCATAAATTTTTGATTCCATTTTTAATATAAAAAATCCGTTTAATTTTTTTAGTATTTTTTTTAGATTGTTTTGGATTTTTTCATAATTTTTTGGTGTTTGGGGTCAGAGGTCACCGGGGTCAAGGTCAAGGGTCAAAGGTCAAGGCCAATGACATACAATATGGCAGGCGGTGACGTAACAAAATGGCGGCCGTCGAATCCTCCCATCCTGTGCCAGACGCCGATGACCGTCGAGCCCCTAAATCGTACTACTAGGGTGCACTTATTGGTCATTTGCAGGCGTAAAACTGAACTGTTGGATTTCCTGTTTCCTTCAGTGGTTGTTTCGTCTGGTGGTTTTAATTAAATTCCTTTTAATTTACTGGCGTATTTTCAAAGAACATAATGTTTGTGCAGGAGAACTTTTATGCTTTACGAGACGAAATATTTTATTGGGCTTATTAACCACCCCCGATTTTGTGCTGTATTATAGGTGAAGAAGGGTGGGAAAGGTTACATGCTGAGCTAACCTAAGCTTGCAACTAAAAATGGGACACGTTTACAACTTAACTCAGAATTCGAATCCAGAACACCGTGATTAAACGTGGCGCCGTTGTGATCGCGGAAATTTTGAGATAACCCCATCTAAAAATAGTGGACATTATTTATTCATTTAGATGAAACAAACATTTGCATTCTCGTTCGATGAGCAAGCGGCTGACTAGAGCGGTCGTGCATGAAGGGTTTATTGTTTCTGGACAAATTTTATCTGGCATGTTGTTTCTGTGAGAAGCACTTTCAGCGGTCGCTATAGTGCATTGTTTGGCTTGGGCACCAGACAAACACTAAGCTATTACACAGAGAGAGAGAGAATAAATCAAAAACATACGACGAACTGTCGAGCAGAACAATTGGTAAACGAGTGATACTAGTTTGTTTTTCATGGTTGCCAGGGTTGGCATGGCATATTGAAACCAGCAAGTAAAGTGACCCTAAGAGAAATAATTACCTAACCTTCCTCGGAAATTGTAGTCCTCGCTTGTGAACATCGTGGGACAGGAAATGTAACAGTCGTTAAAAATCTTGATGTTCCACTATTCGACTTCCATTAAAAATAGTTCCTTACTAATAAACAACCAAACGAAGCTCCATAAATTTAGTTTGCGCATAAATGTATAGACCAAATTTTTTCTGCAGCCCACTAATAAAGGCTGTGTTCGGGTTAAACCTCTCTCTGTGCCTCTATAAAACCTGGCCACTTGAAGAAAATATTTCACGTACTTATTTTTACAGCGCGCCTTCAAACTGTCGTGGATAAATGGGCACCCAAGTTATTTTAATCGTAATTTAATGAATATTGCGTCGAGAAATGTATCAACTGCTTTTTTTTCTGTTTCTTCCACATGGGTAAGTAAATACATGGGCTCATTTACTGTTCTGCTTTGATGGGAAGACAGAAACTGAACAGAGTACCAATTAAAAATAACCGATTGAGAACAATCTATGACCTTATAATTTTGTTGTCCTGATATGAATCCATACAAGAGGTAACATTAACATGCAGTTTCTGGAGCTATTGTGATGTTACACATTAAGTGTGAGATCCAAAATAAATCCAAGAACACGATAACTGAAGAGTTTAAAATATACAGCAAATGAATTTTTTTTCTTCAATTAAATCTTTAAAATAAAAATAATAATTAATCCTTCATTCTCTTACGATTCATGTTAACTTTTAGTTTTTTTTTTTTTTTAAGTGAAATTATTCATCGCATTACTAAGAACTTTGCTGTCGTGATGATATTTTACGCGTTTGTGCTAAGGAATAAGGAGCAATGACAACAGTATATTATCTCGGTAGTTACTGAACAGGCGTATTCAAATCAATCATGTACCTAGGTCACGTTCCTGCCACGTTATATTATTAGGTGTAATCTTGAACCCCAACATTTACGGTAACTTCAAAAGCGAAAATGTATTTAATTTGTTGATGGAAAAAAATTATTTCAATTCATGCCAAAAGTTTCTTAAATGCTTTTAGAAATCAAGCTATAGTAAAAAATAGTAAACTATTTTGTAACAAAGCCTTTCCTATAAAATTGTACGGATCGACTAACAGCCTATATCGCAGCTCCCTTATTACAGGAAATTGAAACGAGCGATTTGAGAAAAGGGTAATTTATTTCATGGCAGCGTTTCCCGAAAGTCGTGAATACACGCACGAGCTGTGTAATTGGGTTTTTCAAAGATTTTTTTTCAATTCAGTGCAGTAAATTTCAAACTGGAATGGATGCCATTAAAAAATCAATAAAATTCGATGGCTGTTAGCTGTTTCCATGATAAAGTTAAAACACTGAAAATGTTCTTTAAATTATTATTTATTTCATTTCTTTATTTGTTAGACTGTTAAGAGAATATGGAATAGCTTAAAAGTCATGTTTGAATTCTTTTTACAAGACTTCATAGATAACGATCGTTACTAAGTATTTAATTAAACTTTAATTTACATTACGAACTAAAGACCTCTGATGAAAATCAAATTTTAAATTTCAGATCTTAAATTTTTTGAGACAGAAGCTATTGTCGACAATAAATAATCGCTGTCAAAATGAACTCCAAATTGTACGAACAACTGTGAGATTTTAATTAATAATAACGTCGAGAATATACACAGTGTTTGATTTGTTTTCAGTTTAAATATATTACTTCAGTTATTCTCATTCTTTAAAAAACATTTTTAAATTCTTCCGATCCACCGTGTACACACTGTGTTAGTATAACGACACTTTGTAAGCTTTTTTCTTTACCCGATAATCTACATCGATATCTCACAGACGCAATGTACGATTACTTCAACGCCAGTAACATTGCCTTTTCGTATCGCATCATGAGTTTGCTCACTATCCAGTGCTGAAAATCGTTATTTCTCTAGACAGTTATAAAGATATAGTGATTGCTACTATTATGACGTAAATGTCGTCTTCCTGTAAGTAATGTGTTGAGGGATATTTTTAACAAACACCAAGGCCTGATATTTATTATTATATTTTTGTGTAGCACCTTCAGAAATCATAAGCCTAATTTAACATGAAAATATACAAAATATTGAGGCAATTTCGAGGTTTTTCGGTGGAGTTTTTGCAGGCTAGAAGCAACTTATAGCCAATCTTGTGAGAATATTAGCATTGCGGAGTAGATTCAAGATATTTTTCTAAATGAAATTAAGTTCAGTAAGGAAGCAAATACTAACTGTGCTATTATGCCTTTCGGTTAGCTATAATAAGTATTCTTCTGTTTGAATGTACACACAATTGGCTCGTTTTAAAAACAGCATTACAACACTTAGGTGTTGCTCAGTTTCGATCCCAGCACCTCCCAGCTGAGTGTTGGGTGCTGGTGTCGACTATATACTATCGTAACGAATCGAGGAAAAGCTATGAATATGTATTTACAAAATTTGCAACTTTATTTGAGAAGACATGGAAAAAAAAAAAAAAAAAATTTCGAACTGTGTATCTTATACTGAAGCAGTAGGGGCGCGTTTTCAACCAAAGCAGGTGGCTCATCAAGCAATCTACTAACGCTTTCCCCCGTCCCTTTCACCATCTTATTTATTTTGTTTTCTTCGCCTCCCAATCGACATCGACTCTTTCCCAATCGACCGTTGCGTGTTTTGCATTTCGCCAGCTCAGCGGGGAATCTACTTCCGACTAAACAACCGCACACAGAGGAAGCTCAAGAGCTTCACAGCTCTCCTCTGCAAAACGTCTCGAAATTCGCTGAGATCCCTTGCCTCTCTGGGTGCCATCTTGAAATAGACATGCGTCGGTGAAAGTGTGTTTATACAGAATGTCTCACTCCAAGCCGAGCCCACATTTTCATTAGTAACTTGAAATGTACATGCTTCGGTGAAAGTGTAATTATACATTATGTCCTACTCCAAGCCGAACCCGAACCCATGTTTTCGTTAGTAACTTTAACTTCAATGAATACATTGTAAAGAAATATTTAACAGGCATACTTTGCATTGTGTGAAATGTGATAACATCCGAGTCCAAACAACACTGAATAAGACGCTCAATTTGGAAGATGTTGCAACGAAATTGGAATGTGTAATGCGCGCGGAACTGTGTCATTTCGTTTTGGATTGTGCTTGACACGTTTGCCCGTGGTTGTTTTGCCTCGTGACGGCCAAACAGTGCGCTGTGGGTGCAGATAAGAACGGATACCACATTAACTTTCTGACGAATGCAATAATTTCCTTTTGATTTTCTTTGACACCTGTTATGGTTTTTATTCCACTTTCCAAAATACGTAACTTTTATTCAGACGCTGTAAATAAATTTTTAAAAGAACGAATTATCGAAATTGTATGGGCATATTCCATTTAAATTGTTAGGTGACCATTTATTACTTATATATATAAGTGCCGAAACCCAATACTTTCTTGCAATAGGCCAAATAATTTTTAAGTTAAACAAAATTGAAATTGTAGTGAAAGTAATTTTATGTCTCAAATAAATGTACGAAACACTCATTTTCAATTTAAAAAAAAAAATTACACTGAAGATGACATCGCAGGGCCACATAAGTGGGTACAGGCCCCAGGACATGGCAGTGCGTAAACTGCCAGGACATTGCAGTATCACACCAAGCATTTATTGCAGGGAACCAACACTTGCAGGATGCACATAGTATGGCGTTGGACCACCCGAAGCACGGAGACAGGCGATGATACGGTCTGGCTTGGAGGCATACAGACGTCGGATATTCTCCTGAGGAAGAGTCTGCCACATTTGGCGCAACTGAGCCTCCAAATTCGCCGTGGTTTTTTGGTCGAAATTTCCGTCCAATCATGTCCCAAACGTTTTCATCGGGCGATAGGTCTAGGGATCTTGCTGGCCAAGGAAACATCCCAAGTAGCAAAATATACTTGACCCACATGTGCAGATCTGATTGTGAACTAGCAGTCCACATGCGGTATCCACAGGCATTCAAGAAGCGGAATGAATCCGCAGATGCATGTGGCACACATGATGAATGATGACTGTGGTGTGATGTGTTTACGCGTGGGCCACATACGGATATTTAACTGTCAGCATATGTCTGGCAAAACCAGAGTTCCCCGTAAGTTAACCACAAGCGGGCCACTTCTGGATATACTGTCGGCTGATATCCGGGAAAACAAGAGTTGCCCGTAAGTTAACCACAAGCGGGCCACTTCCGACTTTCTGCTTCTGACCTGCCGTAAGTAAACCACATGTCGTTAACCAACTGTTGGTAAGCCACTTGCGGCCCAGCTATTGGCCACTTGTGGCCCACATAGACGAATTTTGCCATGCATTTTGAAAACCAAAAAATTGTGTCTAGCCCAAATAAAATTGATATATTTGCCATTTTCATATGTGTTATCTTCAACTCTATTTTACAATTAGTAAATTTCTTTGGAGAGACCTGGAATCGAACTCACAAACCTTTCGTCAACAGTCAAATTATGCTATCAACTACTCTACTATGACCTTTTAAGTAGATCTGGACACTTACTTCACATACATAATGCATTATTAGCTTTGCTATATAGACAATGTTAGTATCACGAGTCAATACTGGGATTTATGTGTTTTGTTTAAAAGACTAGTATTTTAGTTTCGGACTACTTTCAGATAGGATTTAAAATGCAAAATAATGAGTTTTTTTACTTGTTATGCTTTGCAGGTTTTTCGTCTAAAACTATTTTTTACTATTACTAGCAACGTCACGTGATAATTTTAATTCATATATACATGAAATAAAAAAATCATCTTAATAGGCATATGCTATTTGCTACTACACAACAACATACAGTCGGTTTGCCATAAATGGAATATAAACTTGCTGATCATGTTTCCTCAGTAATAAGTAACAGTTGGCATACCACAAAAGGCGGTAAGTATGCTGCTATTATGTCCCCAGCAGTGAACAACAGATGGCATGCCGTAAATGGTCCATAAACATACTGCCAATATTTTCCATACAGTGAGTAACAGTTAGCATTTCCTTTATCATCAGCTTGTGGGACATCTATTGAAATCTAACAATCGCCGTGAGATCATTGACCCAAATTACGAGTATTTGTAAAATAGGTACTGTCACTTTTGTTCATATGACCTGATTGTTAACCATATAAGAAATGTTAACAGTCATAAATGTGAACGTTGTCACCACTGGAAACAGTTGGCCAACTGTTAACTGCTTGTTGTTTGCTACTTGGGGTCCACATGATGATGTACAACTATCAAGAATGAATTGTTCTACTACGTGAGGTCTTTATGTATAAACATGATTTTATATTATGTCCGCTATGGTAAACATCACCCACACATTATCTAGATACTCTAAGATGCCTGTGGGTGTTTCACAGACATTCACTTGTGCGCCATATATGAAATTCCGTCAGTCATTTTGTGTTAAATGGCCCACAATTTCTCACATGATAATGCCCAACTATCAGAAATTAACCATCTACCACGCGAGGGCTTTATGCGCAAACATGATCTTATAATAATACTCTTTGGCATACATCAGCCACACGTTATTTAGGCGTACATATTCTAAGATGCCTGTGGATGTTTCACTAATGTTTGTTTGTGGGCTACATATGAAATTCTATCAGTCATTTTGTGATAAGTGGCCCGTAATTGGCCACATGATGATGCCCAACTATCAGAATTGAAACTGCTTACCAAATGAGGGTATATATAGGAAAATGATCTTATTTTCATACACTTTGGCAAACATCAGCCACATGTTTTCCACGTGTTCTAAGACGCCAGTGTGAGTGATTCACTGAAGTTTGATTGTGGGCCATACATTAAATTCTGTCAATCTTTTGTGTATAATGGCCCACATCAAAAATACTTCCCAAGCAAATACAGTCACTATTATTCACGTGGTCTCATTGTGTACCACATAAGAAAACACAGTATAGCCTCTTCGTTATATGAGCATGATGCCTTAGGAGACCGTATAACCACGAAGGACACAGGGATGCGATAGCCTAATAAACCTTATTTATTTTATGCAAAGTTGCTAATGAGGCTCCCAAAGTAATGGGGTAGTACCTAATTGTTAAGGCTGTTCGCGGTAAACTGAGCACTTTAGAAACACATGCTTAAGATCTATTTGTATGCGTGTTGTGTATTTTTCTACCATATGTAAAATTAATATTTCAATAAACTTTGTCACTTTTTTGTGCGTTGGTCAAGTGAAACTGTGAATTTAAGATAAAAGTAAATAGTTCACAAGTTTTTAAATTCTTACACTCTTATATATTAAAAGACAGAAAACCAAAATTTTAAATATACACGTGTTTACCTAACACTTTGAAACAAACGTTAATACGGAGAAATACCTCCCTTCCAGTGGCATTTCCCAAAGGTTGATTTAAAAAATGCTCACTTTACCGTGGACAGCCTATAAAGGTTCGCATTGAGGACCCGCGCTTCATTAGCGAAGGATAAATCTTCCCCCAGAGATGTCGGTAGGTATAGAACTCACAGCCTTCCGAATGCGACACCGAGTGATCGTGTTAGAATGACAGCAAGGGAAAGAAGAGAACAGACGATTAAGGTGAAAACTTGCGTGACACCTGACAGAAGAATATATGTGATCACCGTGGGTTCTGGCGTACACCCCTAGCCCCCTTTCACCACCCCGAACCATGGCATGTTTTGTTAACTTTGGTCCCGGGGCCAGGCTGCCTCAGGAAGTTGGCTCGCTGTTCGGCATTATAACGAACCGCTTGTGGGGGCCGGAGGGGGGGGGGGTGGTGTCTTCCGAAAATTCTCCGCCAAAGTGGAACAGACAGCGGCGCGCGCGCGCGAAACTTACTCGCGCGTGTCCGCAAGACACTCGTCGGACCCCTCCGTAACTGCGTCACTTTGAGTTACCGTGTCGCGTCGCCCCCCTTTTGGTGAACTTGGCGGGAACAGACAACAGTAGTTACTGTTTCCCCCCTGGCTCTTTCCCACGAGACGGGACTTGGGGTGGCTTTACGTCTAAATACTGAAAAATTAAAGCCTGTCTAAAATTCACGCAAAACAAACGGCCGTGTCCCCAACACAGCCAAACCTATTTTTTTTTTTTTTTTTCGTTTCCCCCACTCTTCCATTCCGGCCCTGCTCCACACTCAACCTCACTTCACCATCATCGGCTCTCATAACCTCGATGTTGAGAGCCGTCCAAATCTCTTCACTCGCTCACTCCTCTCGTGAACGCGCCCTGTGCGTTCTGCACGTAGCTTCGTGAGCGCGGTAGCCCCGCCTCATTTCCTTCCTCTCGGCTCATTTCGTGCCGCGCCGCCGCGTTGTCTTGGCGTTATCCCGCGAATGTGGCGCGAGGAAAGCTTTAATTTCTGCGTCCCAGTATTGTCGCGAACCCGCCTCCTTCCCAAGTCCCCGCGCTTTATTGTCCTTGCTTTGTTTCTAATATTCCAAGCGGTGATTCCAGGATAACTTACAGCTAACTGAAACAGGGTGGAATGTCAGGTGCCCTCGCTACAGAGATGATTACGGTACGTCTACAGAATAAATACTAACCAATAACAACAAACACTGTATACTCTCTCGTTTTCGTTTATCATAAATATGAAAGAACTTTAGCATATGAAGTTTTAATCTGCCTGATTTAAGGTGGAGATGAGCAAGGCTCAGACTGCGAGAAGAAAATTCAAATGAATTTTTAAAATATGTTAATTTTAAATTTGTCACTTGAAAAGAACACCCAATGACCATACTAATCGTATACTGGCTGATCGTTTTAGAATTGAATGTTGAGATCCATAGGTTGACAATGTACGATATTTTTCAGAACTGTGAAATTCTTAGTAACGATGAGATCGGCCGCGAACACTACGTCAGGATTACGCTCGCGATCCCTGCCATCTTTCCACTCTATGTCTTCCTTCCCTTCCTTTCGAAACACTTCCGAGATTTGTCTCAACTGTCAGAGATTGTTAGCGTATTGAGGGCTTTCCCTTCATGTCGTAGTGCTATGCGACGGAACTTTATTCTTGTGAACCTTAACTTATGGTTAAAGATGGGCGTATTCGGTACGCAACTGCAAAGTATGACAGATTTTTGGGCAGCAATTTATTTAGTATACTAAAATGGCAAATTAGCATAAAAATTAATTAATTCAAATTTTTCGGTGTTCTAATTTCCGAAAAAATGATGAATAAATATTCCGTAGCTTTTTAGCATTTACGTTATCTTTCCACGTTACATGCGGAATACCTCTCTGCTTAGAGCAATAAATTAATATAAAATGACAAGAAGCTCAAGATAGCAGATAACCTTTGAATTTCCGTGGTAAAACACATCATAATTCCCTCAGATACGGTCGCCATGCTGAATCGATCTTTCAGCCGGCTTTAGTGGTAGCAAGATGTCTTCGAAACAGAATACTGATGTTTGGTTCGTGTACATTCATCTACGAAAGAGAACAGAATTCTTTTTCTTTGGCTACGTGTGGCATGGAGCTAAATCCATGCCTGTTTAAAAGTGTCACGTACAACCATTCCAGTGACACTACACGACCCTACATTATTCGGTCATGATCACTGACCTCGTTATTTGAAAATACTAGTCATCATAAATTTTAACTATATATATATATATATATATATATATATATATATATATATATATATATATATATATATGAATTTACGAGTTTTCCAGCAAAATTAAATGCATTACTAAAACAACTTTTGCGTTTGAATTTTAAGTAAACATTTTTATACGTCTGAAGTAGACCTTTCAAATATCGGTATTTAGATCAAACAGTTATGTAGGAAAGGTATCAAGGTGATAAGACCTCTTGATTTTAGTAGTCTCAGAACCAGTTAATTATCGTCTGGGTGCTTATATAAATAACGACTTATGCCAAACGTTTGTACACAATTTCATAATCTATACGTAAACGTAGTTTTAAATTCCTTTAAAATTTTGATTGAGTAATTCCTATCATCCCAGATCTACCCTTTTTACTAAATATATAGGTTGTTCGGAAACTCACCCGAAATATTCTGTAAGGTGATTCCTTGTGGAAAATGTCGTAGACGTATGAAGTACAACTTATTGGAAACGGCGTGTAATGAAATCACGAATTCTCTGGATAAAGTTTAGTGTTATCGAGATCTGCTACGTATGAAAAAGAAACCTTTGTTAAAACATTCCGCCTTCATAAAAAAAATTAGGGATGGCCACCCTCTAATTGCGTACAATTGATTTTCCTTCCAATTTTATCGATATTCATGCTATCTTATTGAGAAGTATGTCATACTTATCAGAAAAGATCATCTTGTTGCAAATGCCTTGGACCTACAGTTTCTCTACAATGTTTGAGCATGTGTTCCTTAGATTATACAGAATGTTTTACAAAAAAAACACCAATAAAGCGACAACGTCAGGAAATTAATGCGTTGGCTCCTAAGGGCAGGGGATAGCCAAATTATGAACGGTTTGCATTAACTATTGGACTGGTGTTGTTGGCGATTATTCCATTGGACTGTATCTGCTGCCAAACACACTAAATGGACCGCGAAAATACGTATTCCTAAGGTATATTTTGCCTACACTAATGAATTAGGTGCCACAGTGGATTCGACTGGTAATGCGGCTGTAACACTTCTGCTGAGCTCCAGCGTACTTTAACAGAAGAAGTGTAAAACCACCTGGATGCTACACATCCAAATCGATGGATTGGCAGACGGGGGCGTGTTCCGTGGTAGCCACGGCAAACAGATCTTAGAATCCCCAAGTATTTAGTTTGGTATGTCGTGAAAAAAATCTGGGTACGAGGCTCCAAAGACATCGGAGGAATATCTTATCGCAAGAGTCCACACCGCAGACGAAATATTTAGCTCACAGCCAAGCGCCTTTGACCACGAGCGCTGATCTTTGCCCCGCACTTCTAATGAAGTTAGGAATCCACAATTCAAATCCCTTTTGTAAACCATGATATCATGCTCTTGATGTGGTTGTGGGGTGTCTTACTGAAAAAATTGTTGGTAACCGCACGTCCTACGTCGAAAATGCTGTAATATAGTGACATCCCACAGTGGGCAAATCACGCATTTCCAAACATGGGTTATCACTCTTAAAATGTACAGTTCGTTGTCATGTATCACAAACTGTGCGATGTTATTTTTTTAGCACTCGGTACATCATCCTACTAGTCAAGTTTACTAGGAGCTAACTTGTGTCCGTGTGACAATTGACCACATAACATATGTCACAGCAAGCTCGCTCATTTGAAGCTGATAATAAATCAATCTAAAAATCTATAACGTTTGCTATTATACAGTAAATATGATATATCCTATAATGCAACAAAAAAAAAGTAATTTATTTTAAGTGCACTGAAACCCTTAATGCGGTATAGTTTTTTTTCCCCCTTTTTAGCACTACCCTCGGTTTTACAAGTTCTATTTTATATTTAAATTTTATTTTACATAGGCAAAGACTTGCTATTGTGCCAAAATACATTTCAGTTCAAACAATGGCGCTGGTTACGCTGTCTTTCGCACTCTAGAATTCAATTTTATACTTCCCTTCCCGACGAAGAAGTACTACTACGAAATGCAATTTATGTTGAATGGATTCGTGTGTCCGCGTATGAGTTTTGCCGAAAACTTTTCAACGCAGGGCCAATTTCTTTAGAAGTTGACACACACTCTTGCGACTTCCTTTGAGCATAGCAAAACAAGTTAACTACTTCTTGTTTCACGACAAAGTTTATACTTATTATGTGTCGAAAGAAATTTACCATAAAATTAACAAAATAAAACAATTAAAACTAACCTTCACGTGTCACGCTACGGCCAACACTTAGATATTTATAAGTTTTACACTATTTAAAAATCCTATGTATTTTTTTCAACACTTCTTATATTTTTTTCGGTAATTTTCTTTCTGTAAATATTTTCCTTGCATATTATATTGTATTATAGAATATCTCAACATATCCTTGAAAACATTACGACTAAGATAAACTCAGACAAATATTCCCCAAGCTCATATAAGTTCGTATTACCAATACAAGCGTATATTACTTTCCTCTAATACAAATAAATATAAGTAAGACCCAGATGCAGTAAGAAGAATATAAATGGGGAGTCTGCGGCAAAGGATTCAGGAGTAGAAGCAAGACGTCAATCCCCGCCATCTTGAATTAATAATTTTTCCCTCTCTTCCCTCCAAATTTCCCTTTTACTTTGAAATTGACCATTTTCCTTTAAAATTTCCCCTTTCTTCCTCAAACATTTCCTTTTTCCCTTAAAATTTCTTGTTTATGCCTTAAAATCAACGATCACATAATTTTCAAAAAAACTATCCCCTTATATGCAAAAACGATCCATTAGAAGGATTTGAGGGAATCGTATTTTACCTTTAACCTTCACCTTTGAACTTGACCTTGGATGACCTTGAGCCAAAAAATTAAAAGAAAAAAAAAAACTAAAATATTTAAAAATCGAAAAACAAATTCCAAATCTAGGAAAACATTAGATCGATGACTCCGACCACCATGTTGAATGGCAGTGACCCTGTCCCCAATGACCTTGGAAACAAAAAACTCTAGATAAATGAGTAAAAATCGAGTAAATTCCTAAACGTCGGCGAGCACATTTATTACTGACTACGACCGCCATCTTGAATTCAGGTAACCTCGACCTTCACAATTGACCTTGACCTTGTACCCATGACATTCAGTCACCCTAAAACCAAAAAAGTCCGAAAAAATTTAAAAAAATTTAAAACTGAGGAAAGAAACTACATTGACATAACCCAACTGCCAAATTGGACCCACATGACCTTGATCTTGACTAACTATGAACCCAAAAAATTAACGAAAACTGTTTTAAAAATTTGGAAAAAAAATAAATTAAAACTGAAAAATTATTTTAAACAATAAAAACATTACATTTAATAAATGTATTTTAAATTTATAAAAATTACAACTTCGAATGTTCTGGCTTAGGGGGGGACAGGGAGCTGGAACCGATCATCCACCATGATATGTTGTCACCCAACCGCCATATTGAATCCAAGCAGTCTTGAAAATGTCCTTTGACCTAGACCCCATGAACTTGTATGTCTACAAACCTAAAACATCACCAATTTCCCCCAAAAATTAAAAATTTAAATTTTCAAAATATTTATAAATTGAATTATTAAAATATTATTATTAAAGAATTTATTAAAAACTTACAATTCCGGAGGTTTCCTCAGCACCACGTCCTGCAGATGACTGACCTACGACAATATTTCTCGTTTGTTTATTAGTTGCTTCCCCTCTATTCTCTCCATCAATGTTCATTCATTGGTTAATTACTTGTGCTCGCTCCATTCTTCAAAAGTTTTTTTTACTGATTGATTACTCATACTCGTTCGACCCACTAACAGTGTATCTCTTTAGTTAATTATTCGACCGGCCTCCGCCACCTAACATTTGCTCATTCTGTCGAATGCACTCCACCCACCATATTATGTTTTTGTTTGTCATACGTTTTCATTTTCATCACCTAGATAATGATAGTGTATTAATTACCGATTTCGCCAACAGACGAGTTGCCGATCTAGAAAAATCACAAAATCTAAAAAGTCGCAAAAATCGAGGGATAAATTATGTTATTCACATCGACTACCATCACATCGACTACCATCTTGGAGTCCATTTTGCTTAGTCAACTTTCCATCATGCTCAGTCATTCATTATCATCTGTGCTTCACCCACCATATTGTATTTTATCCGTGCTATGTTATTCCTTGTGGGCCATCTTAGTTTCCATCATACCACCATCTTACATAACATCGTCATCATGTTTCTACTTCCACATATTCTATCATTCGATGTCGGCCATCTATAATTTCATTTGTATAAACTACCAGTGTTCTATTTTAGCAAGGGGCCTCTACTAGCTTTCTATATTTTAAGGACTGGCCTAACAAAAATGGCTTTCTAGCTAAGATAGACTAGTAGGGACGTAGCTTATCTTTATATATGTAGCTACCAAGCTACTTTAGTGCAAGGGCAAGCGAGGTAGACAATGAAAATATAGAAAATGTCGCGTGTGTACAGATTTTATTTAGCACTTCCAAACAGTACACAAGCACAACTGTTCTGCTCGACTGGTTGCTAGGAACTGCCAGCTGCTCTCTTTGTCGCGACGAGCCTCAGACCAAGAAATACCCCATCAGCTTAAAGATGCTTGCGCATGGTCATGCACACACACGCCTTGTGTCAAAACAATCCATTAGTGCTCTTACCACAGTCCATTAGCACTCTTTGCCGTGCCATCAGCTTACGCTCACGCCACCAGTGGCCGTGGTGGTATGCCACCACATCACTACCCTGTCAGTGATGGACCCACATCAGGAAAAACCACCCTGAAGGCAGCCGGGAAAGCGGATGTGTCGACCGGACTATGTAGCAGGTGGAAGAGGCAGAGGTTTGCTGTTGGTGACCTGGGGAGGTGTAGGTGGCTGCGATGGGTGTGGCAAGATCGTCGGCCAGATCTTCGTGTGTTATGAATGCCAGCAGCTTGAGGCGATCATAGAGACTCTGACCTGGCGACTATTCATCTGGAAGGTTGTAGTCTTAGATGTCCAATGCAGCACTGGGAAGGGGCCTTCACATGGAGGCTGAAGACATCATTTTGGCATCTCGCGACGGATGAAGACTTATGTTGTTGATGCTAGGTCCTTGAAGACAAACGACTTTCGTTCACTGTGACTAGAGACACCAACAGGTCGGAGTTCACTGAAGTGCTGCCGTAACGATTTGATAAGACCTGTGGCATCCATATGTTGAGCACTGGCGTGAGCTACCAGGAATTCTCCAGGCAGCCACAGCAGTTGCCCATACACCATGTCAGCAGAAGATACATACAAGTCCTCTCTCCAGGCCGCTCTGAATCCCAAGAGAATGGTGAGAAAAATGCCCACCCAGTGCTCTGACATATGGCAATATATGGCCGCCTTGAACTGCCGATGCATACACTCGACCATGACATTAACAGCAGGATGGAATGCTATGGTCCTCGAACGAGTCATGCCTGTCATGTTGCTGAAAACTATGAAAAGTGTAGACTCGAACTGCCTACCCTGATCAGTTGTGATCTGTAGTGGTGTGCCAAAGCGAGCTATCCAGGTGGCGTAGAATGCTCGGGCCACAGTTGAGGCTTCGATGTTCTCCATGGGCACTGCTTCTGGCCACCTCGTGAAGCAGTCAATGATTGTCATGCAATAGCGGAAGCCTTGTGAAACCGGCATGGGACCAACCAGGTCTAAATGAACATGGTTGAAACAAGCAAAGGGTGGCAGCAATGAGCCCACTGGTGATGACATATGCCGAGAAATTTTTGTATGCTGACATGAAAGACAGGAACGTGCCCATCAACAGCAGTCAGACTTAACTGAACGCCATACAAAGTGTTGAGTGACTAATCTGGTAGTAGCTTTGATGCCTAGGTGCGCCAGCTGCTGAACCACATTGCAGGCCAGAACCCTTCTGCAGGAACTGCTTTATTCCTTCATCCATGGCCTGTGAAGCAGCAAGAGCCTGGTAATCGAGTGTAGTAGTGACACCATCAATCCTGGACAAGGTATCAGGGACAACATTTTCTGAACCTGCAATATGCCGAATGTCTGTCATGAATTTACTAATGAAATCCAAATGGCGGGACCGACGGGGTGAGCACTTGTCTTGGTTCTGTGAAAATGTGAGCATGAGGGGCTTGTGGTCTGTAAAAACAATAAAGTCTCTCAACTCGGCCATATGGCGAAATTGGTGAATTCCGGAATAGATGGCGATAAGCTCCCGATCATAAGCCCCATATTTCTACTGAGCAAGGCTGAGCTTCTTCGAGAAGAAGGCTAAGGGCTGCCAACCTTCTGGTACATGCTGCTGGAACACTGCCCCGATTGCGAAGTCCGAGGCATCTGTCATCATTGTCAAGGGGGTGGTCGAGCTGGGATGAGTCAGGAGGGCAGCATTAGCTAGGCTGGTCTTGCATTCGTCAAATGCCTTTTACTGGCAGGTGTCTATGTCAGTATAGCACAGCCGTTAAAGTCACCTTTGAGAAGCTCATGCAAGGTAACCTGTGACACTGCAGCATTTGGGATGAAGTGACGATAGAAATTTAGCATCCCAGTAGATTTACACACCTGTTTCACAGTTGTTGGCCTGCTGTAGTGTAGGGTAGCATCCACTTTCTCTGGGAGAGGCTTGGTACCATCAACAGATATACTGTGCCCTAAGAATGTCACTCATGGTTCCCCAAAGACACGCTTGGAAATGTTGATAATTAGACTGTACATACTAAGGTGTTTGAAGAGCTCCTCCAGATGCTGCTCGTGGTTTGCTTCATTATGCGAAGCCACTAGGATGTCGTCCAGGTAGGATACACAAGAGTTTAGGCCTGTGAGATCTTCATCTAGGAATATCTGAAATTTATGTGCGGTATAGCGAAAGCCCAAAAGAAATGAAGGTAAATTCCCGAATGGCGTAGTGAAAATATAGCTTTGCTATGGAGAGTGTTGGAGAAGTCTTGGGTGTGTGGAATGGTATATCTGTTTGGAATTGTATGACCATTGAGCATGTGGTAGTCCCCACAAGGCCTCCATTCCTCATCTTTCTTGGGTACTATGTGCAGGGGCGACGACTATGAGCTGCCAGAAGGCCAAGCTGTCCCAAGCTTGATAATAGCTTCGAACTCTTTATTCGCAATTCGCAGTTTGTCTGGAGCCAAACATCGTGGCCTACTGTACTCGGGTTTCCCAGCTGTGGCATTGATGTGGTGAACTGTGGCATGCTGGGCAGACTTTAATGAGCCAGATATGCGAGTGATGGTAAAATACTTTTTGAGCAAATCAGAGTATGCGAACTGACTGATGAAGTATCCTGATACTGCTAATATACGTGGTCTTGTGGCAGTCGGCGGCCAAAGATGTGTTGCTGTCTACAAGGCGCTGGTTCTGATGCCCACCAGGAGATCGTAATGATGGAGGAAATCTGCTACAATAATTGGCTTAGTCGCATCAGCTATCACAAAACGCCACGTTAAATCCTGCCTGAGACCGAAGTCGAGTGTTAATGTCACAAAGTCATATGTTTCGATAGTTGAGCCATTTGCTGCAAACAGAGAGTAGTTAGACTTTGGACGCCTGCCTGGCAACCGAGCACAAGGAAAAGTACAAATGTCCGCACCTGTGTCAACTATAAACTGCATTTTCGTCCCTATGTCCATGACGATAAGGTGGCTACTAAAGGTTTGAGAGGGATCCCTAGCCACCATCAACGAATCCCCTGGTCGTTTCCCACTGAGTAAGTACAGGGCATGGTACATTACTGTGCCTCATCATCGAAGCGCCGATGGTACCAGCAGGCTCCAGGTAAACACCTGCTGCAGGAACCCTGGTGGTGTGATGCTGATGTAGAATGGTCCTGACGACCATCATGCCGACCATAAGCTGCGACTGCTGTGATCTGTCGTAATGCTGTAGCCACTTCACCAATTTTGGAGGTCATAAGCTCAACATTTTTTCAACATGGCCTCAAGTGAGATGGATTCTGCCACTTGCAGCCTCGGATTGGTGTCCGCAATGGCATCTGCGAGATCAGCGAGAGAATCAAGGGTTGAAATTACTTGGGTTGCCAGGATCGCTTGCGTCGGTGGTGGAAGGCGGCCCAGCCACAACGACCTGAGGAGCTCATCGGGGATAGCTGTCGCTGCTAGGTTTCGGAAATGCCATAGAAACTGCGAGAGACTTCGGTAGCCAATCTCTTCAGTTCTAGCAGCTGTTTTGTTTTCTTTTCTTTGAGTTTACTGTACGTGTCCTAGGCTGAAGGACGAATCAGAATGTCACACACTTCGGTAGCATATTTACAGTCTAGGTTGTCTGCCACAAAATTAAACTTCGTCTCGTCGGAAGTTACTCCAGCAAGTGGGAGCTGATTTTCCTCCTGTACGAACCACATTTCTGGTTCTAGGGCCCAAAAAGGCAGGATCCGGACAGCGATGAGATCGATGGAGACAGTTGACGATAGAGCGTCGGACATGACTGCTACTGTGTTCTAAGACCGACAGAAAAATTACCGCGGGAGCAGGTGCGATGGTTCGCGGGAGCCCGAATCGAATGAACCGATAGTGTCCCAGAATCACTGTACTCCTTCTACCCACTTTTGCACCTGTTCATAGTAGTTTGACTTGGAGTTGAATATATATTTGGTATGTGACATATCGTAGGAGCGTGGGCGGCGCGGATGACCGTGTTGCTGCAGGACACTTGAGATTGCATCAGCCCGCATAGCTAAATTGAGGCGCGCGGCGCGGACAACGAATGTGTCATGGAAGTTGGTAGCTCCCTCTACTCGCGATCGCGACAGACCGCGGGAATGCGGCAGCGGCGAGGCGCGGAGCGGAGTCCTTCGCGCAGTGTGACACGAGCTGAAGAGGCCCTGCTCGCGGGCGCGTGTCGTCCATCGCGGCAGACTGTTTGGCACAGTAGTTTGCTATCTCCAGCGACGTGGCGTTATAGGGTGACACATGTCCCGAACCCAGCATCCCTGTTTGTCTTGATTACGCCGGTGTCACCACTGTAGCTACCGAGCTACTTTAGTTCAAGAGCAAGCGAGGGAGACAATGAAACAATGAAAACATAGTACGCGTCGCGTGTGTACAGATTTTATTTAGCACTTCCAAATAGTACACAAGCACAACTGATCTGCTCAACTGGGGTTAGGAACTGCCAGCTGCTCTCTTTGTCGCGACGAGCCTTGGGCCACGAAATACGCCGTCGGTTTAAAGATGCTTGTGTGTGTTCACCCACACACACCCCTTGTGTCGAAACAGTCCATTAGTGCTCTCACCATAGTCCATTAGTACTCTGTGCCTTGCCATTAGCTTACGCTCACTTACCCAGTGGCCTTGGTGGCGTGCCACCCATATAATACCATAGTTATGAGCTTCTGTCAGCTGGAGTTATGGTCCTGACATTCAACTTCTATATAATGACTCTAGTATCCAGGAATACTCTTTATGTAAATGACTATCCATGATTTTATATAAAGTAATATTTAGTATTAAACTGAATTACAGTGATTATCGGTAACAACCCTCAATAGTAAAAGCTCCTTTATTAAAGCTGCTACTGAAACTCTATAACAATCCCTTCAATATCCTCAGCTAACCAAATTGGACTCACATCGTATTGCGGGACGCATGGGCCCGCACGTGGTGGAGACGGTCCACCACGAGGAGTTCCTGAGAGGCAGCTATCAGGATCCCCTCGTGGTGGATTTTCTCCTCTCGCGAGGTCGCCTTCCGTCACCGGAGCTCGAAGTCGGTTAGCGGCGGCATTTCCCTGAGCTGTCAGTGATCCAGAGCATACAGAAGGAGAAAGATGGTCTACACATTGACGCCCTCATTTATATAGTCTGGCCGCGCCCCCAATTCCCCTCCTCTCGTCGGTGATAGAGTGGCACCCTGCCGCTCGTATCAAAGTTGGCACCCAGAAACACCTCGTTTGACGTAACAGTGCCATCCTAGTTGGAATGATCGATCGTCCCCGATCGTGACGTATTGGGCAGAAAACGAGGGGTGGGCGACGGCCAGACAACAGCCTCTGTACCAGGGAAGCTGCTGGTACTCCCTCCGACGTTTGGGACTTCCCCTGCGGGGACCTGATTGTGGCAGTCGCTGTTGACGCGCATCAGTGGTATGCTAAATCACTAATACTGTCATTTTGCAGTTAATAACTCGAGTCATGAATAGCTTCGGATAACGATGGTATTGTTCCTTGCACTGAAAATGTGGAGCTTTATTGCCCTAATTATACATTATTTATACAATTTTACTTTTATTCAAGTTTCTATATTTATATTATGTGACAATATCTATTTATCCCGTATTTCATTACCTGGTATGGCAATTCATTGCATTATATGTTGTTGCATTGATTATATATTGCTTATCATGGATATCATGGATTATATATTACCTTGCATATATAATATTATAAATATATAATATGTAATTTACTTTCCATTTTGTTTATACAATACTATATGTGATATTTATATTCTCTTAGCCCTGACAGTATATTAGGTATTTTATCTTACAGAATTATTTTTGTTTCTATACACTTTCTTATTGGAATTCTGATAGCATTATTATATTTATGTACATGATTTCTTCATATTGGTGTGTATACAATCATACTTAGCTCTGTACAAATTATTTTAGTTGCTTCTTGCTGACATAAGCATTGTTATTGGATAGTAATGCTGATTTACCTTGCCAAATTAATATAACATGTCTGACCTTGCTACGTCCTAAACCAAGGGCGTGGCAAGGCAGGATTTGCATAAGACCTAGCAAAACCAACATAACACTGAAATTGCAAAATCCATGCAAAAACCATTTTTCTGTAAAGTGTAAAGGTAAGTTAATAGTGATAAACGACTTGTAACAGAAACAAGGAAGTGTAGTAATATTCTTTTAATTTGGTTTTGATTCTTTCAATTCTTTTCATTCACAATTAATCTTACATGTGGACAAACTTCCATTGGTTATCAATTTTACATGCATGTGGAAAAGTTAACATTATCTCCTCTCCCTTAAGTAACCTATCTAATAAAAAAGTTATATAAAATGTCAGGTTGCCAAAATATAGAGTAAAATGCAACCAGAATTGCAATAAATTCACTGTTATTCAGCTAATACTTGTAAGATTCCACACAGGGTATGTTTATGCCTCTAACTGGGCATATAGTTGGTAAATACAGAAGGCCACCACAAAATATATTTGGGAAATTATCCCAAGTTACCATCGGTACAAAATGGCGGATTTATGCCTGTCACACCGACATTTATTCCTGACATTACTGAATAATTTTCGTTCCTACACCAGGAAACCCAATTTGGTAACATATTATTGGTCGGAAATCAATGATCATTGCAACCTCAATGTTTAGGTAATACTCGCGATCCCAAGTGGATGGGAGCAATTGCTCAGCAATGCCAGCCTTAACTCCTGCGAGTAAATATGATTTTGCTAAATGCACTAAACTTCGTAAAGTTTTTTGGATTGTTTGCCAATAATAAAGACAACAGTGTCTTGCATAGAGCTTACCATTACCTAACTTGTTTTCAAAAGTTGAAACCATAATATTTGTTTTTGGTTACCAGAGGTTACAACCACCTTATCAAGACTTGGTCACATACTTCCTTGTGGGTTAACAAAACTGGTTACAGAATATAACAGTATCAAATTTCGGTTAAGTGGCCAACATTTCGCAAGCTTTAAAATATTTTAAAATTTCCGGCCATAATGGCCCTCGCCTAACGTCAAAATGACGTAAAGGACCCATTCGCTTGAGGAGCCTACATTTGTGTATCATACAAGAATGCTACTTACCTGGTAGAAGCTTGCCCCCTCGAGGCCGCTGACTGACCCAATTGTTCCTGGGAGGAGTCGTGATATTCACGGCCAATGGCGGTTGATGTTACCTAATAAAGTGAACCAACGCAGCGGACACCTATTTCACTTAGGGGGTCTTCTTAATTGAAAAGTCGAACACCAATAATAATATTATAGTACGCCATCAAACTTCCGGCCTCTTGATCAAGTGCTGGAAACTGCGTAACGAGACGTCACCGTTTTGGGGTGCGCACGCACCAGGGCAAGCAATTCTCGCTCGCCGTCGACGGTGCTGCGCTCAGGCGACGAACCACTGAAACATCCGTCCGTCACAAATGTCTGCCAGAGCTGGTTGCTGCTGCGCGTGAAAATTCACACGTAAATTACCACTTGTTTTCCTGGCACCCCGGGTTTTTCAAAGTCTTTTTAAGGTAATGTAGACCTGGCGAGAACATTACAGTTTAGTTCATTATTATGTTTGTGTCACTTTGGAGGTTTTTAATAGCAAAATCAAAGTGATAAAGAGTTCCCGCGTGTCGGACAGTTCGCCGCTCAAATTACCAGGTAACCAAACACAGTAAGTATTAGAATGGGTGTCTGGCGACGTGGTCTGGCCTGCTAATACTTATTTGTTTTGATTTTTTGAGGGCGTGAGCGACGTGGTCAAGCCCATTAATTTTAAGAGTTTTTATTTGTAAGTTTGATGATTATTCAAACGCGTGCAGTGACGTGGTGCCACTCGTCACGCATGATTGCCTTATAATGTTTCTTTACGTAATGCTCTCAATCATTACTTGTAAACTGTAAGTTTTGTGTCTTGCATTATTGTGTTGACACTCTAGTGACTAATTCATACAATTGATGTAATTTTATATACAGTAAAATTATAGAAGTTGTAAACACAAGCAAAATACCTGTTATCACATATCCATATTCTTGCGTGAGAATGTACAACATCTTATCTCCTACCGGGATATTGGTATTTATAATAAGTTTTTCTTTTGGTAGCATGTCAAAAGATAGAAATTGGAATATCCAATGTCGCGTGTGGCACAAATACATAGCTTCAAATACAATAGACTTTTTGTATTTCAAATGGCACCCATAAGGCATCTGTACTTCTACTCCAAAATATGTTGCGTGTAATTACTATATTAAGTGATATATTTGTACAAGTTATCACTTAATCTGACTTTGCATTCACAACTATGTACTGATGTGGGAAAATATTCTTAATTATCAAAGAACTATCACTATTACAAGCAAACTTGCAATAATGTAACTCTTCTTGTGTACTATTTAATAAAATAACTTCTTTGATACATTCCTGCTCTCTAGCTAACATTCTTACTTTAGGAACCTGATACATATTGTCATTATTTTCTGGTGCCTTACTTATCTTTCTAATCTCTTTTGATTTGATATCTAAAGGAATCTTAACACTATCCCATACCATACAACATGTCTGATTAAAATATGTATAGGATGTTGGAATAATATTATTAATTTTCCATATCCTGGTACTTGTTAGTTGAACTTTAATGAGCATTTGAGACTCTGAAATAATGCAGTGGTTAATTGGACTAGAATAATATCTATCAATCTCTCCTATCGGTATAGTGAGCTTTTATACTCGTAATTGCTGTTCAATATTTTTGAGATCAACTGTAAGTGGTTGTATACTTATTACATGTAATGGCAAATGGTTTGTCTTGTAATGAGATATATAAGTTAATATTTCCTGTTCTCTTATGATCGTGTTTAAGAAGTGTTAGTTCAGCTTGATTTACAGATACAGACTGCCTATTCAATCTCTGCGTAATTGTTTGAATTGCTTCACCTAAGGCGTTCATTCTACTTTCTGTCTGATTTTTCATTTTTATTTTATTCTCTATGGCAGAGTTTAATGCTACATTAGATATTTGAGATCTGCCTTGTAAAGAAATTATCTGTATTGCTAAGTATTTGTCATTTGTAACTAGTTGTTTTAAAGTATTTGTCAGTTAGAACATTGCATCACCAATTGACTAGATCTCCTATGACTTGAATACTTCTAGTCTGGGATTTCTATTTCATTGAGGAATTGTGTTACTAGATTATTTTGAATAGACTGTACTTAATCCCTAATAATTTTTGCATTTCCGCAAACCTGTGTCAGATTTAAAATACATTATTTATGTACCCATATATCAAGTGTGTCGGGTAATACGGATTTGCTTAAAGTTACCGTGTAAACCAATGGAAAAGATTCTTTGTACAGAAGTGTGGTCGTCAGCGGCGTCCAGTAGACTCCTGTGTTGTGTGTGTGTGTGTGTGTGTGTGTGTGTGGAATGTTGTCCATGGCTGTATCACCTGTATTGAGCACATGCTAAGGACGACAATCGCTGCTTTGCCACCTGTCATTTTATCGTGAACATGAAACATATCACATACTCGTGTTAATTCCAATCTCCTTACTGTTGTTCAATTTCCCAGGTGTACTAATTTTACATTTCTGGTGCACACCATGTCGTGTTGCATTGTTCCCGTTTTTGCGATTCTTATCTGTAATGTTTATAGACCTAATATATTTTCAATTAGATAAGTACCTTTAAATGTACGTTCTAGGCTTTTGTGTCTAGAGTGGTTCTATATCCACACATAATCTCCTACTTTAAACGTCTTGTGGTTAGGTTTCTCATCAAAGTAATGCAGTTTTGCCTGTTGATTTTGTAGTAAGTTTAAACTTGCCTGCTCCCTAGTTTTCTTTAACTGTTTGTCCCAATCGCCTGACCTCGCCGAAAATTTTCCAAAAGGAACATGTGTAGGTTGTACTGATTCCTGAAAATGTAACATGTAGAATTGAGTATACTTAGTACTAGTATATACTGATGTGTTATAACTAAAAATTATATATTCTAAGTATTTGTCCCAATTTTATGGATCGTCATACACGTGTGCAGTTAACTGGTGACCAATAATTTTATTCATTCTATTCACCGAACCAATAGAAGCTCTTTTATATGTGCATATTTTTTATTTTTTCCCCTGTAATTGTTTTAATAAAGTGGTAATCAATTCGTTGTTAAACTACGTTCCACAGTCTGTCAGTATTTGTTATGGGTAACCATATCTTAGTATAACTTCCTTAATAAATTCTGCACATGTGGACACATCTATATTGTGTACTGATTTTGCTACATGTCGGCTAGCAAATTCTGCCATAACTAGAATATAGCTGCTACCTTGTTTCGACTTTGGAATATGACCTTTTGCATCCAATGCCCATGCCTTCAAAAGCGTCTGCCATGCTATCGGTTGTAATTATCCTACTGGTTTCTTATTTCTACTTTTTGTCTTTTGTAAATTTATCATTTCTTAACATATCGTGTCAAAGGGGTGTGCATTGTGTCCTAATAGTAACCATGTTTGATTTTTGCTAGTGTTTTATATGTACCAAAGTGACTACCTCCCAATAAAGAATCATGGTGGGCTGTAGTTATTTTGTGTTGATAGTGTTTTGGAAGTAAAGTTAAATGTTTTTCCCCTGTTGTGTGTAATTTTGGATGAATATCACAGTTGGCTGCGATGTCGTATCGTCTAGCAAGTTTCACATATTTAGCTTCAGCTTTCTGTGGTTCTGTCAATGCTGTTTTGAGTTTTTGAATATTTTCATATTTTTTGATATTGACCCTCAAATGGTGAATGTGTTATAGTTTGAGTTGCTAATAAGATAAATATATCACTCTCATTTTCTAATATGAGTAAATTCTTCCTCGTGGTTATAAAATAGAATGAAGAATGCTTTTATGGTATTGCTAATTCTTACTATCTGAATTTTCAGTACTGGGTCTAGCGCACTTAATATTATCCTTTCTTCACTACGTTCCTGAATTAATTCTGTGCTTATTCCATATATTTGTATGGTGGCTATTAATATAGTTTTTATCATCCTATATTGGTAATCTACCAAAAACCTTGTTTGATGCTGGTTATTTCTAGTTATTTCGAGAACTGATTCTTTGAATTCTGGGTAATGTGTTTTAACATATTTCCCTACAGTTTGTGTTATTTCTTGCTCATTTTTGCTGTTTGAAAAATTGCCTCTGCTATGGTTTTGTATATACTAACCTTATAATTTATGTTATCTATGAAAATACTTTTGTTTGCACTATCCTAGCATGGGAATTCTACTAAGAGCTTTTGTTAATGTATTCATTTTACCCTTAATTATTTTTACTTCAAAATCAAATTCATCTAATGCTATGACCACATTCTGTATTCTGAAGTTGTTTTCTGCCATACTTTATAGGTATTGTAGACTAGCATAATCTTTTTCTGTAATGAATTTTCTTCCATGTAGATATTGTCCAAAGTATGTGCAAAAATATTTAATAGGTCCTAATTATCTCTCTGTAGCAGACCATCTAACTCCATTAGAAGAAAGTTTCTTGGAAGCAAAAGCTACAATAATCCTAGTTTTGTCTTTACTTTACTGCATGGGAACTGCACCTATAGCTATTTAAGATGCATCACATGCTAATATTGTGGTTTTCTTCTCATCAAATTTCTGTAAAATTGGAGATTCTTGCAATGCTAATTTTAACTGTAAAAATCCTTTTTGCTGTTGTTCGCCCCAATTGATATTTGCTATTGTTCTTTGTGAGTTCAACTAATGGTTTGACTTTAGCTGCATAATTTGCTATGTACTGCCTTAAGTAAGATTCATGCTCAAACATGCTCTTAATTCCCTTAGATTAGAAGGTGATGCCATTTGCTTAATTGCCGCTTTTTGTCTAGATCTGTTGTAATATCTTCTGGGGTGATTAAATGACCTTGTATTTTTATTATTTACTGCACAAAATTGTGTTTATTTAAATTTACCTTTACATTGAGTTCGCTTAACCTTTCAAATATTATTTTCATATTTTCCTAATTATGTTCAAATGTTGCACCTAATATAAAAATGTCATCCTTATAGGCAATTGCAGTGTTCCAGCGATATGGACCCAGTAAAATGTCTATAATCTATTGCAATTTTGTGGGTTAGAAGATAGTCCCATACGCATGCAATTGTAATGGTCTAGTCCTATACCACCAATTGTGAAAGCTAGTTTGTGTTTATCTTGTTTTCTCACCGGTATTGCAAAAAATCCTGAAAATAGATATATAGAGGTGATGTATGTTGTATATTGGAATGTATTTAAAATGTCTTATGTACACGGTGAAGGATATTGAATTCTCTTTACATACTGATTCAAAAGTCTAATATTTGTCAAGAATATAATACCTACTTGCTTTTTCCTTATATTAAGACTTGGTGCGGCATATAATGAAGAAGATTATTCTATTAGCCCTGCTTCTATCATTTCCTTTATTTGTTTAATTAATTCCTCCCTTATTTTCGGACTAATTCTATAAATGGAGGCTTATGTATTGGCTTATCTGTTACATATGTAACAACTGTTAAATATAATTTAATTTCAAAATGTTTTGTCTCTGTTAATTCTAGCATAATTTGTGGAGACATATCCTTATATCCTGATATTATATTTAATAAATAAGGTTTTTCTTTACTATTTAATTCTCTGTTTATTTTCACTTTAACTTTTGTAATACCTTCATTCTCAAATGTTTCTATGCTCTAGATACTGTGTTCTATTGTGTTAGCTCCTATGTCGCCATATATTGGTACTTCGAGTAATTTCTTTTCATTATTTGCATTGAACAGTGTTTTGTGCTTGAGAAAAGGGATTGTGTTTTATTTGAGCATGAAGTCACATCCGAGAATGACGTCTACTCTTAGGTTGTCTATTAACATAAACTCTTGTATGAAGTTATGCCTTACTATATTCATTTTCAAATTCACTTTATTTTTGGGTACATCAGTAACTTCTGTGAGCCTACTAGCTTTAACTATTCCATAACTGGCTGTAACTTCTGGTTTCTGATAATAGTCGATGCAATACAACTACAACTACACCCTGTATCTACCATTGTGTAATAACGAACTCCATCAATGTGCAATATAACCCTTTCTGTTGACATTTTTGCAAGCTTGGGTTGCTGTCCTAATTCTCTTGTGTCGTAACCTGTCATCACTTTGGCATTGTGGCTACAGCAGTGTCACCTTCTACTTTTTCGCGAATGTCATCGACTTCTTTGGGAATGTCATCAGCTTCTTCGAATGGAACACCTACAGCTGTGCCAACATAGGTGACTTTAAGTCTTCATTACTGTTACTTTGACGATATATTTGTCTACAGCCAGGGTGCAAGAAAGCACGAAAGAACTACTTGTGTGAAGGGTCCTTCCTTTGCCACGCAACAATGTGTTATGTGCAAATATCTGTTCAAACAAGGTAATAGAAGAAACATGTCAGCAACTGTAAAGGCAGAGTTTCTACAGCTAATAAGCGTCCTGTACTAATTATTGGCAATACCACAGTGAATAGATTCTACCTAAAAAAAATTAGCATTCAAGGGCATTTTAAAAGATTATGTAATTGGAAATAACTTAGTTGGTATGAAATACATATGTACATACCTGGACCATTAAACATTAAACAAAGGATAATAAATCACATCACAGAAGAAGTCGAAGAAGAACCCATAAAATATAAAATTTGCTGGAGTGTACCTATGAGACGCCTCACCATTTAGATGACAAAATCCATCGCTGGGCATTTAAGACTGCTAATGAAGCATTGTACAATTTTGATAACATTCCAGGAGCTGTAAATGTCTTGAAAGAAAAACTTTGTCATGAAGAAGAAGAATGTATGACTAAGGGTTCAGGGTGGATGTTTGCTAGCATAGACTGTCTCAGGCTGCATAAAAGCAAATTGTATTAATTATGTGAAAAGTGAGCATGTTTGCTGGAAAGACACAGAATATAATGTATGGAGAATGTGTGGATACAGTTTTTTTTTGTCTTTGTAATCTGATGTTCATGAAACGACATACCTTTATTCTTCTCTTTTTTCCAGTTTTTACTTATGTTGACTGATACAGGTGGCATTTTTATTCCTCAACACATTTTTTATTCAATTTTAACACTAAATGTGTAAGTGTTTTAACCACTAAGGTTTCAAGTGTACCATTTCAAATATATTGAAACATACACAAACATCAAATTAATTTATGTATACCACTACTGAGCCCTTATTTCATTTCTCCATGTCAAGAGATAATGTATTAAATAACAGACATTAATAGGAAAAAAAGTACTAATATCTTAAAAGACGATTGTAGAGATTGTATAAATTTATAGAAATTGTTTAAGTCAGACTATGTAATCAGATGCTATCCAGCTGCAGAAACTGATACTGGTTTAGGAGGTCCTTCTCTATATTTTCTTCTTGCTTCACTCCTGTTTCTTACCAGAAAGAGAGCAACATCTGGGGATCTGGAGAACTGAAACTCCTGTTCTCTGAACGAAAAGCAATTGTATGAATCCCTCCTGGCTTTGACTGTATTGCGTCAGTTGGAAACATCGCAGAATGTTGGCCTACTTGCAGTCTGTAAACAGTTTATCTTTTCTTCAATTCTCCGCAGACCATCCCTGGCTTCCGCAATATTTTTCACCTTACGGCATAAGTGGATCTGTGTCGAATACATGCCAAGGTATTTAATCTCTAAAATACACACATGCTCATTTTTTTGCATATCAAAACACTTTTTTTATTTTCAAATAGTTTTCTGTCAGTCTGGAAACTGTTTTGATGGTTGTTATAATGCAGTCTAGCTTCATAGGCCATATTCTGGAGACTACATAATCTGTAATCATTATTAAGACACTAAAATATGTGCAGCCATATTGGACCCACTTAACCCTGCTCTGTCGTTCCACTGGGTTTGTGGCCATCTTGAATTTCGAATACCCTTAAGGCACAGTTACATTCTGTTTTTGTGCCCAAGAGCACAGTGTTTTATGCCATGTTTTATTCTTAGTTAAGTTCTGCCTCACCACACGATATGCTGACAAAATATAACCACATCAAAAGGGAATTTTGTTATTGTTTCGGATAATTCCCTTAGTTCTTATCGAACATGTAAGTTTATTTGGGATCATACACGGTTAAATTAAAACAATAAAAATTTTGTTGATCCAGAGAACAGGAAATAACAGGACATGGCTCGAACCAGGGATATTGAATGTCGCTTTGAGGTGACAAGAATGAATTACACGTTGTCACTTTCAGTTAAAATGGCCAAATTCTCAATTAGCCTATTTGTGCCATTATTTTTGGCATCAAAGTAGATAATTTTCTTTTGCTTATCTCGCCTCCTTTTCCCCACTTCCGATGTTGTGACTGGTCGTGCGTCAGTTACAACTGATTTTCTTTTTAAGGTCATAGCCATTTGTGGTTCTTTGATTGGCCGTTCACAGTTTGCTCCCTTAACATGATGATGTGAGGAACCTGATTGTTGTCATTTGGAGGAATAGTGGGAGTGTGAGCTGCCTAGTTCATTTCAATGTTGAGAGCAACCAATAGTTTGAAACCCATGGGAGTTTCAAAATATGATGTACATAGAAATAGAGGATTTAAATGATCAAGACATGTCTTTTTTTAGAACAACTGGGGAAAAACTAAAACTCTAGAAACATATATACTTAAAAATCATTTTTAAAGACCACAAAAATTAGCATTAGCATATCAATAAATATTGTTTTGTTTTTTTGAAGTGTACGCTCCGGGTATCTTATCGCATCACCGTGATTATCAGGTTATGGAGTAAACCAAATAATACATTACACATACAGTAAAAGGTGTATATGCACTTGCAAACAAATAATTAATTGCATACACATAATAAATTTAAATTATTGTGTGTATATAATATGTATTAACTAAAGCAGTGTATGAACATTAAAAGATGAAACACAATTAGTACACAAACTGTCCATTATTAATGGCGGATTTTAAAACATTTATACATGGAATAAAACATTATAAATTAGAAATATTTTAGTCATTTAAAGTCATAAATTTGTTTGACTGTTTACCTTTGACGCCCCCCCCCCCCCCAATTTTTCCAACGAAGGTAAACAGTTAAACAAATTTATGATGATTAACCTGGTGTAAAATAATTTCCAAATAGAGAATTTTCAGGTAAAAACGAGTTAAAATGCAATAATAAAATAAAATGTTTATGAAAAATATCTAGTCGAGTTAAAAAACACATTTCAACCAAAAAGAACCCGGCGAAAAATACTAGACTTTGAAAATACAGTATTTGTGTATTTTTCCAAAGTAACTTTTTCTGAAGTCTGTTTTTGACTTTGAACTTTTTTTTATTTCCTTTAGAAGCCACTAGATGAGTGACAGTACTTTTCACAGTACAATGCAAAGTGACTGTTGTTATTTCTTGGTGAGTGAATTTCGCTTCAAACTATGTTAATATTACAGAAAACAAATATGTAGTTTACATGTTCTTATTAAGACCAAGGTGTTAATGGATGGGTGTATACTAACAAGGCCAGTTGGCCTTATTGGTCTACACCCTCAAACAACTCTACGATGGGGCATTTACAACAATGTGTCCTACTCTTCAGGTGAATATGGCATCACAGAAATCTACTGCGACTGAAGAGCATGAAGTGAAGCCGAAGCAGTCTGAGTGGACAGAATGGCTATTGCAAGAAGCAACGGAAAGTGTCAACAGTGGGACATTGAGTGTGAAGAAGGCCGATTCTGTCTTCACATTTCAAGAAGGACATTACGGAACCATTTGAAAACATGTTCAACTGTCAGAAAACTTGGTAAGCAAACTTACTTATCGGTAGCTGAAGAAAATTAACTTTGTGAACGAATTTTCCGCATGTGTGATATCGGCATGCATTTCGCTGCTAAACTCTTTCGACGAACTGTATTCAATTACTGTGTAATGAACAGCGTAACACATTCTTTTGACCCCAGTAAAAGCCTGGACAGTAGTAAATGGTATATCTTTTCCTCAAACGACATCTTGACATTGCAAACAGAAAGGCGCAAATTATGTAATACTGTTCGAGCTTCGAAGCTGAACAAATTCATTATTAATAATAATTTTCAAAAGCATCGAGAAATTTACTAGAAAATATTTTAATGGAAATACAGGAGCTGATATACAAAATCTATGAAAAAGGTGTGAGGTTAACGATTCATCACCAAGAGAATGTTTTGGCTAGCAGAGGAGCGAAAAGGGTTCACTTTGTGGCACTATAGCATGTGGAAAATGTAACAGTAGTGACATGTGCTAATGCTATCGGCACTGCCATACGCCCGACGATTATTCTCAAAGGACAGCAACTTAAACCGAAATGGTACAACGACATACCTATTGGAACTGTGCTTTGTATGTGCAGTAAGGGCTCTATGACGACTGCTCTGTTTATTCGTCGGATCGAAAACTTTGCTCGGTACAAAATGGAAAGAAAAGTACTTTTGATCTTTGGCCGCTCCTCAAGTCACCTTGGCATGAACATTGTGTGTGCAGCAGACCAGTGTGGGATCATACTTTACTGCTTACCGAGTAACACAACCCACAATCTTCAACTACTAGATAAATCTGTCTTCAAGTTGTCCGAAAGTTGTTGGGATGATGAGCTATTTTTGTTATATGACACAAAAAAAAAAGGACTTTAGGCTGACTAGGACTACATTAGGCCCTATTCTTTGCAAGATCTGTGCTATATCTGTAACTGCACCAAACAACGTCAATGGATTCAGGCCGACTGGAAGTTATCCCTTCGATCCACACAAAATCCCGGATGAGGACTTTGCTCCTTCTGTGGTCACTGAAATGCCTCAGGAAGATGCTGCAATTGCTGAAAACATAAATAACTTAAATCATGCTAATCATCCAACGAGGGAATGTAAACATCGCATTACTCAACGAACGAGAGTAAGTGAATCAACTGAATGTGATACAGATACCTCTTCCAGTGTACAGTTCAACATGTAATTTGCTTAACTTTTTCAACACCGCAACTCAAGACGGCAACCGCGGACCAATAAAAGTTCGTAAACTACCGGGACCAGAGAGTGCTTTCATTATTCAAAGGAAATGAAACACCCAAAAACATATAAATAAGAATAAAGGGAAAAACAATGTCAAGGGCACAAGGGAACACACAAGTTGCCAAGACTAGAATCAAACCACAAGGTTAAAAGAAACGAGAATCGCTGGGCGAGTTCGGTACTTCTAGCACAAGTGGAATTAACATAACGAACGACAGTTTTAATTGTTCCATCTGTGAAATTGATGAAGTAGCCAACATCGTCTTGTGTAACACATGCCTGAAGTATTTTCATAAAAAATGCGTTGGCATTACAAAGCGAGGCAAGTTAGTTGGGAATGCTTTGAGTGCTTCGAATCAGATTAAGTGTGCTGTGTTAAGTGTGGTAACTTTATGAAATGCTTCAGTCATGTTGTTGAAACTTTGATAGGTTAATTTTCCAATTACAATATGTAAATATTTGGCTCTTGTCCAGACATTAAGGTAATTTATCCAGGGATAGCATATTTTTAAAAGACTTTTTTTAGTGTTTGAGAACATGTTTAGCTACCAAATACAATGTTTCTGCGAAAAAAGAGTCTGTTATATTTATGACCTTATTCTTAATGTATAAAAAAAGGTTTATGTTTACTTTTGGCAAATGTTAGGCATATATACAATATATACCGATCCAACATTTATAACATTTTATACGGCTGGCTTTATTTGGAACATACGTTCCTAATAAAACCAAAATGTTAGTTTTCGGATAATAAATTTCATGTGCAGTATAATTTAGAAATGTATAAATTATAGTTATGTGTTCGTGTTCTAAACATACTAAAAAGTACTTATAATTTATTTTTCAAATTTACTAGCGAAATTAAGGAAACGATAATAGGTCAAACATTAGTGTGGCCTTATTTGGTCCAGGTACTATATTCAAAAATGTGTCATACAATGCCTGGAGAACAAGGTTGTGTGATCATGCGTATACAAGTTGCATAGCTCGTAGGTGTGAGACATTAAATTATTACATACGCAGTGGCGTCACTCGCCTACTTCCTCTGCAACTTGTAGTGCATACATGATCGCACAGCCTTGTTCTCCAGGTGTTTTAGGACGTAATTTTGAACACAATAAAATTTTATAAAAAATATGTTTCCGGATATAAGTGTATGGGGCTTTTGTGTTACTATTGGTCAACTACCTCAGGAGTTTGGGCACTGAGTTTCCGAACAGACTGTATATATATATGTGTATATATATATATATATATATATATATATATATATATATATATATATATATATATATATATATATATATATATATATATATATATATGTGTGTGTATATATATATATATGTGTGTGTGTGTGTGTGTATATATATATATATATATATATATATATATATATATATATATATATATACACACACACACCCACACACACACACACTTATACAGATTGTTCGGAAATTAAAATTAAACTCCAAACTGCAGGAGGGCATTCCTTATGAAAAATGAACTCCAAAATATACAGGACACTATGTACCTAAACGGAATATTAAGGGAGACGTGAACCAATGAAATTGGGTTTTGAAAATAAATTTTTGCTGAATTCCTTTAACAATGCCTACAAAGTCCACAACAAAAAGGTGACTTATGCTTCCCATTTTGCAGAAACACATGCGTAATGCTGGCCATCCTTGATCCATGCCCACTATTAGGCTTGAGGAAGTGAAACGTCTGCACATTGCTGCGTCTGGCCTCTGTAAGGGTTGCCAAGCAGCGAGCCGACGTGAGGAGCAGGGCGACCTCAGCCAGCCGAGCCACAGTTTGTAGAAAACAAATTCCGGGTGATTGAGCGAGATCGGGAAGGAGGTATATAAGCTCGGAGAAATGGTGGCTCTGGGAGCCATCTTGCCAGCGATGCCGAAGGCTATGACGATGGATCGACTCATGAGAGGAACACCCCCGTGGTCCGGCTTCAACACCCGATGAGCCCGCCATGGAGAGAGCTTCCTTGTGGAAATCGGCACCTCATAAATATATTCCCTGGTAGGGCGCCCAAGGTACGGAATGATCAGGATACACACAGGCCAGATTAAGCTCCCTCTGAGCAGAGTATTAGCCTTCTTTACATATATTATTCGTATTAATGGAGAGAAAAGGCATCAGCGCCTACTAGTTGGTTTACCAGGACAGATTAGAGTGACTGTAGTGAGTATCTTGCAGATTAATTTCTATTGTAGATTGCTTACCGCTGTCATATAGCAGATGTCGAATTGTCTTAAGGGTAAGAAAAGTTGTGTTTAATATTTGAGTGCTTTCCATCTAGCTACCCATATCCCTCTTGTCAATGCATGACCTGCTACCCTCTGGACAGGCCACAGCAAATGGTGCAGGGACATTAGCATTAGATAAACGAGGCTAGAGTTTTATTGAATAAGAATTAAAATGGAGCACAGAGAAATATTAGAGGAATTTGTAAAGATGTTTAGCGGGTTCCACCTGCATACAGGGTATAATTGCTTTCAATTATGGGTCAACAGATCTGCTGTAGTAAACTATAGTAACAGTGTGACCACTCATTCAAAGTCTAGTGTCTAGAGTGTATGTGAGCATGGCTTATAAAAATTAATGCATGCTTAACCACGGTTCCGATTTTCGGACCGATTGTCTTTTTTTTATGTAATTTCCACACAGAGAGTCTGCGTATGTGGGAAATAAACGCTAGCAAGCTTTGTATGTGTATATAGGATAGATATTAAGGGCACGTTACACATAATTACACAAACATGCACCCATGAGCAAACCAGGAAAGTCAAAATATAAGACATTTAAAAAATTGATCAAAATTGTAACCTTTGTTACAAGTGAGGCCGAGCACGCATTAGAGGAACAAAAAAATCAACCAGAGAGCTTACACCATTGCCAGAAAAACGTACATACATTATGCATGCAACAAAATTCAGTACTTGATTATTCATTTTCAGACACAAACAAATACACCATACACGAGGCTAGTACTAGCAGATATCTGCGACCCTGCTCATTAAAATCACTTCAGGCAACTGAGCCATTTTTAATCTCTATCCCCAGTATAAACACTACCAAAACAAATGCCAACACAGAAAACCAATATGCAAATGTCCCCAACAACACACAAGAACAACCACCACCGCCTCCTGACACACAACACCCAACTCAAATAACTATCAAGTACCCAGAATCCATTCCCACATTTACAGGAAAAAGTCAAGGAAGATATTTAGGAATTTCTGGAAACCTACAACACAGCAAGCAAAATAAATTGGTGGTTATAAATTGGCAAACACAGATGCATAATATTTTACTTGCAAGGCACCACTAAACAGACATATGAAAATTTGTTTTACTCACACACACGAGAGTTAACATGGCAGCATATTGAGAAAGAACTAAAATCCATTTTCACACCTATTGATGAAATTGAAAAGTGCACAAATTTGCTTTTTGGTACGAAACAAAAACCAGGACAAAGTGTCCAGGTCCGTGTGGAGAATCTAACATTTTATAAGAATAAATGCAAACCTAACTTACCAGAGGAGGAGCTTATAAAAACCATATGGATATCTCTATTACCCAATATAGGATTCAAGATAACAGCATTACAAAATAACACACTTGACCAAATGCTCCAGAATTTGTAAAATGTTGAATTAGGAATGTGTAGATACAATCAACTCATCGAGAGCCTGAACAAAATTATGGAAAATACCACACTCCAGACAGAGATATACACATTGAAAAGTCAGCCTCCCTAAAACAAGAGTCGAATAACAAGAACACTGACACATCCCTTCAAAATGACTCTCAAACAAACAAAACTACACTTCACCAACACAGACACCCCACCCACAAAATAATGCCAGTTTACATCAGGCCACAACCCAACATGCAACTTAACTGGACTCATAGAGGCCCCACCCTATCATAACAACTTTCAAAACCATAGGTACAGTCAGATAGAACACCGCGAAGTAGACAGGTACGACCTCGAAATAACAAATGCAGGTTTCCCTACTAACGTAACAATGGAAAGACAGGGACCTTTAAGGAGGCAGATAAGGGTTACAAAAAACAAACACAGGACATTATAATTTAACACAGGGAAAATTAAAGTGTGAAACCAGTAGCTAAAGTCCCGCATGTCATTAATGCATGCAAGGCTCTGTTCAGTAAACGTGTGCCCACACACATATATGTGGAGATCATAAAGTTTAATTCCTGTGGGGAAAAATTCCAGATGCCGCCAAAACACACAACTCAGGTTAAAGAAAAAATTTCGAAACAGGACAACACAGCCCACACCGAAGTGGCGGTGCACGCAGTGGACGGCCACAAGGAATGCACGAGTCAGTGTGATCGTGACGTCAGTGCAGCGCATGTGGCCTTCATAGGACCACGGTCGCTGGCGGACATGATGTGTGCTGTATATGTACCAAGGTCACCGAGCCACACAATGCTCACTCTTCCCAAACCAGTCACAGCCATTTAACACTGACATAAACGAGCAATTTAAGAAATTCTAGAAATGCTTTGGCATGGCTCAAATTAAAATATGTATCCTGAGCAAGGAAATTGACAATACAAACTCAGTACACATCACACATAACACCAACATGGATTACAGTGGCGATGATGAAATGTGCAAGCATAAACTGAATCACATATCAGATACATGAACAACCAACAAACACGCCCCGCTGACAGGCAAAGATGAATGTCGATTAACCTATGTACAAAGTCAACACCATGCGTCCTTGTCCGAGTAGGCAGGATGTCGTATTACGCACTGTTGGATACCGGCTGCTCACGATCTTGTATAGCTATTACACTCATAAATAAAAATAAAAGAGAACCAGTGACAGAAAAATTCACATTAGTGGGGGCCACAGCAGCTATTGAACTACCGTGGTACAAAACCAATATGAATAGTAATATCGCAGGATACAACTTCAAACAGAAATTCCTGCTAACATATAACTTGAAATTAGACATAATATTGGGGATCGATTTTATAAAAAAATATGATATAGTACCAACACTGTCTACAAACATATTATACTTGTATGCATATCATAATAAAGATATAATATAAATCCCCAATCATACCAACTTAGTATAATGCGACAAAAATAAATGTATTGAATAGTATTTAAACAAATAAGAATCATTGTAGGATTCACCAGACAACACAAACTTGGGCAACATAAATAATACACTGCCACCACACAAAAAAGCTCAAATAAAGGAAGTACTCAAACATTACAAAGACTGTTTTGCTAGCTCCATTACCGAACTAACAGAAACACAATGCTATGCAATCAAACTTGAGTTAACAACAGACAAACCTATACACACACAATCATACAGAATAAACCCTCAATTGCGAGAACAGGTACTTGAACAAATCCAACAAATGCTTGACACGCAAATTATTACCCCATCAGAGTCCTCTTACACTTTGCCAAGTCTCGTAATAAAAAAATTCCAAGGAGGCATTAGTTTTTTAACAGATTTCAGACTCTTAAATCAGCATTTAAATATAGTACAATACCCCATCCCCAGAACCGAAGACATCATAAATACACTTCAAAATTATAAATATATTTCCCCCATTGACATGTTCAGTGGATTCTATGCAATCCCTGTAGGGGAACAAGATAAAGAAAAACTCGCATTTAGCATATATATTACATAGGATTATATGAGTATGCTCTTATGCCAATGGGCCTCGCCACAAGCCTTAATTACTTTCGAAATTATGTATATATAATGCTTGGCCCATTGTGCTGGAATACAGAATTAGTCTACAACGATAACATTTTCATAATAGGAAATACTTTCGAAGAACACCTACAGTAAATAAGTAAAGTCATGAAAAGGCTGTGCAAGTATAAAGTAGATATAAAAGGCAGGTCCTGGACCACCATACATTTTCAACAAAAAACATTAATTTCCTACAAAACTAAGCAAAAAAACGAGCAAATTTAACCTCTCTATCAAAATAGCGTGCAGGCTTTATGTTTTTTTTTAGAAAGGCCAATTTTGCAAGTGAACAATCTAAATCAAGTAGATTAGGCTAAAAATAAAATAAAAAGATACAAATTGGTAGAATTTAAATATTATAACAGAATTCAATATCATGTACAGATTTTCCAATGTTCGTTTTTTTTAAGCCTTTATACATTATAAAACTTGTTTATCATTTATTAATTTAAAAGCATTTTTATCAAAAAACTGTACATATCGATCAGGAAATGTAATTTTATACTTACAATCTAGAATGGAAGTAATTTTTTTACCAAACTTAGATTCATGAATTTGAAAATCTGTGGCTTCATACAATTTTTCAATATCTAGATCCGATAGTTTAACATATTTAAATGAATAGTTTAATTTCTTGAGAAGTGATTCCATTTTTGTGTTATTAGCAAAGAAACAAATTATAAAAGAAAAATAATTTTTCATTCTCTCAATAAATTAATTTTCTTAATAAATACAATGGAAACTAATACCATATCTAAGCAATGTAAAAAATGTGGCAAAGTGTTAAATACAGAAAGTTTTCACATATGTAAATACACTAAACATAAGTGTATTAACACTTGTAAAAAATGTGCTGAATACGACAAATATCATTACGATTTAAAAAAAAAAGGGAAAGTACTATGCAAATGTGAAAATATTTTTCCAAACTATCTCTCAAAAACATAAAAATTTTAAATTGCACAATAAAAATGAAATTCAGCATGATTATTCAACTAAGACATGTGTACTATATAATGAGAATAAATCTATCGATTCATTTTATCCTCATAAATCAACGATACACAAATGTAAAACAAAATGTAAGAAATGTATGAATAAATATGCCAAAAATCTTTATTAGTTAAAAAAGAGAAAGTACTATGCAAATGTAGAAAATATATTTATAATCTACAGCTCGAAAACCATAAAATTGTAAATCACAAAGTATAATAGTAGGTATTTAAAATGAAATTCAACATGATAATTATCCAACAAAAAACATGTAAAGTATGTAATGAGAATAAATCAATAAAATTATTTTCTTATAATATATACTGTAAGGATCAACATACAACCATATGAAAAAAAATGTTTTAGTGAATATCTTAGGAATTATCATCTTAACAAGAAGTGAAATGTGATTTCCCAATAATTTTAACACCTTTTCGATGCTATTCCACTATATTTATTATTCTTATTTTTAATTTTGTAATTTAAAATGTTTTCCCTTTAAATAAACAAATATGGAGGCTTCTAAGATAACTATGGCATTGAGTGGAATGACAGTTCGCAATTTGAGAGGTTTTGGTTAAAAAATTAAAAATTTCATATTATTATAATGTAACGAAAGCTAATTTAATTTAATTTATTGTACCAAGAATATTACATTATTAAACAAAAATGAATTTTAGCAATTTACACTATTTAAAAGTCAAAAATATATATAAAGAAGAGAAAAAGGAGTTAAAAGAAATATTCGTTTTTCTGCTAATCTTTTCGTACAACCAAATAAAGAAGGTAGAAAAGAATTTAAAGAAATATTCCCATTTTCTACTAATGTTTTCGCACAACCAAATAAAGAATGTAGAAAAGAATTAAAAGAAATATCCCCATTTTCTCCTAATGTATACATTAACAAAAGAAATAGACAAACCAATTAAAATTACTTAGTTAATAAAGCTTTTAAAAGTAGGATTTCAATATATAAATTTGAAAATATATTTAATTTAGTACAGCCTATTCATTATTGAATTTAATAAAAAAAAATAATTATACAATATTGAATGAAGAAGATATTACAAGGATTTATAAATGCATAATACAAGAAATAATTACACAATTTTCTGAATTCCAAAAAAAAGAGGTTCAGGATGGACTTTAGATAGAATAATGGGAATAAAATTAGCTATAAAAAGTATAATACATTAAATGCTGCATCATATATTGAACTACCTGAATTTATAAAGAATAATAAAGTTTGCATAAATGTTAAAAATTACTATAAAAAATGCTTCCTTTCGGCTATAAAATCTGCATTATTTCCAGCAGACGGCCATTCAGATAGAGTAACCAAATATAAGAATGATCGATAAATTAATAGATAAATTAGAATATCCTATTAAAATTAATGATATACCAAAACTAGAAAATCAAATATATGTATCCATAGATATATACTCTATTGAAGATGAAAGTAAGAAATCCATGGTATATTCACTAAAACTGATGAAAAATAAAAAGGCTAAGCATATAAATTTACTTTATTTCAAAAATGATATGTACTCACTTTACTGTTGGATTAAAGATTTATCATAATTGCTTGCAGTACAAAAAAAATAATAAGTAAATAAAACTTACAAGACTGTTCAAAAAATGAAGCAGCAAAATTTCTATACCTTCGAAAGAAGAGCAAATATTTAAAAAAAATTATAAACATGCAATAACGGTTCCATTCACAATATATTCAGATTTTTAATCAATTCTAAAGAAAATGTCAACAACTAAACCAAATTCAAAATAAATTTAAACTAATCAAAAAAATATTCAATTTTGACAGAAGATGGTATTGATAATGGCCTTTACAAGGTGGTAATCAAAGAAAGATATAATCTTTCTAATGATCAAATAAATAACATTGATTTAAAATTGAATGACGAATCATATACTGTGAAATATCAATTACACGAAGCATCTGTTTTTTTGTTATTATATCATATCTAGTTATGGTGATTATTAGCGACCAGTTGTATATCGAGGTCCAAATGCACATAAAAACTTCTTTACGAACAATAAAAAGGGAAGAAGAAGAAATTGGTGAAATATATTCACAAATTGAACCACTGCATCTATTAACAAAAAAATAAAAAATATTATATACTACATCAAAAAAATGTACTGTATGTGAATGTGAATATACAGATGACAGTAAAAAGAAGTGCACCATTATGGTCATATAACTGGAAAATTCGTTAATCCAGTATTTAATAATTGTAATTTAAAATTAAAATTACCCAATTTTGTACCAATTTATTTCCATAATTTAGCTGGATATGATGCACATTTATTTATTAAAGAGCTAGGACATGTTGATAAAAATATAGTTTTAACAGCAAATAATGAAAAAAGTTTATAACTTTTGGGTAAAACACAGAAAATTCAAAAATGAAATTTACAGACACGTTTAAATTTATGGCTATCAGATTAGATAAATTATCATCTAATTTAACTAAAGATCAAATGAAACACACTCAAAAACATTTCCCAGATGATCAAGTTGATTTATTTATTTAAAAAGGTGTTTACCCATATGATAATGTGGATAGTTGAAAGAAATTTGAAGAAACTGAAATTCCACAAAAAAAAAGTGAATCTTGCAATAAATTGTACGAATCTGATATAACTGACTATGATTATGAACATGCAAAATGTGTACAGAATCAATTTAATATTTAAAATCTAGGTGAATATCATGATTTATATTTTAAAAGTGATGTATTATTGTTAGCAGATATATTCGACAATTTTAGAAACACATGTATAAATTCGTATGATTTAAATCCAGCGCCAGGTTTAGTGTGGGAAGCAATGTTAAAAATGAATAAACAACCACTAGATTTATTATAACTATGATATGATTTTAATGATTAAAAAGGGTATTAGAGGTGATAGATCACAGTGTTGTGATATGTTAAAGCCAATAACAAATATTTACATGATTTTAACTCTAATCAAGAATCATTTTATTTAGCAGATCTGGATGCAAATAAATTATATGGTTGGATGATGTCTCAATATTTACCATATGGTGGTTTCGATTGGGTTTATTTTACATTAAATGATGTAGCTAACTGGAGTAAAAAAATATTATCTTAGGAGGACGATTCTGAATATGATTTTATATTAGAAGTTGATTTAGAATATCCACCAGAACTACATAATTTACATAATGATCTTCCATTTTGAACAGAAAATAAGGTAGTTCCAAAGATAAACTAATCCAAATTATTAACAACTTTAGATAACAAACAGAAGTATGTAATACACTATCATAATTTAAAACAGTGTCTAAATAATGGAATAAAGCTTACAAAAATACATCGAATATTAAAGTTTAATCAGTCTAATTGGTTGAAAAGTATATTGATTTGAATACAGAGATGATAACTAATGCAAAAAAAAATTATTTCCGAAAAGATTTTTATAAGTTCATGAATAACGCTGTGTTTGGTAAAACTATGGAGATATAAGAAACAGAGTTGATATTAATATAATATGCAAAAATGTGAAAAATTAATATCAAACCCATATTTCAAAAGAAGTACTATATTTAATGAGAATCTTTCACCTCTACACATGAATAAAACAATCGTAAAATTTAATCAGCCTATTGATGTGTGCATGTCAATTTTGGACATATCAAAAGAATTATACTGTGATTTCCATTATAAAGTGATTAAACAAAATATGGTAATAAAATTGAGTAGTGTTATCAAGATACCAGTTCATACATTTATAACATAAAAACAGAAGATATTTATGGAGACATGAAAACAATGTTAGAAAAATTTGATACAAGTGATTATCCAAATGACAATATCTATAACATGCCACAAATAAATAAAAATGATATAAGCAAATTGAAAGACGAATGTAAGGGGAAAATAATGAAAGAATTTGTCGGTTTTAAGAGCAAAAATGTATTAATACAGAGTTGACGATAAAGAAAACAAAAAAAAAAAAAACCAGAAAGGTGTGAAAAAATGTGTTTTTAATAAGAGAATTACATTCGAAGACTATAAGAATTGTTAGTTTAAAGAGAAAATAGGATATAGAATAATAAATTTGATAAGGAGTGAGAAATACAAAATATACACACTAGAAGTTAATAAAATTGCACTAAGTCCTTATGATAACAAGAGAGATATACTGGAAAATAAAATAGATACACTGCCACAGGGGTATAAAAATTTATAGTTTTATTAATGAGAAGTGGGATGAGTAAGAAAATATAAAAAATTGTATGATGAATCACGTGTCGGTAAAACACCGACACTTGGTGCTATACAAAAATTATTCATCATGCTCATTTCTCAAAGAAAAATTTTTTATTTGATGTTCTTCTTATGGGGGTCTATAGCATAGACGCCCTTTAAATTTTCTAATAAAATCTAACCCCCGTCTTGTAGACAGGGTTTGAAATTTCCAAGCTAGTCTTCGCATTTTTAACATCATTAATTTCCAAAACAATGTAAATATTAGCACCATAGAAATCAATTAGTTTACCATTTTCGTCTCTAATTTCTAAAACCATGTGGTTAAATTGCTCATTACTAATTTTATAAATAAGTGGATATTGAGGTTCATAAATTATACAATCTCCAAAACCAAACATAGTTTTTGGTGGAAAACTAGTAATTGTATCGGTTTATAATTAGTTAGATTCATCATAATTTATAAACATGCCATATGTTAAATTGCAATGAACATTTATTGTTTCAAAATTAGGTAATTTAGTACCAGTGACACTTTTTTTTTTTTCAATAGAAAAATTTCTTTCAAAGCCAAGAATATCAGAAAAGTGATCGTCAAGTTTAATATCAAACTTAGATTTTATCATTATTATATTTTTCACACTGTCTATTATTAGGTCAATTTTATTTGTTGAAAATGGATCGATTGAATTCATGTTTCTTTTAAAAAATCAAAATTGTATTGTCCTTTGGGAATATTTAACATCGATTTTTATCAACAATAGGACACATGTGTTCAATTGTTGTTGTAGTATTATTGTCTACATTTGGGGTTAAAAAATTTTTATGTGAAAACTAATTAAAGCAATCGATTTATCTTTATGAATTATATCATAGTAAAGCTTCTTATTAAGAATAAAACTTTTCTCTTCTAACTTGAATACATTATTTTCCATTTACTACAAAAATTATGTTATTAAATGAAGAAAGTCGATTGGGTTGTTGGTGTTTTAATTTCCAAAGAAAATTATAAAAATAAATTTAAAAAACCGAACTTTCGCCTGATGATATTAGAGGTATAATAGTTGGTCCTAGTAACAGCGAGGAGACGAATTTGATGATTAATTTTATTTATAAGACAGGATGGCTAAATTTTAATAATTCGTATGTTTGTTCAAAAAGTTTTAATCAACCAAAATATATTCAATTACAAGATGACTGATTTGATATCACAGAAGTTTAATGAAAAATTGGCTTATTTTTTAAAAATAACAATGATGAAATGATTCCACTAGATCAATGTGAAAATAATTCTTTTTTATTTTTGATGATGTAATATTAGATAGACAAAATGTCGTCCAAGAGTACTTTACTAGAGGTCGCCATAAAAATATTGATGTATTTTATCTTGCACAGATACATTCGAGAGTTCCCAAACAATTTGTATGATACAATGCAAATTTTCTATGTCTATTTAGACGTGACGACACTAACTTAAAACATGTCCATAATGTTTTTGCTGGTGGTGATATGACTAATAAAGAATTTAAAGAAATTTGTTCAAAATGTTGGGACGAAAATTATGGCTTTATTACAATATATTTGAGTTTAAAAATGAATCATGGGAGGTATAGGAATCAAATAAGAGATTGTATTAAATTATAAATATTGATGAATATTTGACAAGCAGTAAAACACCGCTAGTTCAGAATATGAAAAATTAAGTTTGTTAATGAATCTATATTATTGATCAAGATGATCGAACAAGACGAAATTTATCTAAGGCGAACTGCCAGTTCACCTTGAGAGGGAATGAAAAATCTGCTGTATTTATCAATGAATTTGGTCTACATTTTAACAATTTATATTCTTCTTCTTTCTAAAAAAAAATAATATTGATTAAAAAACTTATTTCAACTCAGCAATTTCACTTGCACATAATTTTGTATCTAGAGAAATGGAGTCAATACTAGACATAAATACCAACGAACGTATTTACAATGGTAAACGAATTTCTATGATTATTGACGAGGAAAATAATCCTTGGTTTTGTGTCAAAGATTTTGCTGAAATTTTAGAATATCAAAATATAAAAAAATGCTCTTTATAAAAAAAGTTTCTCCAAAATAATGATCTTTTCTTTCAAAAATAGGTGGTTTGCGAAACGCATTCCACCTCTCTTATAATGAAGGCAAAGCAGTTTATATTAGTGAGCCTGGTTTATATTAACTTATTTTTAGTTTGCACTGTGAAATTGCTTAAGTTTTTAAAACATGGATATTTGAAGATGTTATTCCATAAATTAGACAATGTGGTGAATATAAGATTCAAGTGGTGCAGTGCAATTATATAAAGGTCAAATAGAGCATATAAAAGAATGAACAAAATTAAAGATGACCAACTTCATAATTTAAGAGATATAAATAAAATTAAAGATGAACATATTGAAAATTTAAGAGAGTCAGTTCATATAGCATTATGTGGCATAGCTCACAGAAATGAGGTAATCAGATAAATTACCCCTAATATTGTACCACAAACTCAGAATCACAATTTAATTCCAACTTTTGTTCTTTTAAAATTATTTGATAATGATTTTGAATATAATTACTATGTCATAAGAACTCAAAGAAAATATGTGCACAGACATATAGGATAGAAGATAGGCATCCAAATTGTGAAGAATTATTGAGATTTGATTATATTCCAAATTCTATATATTTATATGTAAGAATGAAAGAAACATTCAATGCTCACACACAGTTTTTTGTAACTATTTTAATATTGTCGGAAGTAATTATTCTCAGCAACAATTTATTAATGATATTAATATTCTTGGTCGAATTGAGTAAGAAACTAATTTTTAATTTTCATATTAAAATTCCCAAAACATCTGTTTTATTAATCCAAGGGTTGTGGGAATTATCAAAACCTAACCATCTTACATAAATTTTATCTCCCTTAGTTTTTAAAACTTTTTCGACCAAATATTCATCAGGATAGTTTGTTTTCATAATTTCATATTCTTAAAAACTACCCATTATTTCATCTCCTTTAGTATCTTGCAGTTTGTAAGTTGGCAAATCATAATTTTTTATCAATTAGCTGTATAACCTTTTCGAAAATTCTTTTCATTTTACTAACACGGACATCATCTGCAAATTTGTATTCTGGTTTAGTAATCATGTCTACAATATTTGTTTGCATTCAAATCTTTTCATTGGTCTTATTAACTTCAATTGGTTTCATATCAATAGTTCTACGCTTTATGTTGTATTCTTTCACTAAATAGTCAAATATATCTATCCACATATAATTGCCTTTTAAAGCAAATTTCATCCACATTTTATTCTTCAAAGTTCGATTAAATCTTTCTACAACACTGGCTTCTAATTCACTGAATGTGGAATAATGATTGATGTTATATTTTTGCATAAGTTCACTAAATATTTTATCATTAAATTCTAAGCCATTATCGCTTTGAATATTGTGTGATTTTCTTTGCTTCAATATAGATTCTAAAGCATTTACTGAATTTTTTGCTGTTTTGTCTTTAATTGGTATAGCAAATACATATTTTGAAAAAACATCAATAATTATAATAATATATTTATATCCATTTTTTATATGCGACATGCCTGTCAAATTGCCAGTAACCATTTCAACAAGATCCTTTTGCCATAAATCATCAATACCATACGAATTTACTTTTATTCTTGGAAGATTTCTTCTCGCTGGCTAATATAATTCATTGATTATCCCTTCTCTCGCACTCAGACAATTTTTTTAAATGTTGATTTATTACATTTACATATTGAACGTTTACTTTTCTGAACTTATTGTCCATTTTTGTATTTTTAGTTTTTATATTATTATTTTTGGTGACTTTTTGCAGTTCAAACACCAAGTGTTCCCCATTTAATAGTGTATATATATATATATATATATATATATATATTTATTTATTTATTTATTTATTTATTTATATAGTTAATCTTTGTATTTCACTAATATTCCCATTGCCACCACCTCTCCATCAGCATAAAAATGTGTTTTATTTTTTTAAAGTTAAATTATCGCCTTTGTTAACATCAAAGGGCTCGCTCTGATCCATTTTTATATTACTCTTGAAAACTGCCAAATTATTATCAAAAATGAGAATAGCCATATCAATTTTATAAACAGTACAATCCATCAAAAAAAGTCAAAAAAATTATATCATTTTCTAAGTGAAAAGTATTAGTAATTTTATTCCACTCTACGTGTAAATTAAATATATGAGATTTTTTTAAATTGTGTAATTTAGCATCCAATTCTTTATCAGAATCTTCTTTTATTTTTTCAACTTTCAAATCAACAAGTTTATCACAATATGTCGAAACGTTTTGGGTTAAATTTTTATATTTAACTTCTAATACTTTATCAGCAGCTTATTTGTTTTTTTCAACATTTGAGTTAACACGTGTATCGCAGTAATTCAAAACTGATTAGTTTAAATATTGCAATTTATCAGCTATTTATTTATCGAAACATATTTTGACAACATCTTTGCCATCTACAGGATCAGCCATATTATTAATTCTACGATTTTGAATAGAAACATAGTCTGTTGTATAAACAAAAACTTTGCTTATTTGGTCTCGTAAAGCATAATCTGCTATTTATTTATCGAAATATATTTTTTTTGAGTGCATCATCTTCATCTATAGGATCAGACAGACTACTAATACTACGATGCTGAAAAGAAATATAACTGTATAAGTAAAAACTTTACTTATTTGATCTTGTAAAGCAGAAGAAATAGTATTGTATTTTGAGTCTACTTCCTTTTTTGTGCCTGCTTTGCATAATTATTCGTTTTATACAATGAGCAATAGTAATACTGAATTGTACATTTATATCTTCATTTAGAGCATAACCAGAAACAAAATTTTTATATTTCGAATCTACATCCTTTTTTAAAGCACAATGTGCTATAAATATATTTCGAAATATCTTTTATTGACAGCATCTTTATTATTTATAGGTTCATCTAGATTAACAATTCTATGTCAGAGAAAAGAAACATACGATTTAGTATAATCAAAACAGTTGGCTAGTTCACTTTGTAAAGAAGAAATACTGGAATTGCATAGTGAATCTACATATGATTTTACAGCATAAGTACTAGTGTCAAAAATTTTATTTAAAGATTAGATTAATGGTTTCCGAAATGTATATGTTATTTAATAACATAGAAAATCATTAAACTTAAATTCTCTCGAAAAAAGATGTAAAACAATTCAACATATATGTCTACAAATAACAGAATTAAAATTCTGAATTCGATCATCATTGTAAAAAACATTTCTGTTTTTAAAATAATTAAAATATTAGGAATATTGCCTCCAAATGAATCAAAATAGTAAACATAATTATTTTATTTAAAGTAGAAAACCCAATGAGTACCAGGATTTGTTGAAATGTCTATATTTACCACAGCACATTCATATTTGAGCATACTATTTGATAGTTCCTCAATCATTTAAACATTTATATTTAATATTTTTAGGAATTTTTAATGTCGATATTAGATAGCGGGTATGTATTCAATTTTTTTTGCCAGCCTCTTTTTTTTTTAGCAACTACACCACTTCGTGCTTTATTTTCTATTGCCAAATTGTGTCTTTGTTGTTCATCTAAATCTTTTTCATTTTTTAGTTTCTACAATTTAATTACAAACTGCACTAGCTCCTCTATCTAAAGTACTGAGTGCACCTAAAGCGGCAAATAAAATTGGTAAAAATCCTCCATGATGTAAACCATTGCCAGTTTTTTCTTTGGATAGCTTTTTGACTGTTGGAAATGATAAAGTTAATTTGAACTTTTACCTTGTTTCAATTTTTTTAATTTATTTTCTCAATTTGATCATCTGTTAAAAATTTATCTGTACCCAAATCTTTTAATTCCTCAAAGGGAATATCAAAATTTATTTTGTTATCTTCATTTATAAGTTATATATATATATATATATATATATATATATATATATATATATATATATATATATATATACATAACATTTTAATTCCCAAACCTAATTTTCTTTTTATAAACATTGTTGAGGCAACAGCAGCAGAAGCAATTTTATCTCCAATTCGAGTGTTTTTATCTAATATAATTTCTTTTGCTTCTTTTGTAAAATTTTATCAGCTTCATGTCTAGATTCTTAATCTTTATATCTAAAAGCAATATCGTGATATTTGGAAGCTTCATCCAATTTATAACAACAAAATCAGAAAATTAATTGTTTAACATTATACTTACTTTTTCATTGTAATAATTGTTATTTCTAGCATTTTCTTCACCATAAATACTTAATAATTTATCGAATAACTTTCTAACTTCGCCCATCCAAATATCTTCTTTTGGCAAACTATTGTATTTTTTATACCTTCTCCAGATCTGGGAGTTCTTGGAGAAATAACTCTTTCTGGTATGTTTGGTGTTGTTCTTGAATGCGATTCTTTTATATAGTTAACATAAATTGGTTTAATTATATTTTTGTATTTCCAACTTCTATTCGAGTTCATTTTCTTTTTTGGATTATATTGTTAGAATGCAACATTGGTTGCTAAAACAATATCGGTGTCATTTTCATAGTCATTATTGGGGAATTTTCCTTTAAGATTTTCTTATTTTTCTTTTGTTAAAAAATTAGGAAGTCCTTCCTTTAATTCATACTCTCTATTTTTAACAGATATTTAATCATCGTCTATCTTTACTTTTGTATTACCTATGTAAGAATTTTGTCCTTCTGCACGTAATCCATATTGAGTATCAATAACATTCATTCTTTTCGCAATTTATATTCCAAGATTTATAGTAGAATCAGACGTTGCATGTGGTAAATTTTTCAATTGTACAATTCCCATTTGCTCTTCAAAGTTAAGAGATGTTTGTTCTGAAAATATTCCTCTTTCAAAAGATGTTTCTTCTGGAGTTGGCGGAAAATCTAAATTTTCTGTTACTATTGGAACTAATGTGTTTATTAAATTTTTGTTTTCATCACTTATATATTCTACTTTTTTGCCAATATTTCGTAGTTCATCAATTAATGACAGCTCTTTCTTCTTATTTTTTCCATATTCTGCTTCATGGTGCATTTTATAATTTTTATATCTTTCGATGAATAATTTAACTCGAATAATATACTTTGTTTCTTTCATTTATATATAATTTTTTTACTAATAAATGAGTTATAAAAGTATTGAGAGTTTTGAGAGACAAACTTTTCTCCCAACTGATCGAACTAGGGGGAATTTAAATGTTTACAATAATAGAACTGGGTTTGATATTCCTATATTCCAAAAGAGAGATAAAGTTGGAGATGCGGCAAACTATGATAAGTTAGATAACATTGTGTTTGTTCTAACATTTTTCCTTTTCGGTTTTATAGAGTATAGATCTCAAAACATGGTCATATTATTGAGGCCATTGCTAATCTGGGTATAATTTCGACAATGATGAATGCTTTGTTAAGATCTCCAGGTTAACAAAAATATTTATAATTATCTTGTGTTGGTGATTATTGTCGATTAAAAGCAACTCATAGTGCTAAACCAAATGAAATAATTTATCCAATGAGATATCTGTTTGGTTTTATTCGACATAACAATGAAATTGATTGGAAATCTGGTTATAAAATCACTTCTATTAATAATTCATCCGATAACAACTGTTTATTTGTCTTTCAAAATAAGAAAGCAGATAGTGCACTAGATATAGATTATACTGATCCAGGTAAAATGGTTATTCAAAAATTAGAAATTATGTGGCCTATTGTTGAATACGAAGCTAACACAGCCATTACAATTAAAGAAAAAATATACAAAAACCTTAAAATACCTATTACTTTTGTTTATTGGCAATTTTTAGAAAAAGAAGTTCCTACTGGAGTAACTGTTTTTAAATTTGATGTAGAATATCAGTGTAATAATTTACAATTTGACTTACCCGATTTTGTAATTGTAAGTTTTCAATCTATTAGAAAAAATCGCGCTGAACAGCATGTGCATGCTTCTATGTAAAGTAAACAATTTTTGTGTTAAAAATAGTAGAAATGAAATTTTTCCAAAAGAGACTTGGAATCTAGATATTCGCAATAATTTTTGTGATAAAGAGTTTATTGCTTATAAAGATGTTCAAACTTCTAAAACAAAACTGGCTTTTGTATATAGAAATAATGAACTTTGTTATAAGACGGTTCTAAACTTTGATGTAGAACCAATTATTATTCATTTTGTGGTCGAAGATCTTTGTATAGTTAACGAATATAAGACGGTTCTAAACTTTGATGTAGAACCAATTATTATTCATTTTGTGGTCGAAGATCTTTGTATAGTTAACGAAAAATCAAATATAGAAACTGGTGTTGATTTTAATAAAGTTGTTGAAGCACATACAATTTGTAATGTTGTTCTAGTTAGCTAACGGAATTTAACTTATGCTTATTTGAGAGGATTACTGAATATATATACATTTTTTATTTTATTAAACGGGAGAACCAACAAATTGGTTCGATATTTTAATACAATATTTTATACTTAAAACTTTTAAGAATTTTTAGAAATATAGATGGATTTTTTGATCGGGTAAAAAATCTTAATTCTAATAATAATTTTGTCATAGTATTACCTTTTAGCTTAATTAGCTTGATTTATGCTTGCTTCTAAAATTGGCATTTCTAAAAAAACTTGAAAATTTGTAGAAAAAAATGCTACTTCGCACACCAAGAAATTAAAATCCTTGGCAATTACAACACACTGGAAGGAATTCACACGGACCCAGAGAAAATAGAAACCATAAAAAAATAGCACCACCTAAGAATATTAAGCAGTTACAAACCTTTTTGAGCCTAACATCTTACTTAAGAAGAAATATTCTTAACTACGCAAAACTTGCCGAACTACTTGCTGATTTAATAAAAGAAACAATACCTATTTAATGGACACACACACACACAGAGAGAGAGAACAAGAGGAATTCGACAACCTTAAAACAGCTTTACTTAAAACACCAATATTAGGGAAATCCAAGGAAAACATACACACCATCCTCGCATGCGACGCCTCCCAAACAGTCATAGGAGCGATCCTCATGCAGGAAACACCCGGTAGCAAAGATCGTTCTATTATTGTGTTTGCATATAAAAAAAACCTCTCGTTAAACGAAAGAAAAATGGCCGGCTATGGAGCATGAGCTGTCGGCCATCAAGTATTTTGTCATCTATTTCAAACAGTACTTGTACGGTAGAAAATCCACTATATAAACTGGACCACGCCAGTTTACAATACTTAAAGACGATGGCTGAGCACAATGTGCGAATACAAAAGCTAGCAATAGCACTCACAGAATATGATTTTGAAGCAAAAATTATAAAAGGTAAATTAAACACCTCACTGCCGCGATGAGCAGAATCCCCACTACAGGCAAGGTCGAAACCACACAATTAACAATTGATAACCAAACCTACATGATCAAAACAGAATACGTCACATGCACCTCATTCTACAAAGCTCTGGCAGGATCATTATTACAAGATCCACATAAGGATAGCGAAGTAAAATAAAACATTTCTAAATACATAAACAACAATTGGCAAGAGATACAAGCTTTTATCAAACCAGAGATCGATACTAACTATAAAGCGATAATAGCCGAAATGGTTGTAAATAAAGAGTACTTGCCCTTACAAGCAATCACGAAAATTATTAACACGTTATACCAAGTAACCATGGAAATTTCAATGGAAGGGTATAAAAATAAAATTAATACAACTTGCATTGATCCACGCTTAAACTGCAAAATAAGTATCACAGTACACAACTCCAGGCCACAGTTTAACCCAGTATACATACACGAATAAGAGTACATTTAAGTGGAAGATGACACCCCCGTACTACTAGCACCACCGACACAAACACCAACATCACCATTTTTAGCAGAATATGCCAAAGACCCACACATCACTCAATTAAAAACAGCACTCATAGAATCACAGAACGCCACGCCCAAATACATACGACTCGCAAGACGATACGGTATCACCAGAAATTTGGAAATATACCTCAAGTTACGCACCCCCACAGTTAGATATATATAATGGGGGTTCTAGCGCACCCCTTGTTTTTTTTATCGAAAATCAAGCAGTTTTCGTCCAAAAGTAAGAAAATTTAAGCCAAAATGAAGCGATTTTCTCAACTGCCAGAAGCAGCGATTCCAGGTCCTCAAAAAGCAAGCAAATTAAGCCAAAATCATGGAAAATCAAGTAAATTTTTCAAGTTCGCAAAATGAGAATGCCGGATTTGGCTCAAGGTAAAAACATGCAAAATTATGCAATAATCTAGTCAATTTCTGGCTTTTCAAGCAATTTTCACATCTTCTATAAACGTAACGATATTTTTTCATTATAAAATTTATATCTTCTAAATAATCGTAATAAATCAATTCAAAATAGATGGTCATTCAGACACAGATCTGGTTCTGGGTCTTCAGAGAATTATGTTGTATTTCTAAATGGAGAATACGAAAATGATTTCGATTACGAGGGATTTCCAATTGTAGGCCGCTTATCCGATCCTGATGTATCTGGTTACATTTCAGATAATTCAGATGATTTAGAAAATTTATATGCAGAACACGAAGTTGAGGCCGATGGTGATGGATTTCCAATTGTATATTACATATCTGATTTCGATTACGAGGGATTTCCACTTAATGGATATACATGATAATGATGAATTTGATTACAATGCGGAAAATGAATCTGCTTGAGAAACTAAATAAAATTTTTATAAATTCAATGAAATCATCATTATCGAAGTTCTACTGATTTTTAAAAACTTCTTCTATTTGTTCTAGATTTTCGCCAATTTCTGGAAGGCCATATTTATCGTCAATGTTATCTAAGATATATTATTGTAAGTTTTGCAAATTTGAATGAAATTTGTAAACCAAATTTTTAAGATCTTCAGAGGAATTATTTAATATATACGAAGGAATTTTGACCCACTATAGCCTTTTAAAATGTTTGTCAAACTGCAAGGTAACACAGACATTTTTAGTTTTATTTATAAGGAAATGAAATTTACTTATAATTATGAGAAAAAAAAATCCCTAATAACACGTCTGTAGTTCTAATAATTCGTAAAACTTTTAAATTCAATCTCTCGACTATGAGTCTAAAATATTGTATTAAGATATCAAAACATTTTCTTGTTTCTGTAAAATTGTAAGTAAGATTCCTTCTGCTAATTAAAACAAAATTACAAATTATACCTGCTTCTTCAATCTTTTTATTAAAATGATAAGTAATTAATATCACCATTAAAGTTTACAGTTTATGATAAATTTCATTATTTCTATAGATGGTATCTAGTTTGGTTTTTTAATTTCAAAAATCATTATAAAGAAGAAATTTGTTTAAGATAAACACAGTTTTCAATGTCTAGAATTCAATTTTTTCTTTACGAAAAAATTTCATTTATACCATTATTAACATAGATATTTCTTACACTACAATAATCAAACATAGTAGCGTGTTTATGCTGTTCAGCACGTTTTTTTCTATTAAATTGAAAACCTACAATCACAAAATCAGGCATATCAAACTGAAAACTATTAAACTGATCTTTTATATCAAAGTAAAAAGCAGTTGTCCTTTAGGAAATTATTTTTCTAAAAATTGTCAATAATCAAAACCAATAGGTATTTTAGGTTCTTTATATATTTGTTCTTAATTGCAATAGCCATGTTCGATTCATATTCAACAATAGGCCACATAATTTATAGTTTTTCAATAACAATTTTACCAGGATCAGGACGATGTTTCATAGCTTTATTATCTTTATCTAAAGTTTCATAAAGAAATAACCAGTTGTTATCGGATGAATTACGAAAAAAAAATATTTTTTTGCCACCTTTCCAATACACTTCATTATTATCACGAATAAAACCGAACAGATATCTAAGAAGATAGATTATTTCATTTGTTTTATTACTAGAAACAGTTTTAACCTCTTTTGTTATATTACTAGAAACAGATTTTTATCTCGATGTAGATTATCAACATTAGTAAATTCTAAATAATTTTGATCACTTGATGATCTTAATAAAGCATTCATCATTGTTGATGTTCTACCTGGATTATCAACAGATTAAATAATATTTCCATGTTTTGACATTTCTTCTCTAGAAAACTGAGACGGGAGAAAATAAGAACAAACATCAATATTATCTGATTCGCCATATTTTCATTCATCTCCAACTTTATCTCTCTCTAGTAGACTAAATTGCTCATAAGCATTATTTGGAAAAGAAAACCCATCAAATATAGGCACATCAAATTCAATTATATTATTGTAAATATTTAAATTATCCCTAGTTTGATCATTTGGAGGAAAAGTCTGCCTCTCAAAACCTTCAATGTGTTTATAACTCATTTATAAGAAAAAATATATATATAAATGGCAGAAAGGAGAGAGTTTCTAAGAGTTAAGTTACTCATCGAAATAAATAAAAAAATATAAAAAGATTTATGAAAGATAATACGAAAAAATAAGGAGAAAGAACTACCATTAATCGACGAATTACGAAATATCGGCAAAAAAAGTAGAAAATGTAAGTGAAGAAAACAAACATTTAATAACAGCACTAGTTCCAGTTTCTGTAAAAAATTTAGATTATCTGCCAACACCAGAAGAAACAACATTCGAAAGAGAATATTCTCAGAACAAAAATCTCCTAGTTTGGAAGAGCAAATGGGAATTGTACCATTGCAAAATTTACCACATGCAGTGTCTGAATCTACTATAAATCTCGGAATAGAAATTGCAAAAACAATTAATTTTATTGAGAAAAATTTGGTTTACATGTAGTTAAAAATTTTACATTGGTGATACAACAGTTACGATAAATAATGATACGCTATTTGTTATGGATAAAGAATATAAATTAACACCAGGACTTTGTAATTTGTTAACAGAAAATTTACCAAAAGCTCTTGAGGGCAAATTTTGCTGATGAGGATTATGAAAATTATGCAGAAATAGTAAAACAAACAATACTGCATTACAACAATATAGTACTAATAAAAAGGTAGCTTCGAGTGGAGGTTGGAAATACGAAAATTTAATTGGACCAATTTATCATAACTATATAAAGAATCACATTCAAAATCAGCACCAAACACACCAGAAAGAATTTCTCCAAGAACTTTTAGATTTGGAGAAGGTATAAAAAAATAAAATAGTTTGCCAAAAGAATATGGCTGGATGGATGATGTTAGAAAATTGATTGATAGATTATTATTTATTCATGGCGAAGAAAATGTTGGAAATAAAAATTTTTACAATGAAAAAGTAAACATAATGAATATGCTAAACAATAAATTTTCTGATTTTGATATAAGTAATCCAAAAGGAATTGATAATATTATAAGAATTTTAAACGTAATTCCACGTTAATTTTGTAATTCTGAACATCATGGTAAAGCCATTATAAAATGGGCATTAATCAATTTAAATTTACCCAAAATGCATTTGCCTGGTTATAATTATTGTGAACCATTTATAGAATTAGATGAAAGATTGGAAAGAGGCGCTACAGGAATTAATAAATTAGATGAAGCATATCACGATATTACCTACAGTGAAAATAAAGATTTTGGTTCTAGACACAAAGTTGATAAAATTTTACAAAAAGAAGCTAAAGAAATTATGTTAGATAAAAATACACCAATTGGGAAAAAAAAATTGCTTCTGCTGCTGTTGCCTCGACAATATTTACAAAAAGAAAACTTGGTTGGGGAATAAAAATGTTTTATTATATATATATATAACTTTAGATGATATAACAAATATAACTTTTGATATTCCCTTTGTGGAATTAACAGATTTGGGCATAGATAATATTTTAACAAAAGAACAAATTGGGCGAAAAATTGAAAAATAAAAGAAGCTAAAAGATTCAAATTAACTTTATCACTACCAACAGTCAAATAGATGGCCAAAGAAAAATCTGGAAGTGATTTACACCATGGAGGAATTATTCCTATTATATTTGCTGCTTTAGGTACACTTGGCGTCTTAGCTGGAGGAACTAGTGCAATTTACAATTATGTTGAACAAACTATAAAAATAAAAAAGAATTAGAATAACAACAGAGACACAATTTGGCAATAGAAAATAAATCAGGAAGTGGTGTGGTTGCTAAAAAAAATTAAATACATACCCATTATCTAATATCGATATTGAAAAATACGTAAACATATTAAATATAAAAAAATTCAGAAATATTTATATGATTGACGAATTAACAAAAAAAAATATGCTCAAAAATGAATGTGCTGTGGTAATTTTTGATATTTCAACCAATCCTGGTACTCACTGGGTTTGCTAGTTTAAAGAAAATAATTATGTTTACTATTCTGATTCATTTGGAGGCAGTATTCCTAATAATTTAATTATTTAAAAACAGAAATGTTTTTTTAAATTTTTATCTAATTTAGATTTTTAATTCAGTTATTTGTGGGCATCTATGTTGAATTGTATTACATCTTTTTTCGAGAGAATTCAAATTTAATAATATAATTTCTATGTTATTAAATGACAGATATATTTGGGAAACCATTAATCAAATCTTTGAATAAAATTTTTGTCAGTAGTACTTACGCTTTAAAATCATGTGTAGATTCACAATGCAATTCCAGTGTTATTACTTCACATGGTCAACTAACCAATTGCTTTGATTTTACAAAATCTTATATTTCTTTTCTAGGATGCAGAATTGTTAATATATATTATCATACAGACGATAAAGATGCAGTCAATAAAATACGTTTTGATAAAAGAATAGTTGATAAATTACAAAATCAACTAAGTAAACTTTTTATTTATACAAGCAGTTAGATTAATTTCCGACATCGTAGAATTATTAGTTTAGCTGATCCTATAGATGAAGATGATGCACTCAAAAAAAGATTTTTTGCTAAAGTAATAGTTGATTATGCTTTTAAAAAAGATGTAGAATCAAAATACAATACTAGTGTTTCTGATTTAAAAACATACGTAGATTCAAAATGCAATACTATCATTTCTGCTTTACGAGATAAACTTACTAACTGTTTGTTTATAAAACAGACTATGTTTCTATTCGAAATCGTAGAATTATTAATAAGGCTGTTCCTATAGATGGAGAAGTTGCTGTCAATAAAAGATATTTTAATAAATAAATGGAGACAAATTGCAAAATTTAAACAAATCAGTTTCGAATCATTGTGATACACTTGTTAACTTGAAAAGTTTGTAGTAATTTTCGCTTGGATAATAATAACATTTTCTTTACTTTTTGATGGATTGTAATGTTTATAAAATAATTACTGTTAATCCCAATTTACCTGACGATAAAGTGACTGTTATTAAGGCATCTCAAAAAATAGATTAGAGTAAGCCTTTTGATGTTAACATAGGTGATATTTTAACCTTTATAATAAAATTTAAAAAAAAAACTAAAATGCCTGAATATGATGATGGATTGATGACTACAATAGGTATATTCGTAAAGTATAAATATTAATTATTTTTACTATTAAATGGAGAATACTTGGCATTTGAAGTGCAAGAAAGGCACCAAAAATAATAATATAAAAACAGAAAATACTAAAAATGGACGATGAGTACAGAAAAGTATATGTTCAATATGTAATTGTAATAAATCAACATTTTTAAAAGAAATTTTCCCAATGTAAGAGAAGGCATAATCGATGAATTACATAAACCAGGGAGAAGAAATTTCCCCAGAAGAAAAGTAATATCATATGGAATCGACGATTTGTGGCAAATTGATCTTGTTGAAATGGATACTGGCAATTTGAAAGGCATATCGCATATAAATAATGGATACAAACATAGTATGACAATATCGATGTTTTTTTTTTTCAAAATTTGCATTTGCTATAGCAATTAAAGACAAAAAGCAAAAAAATGCAGTAAATGCTTTAGAATCTATATTCATGAAAAGGAAACCACACAATATACAAAGTGACAATGGGTCCGAATTTTATAATAAAACATTTAAAGAACTTATGCAAAAATATAATATCAATCATTATTCTTTTTAGCGAATTGAAGCAAGTTTTGTAGAAAGATATAATCGAACTTTCAATAATATATTGTGGAAGAAATTTGCAGTGAATGGAAACTAAAAATGGACAAATATATTAGAAGATTTAGTGAAAGAATGCAACAACACAAAACACAGAACTAACGGCATGAAACCCATTGATGTTATTATGGCCAATGAAAAATTTAATGCAAAGAAATTTTGTAGACATGGTTACTAAACCGAAATACGAAGTTGGAGATGTCATCTGCATAAGCAAACTTAAAAAGTTTTGTAGAGAAGGTCTAAACTGCTAATTGGTCAATGGAGTTATTTACTATTTGTAAAGTTTTAAATTATGGTGTGTCTACTTACAAATTAAAAAATACTAAAGGAGAAGAAATGGAAGGCAGTTTTTATGAATTCGAAATTATGAAAACAGACTATCTCAATGAATATTTAGTCGAAAAAGTCTTAAAAACTAAAGGTGATAAAATTTATGTAAAATGGTTAGTTTTTGATCATTCCCATAACTCTTGGATTAATAAAACAGCTGTTTAGTCAAATTTGAATATTTTTTATAATTGTCTAATTGAAATGCAAAAATGAAATGCACATTTTTTTAACTGTCGTTTTAAAGTTCATAACATTAATTCTTCTTTTGTTTTAATGTAAACATACTTTTAAATTTTTTTCATTTCATAGCGTCTTTAACTTTATTCCTGTACTTTCCATCATTCAATTTTCTGTTCATATCTAATGTTATGAAGCCATAATCTTCTTCCCAACAGTCTGTACAAATCAGTTTAAATTTGCCACAACACATGTCTCCACCAACAAAATAGTTATAAATGTGATTTAAATTCGTATTATTTTGTCTAGATATACACATAAAATTCGCATTATCTCTTACCAAATGTTTAGGTATTTTTAAATAGGTCTGAGCTAAATAAAACATATTAATATTTTTGTGCCTTCGTCTAGTAAAGTATTCGCGAACTATGTCTTGATTGTCTAAAATAACATCGTCAAATACAATTAAAGATTCACCTTCACATTAATCAAAAGGGATCATTTCCTCAGTGTAATTAAAAAAGTATGTCATATTTTCTCTAACTTTTAATTTTTTTAATACCTCATCAAAATCATTGTATCAGAATATATTTGGCATGGTTCAAACTTTTTGAGTAAACGTACAGTTTATTAGAATTTAACCATCCTAACTTATAAATAAAATTGGTCATTAAATTGGTTTTCCTCAATTGTTCGGACCTACAATTAACCCTCTAATATAACCAGGCAATAATTCACCATTATTTTTATTCTTAGAGTTTTCTTCAGAAATCAAAACACTGACACCCCAATGAACTTTGCGCAGCATAGGCTGCTTTGGCTGCTGCTTTTTCATTTAATAAGATAATTTTTGTAATAAATGGATAATAAAGTATTTAAGTTAACAAATAATCATTCCATACTGAAGAAGAACCTTCATTATGATATCGTCCATAGTGAAAAATAGATTGCATTAGTTAACTTTCATGCAAAATTTTTGACTCCAAATATAGACATAATACTATAACGACCATTGAAACAATTAGTGTTGTCGTTAATAAAAACCAAGTTATAAGTATTCCCAGGGGTCAATATGAAGTCGAATCTTTAAAGACGCTATATGTTCAATCGATCCATTTTCAACAAACAACGTTGAATTAACAGCAGATAATTTGAAAAATAGAATATCTATCAGATCTAAGTTTGATATTAAACTTGACGATCGATTATCTAATATGATTGGTTTATAAAGAAATTAAACTATTGAAAAAGACAACATTTATGCACGCACGAAATTACCTCTCTTTAGCCACATTTAGAAACAGATATAATTGCTGGTTTTCCATCAAAAACCTGTTTGGCTTTAAAGATTATATTAGATATGAGCCCCATATACAATTTTTTTATAGAATAAACAATGAATGTTTTAATTTTATTTTTATTTTTTTTAGAAATTAGAAATGAAAATGGTAAATTGATTGGGTTTAATGGTTCTGATATCGATATTATTTTAGAAATTAAATTTTTTTAAGATATTATGTTTCTGTATCCATATTGTAATGTATCTATTTTATTTTCAAGTATAATCCTTTTGTTTTCTAAGGGGCTTAGTGCTATTTTATTAACTCCACTGTGTATATTTCATGCTTTTCTGTTCTTATTAAATTCATTGTTCTATATTGTATTTTCTTGTTAAACAAGCAATTCTTATAGTCATCAAATAATATTCACTTATTGACTACAAATCTCTTTACTCATTTAGATCTTTTATTTTCTTTGTCGTCAACTCTATATGCATATATATTTTTGCTCTTAAACCAACAAATTCTTTCATTATTTTGCCATTGCACTCATCTTTCAATTTACATAAAACTTTCTTATTTATTTGTGGCATGTTATAAATATGTCATTTGGATAATCACTTGTGTCAAATTTATCTAACATTGTCTTCATATCTTCATAAAATCTTCTGTTTTTGTGTTATAAATGTACGAGTCTGTGTCTTGATAACATAATTCAATTTTATTGCTATATTTTGGCTTCATAACTTTATAGTGAAAATCGTACATTAACTCTTTCGATATGTATAAAATTGACATACCCACATAAATAGGCTTATTAAATTTTACGCATGTTTTATTCATTTGTAGGGCCGCAAGATTCCCATTAAATATAGCACTTATCTTGAGATTTACTTTTGCTACAAATATTTCACATTTTTCTGCATCTGATATCAGTCTTATATCTACTCTGTTTGTAATATTTCTATAATTTTGCCGAACACAGAATTATTCATCAGCTTATAGAAATCTTTTTCAAAGTCATTTATGGCATTTGTTCTCATTGCTGTATTTAAATCTGTATATTTCTTGAACCAATCATACTTATTAAACTTTAATATTATATGTATTTTAGTAAGTTTCAATCCATTCTTTAGGCATTGTTTCAAATTACAGTGTTGAATTTCATAATTTTATTTTTTGTACAAAGTTTTTAGCAATTTGGATTGCTTTGTTCCTGGAACTACCTTATTTTCTGGGCACAAAGGTAGTTCTTTATGTAATTTATGTAGTTTCTTAGGATATTCCAAATCAACTTCTAGTATATAGCCATAATTAGAATCATCATCCAAATTTATTATATGTTCATTGTAAATATGAAGGGCTGTATAATTCTACCATTCGAAACCACCATATGGTAAATATTGAGACATTGCCCAGCCATATAAATTATAAGTACAGGATATGCTAAATAGTTGGACTCTTAATTAGAATCAAAATCATCTAAATATTTATTACTTGCTTTAACATATCGTTTGCAACATTGCGATATTCCACCTCGAATTGATTAAAATCATATCATAATTGTGTAATAAATCTAGTGGTTGTTTGGTCATTTTTAACATTGCATCCCAAGATAAACCCGGTGGTGGTAAACACCACAAAGGATCAAAATTGTATCGATTTATACATGAATTTCTAAAATTTTCAATTAAATCTGCTAATAATATCATGTCGCTTTTTAAATATAAATCGTGACATACTCCAAGATTGTTAATATTAAATTGATTCCATACAAGTTTTGTGTGCTCAAAATCGGCGTCAGTTATGTCGGATTCGTTTAATATATTGTAAAATTCACTCTTTGGTGGAAGATCGGTTTCGTTAAATTTTTCCCAGATGTCCATATAATCGTATTGATAAGCACCTTTCTCATAACCAAATCTACTTTATCTTTAGAAAAATGTGTATGTGTGTGTTTCATTTTATCTTTACTTAGATTCGGTAGTAACTAAGCTAAACTACTGTCTATAAATTTCATTTTTAAATATTCTGTTTCTTTCCCAAAAATAACAAACGTTTCTTCATTATTTACTACCAAATCTATATGTTTTATGTCATAGCCTAACTCTTTAATAAATGAATGTGCATCATATCCAACTAAATTGTGAAAATAAGTTGGTACATAGTTGGACAATTTTAATTGTAGGTTACTACTATTGCATAAAGTATTAATGAATTTTCCAGTTAAATGATCATGATGACGTACTATTTTATTTTGCTCCATATATTCACATTCGCATACAGTACATCACTTTTATGTAGTATATAATATATTCTCTTATTTTGTTAGTGAATGCATTGGTTCAATTTGTGAATATATTTCACAAATTTATTCTACTTCTCTTTTAATTGATTGTATAACAATTTTATGTGCATTTGGATCTCTGTACACAACTGGTGGCTTATAATAACCATAAGCCGATACAATATGCATAAACCAGTTCCCTCGTGTAACTGATATTTTATTGTGTATGATTAGTCATTTAGCTTTAAATCAATGTTATTTATTTCTTCATTAGTAATATTATATCTTTCTTTAAGTACCTCCTTGTAAACGCCATAATCAATAACATATTGGGTCAAACTGAGTATTTTTATAAGGTTAAATTTAATTCATTCTCTTTGGTTTGGCTTAAATTTTGATATTTTCTTCTATATTGATTCATAATCGGCATTTATTGCGAACGGAACCTTCACTGTATGTTTAGAATTTTTTTAAAATACTTTCTCTCCTTTCGAAGTTATATTGACTCTTACTGCTTCATTTTTAAAGCAGTCTTCTCTGTGTTTACTTAATTTCTCTTGAGAATAAAAGAATCGAAGACAGATATCACATATATAAGCTTTACAGTTATAATTATCTGTTTGCAATGAAAGCAGTCTCGATAAGTCTTTTATCCAACATTAATGCGAATTTTGCGCAGCTGCATCTGCTTTATTATCATTGAAATAAAGTAAATTTATGTGCTTATCCTTTTCACTTTTTGTAAGCTTAAGTGGGTAAACTGTGGAGTATTTACTTTCAATAGAGTACACATTTATAGATACATCAATTTGCTCTTCCGTTTTTCGTATATCGTCAATTTAATAGGATATTCATATTTATCTATTATTTTGTCAATATTAAGGCCTGCATTTTTATATTTGGTTACTCTCTGTGGATCTCTTTCTGCTGGAAACATTGCGGACTTTATTGCCCAAAGAAAGCATTTTTGATCATCATTTTTAACATTTATGCATTCTTTCTTATTCTTAATAACTTCTGGTAATTCTATATATGATGAGCCATTTAATGGATTATACTTATTTATAGCTATTTGTATTCCAATTATTCTTTCTAATGTCCAGCCTGAACCTCTTCTTTGGAATTCAGATAATTGTGTAGTTATTTCTTGTATTATAAGTTTATAAATCCTTTTAATATCTCCTTCATTCAATACTGTATGATTGGGTGATTGAAATGTAAATCATTCTACTTGATTATTATCTTTCTTATGGCAATTGGTATATAATTTAAGACTGGTTTTCAGCCCTCTAAGGTTCCTAAGATTAGTGCGTATTATATCAAATATCTTATTTTGTACTAAAGTCAAAAAATGAATAGGCTGTACTAAATTAAAGGTATTTCCAGTGTTATATGTTGATATCCTACTTTTAAAAGCTTTATTAACTAAGTAGTTGTTGTTGCTTCTTCTATTTATTCTGTTAAAAAATTAATTCTTATAGAATGGAAATATTTCTTTTAACTCTTTTCTATCATCGAGATATAATTCGTTTATATCGACGTCAGCTAAGGGCAAATATGTAAAATTATTCTTTGTGTTCCATTCTTTTACCCGCTGGCTTTTATTTCTAGGTTTTTCAAATATGTTATTAGAAAATGGGAATAATTCTTTTAATTCCTTTTTCTCTTGTTTATAAAATAGATTATTAGAGAATGGGAATATTATTTTTAATTTCTTTGTATCTTTCTTATATAATTCATTTATATTGGCATAAAAATGGCAAATTTGAGAAGTTTCTTCTTCTTTGCTCGTCAATAATAAATGTTATAAGAGTTCTAATTAAATCATCTTTCCTTAGCCTGGTTATATATTTTATTCCAAAATCTCTTGCTATAATTCTCATATCCCTCACTGTCTTATTGCTAAACTTAACTGCGATAATGTTAGTCGCCATAGTTTCCTATTTATAAGAAATAAAAAGTTGGAAAGAAATTATAAAATAAAGATGATTGGAAAACTCGAAAAGTGCCAAAATTTTTGGGAAAGTGTATTTAATTTCTTGTTTAGATAATAATTTTTAAGATATTCACTAAAACTTTTTTTTTACAAATATTTTCGTGTTTGTCCTTAGTAGTTTTATTAGGAGAAAATAATTTTATAGATTTATACTCATTACACACTTTACACGTTTTTGTTGGATAATTATTGTGGTGAATTTCGTTTAAAATATATAATGCTGTATTGTGTGATTTGCTATTTTTGTGTTTTTTGAGAGACGCATTATAAACTTAATTCCATATTCACACATGACATTCTCTTTCTTTAATTCATAACAAGTACTAGCATATTCATTATAACATTTTTTACAGATGTTAAAATGCTTATCTTGTGTGTGTTTATGCGGCGCAAAACTCCCTATGTTTAATACTTCGCTACACATTTTACATTGATTGCATGTGTTATTATTTTCCATTTGGAGCATATTTTTCATTTTATTTACTAAGAAGATTATTTTATAGAGTGAAAATAACTTCTTTTTTTTTGCATTTCTAGAAAACGTGAAAATTGCTTGAAAAGCGAAAAATTTACTGGATTTTTGCATAATTGTGCATGTTTTTGCCTTGTGCCAAATCCTGTGCGCTCATTTTGTGAACTTGAAAAATTCGCTTGTTTTTGCATGATTTCGGCTTAATTTGCTTGCTTTTTGAGTACCTAGAATTACTGCTTATAGTAGTTGAGAGCATTGCTTGATTTTGGCTTAAATTTGCTTATTTTTGGACGAAAACTACATTGATTTTCGATGAAAAACAAGGGGTGCGCAAGAACCCCCATTATATATCTACTCCCACAGAAGAAAAACGACTAACACTAATCCCACAGTATTACATTCCAGAAATCATTACAGCACACAACGACGCCCTATTAGGCGGAGGACATTTCAGCCAATTAAAAACACTCGAAAAAATTAAAAACCAGAATTATTGGGACACTATGGCTAAATATGTGAAAGAATATATCAAAAATTAACCCACTTACCAAAAAGTGAAACACAAAAATCAAAAACCGATAGGCCTTATGACACCCATTCAAGCCCCTCCCCTATTCCATTCTTGGGGTCTTGACGCAAAACGACCCCTACAAACAGTAGCATCCAGTAATAAATACATTCTTGTAATGACGGAATTTTTTACACGTTATGTAGTAGCCCAACCCGTCAAGTCCATTGACACAAAACCATGTGCACAATTCATTAAAGACGTTATACTCCGATACGGGTGCCCCAAACAAATATTAATCGATCAGGGAACGTCTTTTAACAATGACATGATTACCGAATTCTTGCAGGAGATTACAAATTAAAAAGCTCCAAACGACCGCGTACAACCCGTCATGTAACGGGCTGACGGAGCAAGTCAACAAGGTCTGTCATAACAATTGACCACATGCGCCAATTAAGACCATGCACACTGGGACGAATATGTCCCCTACATCGTCTTCAATTACAATTCAACAGTCAATAGAAACGCTATATTTTCCCCATTATTTCTTTTATATGGCATTGAAGCCGTCCAACCCTGCCATGTGATATCACATACGTTTTCACAATTCGCTGAGAACTGGTGTGAACAATTAAATCAAGCACGCAAACAAGCACGTATAAATATTCTTGCATCACAGCAATAACAAAGAATTATTTTTGACCGCAAATTTCGACCCAACAACCTCAATATTGGGAATTTTGTATGGGTAAAAATGCACGCGAGACACAAAGCCCTAAACTTTAAACACCATGGACCATACCGGATCCATGATATCCTAGGACCATCCACAATTTCAATTCAAATACCAAAACAGGGACACACCAAAATTGATACAGTTCACACAAGGGATATAAAAATTGCTAATATAAAACTAATATCCACACGTATGTTACAGGTTAATCGCCTATCAAAATGGGGACAACTGCAATTGGCATACTGATCCTTGCAATTCACGTAGTGTCGGCTACCAAAGATGTGCACTTGTACAAAACCCACAGTGGAGTTTATTTACAACAGCTAAAGCCCGACACCCAGTATGAAGAAACGATTCCTTTGGCGTACACCATTCCACTGCACCAACCGACTACGTAAAGTAACATCGATGTTTGGTACCATACACGCCTGTAAATAAAAAGAGACGACGCTACGGCGACCTAGTACATTTCAGAAACAATGCACCCCCCCCCCCCCTTCTCAAAGTATTGCGTGGATGAGCACCACGACATTTACGAAAGCGTGCCTGAGAGCGCGCTGCTATTCTGTGAACGTGCCATATGTTACAGCTACGTCAAAATTAAGAGATTCATTAGTTTTAACATTCTCATGCACTTTGCTCAATTTAATGGTAATACGGAACGGGATGGGTTGATTACCATCTAACCAAGCAGTACGGCGATCCTGAAGCTTAGCCAACTTCCGTGGTCCCAGACGTACCAGAGTTGTGCTGGACCAGTCATTAAATTGATGCGCCGACTGTTGGAACAGATTTGAGAACGGATGACGCTAAGGCGATAGCAAGTTTTACTCAGGAGGCCATATATTTGCTTGCGTGAGACACAGGAAACATGGCATATGGCGGCGTAGTGAACATACCAATATAGCCCATGTTGTTGCACACGAGTGCAAGAACCGAAGTCAATTTCCTTTTGTGCTGTTGAGGTGCTCCAGCCAAAAAGTACGAGTTGAGTGGATTATAGAGGTATGTTGGACCTTTGCTGTGGGTCATTGTCATTACACAGTATGTAGCGCGTGTACCACGAGGGCACGTCGCGAAAGGGACCTCCTGAGATTAAAATCATTGAGTGCAAATTTCCGTTCCCCGTATTTTATTGTTTCATGTTTTAGAAATGCTGAGATATGTTATATAAGTTGAGTGTTTTAGGTTTACGACAGCTTAATATTAAATTTTAATTACCTGTTTGTATTTTTAATTATGTGTTAAATGTAATGTATAATATTGTTAATATTTAAATAAAATTAATTATATACGCACACAGCGCACAGGAAAAATGCAGCCATTATTTGACATAGTGATTAAAATTATAAAACGTTTGTTAATGTCGAGAATGAAACTAATTATCAAGATAAATATTTTTCGTGAAAAAGGAGTTTCTCAAAAATAATAAAAGCATGGCTCGCCCCAACTACAATTAATTATGAAATAAATAAATAAATAAGGGACTAATAAAGTAATTATAAGTATCAGTGCGGCCGAGAGAAATCGCAGCCAATTGCGTGGAGCATGCTGTCCGAGTTCACGTAGCCGCAGGCGAGCAACTATCCCGCACCAAGTCCGGAACATAGCTACAGTAGCCACGTCATGTCAACACAGCATCTGTCAACATAACCGCAGGCTCCAAGAGAGAAGAGTTACTGCCGTGTTCGGCTGCAACATGAAGTATTCAACGGCGAGTGAATCGAGGCCACGTGTGGCCCAGGTAAAAATGGTAATTACGGTAGTGCTAATATGACCATTTGCCTTCGCTACTTGTTTTTGGTTCAATATTGCCAATGCATTTGATTGAAGGAAAGTCGTTTTTGAAGATACTAACTTAACTTTAAACGAAGGCATTATTTTAACTCGATTAAAGAGACAGTATATGCTTAGTGGAAAATCCAGCATGCGGAACACCCTACCATACAGTATATAGAGAACAGATCGTCATTTCGACAAATTCATGTCTTTCCCCTCCTAAGGCAAGAGCATTACAATTATTTAAGTTTCTCGACGATAATAGTACTCATTTTCGCTCTTGCGGTAATATATTACAAGTTCATCAGAATGCCAGTATTAATGAACCGCATGGCTCAGGCGGCATAATGAAAATAGATCAAACATATGACATAACTAAATAACAGACAGGCAGGTGTCCCCATGTCAAAGTAGGCTACGTAAAACATTAAGTCTGAATATGTGGTCACGGTACATTCTATTATTAGCTCCAGATAGCTTAAGGAATAATATTAAATGACAAGTGGCACATTACTGATAATATAAATAGCAAAGGCATTAACGTAAATTCCCAACGATGTTCAGTACATAATTTCTTTTGCAATGAGGTAAGTTGAGCTACGTTTGCCACTGAATTACAAGTCATTTCAGTACCAGACAGAGCAGGTAAAAATATCACAGCGCAGAAGTGAAATGATACATTCAGCGCTGCCTTATCGCAGGCAGCATAAGCGCAGCGGACCACGTTACAATTGCAGCTCCTTAACTGCACCACTTGAATGCAGAGCGCAGCATTTGACGCGCGTAAATTACTGCAGTACTTTTAACTCGCTCTAGAGAGCGCTAGACGGCTCTTTCACGCCTTGCGGCGTCCACGCCATAACTTTTCTCATTTTCGGGGTCCCTCATGTGTATATCCATTATTTTGATAGTTCAAACTTAAAGACGATGTTAGATTTTAATAAGTTTCTCCACATATGTACATACCAAGTCAAGTTACTTTATTAATTAAGAAACATAATTGCTTTTAAAGTCCTTGAAATAAGATATCAATGATAATGTTTAAAACAACACTTTTCATATAATTTTAATGTAGGAAAACATAAGACTGAAATCAAATTAAAATAGTCAAAGGCAGACTTTAACGCTGCATACCATATATAACTAGGCACTATTGCAGACTGTTGTGTTCAATAAGTGCGCACACCCTTAAATCCCACCCTTAAGTGTTCGACGCCGGGTTTGATTACTTATATTCATTCTTTTAAGGGGGACTGATACAGTCACGGAGTCGAGCACATCCTTACCTTCCATAACAACCAACAGGATCCAATAGCGGCACATCCAATGAAAGTAAAGGATAATTATTTCGTCAAAACTTGCTAAAGCATTCCACTTCTGATGTGTAACGTATAAATTGTATATACATATATATACCATATTATATATAATTTTATATCTACTATATTATATACATATATATATATATATATATATATATATATATATATATATATATATATATATATATATATATATATATATATATAGTTTTTATAGTCTTGTACACACACCCCGAATGGTCTGAGACACAACCATTTTTAGCATAAAGGTATTTGTATAAGGTGAAACACTATTAACAAATAACAAAAAATAAGTGCAAATGTAATTAATGTACGCAGTCGTTCCTACGTCATAGAAACACTAAGTCTACAAAAACACAACAATTATTAGGGTAAATGTATTTTGTTTATAATTCACACGTCACTAGTGTCAACTGTAAATATGATGTATGTAGTCGTCTAATCGCCCAAAGTACTAGTTCTACTCAATATACGTATGTCAAAAGAAATCTAGGGTACAAGATCTAGTGATTAGCAAATTTCCATAACATTGTAAATAATGCTTCTAAAGTACATAAAACGACTTACCGTCACCAACAAGTAAAGGCAGCCTTACATTTAACTCATGCTCGATCCTCCATGCCTGACATCGCCCTAGGGACTTCTACAATACAGGGTGTGAAGGACATTTCAGTTATTGCTATTACCCTTTCAACCACGTAAAAGGAAAGCTTTTTCCGGCGTGTTCAACTCCTCACACGGAACTTGGCCAGCCATTCAGATACCAATTCGCCTTCCTGCACCTTCCGTCCGACCTCGCTCAGTAAATACCCCGTACCGATCGACCCCAGCTTTCAGGCGAGGAAGCCACTATTCTCCTAAGAGGGGGGGGGGAGGGGGTCTTGCTGCGGCTGGCCTCTATAAGGGTTGCCAAGCAGCAAGCCGACGCGAGGCGCAGGGCGACCTCGGCCAGCCGAGCCGCTGTTTGTAGAAAACAAATTCCGGGGGATTGAGTGCGAGGTCGGGAAGGAGGTATATAAGCTCGGAGCAATGGCGGCTCTGGGCGACATCTTGCCAGCTACGCCGAAGGCTCTGCCCTTGGATCGACTGACGAGAGGAACACCCCCGTGGTCCGGCTTCAACACCCGACGAGCCTGCCGTGGAGAGAGCTTCCTTGTGGGCATCGTCGCCTCAAAGGGTAAATATATTTCCCTGGTAGGGCGACCAAGGCACGAGAATGATCAGGACACACGAAGGCCGTATTAAGCCCCCTCTGAGCAGTGTATTAGCCTTCTTTACGTATATTATTTGTATTAATTGAGAAGAGGCATCAGCGCCTACTAGTTGGTTTACCAGAACAGATTAGAGTGACTGTAAGGAGTATCTTGCTAATTAACTTATATTGTAGATTCCTTACCGCTGTCACATAGCGGACGTTGTATTGTCTTAAGGGTAATAAAAGTAGTGTTTTGTATTTGAGTGCTTTTCATCTTACTGCCTTTATCCCCCTTTTTAATGCGTGACCTGCTACCCTCTGGACAGGCCACAGCAACATCAACGACATGCCCTACACTAGTACACGCTCCATAGCGCGCCCAATGTGCGTGTCCTATTCGACCGTGTCGGTCGTACTGTGGATAACTCGCCGCCATCCCTAGCGCTAGTAGAATTTACAAGGTATTCAGCGAAAATACGTTTTCAAAACCCAATTTTCACAGGATATCTCCTTCGATATATATATATATATATATATATATATATATATTTAGTTATTTGGCGTCCTACATATTTGCGACTTTATTTTTCATAAGGAATCACCTACCGCAGTTTGGGTGTTTTAATTTCCGAACATTCTGTATATGTGTGTGTGTGTAAATATAATGTTAGTAGCTCCTCGCGGGAAGGACGTTGTCGGAAACTCACCAATGTCTTGTGGTGTCCTTGCGGCTTCGGCGAACTCCGAGGGGCAAAGAGAAGCAAACCAGTGAACAGGGCCACAAAATGAGGTATTTGTAGACAAACTCACGTACGCGCGTGTTGTGACCGAACGCGGCGAAGCTGCGTTTAACAGCCAGCGATGGGCGTGATCGGAATAAAAACAACTGGGCGGAATTGGAGGCAGTAATTGCGACCAGCGGAAACGAATTTTCCGAAGGGCCGAGGGTGAAAGGGGTTGGTGTGCTTTTTTTTTTTGTCCCCTGCTAAACAACGGGTTTCGATCAGCGTCCATGCAGAAAACTGGAAATCCAGGGAGCAGATTGAATGCACGAACGAGTTAGTTCATCGCTGCAGTGGTTTATTAAGTCCTGTGTTAGGGCTTTCACACACACACTTTAATTACCCTTTATTCTGTTCGTGTAATGTATATATATATATATATGTTTATTCTTTTTTAACGCTTTTCTGAACAATTCATTTGACCTTGTTGTGAACTATGGGGCGTTAAAAGTTTGGTGGCTAAGGAAGGATATTACATTCGAGAAAATTTTTCTGGTAGCGAGTAAGATGCAAATCTCATAAATCATAAACAACTGAAATGTATCAGGGCGAACTTCGATACGACCAATTGTGGAGGATAGGTGAACCTCCATTTTTTTTTTATTGTTATTTGAATTGTATGTAGTTCATTCGTAGAGAAAAAATCTAAAGTTAGTAATTGAGGAATTTGAAGAATTATATTAAAGAACTGCTTCGAAATTCTCCTTATAATTGATTCACGGTATCTTCGGTCTTTTCTGAAGCCCTGCTTAAGTTCTACTTCCAGGATATTCCTCCGCCACGTGCAAACTAAACGTAAATAAATCTGGAAGGTTACACCAGAGGGACAACGTACCGGATTCGTGGGCACTCTGTTGTAACAGTATTTTGTATAAGAACTATTTCTTACTAGGTACTACCAACACACATGTTTTCTCACTGTTTTTATTCTAATTATTTATAAGTGAAACACTATAATTTATAGATAAAATATGAATAACTTTTCAATTTAACATAAATAAATGTAACTTTTATGTTAACACAGGTATAGAACGCTTGTGATACGAGGCATATGTTGGAAACAACAAAACACGTCATACATGGGGAGATTTTTCAAAGGTTTGATTCAAAAAGGCCGAAGAAACCGTGAGTGGACTATAAATGGGGATGCAGCGTGCTTAGACTTCCCGAAAGTGACTAGAGGCAAACTATCACATGGCTAAACACGCTCTACCAGTCTTAGAAAGAAACATACTGAACATATTCTACAAAATTGGGTTCCCTAATGGTATGCCTTTGGTAGGTGTAAATAAGTATCAATTAAATTAAACTGGTGTCTTCTACTTGCTCGAAAAAATAACTCGCTCTTTTATTACCCAGTACAAAAAAATATTCAAACAGAACTTGAGATATAACTATTGATTAGGCCCAGTTTAAGCACCTAACAACGTCTGGGGCGCAGACGACTGTGAAGCGAGGTGGAAATGTAGCAGAAACGTTCTGCTACAGTGATGGAGGAAATGGGAGCACCCAGAGAAAACCTCTTGGCCGACAACGTCCGCCACATTTCACAGGCGCGGAAGGTTGGGTTTGACCAGACCGGGTACCGAAAACCTGTTCACTTTGGTGCAAGACATTTGGTGCGGGCGCTGCACCACTGCGGAACCAATTAAGGCGTGCGGTTATACGACGCAAAACCAAGTACTGCTTATTTTATTTGGACCATAAATGTTGCCGCTTTTATATCACTAGACAGAATAGGAGGAAGGTAGGGAAGCCGTTTGAAACTAAAATAACATAAATATAATTTTAAAATACGCATACTTACATGGATCATCCGGAATTCAGATCCTGAACGTCACTGTTCGAAAAGGATCGTGTATACATGGCAGCTCTAGAGATAAGAAAGATGAAAATAATAACGTGTTCAAGGTACAAAGTTAGAGAGGATGTGGTGAGAAGAAAGTTACACCAAAGTGGTACTTGGAGAATGACAGCTACTTGTCAACTCAGGAGTTAAGAACTCGCCGTAATAAGCTAAATTGAGTACACATTATAGCATTGAGCTCTTAGGGGCTGTAGCCTTAACTGCTAATATGACGCGCGCGCACACACACATTCATGTATAGGGTGATTTTGGAAGCGATGCCCTACATTTCGTGAATAAATTGTAAAATCATTGAAAATTATTTTCATTTCACCTAAATTTAATTTGAATAACTTCAAGATGTGTACTTTAACAGAAAAAAATTTTTGCCGTGTAGTCAAAAACTTATATTTTTTAAACCATAATCAAAAGCATGTTTTTGACCATACCAACCCTACCCTACGGGAGAGATGACTCAATGTTAAATATACACTGGCGATAGATGCCCCACATATTTGTGTCACTGTAAACATTAAAAATAAAATGTTCGTTAATAATTTGAAGAAGTTACTAAACAGAACGTGTAATTCTGGTTAGAATGCATATATTTTCAGAACTATTTATGACTTAATATTGCACACAATTTTGTGCCTCCAAATTGGTTTTCAATTACATTTCAAAATAAAAATATGCACTTTTTAGGTTTTATTGTTGTTTGATCACTTTGCCCTTCTCATATTTTATTCTCTTTTCTTTTTTTCCCGCATTATTTGCAGTAAGTGATGTACATCGTGCAGGTCTCATGAAGCCACTTAATGCAATTCACTCACTTTATCCTGTCTGCAGTTGAAGTAGTATTGTAATAAAGTTCAAAGCATTCTGTACACTTGTCTTCAGTGTTGCTGAACTGTTCATGTTCCTTGTGAGCTTGTGTCATCTATTGAGAACAATATTCTGTTTGAGGTCGTTGCTGTTGGTATATTTTGTGATCTTGTTCACTTTCCACCTTCTTTCTTCTTTTTTGTATTCGTTGAGTTCTTGCACTCTTCCTTTTTTTGGTATTTCTTGATTTGGAGAGTGCCAACTGTTTTATTTTATCAATGTGTTCTTTTGATGTTGAGATCATAGCCCACTGTTTTGTGGAGAGTGGTTTGGGTTTTGGAATTTTAGGAACAGGGATAATGTCATGCAAGAGCTTAGATGGTGTTTCGTGAGTGTCTGTGCGGATAGGCCTAACTAGGACTCCTGTAGTTGATACAATATTCCTGTGCCTCTGAAACCAGGTACACCTGTTCGTACAGATGCTGCTCTTTGCCAGGCTTTCCCACAGTAGACACCAACTTCATCCCTCAAGATGGACCTTTTCCTGCTCTGCATCATCCATAAATTCGCAGCTTCATTGAAGTAAATCTTAAGAGGCCTGAAAAAAGACTTGTCAAGGGGCTGTAGAGCTTGAGTTGTGTGGCTGGGCAAACATAGTAAAATAGCATCACAGCATCTGCCACATCCAACATTTCAAATGTGTTGCAGTGGGATTGCATGGTCATCTAAAATTAAGAGATTTTTCCAGGTTATTTACGGGGTGTGAAGTGTCCTGTTAGGCACTGAAAGAAAATCTCGCCATTTCCATACGAAGATTTTGGATTAATGAACACCTGCGATCTAGGGGGGAGTCCTCGTTCAAATTATTTCTTCTTGTACACGCCCTTTATTATGAGTACTGAAGGAAGTAAATGGCCCTTTGCATTGCCACAGGCAATGACTGAAACATTTTCCCCTGTTTCTTTTAATGTCAAAACATGGACCTCCTTTGATCCCTTAGTAGCATTTACATTTCCTGGTTTGTTAATTAATTGTATACCAGTTTCGTCCATGTTCTATATTTTACTAGGACTGTTCCTCAAATCGTTTCCAGAAAGTATTTCCATTAAAAGATCAAACTGTTTTCGGTCTGGTGCAAAACCTGCCGCACAAAGTCGTTGAACATGTCCCACTAAACGTTGTTCACTTGCATTGCCTAAAATGCTTGGCGGGCCCAGTTCATGCTTTTTAATGTCCATGGTTGCAAGTCTCCTTCTAAGAGTTCTTGATGGGATAGAAAAGTACTTTGCAGCTTCATTGATTCCAATATCACCAGATTTTACTCTTCGGTTAGCTTCTGCCAAATTTTCCTCCGTCCATTCACCTCTAGGAAAGCATCTCTCCTTACGCTTGTATTTCCTTTGGCATTGTCTGAAAAAAGACATTAAAGTTGTTATAATATTCTTTTTAAATTATATTATTTTTTTGTAGAATAAGTTACAGGTCTCAGAATTATTTTTACTAATTTCAAATGTACGGGTCAATTAAGGCCTGCCAAATTTTCAAAAGTACACCGAGAAAATAGGTATTGGTGAAGGCCTAGCAAAATTGTGTTCTTATTCGGCTGGCGGCAACCATTTAAGGTTTGGTTGGCATTACTAAAGATTTTTTTATGATATGCACTGCATTAAATGGATGTATGTTAAATGTAATAATAAAAATAACAATATGCCTATAATGTTTAGTTTTTTAACATTAAACTAATCTAAAACAGATTGAGATTTGAACTTAGAACTTCCTCTCCCAAAAGCGATGCTTTAACGATCTCGGCCAATATGTCACTCTGTATCATTAGATGTTTTTATGTGTATACTCGTGTAATATATTATGATTACATTGTGAGAACGCTACACTTGAACTAAATTTATGTAGTAACTGTAACAAAGTCTTAATTTTAGTGCACAGCTATACACATTTCTGTCACTTTTGTAAAGACAATTTACAAAATATTACAATAAACAGCACAATACTCATCATTGGATTTATAGAGAGGAATATTTAGTTTCACATAATTACTGTTGAAGTTATAAATATAGGAAATCTCACCCCTGTACACAAAGTGGGGCATATAACCCCTAATAATCTGAGACATCTCTCCCGAAAACCGAGGGAGAGATGCCCCACCTCGCTATCATGACTCCTGTTCACTGTTATGGCGGTATTTCACCTTACAAAACACCACAAAGAACAATAATTTATAATAACATGCAGATATGCGTGTGTAATGACGAAATGATGAAATTAATGGATATTAAATAAACATGATTTGAAATTTGACAGTAGAAAATTGCTAACTTACTTGGAAAAAGTACTGTCAAAACAAAAATACTCACTATTCGTGAACACTTGTCTACTCACAATTCTTTGTAACACACAACTGAACTGCAGATCTGCCAGTGAGACCCATCTAACGGTACATATTCAAACTACGACGTGTGCGGCGTCTGTCCCAAAAATTACCCTTTCCACTTGCATACGTCGTTGACCAGAATTCACGTGCCAAGCTCCAGGAGGTGATTCCTTATGAAAAATAAGGTGGAGTATATATTGACAAACATTATCGTGTGTTAAAGGAGGTATGCGGCATTGAAAATATAAATTTTAAATGCATGAATGTAAAAATTCCAGGAAGTACTTGAGACGGAGCTGCAAAATCGGGATCGTGTTTAATGAAACGGAGATTGTAAATCTATTGAAATGTTGCTGCCAAATCATCTCCCTTCATTGCTTAAGTAGGAGTAATCATCCTATCTTCGCAGGTAACTTTGGAACACTAGGGGGTTATGAAAAATTCGAGGGAAATTATTGCTCGCTATTGCAAAATGAAGACAAAGGGTCCTCTTGTCCGAACTGGCACGGGTGAACAGTTTTTGAGAAAACGCCACTCAAAGTTTTGTTGAAGGTACGGTGTAGCCCTTCGATGGTACGCAGCACATCTGCCACCCACTCTACGCTATGTAGAACAAAAAACTCGTGTGGGGAGTGAACCCAGGGCGAGACATCACTCACCGAGTGACGGACTTACCCACTGGGACCCGTAGGTGTCCGTCATCCCCGGACATGACATGAAACCCTAGGATGGAGCGGCACTGAAATGCAAGGGCGGGGGAAATGGGAGCACCCATAGAAAACCAGCTGGAAAGCGGCATAGTCCAGCACGATTTCCACATGCGAAAATCCGGGAGCGAACCCGCCGGAGATCGAGCCCGGATCGCCGTGGTGGAGGCGAGCGCCCTAGCCACTGTGCCACCGCTATGTGTACATACGTGCTGGTTAATTCGAAGGAGGACAGGCATAGAGAATAAAGGAATGGAGTGCAAATAGGAGGAAAGCATGACACGTGTACGTAGTATGTAGTACAGCGAAGCATGTACTCGTCAAATCCCGCGTTCGCCTTGTCCGCGGTGCTCCAGCATTTGGCCACGTCACTACTGTTGAGCCATTATCCCGCAATATCTGCTGGAGCCGTACAGATGTCTCACAGGAGGGTTGGCAATTCACTGGGTAGCGCAGCCGGTACAGCTCCACTGCTTGCCTGGCATTCGTGATGGCTGCTCTATACACAAGGTGTATGTCGGCTAGCTCCGCTCACGTCAAATCGTCCAAGCTTCCACAACCAGCTGCAGGCACATACTGACTTGCCAGCAGCCAAGCTCACCTCCACGCGTGCACTGACTAAGGGCTGATTGCACAGTCTGATGAGTAAAGTCTAAGGTCGCGCCTGAGTGAAGTGTGAGGAATTTTCATTGCAGAGTTGGTAAGGAAGTAAAACTTAAGAAAAGATTTTGATTTTTCTTAAGGAACTGCACGACCATCCTTGAGATATTTTTCTTGTTGTATACTAATCATGGCGGCTCTTATAGAACCACATGTGATAGAATATCTAGATTTTATTGACGACGTTTTGGAAGAGGAGAACGTTGGTGTACAGCAACGACCTCGCCGATATCTGCGAGACAATGCAAATCTTTTGGAGCATTATTCGGATACACAATTTCAAGCCAGGTATCAGTTTTCGGAAGATACGGTCCGTTTGCGTTTACTTCCAGTTCTTTTGATGGAAGAGCTGCAGCATAAGCGTGGATCACCACTCACACCTATTCAGCAATTGCTCGTGGCTTTTCGATTTTATGCCACCGGTAGTTTCCAGGTAAGGTCAGGGTGTTATTGATGAAATATTCTTAAACCACATCAACATTTGAGCAGTGGAAACATTTTTATCTTTTGGGGGTTCCTTCTGTCGGCTGTTACATTTGCAGTTATATTAACGAAATGTATCATTCGATTATGCTATTTTCTGTCTAAGAAAGATAAATTATGGTAGCAAGTTTTTTAATCTTTATTTTAGGATTTCAATGATGTTTACAGACATTAAATAATCATTTAGGTTATGATGCTTTATGCTCTTTGTTAGTCCAGCAGGGTGCAGAAAAGTTGGATGTAACTCTTAATGAACTACACCCAAATTTGTATAGCATGATGTTGAACACAAGGTAAGCTTAGTTATATAATCTTTGTTTGTTTTCATAGCCGAGCAGACCAATTATTAAGAATCGGTGCTGTTTTGAAGAAAATGGAGGTGAGATATGAAAACTGTATAGTGTGTAGTTTGTTTTTGCAAGACTTGTTTAAATTTAGGGGAGCATTGTAATACGTCCTGTAGAAATAGTACAAAAGGAATATGTTAAAGAGCTTTTGTTTACATGTACTACCATGTAATGTCAGCGATATGACAGTGACATTGGCAAAAGCAAATCAAAAGTTCCATGTTTGCTTTATTTTTGGCCAAAATGCTGTTAATAAATTGCAAGTAAAATTGCTGATTGTTCCGCCATTTCAATAGGTTTTATTTCACTGCTCTTTTACTGTATGCACTAAAAGCCTTGGTAAATTCAGCATATCAAACTTAACTCTGCCAAACCAAACTAAAGGTGAATCACAGGAGGATGTGTGTACCGATGCGCTATCATATGTCTAAAGAAGTACAATAAGGACTTGCAGGATTACATTTAACTAAGATTATTTTGACCATAACACACTAATTATACATGCAAGTTTATAAGACCCTTATTCTAACCATAATACACTAATTGTACAGAGTCAATACAGTTAAGTGTATCATAGTTAAAATAGTGCATCATTTAATTCTGCTAGTTCTTATTGTACATATTCCAATGCGTGATAGCACTTTGGTGCGCACACCCCATGATTTACCCATCGTGATGTCAGGTTAAGTTATTTTGTCTTGCATTTACAATGGTTGAGCAACTCAATCTAAATAGTATTTTCGTCAATTAAACGTCTTGCATCCCACAATTTCCTGATTTTCATAGCCCTCCCCATAATTGCGATCCATAATATGTAGCGCAAATATCGTAATTCCCCCATGAAATTTGTTCAGTATTATTAGCAGTGCTGATTCATACCATTTTATACCAAATATTCCCCAGTTTTCAGAACAGTAGTGAATTGTAACAGTTATCCGAAATCATAGGTAAATAAAAAGTTTGCATGCATTAGGTTGTTCCAAGCTAAATTCTTCAGAATTGTGGGCAACAGATGGTTGTCTTAATACTTCCCATCGGTTGTAACAGGAATAGAAAAGGGTATTTTTCATTAAATGTCCAAGTGGTTTGTAGTGCCACAATATAAATAATGGATATTGTTTGTCGTTGGCCTGGTAGCACACATGACAGTCGAATTTCCCACAATAGTAGTGTGAAAATTAAATTTGAAGATCGACGTCTTAAAGGCATATTGTTGGGAGACAGAGGTACCCCCAGTTACCCTATTTGTATACACCCATTTAAGAACATGCTGTTCACACAAATGCAGAAAGAAGGTACTAATATATTGTTCATGTAATTTTGTTTCGTTCTTAGCTCTGTAATGTGTGTGATTGTATTTTTAACACTAGTGCCCCAATTCATCCTCTTTGATTACTTTACTTTTGTAGTATTCGTATTAGTATAATTTACTTATCTAGCATAATGGCATAATTGTTCATCAGGAAAACATTCCAATATTACTATTCTAGTCAGACTGCAGATATTGTGTGTCAACACATGTCATAACATAGGTACAACAGAGCTCATAAGCGCACCATAAATCTTGTGGAGAGGCTGTTTGGTGTGTGGAAGCAACGATTCCCTTGCCTGCGGCTGATACTGAGGAACAGGGTGCGGACAACAGCTGCTATAATTGTTGCCTGTGCAGTATTGCACAACATCGGCATGAGGCACATTGATCATGTTGATGGCATCCTGTTGGAGGTGATGCATTTATTTTGTAGTGTAGGTCTGTCTTTGTTTCTAAACTATTAATAAGTTGTTGCAACATACAACAATATTGTGTGTATTTGAATGCTGCATGATTAAGCTGGCTTATGCTGGGTTTACATTGGTGCAACTGAAGTAATGCTTTAACCAATCACAGGCGAGTATTTTGTGACGTTAACGTGACAGACTTTCACAATAGAAATAATTTATAATTTTGTCGCGCCACGGGCGCGACAATCATCAATAAATGAACGTATTTTCTTGTCATAAGAGTGGTAGCAATGTTAAGTTGGTCACATTTGTAATAACATGCGAAGATAGTATCTTGTTGGTATTGTCGGAATATTTCATCTGTAGTTAATTATTTTTAATAGCTTTCTTTAAGCATAGTTGGTTGTAGGTATCGCTGTAGTGTGTTTTATTTAGTGAAATGTAATATTAATCGGCACGTATTTACCCCTTCGTAAAACTGTGGTTTCAGGAAACGTGCACAGTTGTTATCTTACTGAAAGATTCTGCAAATAAAATATTTAATGCTTGTGACTAACAAACATGATTTTAGTGAAGTAAACTTGTAAGGATTTCCATTGTAAAACACGTGTTCAAAGGGTTGAGAATTTTACAAATATTGCCGGGAAAAGCTGCACTTTCAACATTTGTAGTGTGTAAATATTTGATTATTTACCTCTATCGTGAATTATAGGAGTGCAAGGTAAACTTCAGACAAAATGTGTGTGTGTGTGGGGGGGGGGGGGGTAATTGCTGCATCTGTACGAATTCGAATAGTGACGTATATATCGCGTTTTGTTTTTTCACTGAAGTTTAAATTTTTGAGATTACAATAATTTTAATGATATTTCCGTAGGAGCAAAATTTTCCACTGCTCCATCAAAAGAATATGCAATTCGAAATGCCACTGCCGTCTCGCGAAAGATGTTTAACTAAAGTCCCCATCCACTCACTGTTTCCTTTTTTCCCTGGAAATCAAATAAACACAAAGCAAATAAACGTAACTCGCAAAAGTAAAATAGGTTGGAATGCTAACCTATCTATAGCATCCTACATTGGTATTTCTAGGCCCATACTATTTTGTCCAACTTGAAAACTATAAAACATAAACATTCATATGATTATTTGTGTTCCAAGTTATTCTTCTTCATCCCTTCTTGTAAATACACATATGGCCTTGTGAGACATTTTCGCATTTCCAGTCACGGGCCGTCAAAATAGTGTTTCTGGTGTCGCGTCTCATCATAGCGTTCTCACTTCGGCAGCAATTTACAGTGACGTCGCATCTGTCGCGCCATTATAAATCCAGCATTATCCAGCGAAACGTCGCGATTGTGTAACCGCATGGAAAATGTGTCCTACTTCTTTGTGTGTGTTGTGTAAGTTTAAAAAGTTTATTTTATCTCTTATCAGTATGTGTGGGTATCAGTCTTGTTTACAGATTAATACAGATTAAATTTCCTTTTTCAAGAAATATATAAATGGTTGTTCTGCATGGAGAGCCCAGAGGGAAGCAAATATTTGTAAATGGAGGTTACCACCCACAGCTAAGCGCCAGGCGTCGGGCATGAAGAGAAAGTAGGGGACGTTTAGTGACGCCGCACTAGATAGTGCGGCTTGCGTTGCATGAAAACTGCGGATAACTCCGAATAAACTTACCCAACAAATTTGTAACATGGGGCTGTAGTCCAATAATAAATTGAACATTCTAGATTAAATGTGATTTGCACAGATCTCTGCATGTACTTACATCTAATTGGTAAGTACCTTAGTAACATTAATCAGCAATATCTTTATAATTTCCTTTGCAGGACAAATTAGGCATGAAAAACATCACTCATGCAGTTTTTATGAGAGAACACTAAAGGCATAGAACAAAAAAATACTGTTGGTAATGCAAATCAACATAATTCACATTTATCTGTTCAGAAACCCTACAAGAATACACAAGAAATATCTTCCATACCTACACAGTTACCCTTTTGTGAAACAAAATGAAATATGGAACAAACATCAGAAACAGAAGACAAATTATTCACTATCATGTTAATCCAATAAGAACAAAGCGACATTAAAACACAGATCTATGTGTGGAAGGGCCTTATTAACTGCATGGTAAAATTGAAAGTGTAATTGCCTCTTGTGAGTTCAGCACAAAAATGGTCAATTATGTGAGAAAAATTTCTTAAAGCTGAATCGTGTTATTTCAGAAATATTTTACACTTTCTAGGAAACTTTGATAATTTGGCAAAGCCCAGTTGTGGTAGTACACTCGACATAATCACGCCTCTGTAATTGTTTCATGGCTCTCCAATTAAATCTGTACGAAAGAGGCTTTATCAAACAGTTTAATGTATGTAATCTTCAAATAAGCCTACAGAAGTGAAATTTTACTTGCCTCGTAGTTATCGCATAAGCAAGTGATTGGATCATGATGTATCAGAATTTCCATTCAAGTTTTACCTCAGAGTAGTTTGCCATCCATTTGAAGAGAAGCTTTCCATTTCCTGGAGCGGTGTTGGCGTTGTTACTTTAAAACACTGATAAATGATTAATATAATACCATCGGGCCTCTTCTGTACTCGCCTCTGGTAGGCCTAACACTTACACTCATTCCCATCATAAAATATTCACTGAATTTCGATGGCGGACAAACAAAATCTGCAAATACATGTAGAGCTATCTTAGGATGGTCCGCGATTCATGATGGCTCCCTGTGAAATACCTAGATTACGGGGTTCATACACCTACGCTATCCAATAATCGGAAATATATTTTGACATCACAATGTGTGAAATGCATTGTAGATAAGTCAGTTCTACTTGGCCTATCTTAAAGCATTGTAATGTGAATTACTGCATCGAGATCACGTTGTGATATCTTCCTTAACATAGAATAAGTCCCTGAATTCAGTTCCTAATCATTCCAAAGTTTACATGCTAGTTTGTATAAATTTGCAAAATATTTTAAATGTAATCAAAATACATGTTTGCCTTTAAGTCAACGAGAGGTTACAAAAACATAACTCATTTAAATTGTATTGAAATCCTGAAACTTTTGTTTACGTTTAACGTGAAACTGAAAAATAAATATTCTCCATCAATATTTAGTTATAAAGTAAACAAACAGAATGACTATTTTTCATAACGAACTTTAAAAGAATCTGTAGTGACCCATCACCACTGTCTGTGTGTGTCGACAAGTACTACACTGGGAGTACTTGAATTCCTGCCCTTTTATACATTTTTATTCTACGTTTCAATTAAGTAAGAAGTTGATGGTTGGATTTGGTGTTCCCAAAATAATAGTTTTAACAAATTGTATGTATTTTTTCATGTTGTTGTATCATTAGGAATTGAGGAGGTTACAAGGATGTTTTAAAAATATTTTATATGGTCGGAAAATGTATTGATTAGTTTGTTCTAGACTTATGTAATGAAGTCGTGAGAGATGCTAATGCTCGTGTTTGGTAGAAACTTGACTAAAGCTGTATGTTGGTTAGGTATTAATGGTGGCACCCAGCAGGATGTTTCGCAATTTATGATTTGAAAGCACTGGATGTAACCTGCGTTCCAGCCCTGAACCAGATTTTCACAGTAAATGAGAGGCCGGACCGAGGTATTTGATACATAAAGTAGTTAACTAGTTTAAGCATTTACTGTTATATCAGTTCTCATATTTCACTTGAAAGGCAAATGCAGCATTTCCGATAACAACTAAAAACGGGTTTCTTTGGCTGGGGTTATGGTTAAGTGAATTTGTATTCTTTTAGGTTATGTTTCAGAAATCAAGAGGATTTTAACAGTAGCAGAGCTCTCCAGTTACATAAGGTAGGGTATCAAACTCATTTACTGTAGCCACAACCTTTATACCTCTATAAATTATGCAATCAAATAAATATGTACACATTTCCAAAAAATATTTGTTTTACAAATTAGTGAATATTATTTATATGGGGCCATGGTGGCTGAGCGGTTAGCCTGCTCACCTCCTGCCAAGTTGATCCGGGTTCAATCCCTCCGGGGTCACTACAGATTTCCGCATGTGGGAATCGTGCCGGATAATGCAATCGTCGGCGAGTTTTCTCGGAGATCTCCCATTTCCCCTGCCCTTTCATTCCGGTGCTGCTCCATACTCACCTTCAACACCCTCATCGGCTCTAAAGACCTTAATGTTAAGAGCCGTCCAAATCTCTTCACTTACTCATGTTTCTTGTATTGTATTATGTGTACTGAATTGTATTGTATTGTGTAAATCATACAATGCCTGTACCGATAGTATCCTGTTGTATCATAATTAGAGTGCCTATTGGTAGAAAGCAAATTTTTACATTAATAGTAATATTCTTTTTTTCTTTTCCATTTAATAAAAACTTTACAAAGTCTAATAATTATGATCCTTTCAGAGTTCATACTTGATGCAATTTGTTGTTCAAGAAAGAACACATTATCCCATCATTGTAACCTCCTGACACTTGTTCATGTGCAAGCAAACGACAATGTGTGCTACTGCATTTATATTGATGTCAATGAAGGAAAGGAAATTTAGTGTAATAAGAATACTTTATTGTCCTTCAACATTCATAATAATTGCAATAAACAACAGAAATTTTGCACATATACTTTGAATAAAAAGAGAATATCAAATCACACACAGCATTACAATTGAACATATTGAATAGCAAAACATTCATTTACATTACAGTAGAAACCCAAAATATCACAGGTACTGAAAATCGTTTTGCTATCTGTTAGTTTTATTGAATTCAAATTCACCTGTTAACATGTTTTTTTTTCTTCAAGTTAATAGTGTTTCATCATCGATGGTGCAAAATAACACTTGTATTTAAATTAAATACTAAAGTAATCCACTAGGCAGATTAGCTGCAAATGAAATGGTATCCCACAAGACTATAAACTATATGCATAGGCTGTTCGTGGTAAAATGAGCAATTTTGAAAGACCTGCTTGAGATCTACTTGTGTACACGTTGTGTGTTCTTTCGCCTTATGTAAAATTAACATTGACATGGGTCTCATCACTTTATTCATGCGTTGGTCAAGTGAAACCGTAAAATTATTAGAAAAGAAAATATTGTACAAATCTTCGAATTTTTACACTTTGGAGTATTAAAAAAATACATAAAGTGAGAGAAATAATTTAAGTTATCACAAATAGTTACCTAACACATTTTGTTCGAGGTTAATATTTGGAAATACTTTTCCCTCCATCGTTACCAACTTGACTGGGTGAATGTCACTAATTGCGCCCGTTAAAATATACGCAGGTAGGGACAGTGATTTTTTTATAAGGTAAATTTCAAAAGTGCTTAATTTATCGTGAACAGTCTTTAGTTAATGAATGTATATTTTAAACACTGTGTTCCACCTAACCTTTAACAAGCGTGAAATCCATTTTCAAAAGCCTTTCTGCACACAAATTAGAGAATTTACTAATGTCATGCAAATTTATTGCAATAAATAGAAGTATTTCGGTTACAAATATACACCCTACAAGGCCGTAGAACTCTGCCTGCCACAAAAACGTAAACATTGTGGCTCATACTATGGATGTATATTTTACCAATGTACATTTTTAGCCAGTACGTACGCCAACTATCTCCCTAAAATGCCTTCATTTATCCAACAGACTGAAGACCCGTACCTGCACACGTAAAGTCAGCTGACAGGCATGCACACACCTGTTGCACGCCTACCTACTTATCGCATGTGACAGAGAAGCGAGACGCTGCTGGTGCTATTATTGACGTACTGTGTTGTATCCAAAGCCACCGTAGTTTTTAATGGATTTTAACTAAATTTTGTTTGTTTTCTTTTTTGTGTTTCAGGAGATGATGTAAGGATACCTACTAAGAAATGCCTACAGTTTATTGCCATGGGCCAGTGAATGTATGTTATTTTGCTTCATGGCAATAGTTTTGCTATTCTCTTAGTTTTGATTTAGTTCGTATGTTATGTAATACTGGGCAGCATTATTGTAATGTTTTGTGTGTGTGTCAGTAAATGAAATGAAAATTATTGCTTTTTTCTTTGGTAAGTTATTTGTTCCCACACACTAAATCTTAATCAGTAATTTGAATTTGTAAAATACTTTAACTGAATCTTCAGCAAATGGACTCTTTACCAACTGACGAATCAGTGGAATGCACTAATTTACTGCCAGGCCTGTGCAATTCTCTGGGAATCAATAGAAATCACAGTTCAATAAAAGAACACCGGCAACTAAAATTATGTGCAGAATTCTGCTGGTTCAAGTGAATCATACTTTACAGAATGGCAATCAGATATGTTTATATAGAGCAAATTTAATCGTTTCCATTTTTTTAGAGTGCAATTTTCTCTGCAGCTGCGTGGAAAGTTGGTTCTCATCATTGATTCAGGGTACTCGAGACTTTTTGGGGTGAGCTGGTGTTAGAACGGCGTTGCTCCTGCCTCTTTCCTTACTTATCTGCTTCTGTTGGCTGCCACATTAACTGTTTGCTAGCTTTTGTGTTAAACATCACAGAAGTCATGAGTGTTTTCTCCAAGTTATCCATGGCACTATCAATTTGTGGCCAACCACACGTTACGTGGAACAAATCCATCGCATAACTGATGCTGTAAAGTGGTCCTTCATCCCTGCCGATCTTTATTTTGTTTGTATGTATGGAAATTAATATCTGTGTATTTTAAGAGTACATAATTGTCATTGTTAATTTCCTTGTATGTTTTAACATCAGATGTAGTGAGTGTTATTATATGGTATTTTGTTTCCAGGAAGCAGCTATTAATAAATGTTAAGGGAAAGTTGTTGAAGTCAGCTCATTGGTCACATCCAAATATGATAGCCAAGGAGAGACAGTTTAATCTGATATGCAGACTGTATCCTCCAGTTTAGGGCCATAAAGAATGATTCAGATGTCAAATAATTTATTGTATCTTTAAATTTTAACTGTGGTAACTTTTGTAGTTTAAATCCGTGAGCAATACTGGTAGGTATTAAGATTTATTTTGTGCAATATATTCAGTTTTCTAAAAAAGGTGTAGTGTGTTTGATGGCTGCGAGAGCAAAGTGTAGGAAGTAAATCTGTGAAGCCAAAGTATGATAAACACTCACTATGCAGAAAGGCTGACTGAGGAAGGATATGTCAGTGTGGGCTGCAAAATTTTTGTGCCAATTTAGCAGACGTGAGGTCTCGGGAGAATTGGAATGATAGGGACAAGGAATACAGATATTATTTTTAACTTTTATTGTTTAATAGCTTCCTAACTTATTTTGTCATGTAGTTTCTCAAGGCATGTCATTTATGACTTATACTCTTTTGTCAATTTCTACAGTTAGATTTGAGGCAGCTGTTCCATTTTTGCTTTCGGCAATGTTGAATTATCGATAACCATGAAATCTTTCCTTCTTGCAGTGATGTCTAATCTATATTTTGGTACTGTGCAATGTAACATGGTAGCACAAAAGGTTTGAGGAACATACACAATTGTTCATATGGCAAAGCAGATTTCCTCACGATCTCTTTTTAAAGAACTGCCGTGGTGTAAGGAAGAGGAAAGGGTATGCCTCTGTGGCACTACACAATTAAGACATGTATGGTGGTAGAAGTTGATACCTCATGACATGGTTGCCTCGCATTTCAACCACATTACATTGTTACCCTAAACGTAAAAAATGTATAGACCTCAATGAGTATTTCAACATTTAAGAATGCTACATACAAACTGTGTTCATTATGCCATTTTTTAGTGCATCTGTGGAAACATCCATTTGTACCCCCTACTCCATTCCCTTCCTGGTTACTCTGTGAGTGTATGTAAATGTGAAAATATTTTCACTGATTATAGAAGGCATTTTAAAGTATTACATTACAGGACTTAATATATCAATTTGTTTGAGAGCATGTCATACATAATGCACAAGGAACGTGACAACTTTCTTCATAAACATGTTGGTGCTCACAGTCAAATTCATTTCCAAATACTTTAACATATATTTCACCTTAGAGCAAGATTTTTGTCCCATCCCAAATACCCAGTGGAAACTATGTACAAATATTCCACTTAAACATACAAAGTGTACGTTAACTTTCAGTACAATGAATATCATTTTACGTCACATCTTCTAAACTAGGATAATGATTTTTTTTTAATATTGTCCAAACTAAATCTGGATTTGTATTAAAAAAACATGCAGAATGCAGTGTCTATTTCAGGATATTGTTTATTTGTGCACGACAATCAATCAATTCTCGCTGTCAACTCACAATGATCCTTGTGTGTTGGTCTAGGTTAAGGCATGTAACATAATCTTAAATTTGTACCAACATAAATGTGAAGCCGTATATATACATGTGATAAGGCATCACATAAGATACTTCCTTATAAGAATGGCTTTGTTAAAACTTTACCCTCTAATAAATATAAAATTATCAAGGTTAAGCGCTATATAATTTAGAAATTGCATGTCGAGGTGGATTTTTCCCATGAAAAGAGATTATCAATATATGAAAATAATCATTACCATAACCACGAATTAATCTAATCAATAAATATAGCCTTAAACAGTCTCATAGATAGCTGAGAGTGTTATGAATAAAATGATACTCCGGAAGGGTAAATCCCCCCCCGTCACCGAAAATGTTTATCGACATGGAGAGACACATTTTACTCTGTGGATGATGTCCATTTTCACGTCCTTAGAAAAATGTAAAGGATGTGTCACTGAAATATTAATTTATTTTAACAGATAAACTTCTTTCGAATAAACTTCCTTCGTTGTTAGTTTCAAAGGTACGTGGTGAGATGTTTTATCAAAGAAAACTTCACCAATAAGTATTTGCGAACCATACAGCTCTTAATGTTAGCAGGTTGTAATTTGTACATTTTCATATTTCAGAAAGTGCCATTGGTAACTTTTTAGAAATATTCCTTTGTAATTACATATTACTACTATTTTCTGAAATTATTAAGTGCGCCATAATTTCATGGAGCCTATGCTGTAAAGGTTAACAAATATGAATTTCAGTATATGTTTATATTTAAAGTACTTCCGTTACTAAGTACAAAAGTTGAAGCTTTATTGATTTACGATCACCCGCACCGAGTTCACAAACAGTTTCCGTGGTGTGTGTACTGTTAAACATAACTACATATTCATGACATAACAATTCTTAAGGTAGTTGTGCAGAGCGGATAAAGTAACTTGATGTTAAAGGAATTATCTGATGCTTGCTTCTCTGCAGTAGACTATGCACAAAACACTGTTGATGGATAAATCTGTTTATGCTCATTCATTACAGAACCATTCCACGCAGTGGATGAATTTGAATATGATTATTTTTTCCTAAGTACCTCTGCTATATGTATGTAATGTACTAAATAATTAGTTGCTGTTGACCTAATAAATATTTTAAACGCTATACAAATGCTCCTATAAGCCTACACTCAGTTTAATTCTCCTTTAATCATATCTTTATTACAGACGACTGATTTGCATACAATGATAGAAATTAGTTTTGCTGATGTTGAAGCTAAAGATTTTATCTGATTAATGCACAATTACAAGTGTACACAATTATGTACAGTGGTAAAGTGAGCACTTTTGAAAACCTGCCAAATTGATATTCAGTCTATAGGACCACTGCATACTCATTAAATAAACACAAACATAATTATTATTGTAATCCACATTATAAATATGTACATGTTAATTTCAGTACATAATATTGGTCTGTAATATTTCAGTTCACGATAATTTTCTGTTTAGACATAAGATTATGGCTTTAACTATCGGCAAACCTTCTGAGGTAATGAGGAAATATCTTTGCTTTAGGTTGTAGACAGAATAGCAGAAGAGTGAGATGTGATTCTTTTTTCCGTTATAAGAAACATTGGAAAAGGTGTTCCTAATGTCCACCTTTAAAAACTGAATAGCTGATAAGCTCACCACCCGTTGGAGTTCCACAGTAGCATTTGTCATTCAATGCCAGTTTCGTGAAAATTCGTCCAGCCATGCAGTTTCTCAAGCATTTGCTAAGGCCTACTGTTTGCTTGTAAAATTTGTTGACATAAACATAACTTCACAAGAATACTAACAGCATAATACCTAGGTGATAATGCATTTTATGGAACTGCATTCACACATTTAATTCAGAATCCAACTTCCTCCCAAATTGCCTCCCTTGAGGGTAAATAGTGGAAGCTAGTACTTATTCTTCCGTATTAACATATTTCCAACACTAAAGGAATGATTCACGTGCAGTTTAGAAAATATTTTGTGGAGTAGTTTCACGAACGTGACAAAACAAAATTTTGAACTAGATAACTTGAATGTTACATCAGACAAGTGGTGATGCGAGGGAGTTAGAAACATCAATGTCTTACAGTCGTGCCGTATTTTGTTCTTATTTGCATACAACAAAAGAAGCTGAAATGCATATCTACAACAATTTTTTAACTTTACCACCAATAAGATCAAACGTGTATCTGCTTCTTAAGTGAGTTTTTTGGTCATTGCTTAAATGCAGTTAGGGCAGTGAATTTTTCAAAGGATGATTTCAACAGTGCTCACTTTATCGAGAATCACCTATACATATTTTGTTTGTCTGGACAGTAATGCTGGATTTACATTGGCGCGACAGGTTTGACGTCACTGTAAATGTGGTTGTAATGAAAACACTGTGACGCGACATTACATGAAAATACTATATTTACCACTCATGGCTGAAAATACAAAAATGTGTGAGAAAGCCATGTGCATATTTGCAAGAAGTAATGAAGAATCATACACAAACAACCACGATGTATTAATTATAGTTTTCCAGTTGGAAAAAAGTGTGTGGGCCTAACCATATCAACGTAGGAGATTATAGCTAAGTTGGCATTCCAACCTGTTTTAATTTTGCCGAGTTACATTTGTTTGAGTTGTTTGTTTTATTTCGAGGGGAAAAAAAAGTAAACAGTGAGAGGATGGGGACTTTAGATTAACGTCTTTGGTGAGACGGCAGTGGCATTTTGAGTTGCATGGTGTTTTCATGGAACAGTGGGAAATTTTGCTCGTTATGGAAATAACATTCATATTATTGTAACTTCAAAAATTTCAACTTCAATGAAAAAACAAAACGTGATATATACGTCGCTGTTAAAATTCGTACATTTGTAGCAATACACACACACACACACGCTTTGTCCGAAGTTAACCTTACACTCGTTGAATTCTCGATACTTGAAGGTAAATAAACAAATATTATTTACACAGTACAAGTGTTGAAAGTGCAGCTTTTTCAGGCAGTATTTGCAAAATTCGCAAACCTCTGAACACGCGTTACTATGGAAACTTCCCTAAAATCACTTTTGTTCGTCACTAGCATTAAATAATTTACATGCAGAATCGTTCAGTAAAATCAACACTGCACACGTTTCCTGAAACCACAGTTTTACGAAGCGGTATACACGTGCCAATTAATATTACATTTCACTCAAGAAAACACACTACAGCGGTACCTACAACCGAACTAACTATGCTTAAAGAAAGCCAATTAAAAATAATTAACTACAGATCAAATATTCCGACAATACCAACAAGATACTATCTTCGCATTTTATTAGAAATGTGACCAACTTAACATTGCTACCACTCTAATGACAAGAAATTGCATTCGTTTATTGATGCTTGTTGCGTCTGCAACGCAACCAAATTAGAAATTATTTATATTCAGAAAATCCGTGACGTCCGAAATTTCTGTCGCGTTGACGTCACAAAATACTCGTCTGTTATTGGTTGAAGCATTACTTCCTTCGCATCGAGCTCGTCACATCGCGCCTGTCGCGCCAATGTAAATCCAGCAGAAGCAAGAACGTCGTCCTGATAACACACATGTACAGAGAATCCTTGTGTTTTAAAGTAGCATAAATAATTCCTGCAAGAGGAAACTATAAAATACATAGACAGTCCCCAGCAGCTCATACTTGGTAGAAACACAACAGGAATCTTACGGGGAATCTATTACATCAGGAGCCCTGCGAAGGACAACATACCAGAATTATGCAATGTAACTATACGACAGTTTATGGTTACATCTAGTGAATTACAATAATCATGTTACAGTGAACAATTACTGTTTGACTTTAATTTGTAATTCATTACATTTGAGAAAAGTAGTTGTTACTTTTGATCTACTTATGATTAAAAATATGAAATTGAATAACAGTAAATACACTTTTGTTTACCTTTATCTTCAGATATATATATATATTTTTTACATTTTTATAATTTTCACTTATTAATTTACAATTGTCAATTATAAGTGAAGCCAATGGTTAGTTTTAATGTTACAGTTTTACTTAAACTTGGAAGCACAATTGTATATCAAAAATAAAAACTGAGAATATGTTTACTTTGAAAATTAATTTCAAATACTGGAATAACTGGAAAGTAAATGTAATTTTACTGTTTCATTTGATTGAAAATAATCTTTACACAGATACATTTATCCACCAGTAAATCAATTAATGTATTTGTTGCATTTTGTACTCACTCTAATTCAGCTGCGCGACTCTCCTCATTGTGCCTCAGTTCCTGCTGGAGCAACATTTGCAGGCGCTTTAGCCCATGCTCATGCAGCTCCACCATGTGCTTCATTTCCTATGCATGCTTTCCAGCCCTACACTTCTGTTCGTGTTCATACTAGCGGTGGGCTGCTGCCGAGTCCAACTCTGACTTGTGCCGGACCAACTCTGCACTTTGCTGAAGCAACTCGGCTTCGGCAAGCCGAGTGCTATGCAGAGCGTCTTCGCGGTCTTCCTTCCTTCTAAAGGCAGACTTCCGAAAGCCCAATTCTTGTTCTGCCCCAGTGACTCGTGTGATGGGTGAAGATGATGTACGAGTTGGAGTATGGTTGGATTTGGGAAATGATTTGTAATGGGGTTGATGACGTTCCAGCAGCAGAACAGAGAGGAGGCCATTAGGCGAGATATCCCCGCGCTCATCAGAATCTGAGTCACCCGAAATAGATACCATAATGAACATAAATAAATTGTGTGCATTCTTGCATACAAATTTTGTGCAGGCACTGTAGTAGCAACAAATTGCAGTAACAGATAATGGTGCCAAGTGTTTCCTATGGACTACATGTGGTGCTCCTGTCCTGAATCACAAAAAAATATCAAGGCAGTGCTGCACACCTGTAAATCGCAATAGACAAGCACTTGGCTCCTGCAAATAAAAGTCCAAATCCTACAGTTGTGCTTACCTAAAAATACTACCCCTTTTTTAATCCAAATAATCCAAGATGACCAAGTTAGAGTTTGCATAGGTTCTGCACATTATACTTAGAAGTATGCATAATGTATACTATACTCTTGAAATGAATTGTGCCCACACATATTTTTTTGTTAAAGAAAAGCATACTTATAAATGGCATCCTGAAAAAATATGAACATACTGTAAGCCTATAGTCTATTCGTGACTAGGAGAGACTTTTCTGAAATATCGTTTCAGTTGTAAATTACACATTAAATATGAATTACTAGCATGAAATATGCTAACATTGAATGTTCCTGCTACTGTAGGTGGTGCGAAACTTCCAGAGAGAAAGAGAGAGAGAGCGAGAAGCTCCACTCAGCTTACTGAATTTTCTTTCTCGGACAAAAACAAAACCGCCATGTCACTAGGGCCTACGCACGGTAATTTGCGCTGATATTTGTAAATGTAACAATGAAATATTTTTTTTCTTCAGTGCTACCTACAAATTCAAATTATGTATCAGAAGGCAACATTTAATTTGCAAATAGCATACCAAAAAACTAGGTTACAACAATATTTTAACTATTAACTACTTATTATTAGCCATTGCCAACACATCGCTGTTCTCGCTGTTTTTAATTTGTCTTCAATATGAAATAAATAGGTATAACAAGTTATGGAAGATACTAAGTTAAAATTTCATTTATTCAAGACTACATTACTTTTTAGGTTAATCACAGTGTTATATACTTGTGGTATACCAGTTACTGAAAAAAGCAGGTTGACATGTTATAACACCTCGGGTGTTTTTTCAAAGGTTCGTTTAAAAACGTCCAAAGCAATCGTGAATGTACTATACTCCGAGTGACACTCTTATACGCACCCATGCATGCGCACACACACAAACTTATACACACAAAAACAGTCAGACAAACACATTTTTCACATGATGCATGGTAACGTGGTGTGTGTATGTACGAGTACAGCTCTTGTACATCTGAACAATAGTAAAGCTGGACACAGTTTCAAAATTATTTAATGTAATATTTTGCTATTGGCATTATTGACTATAATTAAGCTACACGTTACAGAACACAGCAGCAAATTAAGTGTTTCCAATTTCAGGTTATGCAACATGTTCTTTAACATCAGTTATGGTTACACTTATAGCTGAAAAGCTTTGCTGTTGTTCTGTTAGAGAGTATCTTTTTGAAGACCATAGATGTACTGACAAATTTATACTTTTGAATTGTAATGTTTCACTCAAATATGTGAAGTCATGTCAAACAATAGGCACAGCCTCTAGCACTATGATAGTCCATGTATACTCATTTAGAATAGAATGTTTGACAATACTTTGGAAAAGCTGCAATGTTACCAGTCTAGAACTTTGAATAGATTTGTATAAACAAATGGTAACGTGGCACTTGCAAAATAAAAACTTTCTCATTCTACCCACCACACTTCCGTAATATGATTACGCCTAGCATTACAATGTAGACTTACACATTTTAAAACATTTGTACTAAATATCATTAAAAAAAGTGAATGTGAACACTTATATTATATACTTTCATGCAATGCTACAGTAATTACAACTTACATCGGACGTCAGTCACAGGAACAGGTGGAGCTGTTGGCTGAGCACCAGGACCAGTATTTTCCTCTGGAGCTAACTGCAACATTCTGACCTCTTTGACTGTTGCAGCATCACTGTCCCAGAGGAAACCAAGATCTTCACCGAGATGAGGCGCTGCGATTTCCAGCTCGGAGTTAGTGGGCTTAGGAGACTTGAATGGCCCACCCCCTGTCGACATTAAATATTTGTTTTCCTCAACAAGTTCCTTCTTTCTCTTCATTGTTATGCTGTCCCAACATTTCCTAAGCTGGGCCGTGATGCACTGTTTAATAAACAACTTCAAATTACTCCATTAACAATGGATATTAACTCAAAAGCTACCTACAAGTAGCATATATTAAACTTCCAATTTACCACATAAAACATTACCTGCATTTGTATGATATATAATTTATATGACAGAGACCTACTGTGCATTTATGCTGTAGTTACTGCTACTATCACAGTTCAGGCAATACACAACATGCATGCGCTATACATGTGTTGCGATTCTCCTATGTTTAGATGATTTCCACTAGTAAACTGATAAGTGCGATATAGCTTTCAAGTTTTACTTAATTTTCCATAGCTGTATTCAGCTATTCGTGGATTTTTTGATGACGAGACAATTGGGGGCTATTTGCAAGTACAATTATATTTTTGTCAAGTGATAAAACTATGCAACTGTGATCAAATTTATGTGTAAATTACAATTGTATATTCGTTGAAAAGAGGAACTATAAATATTTCTGTATCCTGTAGTAAATATTTGTAACAAAAACTGCTTCCATTAATAAATTTCTAATGCTGTAAGTAAAAAAGAAACACTTTTATCAATTTCATGTAGGGTGGTTTTAAATTCAGGCTGTAAGAAACACAATTTGTTTTTTGTATTAATTTGGACTCTACAAAGTAACGCAAATTATTTCGAAGCAAATATAGTAAATAACACAATTTGTAAAATAGATTTCAGTTGACGCAAACTTACAGAAAACATATTAGGAAGCGAAAAACTCTCACAATCTACAATTTATTCATGTTTGAAAATGTACAACCTCTATATTCTCCTGTGAATTTTTGTTCTGCGCCAAATTACTACAAATAACAAGTACTGTCAGCAGTATTAACTTTACATCGGTGTGCAACAGGCCCAAAATTACCCAACCTACCTTGTTGACGAATTCATGGGAATTGAATTCTGATATCAAATTCTCCCAGGCCGTGTACTTTTGTGCGACAGTTACGTCACTTTTCTTGAGCTCAATAACTTTAAGTCTACTTATTAATGAGCAAGGCAAATCCTTCTCTTCGCTACTGTAGCACTTCTTGTTGCTGATATCCATTTTTAAGTAAACCGCTGACAAAATATAAACAAACTAAGACATTTAATATGAAATATATTCTTCTTTTCACTTTTCGTGCCAACATACTATATGATTATGCTTCATTTACATGGCAGTGGACAAAGAGAAATTACATATTTCATCTGGTATTGGTACCACTGCACCTTAAGAAATTTTTAGGGGAGAAATCTCGGGTGCCTTGACTGTGCCATTCACACCAAATATTTTAGATTTTTCTTAATTTTTTGGTTATCTTTTCCTTTTTCTTGAGTTTTTTCTTATGGGACTGTGCAATCAACCCTAAACCTCACCTGTTTCCTCAGCCACATACGTTGCGCGGATGTATGTAGTGTTGCCTACCCTCGCAGGGCTACACCGCACCTTCAAAATTTTAAGTGGCGTCTTCCCAAAAGCGGTATAACGCGGATCGATCTCGGACGAGAGGACCTTTTGTTTTCATTTTGCTGTGGTGAGCAATAAATGCCTCGAATTTTTCATTTACCGCCTAGTATTCCAATGTTACTTACGAAAAAAGCATGACTACCCCTACTTAAGTAATGAAGGGGTACGATTTGACCAACCATATTTTATCAGATATGCAATCTCGGTTTTATGAAACACGATTGTGATTTTTGCTACTCCGCCTCAAATATTTCCTGTTATTTTTACATTCATACATTTCAAACATTGGTTTTCAATGCCGCATACCTCCCTTAATATTCACCCCACGATAGTGTTTGTCAGTATAAACTCCACCTTATTTTACATTAGAAATCACCTCTCGAAGTTTGGCACGTGAATTCTGGTAACTGTTGTTATATATATATATATATATATATATATATATATATATATATATATATATATATATATATATATATATATATATATATATATATATATATATGTGTGTGTCTGTGTGTGTGTGTGTGTGTGTGTGTGTGTGTGTTCCTCCTATTATTCTGAGATAGCATAAAAGGTAAACGTTCCAAACTTACAAGTCAATAAATCTAATAAATAAAAAGTAAGTCAAAAAGTAATAGCTAACAGTTTGTTCGGTTTTCGCTATGTACAAAACTAAAAAATATATCCTGTTATCTAATAAAGATTGGTTGTATATGCTTATTAGACTGTATTTCAAAAGAATATTTTTTTGATTTCTTTCCTTGACAAAGTTTATGTTATGTATTCAATTGTTTTCAACAGTTTCTTGGAAAAGGTATTGCCTGAAACTGAAATAATAACATGGAGATTTTGGGAAACTAACTGAACATTTGGGAGGAATATCTGAATTAGGTATATCTGCACGTGAGTAAGATTGTAATTCCATAGTAAAAACGCGGTGACAAACCCAGACGCAAACAACACGTGGACACGACCACCTTTTTTTTATTTCTTGGGTAAAATATAGCATGCTGGAACAAATTGAAAACAAGACAGGCATACATGTTAGAAGTGTAACACATTGTCTAATTTAAAAAATTTTAATTCATTTTGTTAAATTGTATTTGATACGTTGTGCCTGGCCGTGATTGTGCTGTGCGACAAAATCAAGTGTAGCCCCAGGTGGAGGCGGTAAGGCCGGGAACACACGGCACCGAAAAACGACCGTTGCCTTGCACCGTGCCGGGCCCGGCCCGTGCCCGTGTGTGCTGCCCAACGTCTCTCCATGCATCATCAAAATTGGACTGGCCGGACCCGGCCTGTGGAGCTTACCGTGTGTTCCCGGCCTAAGAGCCCTTTTATGGATCCGATTTGTAGGGAGAATTGATTCATTTTATGCATGCTATTTGAAAAAGTCCGTCCGATTTGTAAGTCAAGTCGTCCTCTCCTAGGAAACGCACGCCTTTTATAATCGTACGACTTATCAAAGTACAATGGATCGTTTTATGCAAACAGACGACACTATCGCCTCGTGAAGTGCGGGAGGGTTATTGGTAGACAGGCGGGAAGGCCCTTCCCCGCATACTTCGTTCAAAATGCAAGAGACCTACAGTACCAGCCGGGAAAGACGCGTGATTTACTTTAAGACAAAAGAACAGTATGTGCTTTACTGCCGAATATAATATATAGTAACTATTTTATTTCTTGATTCATCGCCATAATTGTGTCACATTGCTATAAACATCATATCGGTTCCTCTCTCCACTCCAGAAATGTTGCCATTATAGGATTGTTGCACGATGGAACATTGACACGTACATAGCATGAGAACATTTGACACTTTAACACTAACACTTGTGGCATTGTTGGATGATGACGTACACATACAAAAATTAACACACATTGCACACTCTGACATAACCCTAACTACACCTTCTACATGCCATTGCACTTGACACATAACACACCCATGGCACTGGTTCGTCGACTCAGGTGCTCCACTGTGATGTTGTGTTGTATTCTTGGCGTCTCTGATGGCATGACGTGGCGAATGGCCTGAGGCCTAGGCTCTGTCGATGTCAAACGCCCTCCCCTTTGCAGGCCTTTCATTCGGTGTTGCCTCTTCACACTCCGTCGTAGCATTACGCCGGCAGCTGAAGCTTCTCTTTTGGTCGCAGCTGATACACACATGGTTCTTGTTGTTGTTGAAGTTGAGCTCTGAGAGCACATGGTAGAGAACTGTCTACACGCTCTTCCACGTGTTGTTGTTTTCTCTCAAATGCATGTGGCCACAGAATGTAAACATTGGCTTGTTATTGTTTTGCCAGCCCACATTGTCGCGGAATGTCAACTCTCCCTTCCCCTTCTGACGTTCGCTGCTGCTGCTCTGCTACGGGAGCACGTGGTCGCAGGATGTCAACATTAGCCTGTTTTTGTTGTTGTTCTGCCAGCCCATGTGGCCGTACTTCCCGCGTGGTCTGTGTTTCTTTGCGGGCTGTGGTTGTCCTGGGGGCATGGCGTACCATTGGTTTTTCTGATGTTTAGTGTGGGGGGAGGGAGGAGAGTTCCCCTGCTCACGACTCGTCGCTGCTGATATCCTCTGCATCGTGCGGGTGGCATCTGCTTGGAGGGGGGTATCCCAGCCACGTACTCCTCACATCGGCTCACTTCCCGTCTCCGTTGTGTGTTCGCTGGCGTGGTGGGTTGCTGAAATCTCAGGGGCATGTTTACCTCTTGTGTGCTTTGTCTGTCTGTTGTTATGTCGTGTTGCATGGCCCTCGGTGGCATTGTGACGAAATGAGCAGCTGTTTCCCTTTCGACAAAATCTCATTGGATATGGTACCCATCTGAGGACTCGATGGCGAGGCAAACAATCTTCTGATACTTGTAACATCTGCTAGCATTGTGGTAGCTCTCTCACTTTCTTCCAGACTACTTTGTTGTAGTGCGTTGTTGACTTGCTTACTTGTTAGCCTAATGGCATCGCTGTGAAATACTGCCTTTTTCCTCGTGCTCAAATGCACCTCATAACATGTATCTTCCAATTGCTTTTTGATGATGTGTGGGTCGCTCCACTTCTCTGCGAACCCTGTGCAGAATCCCTTCTGCCATGCAGAAAGTTGATGCGCCTTGACATAAACATACTGACCTAGTTGGTGTTGGCAGGAAGAGGGGTTGGGACGAGACCGGCTTCCATTGCATGATGTAGCGCCATTGGTTCTCCCTCACTTCTCTCACTGTACATGCGTGCCTCTCCTCTCTTGCTTCGCCTCTCGCGAACTCGCCTGATAGCATCAGGTCACTGCTCTGTAACAGCTGAGCTGGCATCATCCCCATAGCCTGGTTTACCCACATTCTGAGGGTGAAGAATACAGCAGGGAGTTGTTCCGCACACAAGGCATGGTTTTCACTCACCCGTAGATGCAGCTGGATCTTCAATCCCTGATTACGGCTTTCAGTCGGGTTTGCACGTAGATGATAAACATTTGTTATTATGTGGTGTACACTCCATTTCTCGCACATATTTCTCCACATACGACCAGTAAATTGAGTGCTGTTGTCACTCAATACCGTGTGTGGGTATCCCCAACATGCGAAAAACTCATTCGCTACCATTTTTACCATGGTGTGCATGTGGGCGTTGGACACAGGATATGCCTCAACCCACTTGGAAAACAAGTCGGTTATCATGACAATGAACCATTTGCCTGTTGAGGTGCAAGGATACAGACCCATTAATTCGAATGCTACCATCTCTAACTGCTCTTTCGGAGTGCGGGGTTGATGTTGCTGGGCACCATCCATGCATCGGCTTTTGAATCTGTTACAGGCTGTACAGTCACTAACAAAGGTGTGGGCGTCAACTGAATCTCCTAGCCACTGAAAGTGTTTCGAAATATTCCGGCAGGTTTGTTCAGTGCCGGGATGTCCTGCAAAATTGTTGGAATTTGTGTATTATAACATGATGCTGCAAGCAGCAAGCGGCAAGTACGTTCTCCAGACATCTGTCTAGTTGTTCGCATGTGACTTCAGGGTTTACATCGACTCTCCTTCATACTGTGTAACCACAGTAGGCAGTGGTTATCGGTCTGCAGTGTGAAGCGATTATATTCCGCAGTGCTCGGTACTTCTTCAAACTCCACACCATGGCCAGGCACTCATGTACATTTACGTCGTACCGCCACTCTACTGGGCCGAACTTGGTGCTTCCAATGTCGACGATTCGCAGCTCGTGGTTTTCTGACTGTTGGGAAATTACCACACCGGGTCCTTTCTCGCATGCGTCCGTCTGGACGTACAAGTGTCGGCTGGGATCGTATCTCGATAGTACTTGGCATTCGCAGAAACTTTGTTTCATCTCCTCGAAGCTTTGTTGCTGTTCGGATTGCCATTTGAAACATACACTTGGTGACATTATCTCAGTGTGTGGTGCAGTGATGGTTGAAAAGTGTTCCATGAACTCTCGGAGTCAATTAATTAATCCAAAGAATATTCTTAACTGTTTCCTTGCTGTGGGCACCAGATACTCCTCAATGAGATTCAGTTATTCTGGCACCGGTTTTCTCCCGTTCTCGCTTATGAGGTGACCTAAGAACTGGATAGTCTCTTTGCCAATATGACACTTTTTGTTGGCACATGTAAGGCCACTTATCGCCAAGCGCTCGAACACGAGTGATAGGAGGTGTAAATGTTCCGGCCATGATTCACTCCAAACAATCACATCTTCGAGGTATGCCAATGCGCAGGTGCAAATCAAACCATCCAGGACATGGACCATCATTTCCTGGATTGTTGATGGGGCGCATTTCTGGCCGAATGGCATGGCACAAAATTGAAAACTATGTCCGTCGGGTGCAGTGAATGCCATTTTGTGCCGATCTGTGAGTTTTACCGTGACTTACCAATACCCACAGCAGAGGTCAATTGTTGTCAGTACCTTTGCTTTCCACAGCATATTCAGAGCATCTTGGATGTGGATATACGATTGTGGAGCACTGCACGTAATTAAAATAAGGTGGTGGAAGTCCAAGCAAAAATTCCAGGTGCCATCCTTTTTTGGTGCTGAGGTGATTGCTGAATTAAATGCACTTTCTGACAGTTCGATAACCCCTTTAGCTAAAATTTCGGCTATTTGCTCCTGAATTATTTTTTGTTGATGCAGGTAGTAGCGACATGGGCTGTCGTACAATGGTGTGTCGGATGCACTTTCTGACAGTTCGATAACCCCTTCAGCTAATATTTCGGCTATTTGCTCCTGAATTATTTTTTGTTGATGCAGGTAGTAGCGACATGGGCTATCATACAATGGTGTGTCGGTAGTTAACGGAATAGCATGTTCCGCAATGGTTGTTCCGCTAGCAGGTCGGCAACAGTAAATACATCCTTCCGTTCATTCAGTAGTCATTGTACAACTTCGCGATACTCCGGAGGAACTGCATAGTCGCAGTCACCCAGAGCGACAGAGGGTGTGTCGTCTGAATCTCGAGGTTCCAGGTTTTATATAGTCCGACGTTCTTTACGGCCAAAATGTATCCATCGAGTGGCAGGTTCGACGACTGTGTTTTGTTCCACTAACCAGGGAATACCCAGAATGACATCTTCCTGGTGTCATGGGTGACAAAGACTATATTTGTTATTGTAATATCCTGTATTTTTACCATAATTTTCACTTCGCTAATAACATTGCTTGTGTGTTGAATTGTGGCCAATTAGTTTGTTTGTTTAATTTTCTTGATTTCTGCTGGATCGATGTATTTAGTGTGAACAAACTTATGAGAGGCTGTTGTGTCTACTAACGTTCTGCAAGGAATATCATCAACTTGGATCGGGATGCGTATGAAATTGTCAGTTTCACTCGTAATCTGGCATATTGTGTTGCGTGTTGCATTTTGTTGTTGTTGTAGCTGCCTGGGGTGGGTGGCATCAGGCTGCTCTACCCCCGCAGTCAGTTTCCCGGCGGTGGTCTGTGTCGTGTTGTTGATCCACGTGGAAAATCTGCCCATGTCGGACACTCGTCCCAGTGTGGTCCATTACACCACCTACAAAGGTACGGAGTCGGTCGGTTGCTGTTTGTAAATCTCGGGGCAGTTGTGTTTTGTCGATTCGACTCATTCACCCTAGGCTGAAAAGTTGTTTTGGTTGGGGCTGCCACGGTTCAGGAACTCTTGTTACAGTTTCTCCCGCAGTCGGGTTTCTCTGTTTGTTTACGTTTGTGTCTCGCAATGGCTGTGGTTGGCCACGGTCGTTACCCGGTGTTACGACACTGTTTGTATCCAATAGATTTATGATTTGAAAAAATTCTTGCGCTGTCATGTGGATGGTTGAGACTATTACAGGGCGATGCACCTTCCTCGCTGAACTTGCCACTACCTCCAATGCATCTCGTAGCGAAAGCTCAGGATGATATATAAGTATTAAATTAATTTTGTTGGTGGAGAAGTCATTGAGTGACTTGTCTGTTTGTTCCCTCATAATAGTCTGGCTGTGTGAGTGTAGTGATGTGCATGTTGTGGCGAACCTGCATTTAAAGTTCCTCCAGAATTCCTCCCTTGTTAGCCCGTAGCCTGCTATACCACACCACCAGGTCTTCGAGTCTCCTGAAAATCTTTTCCCTATACAGTGAGGCCAAACATACTGATCAACCCTATATTAACTCAAGCACTGTTCGCAATCCTGAATGAAATCTCCAGGGTCTTCACCTGCTGTACATGCATAAGTTGGTAGTGACTGGAACTGGGCTGGTGTCGCTGGATATGTTTGGCAACATTGGTAGTTGTTTACATACTCCGTCACAGGTGGCGGGGTTGTGTAATGGGCCTTCATTGGTGCTGTTTGCAGGAGCGGTGTCGATATCGAATGCTGTGGCAGATGAGGGGCAATACCAACTGTGGTGTGTGGAGCAGCTAGTCGTCCACAACATTCTGTGGTACTTCACTTTAACTTTCTTGACACAATTGCAGTGGTATCAGATATGGCTGGCCGGCATTCTCCTCAGTTTGCAGATGTGTTGGCGGGCAAGTTGTGGACTCTGTTGTTCAAGTAAACAGCGGGCGCAATCCATGTCATGCACATTCCTCCTTGTTGTCAGTTCTCAATGTGTGATACAATCATCATGGACCTGTCTCCTCAATGTTTGCATCAGGTATGGGCTCGGCACCAGTGTTTGTTAGGCGAAATGTGTCCTAATGAAATAGTGCTATATGGCATGGACTTAAGCGTATCACATCCCATTACCATTTCGGAAAATCCAGTGCAAAATACATTTTGTCCAGCAGATTGCTGATGTGAGCATACATATACATATTGGTCCATGTGGAGGGGCGACGAGGAGGGGGCATGAGATGTCCAGTAACCAGCAGGCTGTGTAGTGGCATTGTTATTCCCTTGCTTCTAGCATCGCGCATTCCCTCCTTTATTCACTGCTTACCCTCACTCCCTCCTAGTTGAGGTTTTGCTCCTTTATTCTGCATGTGAACTCTCCCGGAAGGGCCAGGTCACGGTCTTGGAGTAACTGCCCTAGGGTTTTTCCTGTCGCCTCATTGATTCTTGTCCTCTACGTAAACAAGGCGGATGGCAGATGTTCAGCCCAGGAATTATGTTGTTCGCCCACACGCAAACATAATTGAGTTTTGAGCTCTTATTCGCGGCACTCTGTGGGATTGGCATGGGGATGGTAACTGGCTGTGGTGTGATGATGAATTATCCATTCGGTACAAAATTCCCTCCATACTATGCCGGTGAATTGGATCACATTGTCTGTCAACAGTTTCCTGGGGTACCCCCTGCAGGAGAAGAACTCGTTTTCTAGGACTTTAGCCACTGTCCTGGCCCATGCACTCGACACTGGGTAGGCTTCTGTCAAACGGGACAAAGATGGGTCACTGCTACAATAAACCTTTTCCCCGTCGCAGTATATGGATACGGGCCCATCAGGTCTAATACTATCATCTCGAATGGTTCTGTTGGTAGACATGGTTGTTGTTGCTGGTTTCTCGTCGTCGCACCTGCATGAAATTTGGCATGTGTGAGGACATGCACTGCCAATAAAAATAGTGAACAATATTGCATTTTGTCCGTGTAGCTCCCAGGTGACCTGTGAGCTTGTTTGGATGTGTGTAAATTAGGATACTTTTGCGGGCCGTGGCTCGCACGAACACACATCACGTGTCACTGTTAATGCATTGCAGGACTCTACATGACTGTCAATAACTTACCATCAGTCCACTGTTTGTTGCTCACATAAAATTTTCCATTTTAACGTGATGGGGCACTCTGTTTGCTTTTCCACTACTGGTGCATATACCTGATCAAGCGGGGGCGCAGCTGGTAATGCCATGATGTTCGAACACTGGATGTTCGTTGGTGCAGTCGTGTTAGCATGTTATTGCGGAGGAAGAATGATTTCCTACTCCTCCTCATCCCGTGCTAAGGTGTTCCCTGGCATGCAAGAGAGATGGTATGCCAATTGGTTGTCTTCTCCAGCCATGTGTTGTACTTCAAAGTTATAAGATTGAAGTAACAATGCCCAGTGGGTTAATTTGCTGCGCCTCTCTTTCATTGAGTGCAGCCACAATAGGCAGCAATTGTCTGTGCAGAACATGAAGCGCTGGTGCTCCAGGAGTGTCAGGTACTTCTTGATACCCCACACTACTGCCAGACATTCTCTTTCGTTTATGTCGTATCGCTGCTCTACTTATCCGTACTTTGCACTGCCGAAGTCAAGGATACAGTGTGTCCCTTCGTCAGCTAGCTGAAACAGCACTATGGCCAGTCCTTTTTTGCTGGCATATGTTTGCATGTGCAGGTGCCTGGTAGTGTCGTATCTGGTGTACGACGTAGATTGTTTCAATTTGTCTTTTATCTGTTGGAAACTTGTTTGTGGTTCTATTTGCCATTTACAACAGATGTTAGGTGACAAGCGTGGTGAGTGGTATAGTGATATGAGGACCAAATCTGGGATGTATTCCCGTGCCTAAGTTCACAAGGCCGAAATCTTCCTGACCTTCTTATGAGTCGTGGGTGTCGGATACTACTCTATCAATTTTAGCTGATCTGGTGTGGGTCTGCTTCCATTTTCATCCACGATATACCAGAGGAACTGAATGTTTGGCATACCAATTTGACACTTATTAATTGCATATATTTGCCTTTGATGGTGAGATGTTCGGACACTAATGAAAGATGGTGTACGTAATCGAGATATGCCAGTGTGCATTCTCCCATTAGACTGTCTAAAAATTTGACCATCATGGTCTGGAACATTGACAGAGCGGCCTTCAGTCCAAACGGCATCGCACAAACCTGGAAGCAGCAACCATTAGAAGCTGTAAAGGCTGTTTTTTTTGGTGATTGGTTGGCTGGACTGGAATCTGCCAGTAAACACTATGATGGTCTATCATGGTGAGAACATTCGCACGCTCTAATGTGTTGAGTGTATCTCTCACGTGTATGTATGGTGGCGGTGCGCTGTCGGTGACTATATTGAGGCGTGGAAATCAACACAAAACCTCCTGGTCCCATCTTTCTTGGGGGCAAGTGTAGTTGCAGAATTGTAGGCACTCTCTGATCGCTCAATTAGCCCTTCTTCCAGCATCTCGGAGATTTGTGGGTTAATAATTTTACATTTATGGGGGTAGTATCTTCGAGGGCTGTCATAAATGGGCTTGCAAGTTGTGAAGTCGATATGGTGCTCGGCGACAGTTGTACGGCGTAGTGGGTCTGCCACTGTGAATATATCTCTGTGCTCGTTCAAAATTCGCTGTACTGCCTCACGGCACTCTGTTGGCTAGGCATGGTCAAGGCTGTCCAGCAGTAGTGCCAGAGGTTTCCCAGCTAGTCGAGGCTCCAAATTATATACTGTACGATGTTCCTTTTGGCCAAAATCGATACGCTGTGCTGCTGGTTAGATCACAGTCTGCTGTTCGGTAAACCATGTGCTGCAGAGAATTACGTCTTTGCATATGTCATCTGATACGAAGACCATTGTTATGGTCTCCATGTCTCTAATGTCCACTGTGATATTTACATCACTGATGATTTCCCCGGTGTACTGTTGGATGGCGAGTTGAATAACTTGTTGAATCCAAAATTGTGCGATGCAGCTGTAATGATGAGTGCTCTGCATTGTGTTTGATTGATGCATACTGGGCTCCTAATGAAACTATTGTTTTGACGGATAATTTGTGATATGAGTATCTTTTGCAGCGTTGGATCTGGGTTACGTTTCTCTGATGTGAGGCGCGTGCCGTCCCACCGCTGTACACCCTCTTTCGATTTCTCGTCGGTGCCTGATGTGTACTGTCCTACAGATGTCCATAGTTGGCCCATGTCAAGCAATCATTGTTTCAGTGGAGTCCTCCGCACCACCGGAGTGGGAATTGTGGCTGACGGGATACTGTGGCAAATGTGGTGCGGAAAAAACTGTTTGACATCAGCTAAGGTGCCCTCGGTTTTCAGGTTATGTCACTTATTGTGTACTAGTAGTGTAACTTTAACTGGTTTTTTCACTTATGTCCGGTGATTTCACACAGCACAGCTACGATGGAACATTGGTTTCGAGTAGTATTACTGTTTAGATGAAATCATTCTCTGTGGAATGCGTCGCAGGTGTAAGAGCAGCAAGATATTCTCCACGTGCTGATCCTACGACCACTTCTTACATCTTTCACACAAGTAATTGAAAAAGTAATTTACAGAAGGTTGCTGCAACATTTTGAGAATCACAAAATCTTATCAAAATTTCCAGTTTTTTCTTTAGGGAAAACACTTCAACAAATAATGCAATTTTCAAACTAACAAATAGCATTCTTAATGAACTTGATAAGAAGATGACATCTAATGGAATATTTTGCGACGTTACTAAAGCGGACCTTACAAGTGCGAATCAAAGGAAAAACTATGTCGTTCTAATCTGAACCAGGGAAAATCAATCATGGGGTCCCACGAGGATCAATATTAGGCCCCCTACTCTTCCTAGTTTATATAAATGACCTCCCATGTGCCTCAGCCCCAGAAACTACTCCAATTTTATTTGCAGATGATACTAGCATCATAGTCTCTGGAGACTCAGTAAATGATCTTACACAAAAAAAACGGACATAGCATTTGCAGAGCTAAATGCATGGTTTACTGCAAACAAATTAAATCCTAACCTAGATAAAACATATCGTATAAATTTCCTCACAAACAACAGAAAAAATATTAATTCGTGTGTTAGCAGTAACAGAGACAGAATTAATGAAACTGCAGTGATTAAGTTTTTTGGCTTAAAAGTAGACAATTTACTTAACTGGAAATCTCACCTTGCGTATATTTTACCTTAGCTAAGCTCAGCATGTTTCGCTCTGTGGAGTGTTGCAGAGGTCTTTAACAAAAATACAGCAAAAATGGTATATTTTGCATATTTTCATTCCATCATGTGTTATGGTATAACATTTTGGGGTAATTCCTCCGACAGCAAAAAAGTGTTTCACTTGCAAAAGAGAGATGTAAGAATAATCAATGGCAAAAGAAAGTCAGACTCATTTAGACCATCTTTTCAAGGGCTCAGAGATTTCAACATTTGCACGTGAGTACATGTTTTCATACTTATATTCATGTCCAAAAATTGACATTTATTCCAGAAAAATGAGTCATTTCATAAGCATGAATCTAGAATAAAAAACACTTACATGTGGCTTCCGTTAAATTAAAACGTGTCCAGAAAGGGCCATCCTACATTGGTAGCCAACTTTTCAATAAGTTGCCACAACATCTTCGAAAAATTTGCTTCTTTAACCAAAAACTCTTTACAAAACAGCTGAGATATTTTTTTCTAAACTAACATTTTATAGTGTAAATTAATATCTAAACTACAAAAATTAAGAAATTATTGCATAGTGTACTTTGTACGCACTTCTTGTACCGGTTTTTCTTGTTCCCTTTTCTTCTGTTTCAGCAAAATGAGAATGCCCCACAGCATGTGTGAGGAGGATTGGTCAAATTATGAGGAAAAGATGTGATGCGTGTACATGTAGTCTGACATGTATATGTGTGTGTTTACTATGTCCAGTGTATAAACTTTGTATACTGTAATTTGACTTGTCCAATATTTTTGTACAGCTATGTATCGAAAAAAGATATTATGGATGCAATAAAACAAAACAACGCAATTAGCGTGAACAGTCTCTAGTGTTCCGCTGCATATGGTATCCAATGCCCTGCTATCTTTGTGTTATAGTATTGCCTGACTGTTTTGGAAGTGGGCGTTGCTACCCTCCTACTGGAATACTATAAGTATGGGTCATCATGTAATAGGAGCATAATTCACAACTGCGACAAAACAAAGCAAAAAAAACACCTCCAATTTGTCCCTGAGTGATAAGTCTCGATGATGTGCTCTCACTCGACTGAACTTTTGTGTGACGAAGTTATAGAGGGGCTCATTTCATTGTTCCTCTAACATGATGTAACTCCTAGCTCGAAGTGACGTGAATGTATTTGCGAATCTTCTGGTGAAACTGTGGCGAAGTTTTCCCCATGTCATGCCATAGTGGGTAATACATCGCCACCAAGCTCTGGTGCCACCGAAAAATCTTTCGCCCGCGGAGTTGGCCCAGTCTTTATGGTCCACCCCGTAGCGACGAAGACGATTTTCACAATCCCGTATGAAGGCGATTGGTCCTCGTTGGCCGTCCCTGAATTTGTTGGGCGTGACTGGAACTTCGTTGACATTTAATGTTGGGACTCTGGTTCCCTGAATTTCTCACTTATTCTGCAACTCTGATAATCTGGCAGTTCTTGTAATAAAGGCGTTAAAATGTGCAATTGGGGTCTCAACAGGTGTTCTGCCCGCAATCGCTCCGTAGAATTTTTCTGCTGCGATTTTTCTGAAAATATCTCCACAAATCTCTGTCAGCTGTTGAAGTTACTGAGTTCCTGCTGTGGGTCCTATTTGAATATTCAGCCCCAAGAACTCCTGTCCCTGTTGTTCGAGTCCAGACAGTAATGAACACAGTGGATGTAATACTGGTTGTGTAATGTCTCGCGTTCACGTGAGGAGATGCACCAGTCATGGTATAGTCAGAAACACTCTCCACAAACTAATTTGGGTGGTCAATGTCCATCACATTGTGTGGTGTTGGCACATTTCCTCAAAATGTTGCGGAATGTTGACGATTGTTGTTGATTGTTTACTTCTATAAGTGGGCATGCAAAAAGTGTTGGTAGGCAGATTGGGTAGATGAATACTTTTATTTGTAGAAGTCCTATACAACATGTGCACACTTCCTCATGACTTCCTGAAATTGTCCGAGCTAAGACACCACCACTAATGTCCAGATTTGCAGTGTCCCACTACTGTTGCAGTCGTTTAAGAGCAGTGGGTTTGCAGCAGACACACTGGTTTTCTCTGTGTAAGTAAATTAGTGGCGGGTTTGCAAGCGGTATGTGCCATAACCATTTCGTGCACAATGTTGATGGTTCACCATTTGTTGTCTGTCAGTCCCAATGTCCATGGTGACTTATCGGCTAGTCACGCACCTGCATTTTACACACACGATACTTGTACATTGATACTTGATAATAAAATAGAAATACATACTGGTATATTAGGTAAAAAATGTGCTGGTATTTTAAGGACCCGTGCCCTGAAGAGCCCGAAGGCCATGAAATAATGTCCTCATGTTCGTGTCTCATAGCATATTTAATCCATTTAATTTAACAATGCTCTCTGGCCTACATTTGACAAACAAAATAAGCACTTCACAGCTGCAGACCCACCGGTTAGGTTATGCTGTAAAAATGGTGTGAAGCATATAAAAGTTAAGTGCAAGGTTTAAACTTTCCCAGGCGATACAAGGATTGGTGAAGAGGGGGTGGGTGGTACTTCGGGCAGGTAATGAACACTGGTTCCAGTTTATTAAAGTTGCTATGGATATTAAATGGTTGAAAACATAAGTTGAATGCTGCCCGAGTGTACGAAACCTGAGCAATGGTAACACGCAACCACACCCCCGAGATACTCGTAGCTGACTGACTTGCACACCATGGTGTGCCGGCCGAGTTTGGCAGGGTACCTGGAACTACTTTCTAGACATTGCAAACGCTGAATAAATGCATTGCGCTCCCTCGTGGTGCTGGAACATATATAAATAACTCTTATATTTAGCACTGAATAGATTGCATTTGCTACATTTTTGTGAAAGAGGTGAGGATGGCACACGTGAATGGTACATGAACACACTGTAAACTACACTTAATTCACTCTGCAATGCATTTGGGTTGTTTCCTTACATAAATTTAGAAAACATGTGTTTACAAAAGCACAAACTGAACACTTAATAAAATTAACACTAAAATTTGGGATCTACTTCCAAATCATTGCATTACAGCGGCACTCTGATGTCATGTGCTGGGATTTGAGTTTGCACTGTGTATATACTAGCGTCTCACAACAATTGCACTGCATTGCTCCTTCGTCACGTGTGCATTCAGCCTGCGCAGCTCCGTTGTGCCGTGGCTGTCAAATGGGCTCCAGGACATGTGGCACACTTCAAATGCCCCCCTACCACTCACTGAGCCTGTTTGTAGCAGTGTGTCGTCACACATAGCAGGGGCACTGTTTAGCTTGCTGTCTTCAGGGCTGTAGCTGGTACGTACTTCTTACCACCTCCACATGGTCCCGAAGTGCCTGCTAAAATGGCCTTCTTATCCGACGCTGCACGTTGTGGGATGTGTTTCCGCCCTCGCAAGTGTGACATGCCGCAGGCGGTTTACTCCACCGATGATATTCGCGGGACAGTACGAGCTGTCACTGCTGCTCGTGCTGTCTTCTTGCTTGCTACTTCCTTGCTTGTTTTTCCAATGGTGGGCATGACCCGCACAACTCGCTACCAGGTGGGATGGACCACCCTGGTGCTGCTCTCCATCCTTTGCTGCTTCCCGTGTTGATTCTTGCACTGCAATTTTCCCTTCATCTGGCAGTGCTGCTTCGGTGGGTGTTGGTACAACCACTGGTGTAGGTGCTGCTGCCCATGCAGGTGCCGGTAATGGCACTGGTGCTGACACGGTCACGCTTGTCTGCGCCTCGCCGTCAAGTATCATCAAGGTTGCTTCCTCCCACGTACTTTGGTCTCTACCTCCCTCCCTTGCTTACTCATCTTCTCCCCTTGCTTGCATTTATGGGGCGGTAGTGTTGGCCTGCATTTCTCCCGCGTGCTCAACCAATCTATGGGAGATGTTGTCACATCTGGCATCGACAGCACCTGGACATTAGTTGGGGGCCTTTCTGGTGGAGCTACTGGTCCACTTTCTTCTCCTCTCACTTAGTCCTCCTTCTCTGCAGCTCTTGCACAGTCGTGGGTGCTTTGGTCACCATGTCCATTTTCGCTGGGGTGGTCACAAGCTGCTCTTCGTACGTCGTCCCAGTGATCTCGTACCAATCTCCTCTTACATATTCACTTGTTTGTTTCTTCTCTGTTGTCCTTCTGCGAATTTGATGATGTGGTTCTGATAAACGCACTGCTGATTGGGTGACATAAATATTCTGCTCACTATGTTGGTGCATTTGGCGGTGGTTGAGATGAACTCGATCCCATGGCCCTGAGTTGATGAAGGCTGGAGGGCGGAATAAGACTTCCCCTCCCATCGCACTGTTGAATTGCATGATAATTGGGCCTAATGTCAAAACACATGGCTGTCAAGGTGCATACTATCAAACCAAAACAAACAGGCATGAATCTTTGCCGTGTTTTTGAAAAACATCTTGCCAGGATACAATGTCACAATAGGTTCAACTTGGAATACACTATGATTACACTTGCGAAAAAAAAGAGAGAAAAAATGTATAAGGTTTACCCTAGAAAAATCTACATTTTTACACTTTGCTTGGACTCTGTGGCTCATGGCCTTGCTTAATATTGATACGCAGGCACTAGCATTGTGCCTGTGTAGTACGGTGTGAGCAGTGTTTAAAAATAAACACCATCACACTGAACTCCCAAAATGCTGTGGCAATGCAGCGAGCAAGCTTGCACAATTGTTGGTGTGTCTGTTTTCTACTACTGTGCTGCGAGAATTTTTGTCTGCGGTTGCGCAACAGTACTTGCACATGTTGCTCAGATTTTGCACATGAGCAGCACATGTATTTTACCATTATATTTCTTTCCACACCCATCACTAGTGCGGTCTGACACATGGTTGTTTCACTTGTGGTGGTTGGTGGGGTAAATTATGTTTGTTTACATATGAGCAATTGGTCCGCCGGGACCAAACACGTGGAAATTTCTTCCATTGCAGTAACTGTTCCACTCTTCCATAGTCTTTGGTGACTACGATGGTCTTATGATTTGCCTTTGGCCGGTTACGGCACCCACTGTGCCAGTGGTACCGTGTGATGGTGCAATATGTGAAGCGATGAGGCAGGCGTGCAGTTGGGGCCAGCATCCAGCAGTCCGCTGCGGTGTTGTGAAGCATGGTGTGGCTTAGTCCACTGTTGCCCTCAGGTTCGCACAGCCTTGGTATAGCCGCCTGTATCGATTGAGCCGGCTGGACATGTGGCACTATGTTTACCGCCGCTGAAGTGGGTGGGGTGGAAAGTTGCGGTGTGCTAAGCCATTGTACAGATGTGCTGCAGCCAGTGCTGACTGTGTGTCTTGTTTACATCGCGAGGTTAGTGGTAACATTGGTGTTGACACTCATTGGTGTCCAATTGCCATTGGTTGATTTCTTGTGCTTGCTTCTCGCTGACTCGAGAGTGGAGCGGTAATGACGGCAAATGTGGGCGTGACACAAGTTTCCACGGGAAGTACTAAGGCTGTACATTTGTTGCACAAAATGTGTCCGTTGTACATGTCTGCTAGTTCCCATATTTCTTCTATCGCGCATTCCATGTGGTACAGGTACGAGCACCGTTGACAAGATACTATGCGCGCTGGGATACCTCGGCATCCGAACTTCCAGCAGTAGCTCGGTATTACATCTTGTTGCGGCTCGATTGCTGCGAGTGGTTTTAGTTGGTGAAAATTTTGACATGCGAAATGTTCTTGGATTTCACTGTCTGATCCCGTCAACGAATCAGGGATGGATTGTTGACGTGCACTGTTGGTAGTCATGAACTTACTTTGCATCCACTTGCTTTTGATATTTCTGTAAAATTCCCTTGAACTTTAACATAAATGTTTGTTGCTGTTTGCTTACAATGTCCATTTTCTTGCTACAGTATTTACTCGCGATTGCTCGCTGTGCTGGTGATCGATGGGCAGGACTAACAACATCGCAGATATCATTGCCAATAGCTCATAGTTTGAGAGAAAATCTTAAAGTATTTGACGCAAACAATGCGGGCAGAGTAGTGCCGATGCACTCTCATCTGACCGGCCAGCCATTGTGTATTCTGCTTGTCAAAACACCGTATCAGTGCAAAGCATGAACGCAGAAGTTTTGCGTTGTGACATGGGGAGTTGTGCATGGGAGATCACGGCAGACCTGCTGGTGCGACATGGTGCACAGGTCAACGGATGACGGACGCACAGCTGACCACTGGCATAAGTTGAATGCATAGAATGGGAGAGAGAACTTGTTTTGTTCCCTTACTCATCGTTTGTTTCCTCTCATTTATTCTTGGTGCGTGGTAGGGTGCATGCAGTGACATCATACAGAGGAAGTGTAGTGTGGGTACGCTCCCCTAGTCTTTGTCTCCGCTGGTCGGCGACAGGTGTCGCACTGGTGACGTCATGTCTGTTGCCCCAATATAACAGCCGTACAGCCCTTGTCTGCCCTCACTGATATAATGGTAATGCTTTGCGATTCTGGAGTGCTTTTCCCTGCCGATCACGTGCATCTTTCCTTGCATCTTATAGGTTTCTGGAAGGCGCCGCGATGCTGCCCTTTGCTGTACCGGTCGCCAAGTTGACTGTGCTGCTCCCTCATTGCAAGTAAATTAGGAATTTAACGCCAGGAAAATTTAGGAAAAAATTTGGAAAAGAAAATTTTTGGATTGGTGAGTTTTCCAGGATCTGCAACTAAGTTGGGCACCATTTTGATGTGGCGCCGTGGTGCCTCAGGGGACAGAGGCGGAGTTTGAGGAACAGTGGATTTTTAGGTATTGTTGTACCTAGGGCACCAGACATCGCTGGACGATGTCGCGTGAAATCGGCGGAGCAGAGTTTTCTTACATGAGCGTTCGGCCGACGACCAATGCTAAACAGAACTTCAGCTCCACGTTGGTATGGCGTGAAAATTATTCTAATGCCGTAGTGCACAGTGGCCTGTTCAGGTCCACTCACACACCTATGCCATGTAGTACTATTGCATACAAAACTTCACCAAATACTTTCAAGTTATGTTTGGTATTGTGACTTATCGGCCAGTCACACACCTACGTATTACACACTCGATACATGCACATTAACCCTTGCTGTAAAATAGAAATACATTCTGGTACATTAGGTAAAAAAGGTGAGTATTTTTAAGGCCCTTTTGTATCACGTGACATTTCAAGTACTTCGTGCATTGTGGTTGGGAGACATGTTGGACACTTTTTTAATAAATAAATTATGCTTGAACCCTTCTGTAAGAATAACAACACTCTTATGGAAAAATATTACATTTTGGTGCATCAATACACACTTAAACTAACTTTATAGGTTAGGCACAAATGAAGTAACACCTGGATGTATACACACATAACATTTAAGGAAAAGAACACATCTCACTGGTGCTAATTTAAAACAGGTAGCAACAGGTAGCAACTGTGTACGTCATAAGGTTACTTTTCGTTTTTATATTTTTAATAATGCAAATTTTATACTTATAAGAAAGGGAATTTATGTTGTCATATTTAATCAGTACTGCAGTCATCCACAGCATTCCATTTATCGTCATCATGTATTGTAATATCTCTGTAATGTGATTTTTAATGGGAGTTTCGGCCAAACAGCCAGTTTCGCAGAAAACCCTTACTCAGTCGCATTTCGTTTTCTCTTGGGGTGGCCGTCCTGTGGGTATTCCTCAGGGGGATCACTGTATCGCTGCTCACATTCTTCCATGAACATCCATGGGTCTTCCGAGCCCTGTCCAGAGAAATTCGGGAGTGTTTTAAATTTCGTTGGAGTCACTACTGGAGTGGCATGCAGAACTGGCATGGTGTATGGAATGAATGGTGAGGATGACACGGTATGCTGCAGTCCCATGAATTGTAACATACTGGGTATTGGCAGCGGCATGGTTACCGAATATCTATGAGCATTTGAGGCTGTCACATCACATCGCATCTCGACTCGAGTTTGGTGTGGTATGGTTGATCACTCTGAGTGAATCGTTCTGGCAGCCACTCCCGACACTGGTAATGTACTTTATAGGATTTAGATCACATACATCAACATGCATGAGAAATGACACTTGCGGTTGGAGCCGTGGCAGATGGTAAAATCTCCAGTGGATCTCCATCAGCGTGGTTTCTGGCAGCGTAATGTGCATACATATTAAGTTTCAGATCACGCTCTCGTTGACGTCTGAACTTTGTATGTTCTCTAGGCTAAACTTTGTATGTTCGTTCTGCTAGTGGGCCAAGTAGTATTGTCATTGAATATACTTAAATCGGCATTGGGAGGCAACTGCAGATGTTAGCAGATAAGTCATGTTGGCGAAAGGATAACGGTGCCTTACCTTTCAGTAAACTGAGAAACAATTTGCTGGCCAATCTTCGATCGCAAAAACTCATTCACATGCGTGGTTGCAGAGTTGCATGCTGCAATTATGTCACATGCACGTGGACAACTTTTTCGGCAGTGATTATCGCAGCAGTTGCAGGAGCGAGCATGTGATCTCCCTCCCCTGCAGCAAGTAACATTGTTGACTGGAAGGTGGTGGTGCGTATAGGCAGCAAAAGAGGGGAGAAGGCTCTCTTTGTCCCCTGGAATGCAAACCAAAATTGCTGCGTTTTAGCATTTCGCTCGTGCCAACAGAAAAAATGTGGCTCCACGAGTGGTCACCTGTGTGGCCACATAATTTAGCCACACGAAATGGCACCAATTGACACAAGGAAATTAGAATCCAATAAATGAATGAATTGGTCACAAGGGGCGCCAATTGACATGTTTCTGAGTGGTCGCAGGGTCTTAGAAATAGATCTGAATGTCTGGAGAGTATCAGCTAACCAAATATAGGAATCTACTCGGGTTAGCATAGGACTCTTGGTGTGGGCCACATTCGAAAAGCCCTGGCTAATGACCCTGCACCCTGTGTCTCAACTGAATTGCATGAGCAAGTAGAGACCTGCAGCTGGAAATGTAGAATTACTTACACTCCTGTGCTGGGGTATAGTGGCACCCAGCACTACTTCCCAAGCAATTACGTAAACAATTCAAAAATAAATACACATAGTACACTTCAACTTACATGATTGTGGAACACAGGGCAGGTTATAGAATGTTTTTAGGGCAATTGTCCTGATGGTGTATTGTGAGGTGATGACAGATAAAGAGTAGATTTCGAAGAGCTGTAAAATTTTGAGTAAGGAAAAGTTTCGAAAATTGGAGTTGTTACCCGGTAGGTGCCAGACATTGTTAGCGCGATGATCGATGTGATGGTAGAGGTGACTCTTGAAGATTGCTGGATTGTTGGAGCATATCACCATTGTTTAATTATCCGGTGTTGACATAGAACTCGTCTGAATAAACACTTGAAAAGACAGGTTACAGTTTGGGGTGGGAATTACAAGAGCCCGTGCACTGAAAAGTCAGTAGGCGAGACAGAAATTAAAATAAATGCGAAAATGCACATCAATGTAGTTTTACCTGTCTTGGATATTACACTTCATTTGTGGTGAAAACTTTACATGATTGCAGGGCATGGTCTGCCGGCGAGTCTACACTGAATAAAAGTGCTTGAAGAAACAAAATTAATTAATGTGAAATATTAAGCGCCCCTGGGCAATTCAAACAACAGGGGAGGAGAGCAGGTATTTCCAGAGGCGAAAAGTAAAAAGGTTCCAGTAGAATTCAATAAATCTGTATCATGATACTTGGTTGACCCGAAAACAGTATGGGCCACTGGAGCACTACGTGACATGGCCTTGCTTTCTCATGTCCAATATGCTACAGACTGCTCCGCCATGGTGCCAAAAACCTCCCCTGGCAGGTTTTATGTGCCATGCTGGAACTGTTTTGACAACTTTGCAAATAAAATTTATCAAACACATAAAGACCCTTCAACTTGCAATTCAACATGTACATAAGTCCACCAAACATTAAAGTGACATAACAATTACACTTTGCACTTAGATGAGATGACGTGAAGGCGAAACATATGCGAGGTAAATAAAATGCACTTTCAGAATAAACGTTACACTCAAAAGGGTTTTTTCTAGGGACATTCTTTTCAGTTTCCTATGTTAGGATTCTGGCTACAATTGCTGTAAACCCCTTTTGTTAACATGCACTACTTGCAAACTTTGTGTTACTTCGCGCTGTGTCGCACTAGGCTACTCTGGCTATGTATTGCACTGGTTGCATCAGATTACACACTTTGTGCACTGTATGAACCCGCTGTCATTGTACACGCATAGAACACTGATGAATGCTCCTTATAGTAGTTTATGTGCGGTGGGCAAACAATCCGTGAGGAGGGGAATGAGTGAGTGTCAAACATCTCCCACCTCCATTTGAGACAGTGTGCAGCTGTGCATCACTAGTCACAGCAAGGGTACTTCCTCCGTCCCCCTGCCTCTGACGCAAAACATAAGAGCTCCTGTTGTGCCCCCTCCCCATATCATCATCGAAATTGCTGCTACTGTTTCAAGTGGCGTGGCCCGGTGTAGGATGCTGTAGCATCCCCGGATGTGACACACACCTGAGGTGGGTGTGGTCGCCGTCTTGACCACCCAAGGCAAAGTGAAATGGTCGACCCACTGCTTTCACTTTCTCCCTTGCTGATACTGCTACTGCTCATGGTGCTGCTACTGTTGCTGCATCTCCAACCTTGCTGCTGCTGGGAGCGACCTGACAGGTGGGAACTAGGGGTAGGGTTCACGTTGACATGTCCTCCCAACTGGTTGGGACGTACCTGCTGTTGGTCTGCTAGTGCTGGCCTCCTCATCTGGTGTTGGTGTCACAATAGTGGACGTCATAACATTCACTAGAGGGGCTTACCCCAGGAGTACCTGCATCGGTTGTGGGATGGGTGCTTGAACAGTGAGACTTGTAGGTGCAGCACCATCGAGTGATGTGGTGCCGACACTTTGGACGCGTTCTCTCGGGCATCAGTGCACCGGCCGACGTCTTGCCTTGCGCACCCAATGGTGATCCTCCTGTGACGGGTGCTAATGTAACTTCTCTGCTGTAACTCCATCATGATGTTTGACAGTGTTGTCATCGTCGTGGATCATGGGGACTGCAGTTCCCTTTGTTAGCTGTTTAGAGCTTGTGAAGGTTTTTGGAGTCAGGACGATGGTATCTGGTGGTACCGTGTCATCCCTAAAAAAAACGACCTGGGTTACCGGGACATGTGGGTGTCCAGCGTCGGCAACTCCTCCATCACATGTCAGGACCCCCTTGAGGGAGGTGCAGGTTCACCTTCTTCCTCTTCCTCTTGCCATCGGAGATCGGCAGACAGTTCCCAACCGTGTTGTGATTGGACACCAGGTGTGGCTTCGTAGGTGACATCCCCCGGTGAGCCTTATGTCATTGCAGTGCACCCTGGTGGTCTTTTTACCCACTCTTATCACGAATGTGGTTGGTTCGATGTTCCTCAAGACCTTGTGCGGCCAGCTTCACTTTGCTGCTAGGCCAGTGCAAAAATTATGGTATGTGGTAAACTGTGGGTGTGCATGCAGGTATGCCTCCTGTACTGTTCTGAGTGCCGAGCGTGGCAGAGTGGTGGTCGGCACCCACCTTGCTACATCTTTTTCGTGAAGTTTTCTCTGCTCCTGAAATATGCATCTGCACCTCTCTTTGTGTACACTGCTGGTTTCCATCCCACTACTTGCTCTTTCTGATGGGCAGTTGTTTGCCTTGTAGTTTTATGTTACCCTAACAGGACACCGGCTGGTGATCTGGCTTTGGTGGTGTTGCCACATCGGTGGAAGGTGAAGAGGGCGGCTGCAGATCTGTTTTCAGCTTTTTGTTGTAGTACTCCTTGAGGTTCGCACGGGGATGGTACACTGCAGTTTTCAAGTGGTGCATCCGCACTGGGTGCACACCTCTCGCCATTTCCTGCTGGTGAATTGTGTGCCATTATCTGTTAACAAGTTTTTCTGGTAGCCCCATCTTGCAAAAAGCTCATTTTGTAGCACTTTGCCAATACTTTGCAATATTGTGTGTAGACCTACACCCAGCGGGAAAAGTCTCAGTTACCACAATAATAAACCTCCACACCCCACCCCCCTGGCAGACTTCTGGATACGGCCCAACTAGATCCAGTGAGAACATCTCGAAAGGCTCTCTGGGTAGCCACAGTTGCTGTTGTTGCACGCTATCTGTCCTGCGAGCTGTAAACTTATTACATTGCTCGCATCTCTGTACATCATTCTAGCCTGATGGCCAGAAAAAGTGCTCTTTCACTTTTCTCAAGGTCTGGTCCGCCGCTGGGTAACCAGCTGTGCTACTCCTGTGTGCATGCACAAGTACTTATTCCCTAGAGTTAGATGGCACAAATAACCTCCACATGTGTGGGTCCCATGGCGAACAGCTTTCCAGCCAGTTATTAATTATGCCCCACTGTTCTACTGGTTGTGTATCACATTTTTCCTTCTGACCTGGCATAAATGCACAGTTGGTTTTCGCATCCTCTACCTCACAGTATAAGTCACCCACTAGAATATTGCCGTTGTCAATATTAATTTGCTGGAGGCTCGCTTCGTGGAAGGGTTCCTGCGTGTCTAGAGGTAGGATATCATCCCATTCTGCATTATCATACACAATGATGTCAGCACAGGGCGCACTGGACAATACGTCTGCAAGTTGATTCTCCTTCCCGGGGATGTGCTCAATGACAAAGTAATAGGACTGGATAGCAATGCCCACCGGGTAAGTTTGCTGCATGCCTGTTGCATGATATGCAGCCAAACAAGGCAATGGTTGTTTGTGGTCAGAGTGAACTTGTAATACTCGAGATAGGCCCAGTACATTTTGATGGCCCAAACCACAGCCAAACACTCACGTTAGTTTACATTGTACTACGCTCTGTTTATTCTAGCTTTGCACTTGCAAAATCAATTACTTAGTGCACGGCTTGATCGTTGAACTGGTATGAAACTGCTCCCAGCTCCTCTTGGCTGGCATTGGTCTGTAAATATAGATGTTTGCTCAGAACATACCTGGCTAACGTCGGGTATGACCAGAAATGACTCTTAATTTCCTGGAACGCACTGTCTGCTGTGCTACTCCACACCAACTGCTGTTGTGGTGTTAACCGGTTGATAAGTGGTGCCGTGATCACTGCAAAGTTTTCTACATGCTCGCGCAGCCAATTTATCAACCAGAATAATTTGTGCAACTGCTTGCATATGTGCAGTGGTTGGTACTTGTCAATGAAACGTAATTGTTTGGGGTTTGGTTTGTTTCCTGCTTGATCTAGGACATGTCCCAGGAAATCCAGATTAGTTTTCCCAAATGACACTTGCTTGTGGCACATGTTAGTCCGTTTATAGCTAGTCACTCTAACACCATAGATAAGAGATGCACCTGATCTTCCCAGTTTTCTGACCACACGACCACATCATCCAAATATGCAAGCGTGAAGTCCCCAATGAGATCATCTAGTACATGGAACATCGTTGACTGGGACATACCTGGGGTGCATTTAAGGCCAAAAGGCATGGTACAGTAAGGGAAGCATCTCCTATTGGTCCTCCAGCTTGACCAGGATCTGCCAATATCTGCTCTTCGAGACAAGAGATGAAAGTACTTTTGCCTTTCCGAGCGAGCTTAGTGCGTTCTTCACACTAATGTAGGGTGATGGAGCACTACATGTCACCTGGTTGATGGGATGGAAGTCAGCACAGAATCTCCACATGTTGTCTTTTTTCAGTGCTAGTGTAATTTCTGAATTAAAGCCACTGTGCATAGGTTCAATTAGTCCATCATTCCCTGCTACAGTAGTGCATCACAGGATGTCATGTTGTGCAAACACTTCCCTACATTCGTCTAACAAACTCTTAAATAATGCTTGGTGTTCTAGCAGGATATTATGATCAAATTATTTGAGCAAAATTTTGGGTGCACTGTGAGGTGATCGACGATCAATTTTATATAGTAGTGTATGCCTCTGCTTCATGCCAAAATGAATTGGTCTTGCCACATGTTCTACAATTGTGTTTTGTTCGGATAACCAAGGCACTGCTAATATTGCATCCTTGTGATTGTCTGCTGTTATTATTAGAATTGTGATGGTTTCTAAATTGTGCACTTTTACCACTACTGTGGGCTGCCCAATCGCTGCGCTACTGTGTTGACTAGTAGCGAGCCTGAACACATAATTGGTTGGTGTTACATCACTTTGGTTTACAAACTGAGGTTTTAAGAATTTATGGGAGGCTGCAATATCAATGAAGGTGTGGCTAGGCTGCCTGTTTACTGACACAAGATTGTGAATAAAATGCACTTTATTACCATTAACCTGGTTTAAGAGGTCTTACTGTGGTGTCATGTTCGTTCCATACTGCGGAACTGGGACATCAAGAGCATCAGACCCCTTTCCCCCACTTCTCGTTTCCATATTTGCTGGTCGCATGTTCCTTGCTGTTTTTGTTGTTAGGGGGGGGGGGGGTTGTTCGGCCACTCCCGGTGCCAATGGAATATGATGCGTGCTCATCCCCTCCATAACCTGTTTGTCAGACCGAGTGCTTCGATGGCATTGCAACAAACGCCCGCTCTCAACCTAGAGCACCAATGTGAGTGTGCATATGTAGTGTGTGCAGAGTACGAGATAAAGTGCAGCATAGTAGGGCAGATTAGAGTAGCTAACACTGCGTCTCGAATGCCCTTGCCGGCCGAGCTGCCACAAACACCGCTATGCGGAATAATACATATTCATAGAAAAGTGCCTAAAAGTGTTTGAGAAGGTTTGGATATGCTTATAACAGGAATGGGATCATTTATTTAGTAAAGATGTCGATTCCAAAGCATTCCGTGTAATTGGTACCTTTTAAGTGTTTTGTCATGTAATGTTTGTTTTCACCTCACATATGTTTCTCCACATCATCCCATTTATTTCAGCAAGGGTAGGTTTGTTCAGTGTTATTATTTATCATTTTATACTGAGTCATATTGAATGGAAGTAGAAGGTAAGAGATGTTGCAATGTTGTTTTCCAGAAAGTAGCACTGTGTGACGAGCTCGGCTGCCAATACCGGCGACCATGCCATGCAGGAGAGTTCATTAAGCATGTAGCACTGAGAGGGGACGTTTTGTGTATGACCGTGTTCCATGTTTTTCCACGCCCGGGCGGACAGCACTGTTTGAACTAATCACTTAACTGCACTAGACTCTTAGTAATTAGGAACCTATTTTTTTTGCCGCCCGGAAAACTGTCCCTCTCCTTCCCCAGGGCTAGCATTACCTGGGGATGTTTATAAACAGTTCAGTAAACCATATTAGTCTAAGTGCATTTTCGCGGTGGAACCTCCATCGGTGGGATAAAGCATGGCAATGCATGTAAAATGGTCTCACAAGTAAACATGTTAATTAGGTGCCAATTAAAAGCAACATTGAACTGATAACGTGATCTTTATTTGGCAGCTGCAAGGCATTTCAGCATACTGGCCCTTAAAATCTCGCCAATTATTTGCAATTGTCTTTGCATATTTTCAGGGTAATGTTTATGTGTATTCTGTGCTGCAACGTGTAATGTTAATGGGCGTGTGGATAGCCGATAATCCACAGCATAGAGTGTACACAATCTGCATATCAGTTAAATTGTAATACTTTGTCAGGAGTATGTCAGGCCCGGAGAGTTCCTCGTTGAATAAACTACAATTCTACTGAGTGAAATCGCATATAGAGCATGAACTACAACCAGAACGATTGGGTTTTTGTCCGAGTGAGTCGACCCGCAGCACCCTGAGATCACCCTGAGTATCCAAGCTCCAGCATCAACATATTTGGATGCTGCTTCACGCGACTTTTGGTGCCTACCGTGTAAAAGTCACCAACACTTTCCTAACCTCAAAACCTTTCTACGCATATACCACAAACCAGATGTCTTTTCACCTCACCACACAGTGACAAATGCCTCTTCCTTGCAGTAGTGGCCAGCTTTTTGTGGCGGCTTGCTCTTATCTCACTTCATGAACAGTTTCACTTCAATTTTGCCCACACCGTAATTATTGCCACTGTTTACATTTATACATGCACTGTCATGGTTTGGTCCTGAGGCGGAATATTTGTCTAGTTTTTGGCCAAAAAATTGTGTTCTGTAATTATATGTTGATTCACTGTGTTAACTGTCATTGTCACCGTGCGACTCATGCCACCATCGACGAGAAGCATTGGCATCGCGATACGGTTGGTACGAGTTGCACTCCAGGATAATTGTCACCCTCATTAGCTCTTTCAGGCTGCAGTTAAGTAGCGGGACTAGCACAGTACGGGACTCTGGTCAGACAGTTTCCGCTACAACTTCCAGGATTTCCTGCTTCGAGAGTTGCGATTGGAAACGTCGCATGAGGTGGACTTCCCATGTCATCAATGCCGTCAGCAGTTCTCCAGCCTGTTGCTCCTGTAGGGTTAATATACTTTGCACATGCATGATGTAGCACCATGATGCCTCTGGGGTTGAGGCAGAATATGAGGAGCGGTGGATTTTTAGGAATGGTTTTACCTGGGGCGCCAGACATCGCTGGATGATGTTGTGTGAAGTCGGTAGAGGAGAGTTTTCTTACATGGCCATTCGGCCGACAACCAATGCATTCCTAGACTGCAGCTCCTCATAGATACATCGTGAAAAGTAATCCAAAGGCATAGTGTGCAGTGCCCTGTTCGGGTCACCTCACACACCCATGTTATATTGTAACATTGCATACAAAAGCTCGCCAAATAATTTCAAGTTGTGATTGGTGCAGTGACTTATCGGACAGTCACACACCTAGTTTTACACACACGATACTTGCACATTAACCCTTGCAAATAAAATAGAATTACATACTGGTATACTAGGTAAAAAAGTGCGGGTATTTTAAAGAACCGTTCCCTCAAGAGCCCAAAGGCTACAAATTAATCTCCACATGATCATTCTCAATGTGTGATTAATCCATTAAATTTAACAAGGCTCTCTGGCTTACACTTGACATACAAAATAAACACATCATGGCTTCAGACCCACTGGTTAGGTTAATATGTAAAAATGGTGCGAAGCATATAAAAACTAAGTGCAAGGTTTAAATTTCCCCAGGCGATGTAAGCATTGGAGAAGAGGGGGGCAGGTGGTACTTCGGGCAGCTAATGAACAATGGTTCCAGTTAATTAAAGTTGATATAGATATTAAATGATTGAAAACATAACTTGACTGCTGCCCCAGCATGCAAGACCCAAGCTGCAGTAACAAGCAACCACATGCACGTAGCTGACTAACCTGCACGCCGTGGAACGGCGGCCGCTTTTGGCGGGCCACGTGAAACTACTTTCTAGACATTGCAAACACTGAAAAGATACATTGCGCTCCCTACCTGGTGCTGGAACATATATAAATCTTATAATTAATACTGAATACATTGCACTTGCTACATTTTTGTGAATGACGTGAGGATGACACATGTTGTGAATGGTACATGAACAACGCACTGAAAACTACACTTTATTAACTCTGTAATGCACTTGGGTTGTTTCCTTGCATAAATTCAGTAAACACATGGACACACATGTTTACAAAAGCACATACAAAACCCTGAACAAATTTAACACTAAAATTTGGGAACTACTTCCAGATCATTGTGCTACAGCAGCACTCTGACGTCACATGATGGGATCTGTGTTTGTGTTACATTCATAATTGCATCTTACAACACTGCACTGCACTGCTCCCTCGTCGAGGATGTATTCCAACTGCACAACGCTGTTGCGCCACGGCTGTCAAACGGGCTTCGGGACACTTGGCACATATCATGTAATTAAGTAAATGCTCCCCCAAACCTGCATTGGAAGGAGTGTAGAAATTCCTCACATGCTAAGCCATAGCGAATTAACGAATTCCACCAAGCCTTTGCATAACCTTGCAGTTGGTTTCCAACACAACTTGCTCACTTTCTTCGCTAACTCAGTGTCTTTCCAAATGTGATGTGCAATTCTTTAGAAGGGGTAAGGTCCTTATTCGGTTTTCCAGCGAACATGAGTAGCATCTGAAAATGTGTCGGGTTGGGTTCTTAGTAGTTTCGAGATACATGGTGAATGTTGCTGTCGTTTCTTGCTGCCTCTCGGTTATTGATATGAAAAATAATTAATCGATTGATATGTAACTTTGAAAAATATCGGTACATCGATGTTTCGATATTATCGAAATTTTCATTATTATCGAAATTTTCGGTATTATCGAAATTGTCAGTACTATCGAAAAGTTCGGTACTATCGATACTTTCGGTATCGTCGATAATTTCGGTAGTATCGGGAATTTCGGTATTACAAAGAATTTAGGTATTACTGATATATCGAAAATTCCAAGTAACTGTTCGGTAAAATATCGATATTACATTTATTTTATTTCGAACAGCCCTAATCGTCGTTGTCATGGTGGGATATGGAATAGGCATGGTTGGTAATACTGGATGCAAATTCTGTGGAAATATGAGTGTGGAATAAAATGCCAGAATTTGTGGTAGGTATTGAGTAGATGGTATGAGTGGCAGAGGTGCTGTAAGTACGGTTGGCAAGTAGGATGTTGACTGAGCACTCGGCATTGCTCTATTTACATCTGTTACGTGCATGCTGTGGACATGTGACAGATGTTTATTGACACTTGCCATGGCCATGCAGTCGTAGCATGTTAACAGCGCTTCGTATGCCAACATTCTCTCATTTGCAGTTAAACATTGCTCATGTACCACCACATTGCAAACACAGCACTACTTGTTTCCATTACCACTTTCTCCTTTGAATTCTGCTATGTGACACTTGGTGACTTGCCGTTGAAATCCTGAAAAAATATCCTAGTCATAGGGTGTGTTTTGTGGTTTCATGCTGTCACTGCACTGCTTGTAATAAAAAGTTAAGTCCCATTATTGTTTCGGCCTCACACGTGTCTAGGCACTCTCTGTAGTATTGCATTTGACACTGAAAACAATTTAGCATAATTGTATCCTGGCTGCACACAAATTTGCTATGCCCTTATCCCCACAAGGGCATGGAGAGTGGTGTCAAAAACGTCCACAATAAAAACCCCTTTGACACACAATGGAGAACCTTGTTGAACAGAGAAACTAAATAAACCTAGAAAAAAATAAACAATAGCATAAAAAAGAATGCAAACCCATTAAATACTGCAAAGATTCTTTTATATATTTTTTAGAATTGCACCAAACATGAGAAATGATTACTCGAGTATATATAAAGTTCTTTGGTTATATATGAATATATAAAATGAATAAATGTATAAATGGACTACAAAATATTTAAAACACAATATCTTCCATTGTTAGACTTAACCCAATATCACAATATGCAATCTCTAATAGTTTATTAATAATTATAATATTTGGCCCACAAAATCCCCAGATCAAAGGTGGGGATTTTACAAAAGGGGGAATTTCTTGCACACAGCAATTTAACTAACATTCTGACAGTTGTGAAAAGTGTATTATATTCTTGTTAATAACAATATTCTGGAGAAAGACGTTTATAATGAAAATGTAAATATGCTGCCTTATACTAAATGGCAATACTTTCAGCTTCCTTTACACTTTAATTCTTTGGGTAGACATTCAGTTTTACAAGGCACCTTCGCCTAAATGTAAAACTATCCTGGCTATCAAAACATTTCGAGGCCAAAATGTCAGACTATCATTGTAGAATAACTTTTTACCTCTACATGAGATCTCGAAATCAATTAATAAATTATTACAAAAGTTGGGCATAGGTAAACATTAAATCAGGTGGCTAACCAAAGCTTTAAAAAGTGATATTAAAATACTTAATGCTTATTTGCATTTAAAGAGTGTCTTAAAATGCCTAGTATGAAAATTTGCACCTTTACTTTATATATTTGAAAACTTTGTTACACTACATATATGCTGGTTTTTCATTAATTCATACAAAATGTGTGTATTTCTAAAGTTTTTATGATAGACATATTTTCTTAGATAGTAACCTAGCAAGCTCAAAAGTAAAAACAAAGTTTAGAGTCTCTCGCCAACATGGCACTTACAGCTCCTATTTAAAATCACAAAATATGGTTTGCCTAATTTTCGCCATAATGGCCTACCAAATTAAATTTCTGTTTCATATAACACACTGCACGCTTGAATGCAATTTAATAACAAAGAATTCAAAGAACATATTAACATTTTATTTGTGTTTCCAATACTGATACTATTTACTAGAAATTCTAGCACACCATGAAAAACATTGCAAAGTGAAAGCCATGTTACACAATTACATTAAAAGCCTTGGACAACTAAGAGACACAGTAATGCTCAATACATGTTAGCAATCAATCTAGATACATACACAATATTACTAAAATTGTGGTGGCTTAAAAATGTAACACATTTACTACAGGCTACCAGTTAAAAAACATGGAGCTACAATCCCAAAATTTTATAAATTTAAAGCTCTTATTACAGCATGTGGGGAATACCTGACATTAGTGCAATTATCATTACACTAATCTACGAGCACGTCCATGCACCAAAAGATTGTAAGTTAACCAAGAACATGAAAATGTGTGCCAAAGCCCTAGCCCATCAAAGTACATGCATCATAAAAGGAACAATTTAAAACGAAGCTTAAAATCCCAATCAAATGGCCCAGCAGGAAAACTTTCCCCCGTCAAGGTGAGCCATTTCGAAATACACATAGGAACAAAAAACACCTGCAACAATGCAAAAGAAACTGGCAGAAATATTGGGCAGCCAAAAACAAACAAATTACTTGAATTCATCAAGATTTCCACCATGATGTGGTGCTTATTAATTTTGAACGTGCAAAACCAGACATCCAAGAATCATGCAAGAATTAATGCACGCCCACAAACATTTAGTCCTCCTCAAGAAATGTTAACTATCAACAATTTAAGGCCCATGCTAAGAATTCACGCTTGGTGCACCCCCAATCACCATTTCCCATCTGGCCAACACTCCATGCACTATAAAAACTGCCTCAGACATATTTGGCTTAGTTACAAATTGCACTGACACAATTTATCGTCATCCTAGAAGCTACAGTCCAATGGCCCATGCTGTTCCGGACCGAAGTCAAATGGTAGTCAGGCAGAAGGTTGTTCACAGGGCGATGAATCAGACGAGAGTGACTCATCCCTATTAAAAAAATAGTAAGCACCGAAGAAGGGGTAAGGAAGGGGGAGGACTTAGGGGATTAAGGAGGAGAAGTCACTACCACACCAACGGCAAGGTGGTGAGCTAAGGCAGCGCGAAATTCAAACAGTGGTGCAACACTTATCTAGATGTTGTTGCTGCTGTCCTCGAAGGTGTTGAATCGACCTCGAACTACAAGTGAGTACTTTATTTATATAGCAAGGCAAGCAATGCCCTCTGTCGGGGTAGTATCACTGCTCAACCAATCATTGATTATGTGTTCAAATAAGGAAGCGAGCAGGACTGTTTATTATAGGGATATCTTGAATTCACTGAGGAATTAGGAAACTTTTGGCCATACAAGGCAACTGGCATAATGCTGGGCGTGATGCACAAGTGGCACGTGCATATAGGGCACGTGTAGATTGTTATCACTGGCTGATAGGCAGGATGGCATCACTGGTGTGGTGCAGAGGGCACACGCAGCGCACTCCAGCACCGCCTGCCTGCCGAGCACAGAAGCCAAAAACTACTGCCGGCTGCTCAGTACATGAGAAAAAGTGTGTGAGGTGATATCGCTATCGGTCGTGGCTCGGGCCCAAGGACGTTAATGTTGGACACCAGCTGCCGTATGGTCGTTGTCAAGCAGGCCGCTACGCAGCCCGCTGTCTTCTTCACCAAATTGCAGGTATGTGGAAGAGCAGAAGTTTTCCCAAATCGGGAGGCAGGCATATTTTTAATTTGAAGTCCAGGAAATGCATGACAACCTTTACAAATTTTTATTGCTGATGGTAATTTGGAAAATGTTCTGCCGATATGCTGTTTGAATTATTGACAGTTTTAATGGCATTGGTGTTTTCACTTTCCTGGTACAAGTCCTTTACCTCGTGGTTGTTCGCGACGTGGTTGTTGGTCGGACTGGACATCAAGGCACAACGACCGTATTTCGTGCCATATCGTATTTGTCTACCATATCCTGTGGGATATGCCATAGACATTAAAGCCAGAGCACCAGCATGTCTCTTGCCAGCCATTGTTTGTCAACACGACATGCATGGTGCGGATGTACGACATGGAAGCATGGCGTCGTGTTTAAGGGCAGGGTGAACTTCCCCGTCATGCGGCTGTCCCCACTGCATGCGCCTTTGGAGGGGGTTGACCAACCGCCAGAGGTGGTGGGGCGCATGTGCCCCTATCCACATGCCCGATCGATACCTCCCAGCTGGTGTGACATGGCAGGAGAGTGTGTTACCACACTTGTCCCTTTGTTTCATGCTGATGACGTGGTGGGTGGGTCTGACATCACCCACCAACTCAAGATGGCCGTATTTATGAAAGTTCTCGCCTCTGCTTCCATATTGGCCACTACTGCTGGTGTTTGGCATGCTTTTCCCTCGTGCCAAGTGGTGTATTTTCCAGGGATCCTAAGTCATCTGGATAGTGTATGGAAGGCATCAATGCACTGTTGCTGGTCCGTTGCACTCTTTCTGATGTTCCTTTTGCAGCTAGGAGTAAAATATTGCTAGAAAAATTATTGCAGAAATTTTTGTGTCAAAATTTTAGTGACAGAATTTTAGCGGGTTTTTGGATTCATGGGTTTAGAATAGTTGAGAATTCGCCACAAAGTTGGGCAACATTTGATTGTATGTGGTGAGGTGATGGCAGGTTAAGAGAAGATTTTCAGGAGATGTACAGTTTTAGGTTAGGGCATTTTTTAAATATTAGAGTTGTTGCCTGCACGATGTCGATATGATGATATAGCTGTCTCATGGAGATCTCTGGACTGTTGGACCGAATCACCACGGTGTGATTCTCTGGTGTTGATATAGTATTTGTCTGAATAAATTATGGTAAATAACTTACATTGTGACATGGTGGCCTATTTCGAGATAGCACACATGCCCCAAAATTAACGCAGTAGTTATGCAGTGCCATGTTGAACTTGAATATACACATAAACATTTGAAAAGACAGACTACACTTGGGAGGGAATTATAAGAACCCGTGCCCCAAAATGACTGTAGGCGAGCCAGAAATAAAACATGCAAAAATGCACTTCAACATAGTTTCACCTGTCTTGATGATTACACTTCACTCTGAGGTAAAAACTTTACATGCAACATAATTAGTTACTGTGAAATATTAAGCTACCCTGGACAATGCAAACCACGGGGGAGGAGCTTAGGTGTCTCCAGAGGAGAAAAGTAAAAAGGTTCTGGTAAAATTTAATAAAGATATTGTATGTTAAATGGTTGGTGCTAAAATGGTGTGGTCCACCGGAGTGCGATGTGATTCAGTGTAGCACTCACATGTCCAAAATGCTACTGACTGCTCTACCGTGGTGCCAACAACATCCCTGGTGGGTTTTGCATGCAATGGTGGAACTATGTTCTGACTCATTTGAAAATAAACTTTCTCAAACACACAAACACCCTCCAGCTTGCAATTCAAGATGTATATAAATTGACCTGATACTAAACATAACAATAACACTTTACACTTAGAAGAGATGGTGTGACCGGGAAACATATGAGAGGTAAACAAAAGGATCTTGGAAAATAAACATTTTAATGAACAATAACACTCAAAGGGTTTTTTCTAGGGACGTACTTTTAAGTCTTCTATGCTACGGATATGGCGGCAATCGTCGTAAATCCCTATGCCCTACTTGCACATTTTGTGTTACATCGTACTGTGTCGCACTATGCTACTCTGGCTATGCACTACACTGGCTGCACGCCGTTACACACTTCGGGCACTGCATGAACTCACTGTCTTTGCGCACGTGTAGAGCACTGATCCATGCTGTGTTGAGAAGTTGGTGTGCAGTGGGAAATATACGGTCTGAGAGGAGGGGATCGCGGCAGGCATCAGCCCTTAAACGCCCCGTGAAGTGGGAATAACTGTATGCAGACACATACTTTGAGGAAATGCCAGTTGTATTGTGAACTCAATATGTGAAGGAACAAAACAGTTAAGCAGGCATGTGGTACGAGGCCACACAGTGGCCAATGTTGCGAGACAAGAGTGCCAATTAAAACAAAAAAATATTTGAAGCGAAAATTATACTGGAGTGGCCGTGAGTCTTCTCTGGAGGGTGGCGTCCTATGAGGTGCACTATGAAGTTGATTAAAAAGGTTTCAAAATAAATAAAGGCTATTGCAGTTACGTGATAAGTACAAAGAAGCTTCACCTCCGAGTCGTATTTGTGGCCAGCCCTGGCGCCCACTGAATTCAGACTGAGAAAGGATCAGTGTGGCGACACTAACGGAGTTACGCTCGCCCAACAAAACAGAAAATCCCTCGCTCGAAAAAAGGTATGAATAATATGAGGCATATAGATCCCTTGAAATAATTGGTAATTGAATGGCATTCGATGCGAATAAATTATACATGAAAAACAGTGATAATATTTTATGTGAAAATAATTTGTATAGTTTCTGAAAATTTTGCATGAATTTCTTATCTGTGGTTGCTGGAACATAAAGTACATAGAAAAAACGTATAAGCCCTTACAGAATATATTAACATAATTCAAACACATTGTAATTAATGTTACCATTTATATTAATTTGCCATAATACATTTGTGGTGAACTTTAAGTTTTAGCATCCCACCAATGCCATCAAAACACTATTCATTAGGAATGCAAAGCACTATTAATTCAAATGAGTATTAAATTATAACACTTTAATTATGAATGACATGATGCACTATTTAGATTTATGTAATATATAAGGATTAATTAAATACAAATGACCACGTGGTAGGCACTTTGTATTACTCGTGTTACATGTTTATTGCAGGGATTGAACTGCATTCATTTACTGCATGTTATTTAATTATTATGGTAATTGTTCAAAAGTGTTTTACATAACTTATTCACTTTATAGCAAGTTATGCCTTGTGGCATGTAAAATATTTTCACTGATTCAATTGGTTGAGTTTTGTGGCTTGGCCCCCGGTCAAGCGACATGCGGCCTGTAATTAGGCTGGACGGTTCCTACCTTGATTTACAGAGGGTGTATGTGTGTCAACAAGTGTTCCAGGCGAAGCCATTGATGGTGTCATACTAGACTATATAATTAAAACACAATAACAGGAAATATAATATGTAATCCCAGTGGTGTTGTGTATCAGACTGAAAACTATGCAAGGCAATTTTAATTAATGTTATGATTCTCCTGTTTTACTAAGTTGGCCTGAGGGTGATACAGAGTAGTCTGAACCAGTTTTACTCCCCCCCTTCCCCCCAATACATTTAAATCACTGAATTCCTGAGACAAAAAATACTTAGCACTATCAGTTCCAATAAACATAGGCGAGCAAAAAACACTACTCTCCATAACTACCTTACAAATTTCCGCTGCCTTTATGGTACATAATGCAAAATAATAAACCAAATTTTGTTGAAACTATCAATAACTTCTAGGACAGACATATTGAGAGGTACTCCGCAAAGGACTCATTACATTCAAATAAATGCACTCCCACAGATACGATGCTACAGTACCTGCATATTGTCCTTCGGGATTTTGGTTTTTAGGTACATACAAAACACATATAAGCCCTTACAGAATATATAAACATTAATTCAAACACTCTTATATAATGTTACAATTTATATTACTTTGCCATAGTAAATTTGTGTATTGAAGTTTAAGTTTTAGCGTCCCACCAATGGCATTAAAACACTACTAATTAAGAATGCAACGCACTATTAATTCAAGTGAGTACTAAATTATGAACACCTTAATTATGGATAATATGATGCACTATTTGGATTTATGTAATATATAAGGATTAATTAAATACAAATGACCACCTGGTCGGCACTTTGAATCGCTCATGTTACGTGTTTATTGCAGGGATTGTTCTGCGTTCATTACCTGCACGTTATTTAATAAGCTCTAATACACGGGTTATGGTCTTAGCCCACCCTACGTATCCTACATGATAAGATTCGTGGTAGTTTTTAAATACCATTTTGCCCTTAGTTTTTCAGGTACAAAAACTCTGAAGTTGTCTCCTGTTGTCCATGCTCCTAAAAATCCTTTATAAACTATATAACAGTAATTTCCATTTTTAATTTTGGTCATTATCTGTTTATATTCCATATCAGAATTTTGATGTTCATTTGTATCAGTGAAACCACAGAGAAACATTCGGGGCGTATTTAATTCTAAAACATTTATGCCACTAGACTCTGAATCAGACAGCTGACTATCTATAGGTGCGCCATTCTGCACCACCTCAAATTTTTCTCCCCAGTACATGCGTGAATGCATTAGTAACATAATTATAGTTCCTTTTATATGTTGCACAATGAATTTAAAACGAGGTAGTCGCACTAGCCAAAGTGCCAATCTACCAGCTAGCTTCTGAGATTTTAATAACCAGCTATGCTCTTGGTTATCTGTAAAAAAAAAAAAAAAAAAAAAAAGTAAACAGCACATGATCTAAATAATTGACAAACTTTTCCATTGCCTATATACCACATAAACATTGTTTTTCATAAATTGTATAGTTCTGTTCTGCCTGAGTTAATGGTTTACTGGCATATACTACCAGCTTAAAACGAGCATCCTTATTTTGTTTCAAACATGACCCAATGCCTACGAAACTTGCATCATAGTGAAAAAAAGTTCTTCGGAAAAATTTGGCAAATGCAAGACAGGAGGATTAGCTAACATATCTTTGGATTGTGGAAAACCATTTTCTTGTTCTGTATTCCATGCAAACAACATATTTTTCTATTTAGCTGATATAATAGTTCAGTAAGATCAGAAAAATTTTGGTTAAATTTACTGTAAAAAGCAACCATTCCTAAAAATCTTTTACGCCTCTTAAATTTTTAGGTTGAGGAAAATTTACAGCATATTTAACATTCTCCTTATCAATACATAAATTACCCTCGGAAATAACAAACCCTAAATATCGCGCATGCTGGTGTGCCCGACTTATTTTTTCTGGGTTCACCACCTGACCAGCCTTTCTTAATGCATCAAGCACAATTCGCAAGGTTTTAGGGTGTTTCTGTAATGTGTTACAGTACATGCACGTATCATCAATGTATGTGAAAACAAACTCATACAAGTACAATCCTAATACGTGATTCAACACTCTAGACATACTTTGGTGTAGTGAATTTACCCCCATGGGCAAATGCATCCACTGGAACAACCTCCAAGGAGTACAAAATGGTAAGGATGATCTACTTTTCAGATGTAATTCAAACTAAAGTAAAGCTGAATATAAATCCAAAATTGTGAAATAATTTGATTCTTGTAAATGGTGAAAAATAATTTTCATGACTGGCACCAGATATGAATCTATATACTATTTTTTTTTAATTTTACGGCACTCAGATATTTACCTATATTGATCTGGGTTTTCTTTGGATAACAGAAAAGATGGGCTAGCATACAGATTAGTGGATTCTTCCACAATTCCCTGTTCCTGTAGATAATTAATTAACTGTTTACAGATTGTAATTTGGGAGAAGGCGCACAATATGGCACACACACACTATAGGATCCTTATCTTTTAATTCCAGAACCACAGGGATTTCTTTACAGTGCCCTAACTTTGACGTAAGCATATCACTATATGCAGGTTTCAGCTCCTCTAAGGCCTTTACTATTTCTTCAGAATGTTGCATCAACTGAATTGTATGGCAATGGATAGGTTGAACTTGTAAAGTTATTACTGTCTCGGAGGGAAAGTAAACTTCAACACTTTACTGGCTACTTTAATACATGCATGGGTGCTTCCAAAAAAATCACTACCCAATATCACATCTCGTGATAGATTTCCAAACACACGGAATGGCACTTTCCTTGAAAACTGTTCAATTTTAATTTTTATCACAGCTACAATAATTGACTTTATAAATCCTCCGTCGGCTAAGGTAAATACTACGGACTGGCCCCCTTTTATTTGCACAGTCCCTTCCGATGTTTCACACATGATTAAATTACAAGTTTCCTGTTTTATAAGAGATGCAGAAGCTCCCGAATCTACCAATGCGGACTTGGTTAGATTGGCAATTATTAAAGGAACGTAGAACAACCAATACCTATTAAACACATTTGGGTATAAACCAGCACCTATCCCCACAGGTTTTTCTCGCAATAGACATTTCAATTGCATGTGACCAGGCTTACCGCATTTATAACAAAGTATTACTTTTACTAGTTTTCGACCATCGGACTTTTGTTTTACATCTAACTGGTCCCTGTTTCCTGGAGGTATTTCTTTCCCATCATAATCTACCTTTTAATAAAAGTATTTTTCCATTGAGTGATTTACCCTAGAACAAATTTCACATTTTTGTTTCCCTTTTGGGTTTTATAAAATCATTTTGCAGTCAGATGTTTTGACCGAAAATTAATTCGACATTGCTGCTTAGATTTTATTTATTTATAGGTTGTTCACGATAAACTGATCACTTTTAGGCCATCCCAACAGGCATTAACCACGAATAAACATATCTTGTTGCATCATTAGGCATTAAATGTTGGTGGTGGTCAAATGTATATACTGTGTTTATTAGTCTAATTGCAATGTTAATATTAAAAAAGAAGCAGAAAGATGGAAATTGGATGAAAGGAAAAATTTATAAGGGCCTTGAAAAGAGCTCACTTTACCGTGCACAGCCTGTATTTACTTTTTGCTTGCAATCGCCAAAAGTGAATTATATTTAAATTACTGATGCTAAAAATTCTTGTAATTTTTGTAGCTTTGAGGCAAAAGTAAAAAACTATCTATTTTCGGGCAATAAGTTGAAAATCATTATTTCTACTAAATTTGTTTACGTGCATGACAACTCCAAAACATCTACCAATATTATTGTATCATTTACAAATTGCTGCATGGTTTCGCCCGGACTTTGAAATCTTTCTAAGATTTTCATACACTGGTGATCAATGTCTACTGGAGTACCTGTTTGCTGCAGCATCACCTGACAAAATTCATTGAAGGACATACTCTCACGTATAGCTAGCCCTACAACACTTTGCAAGGATTTGGGTACTTTTAACATAATGGCCACATATAATAATGCTATTTCACAGATGTTAAGTGAGTCTGCTTGCGCCATTTGGACAAGTAATTTTACAACTGTGCTCAGATTTAAACTATGCACTACCTCGAACCCATCCCTCAGACTACTTGACTAGTGCTTTAGATGTTTGAAGATGCGAATTGTGACAGAATTACTATCTCTTGCTGACCAGCAACTCCTCCTTTCCTCACCAAATCCCACATCAGGTAACGCAAGACCTCAATTCTATCCTCTCGATTATAGATGATACCCGCATAGGTAATGGCATTTTACAGAGATTCCTTACTCAAGGAATGTTTCAAGGCAGTACGAACAGTTCCTGCAGAAGTCATTTTGTGGATTAGTTTGATGCACCACAGCCAGGTTCACTCCCTTGATCACTGTAGCAAACCTAAATTGTTTTTCAAGTAATGTTGAAATTCCTATCTTGAAAACCTCTTTCCGCTAATTTCACTGGGCAAGCAGAGTTGCACAGTTTTCTATCTACATGTGACGGTTTCAGCCACCACATGTGAATAGATCTTTGTCTCTATATCTTGTCAATGAAAATGTTAAAGTGAAAGAAAAATAGAGACACCCAGAATGTCGTTAAGGGTTTGGGTTTGCATAGTGAAAGAATTCTGATTCCAAAAATAGTTTATATATATTTCCAATTCGTTATTCAACTTCCCCTGAGGGGGATATGAAATATCTATAAAAATATATATATAAAAAGATATTAAAGATTACAATTACATTTTTCCCAGAATACCTTTTGCGATTACATGATTCAATTACATGATGAATACAATAGTAAAAGGTTACGTAACTTTAGTATATTCATCCAGTGACCCCTCCCCCCGACCACTTTAATTAAAATCAAGGAACAGCCATTCCTTCTCGATTAAAGTCCCTGGCCGGTCTCTCGTCACAAGGGAAAAAACAGGCTTTACATACAGAATAATCCAAAGCTTCTCAATCATTTTCTAACATTCTTCGTCCTGATATACCCCTGTTTGCATCGTGGCTGGCTGGCGTCTCATTTTCATGGAGTCATGCAGGAGGAGAGGAGGACAGCCGGCGAAGCTTCGAAGGTGGAACCCAATCACATGCCACGCACTTGGCGAGCAACGGTCATGCCAGCAACAGCAGAGTGGGGGTAAGTCGAACGGGTCCTGTCGCAGCAAAGGTAGCAGTATCCAAAGCCCCAAGTGGAAACAGCTTTTCTAGGCACCATGAACTTAGGCATAGGTTCTATATACAGGATACCGTCACAATCTCATCCATTCAATTTATTCTCGAAGGAAATTCTGATCTGGTGGGTGGTGGAGAGCTACTGTTGCCTCTGCCATAGCCATCCCCTCCTTAGTCTGAGAATAGTGGGCATCAGAGAAGGTCGCATCACACGACTCGGGAATGAAGTAATGTTTGCACGGCGATCACTTCTCTGCAACAGACTTGATTTACTTGAACCATGTGTACACATTTATTTGTGCACACCCGAGTTCACCTCCCTTCTGGGTGCTGACACGCTGCCCCTCTGGCATAATTCTCATATGTTCAGCTTCTGTTGACGCTTTTCTCCAGGCAGCTTAGGCCAGTGTGGGTCCTCGTGCCACTCGCACTCTTCATGTTTCTGTATACTATCGCGTGTGGAATATCTGCACTACAACTGGTATATTTGAAACCAATGTGTATGTGTACTTTATTCTTGTTTCACAGAAAACATAAGGGCAGAAGCTTCTTTATCACCGTTAACTTACCTGCCACATTACAGATGTCATGTAAATGACTTATTGGGTGTTTTATGAAAATTAAGTGTTTTTAAGTCTGTGCATTGAAACGGCGTGCTAGGGAGCCACAAAACGGCTGTTCGTGAGTGAGTATGTTTTCCATCGTCTACCTAGCTGACGATTTTAGTCACAATGTGTGACCTAGTTAAGACACAGAGCGCAGGCTCATTCAGCCCAGGTGTTTCGACCGTAACTAATGTAATAAAAATATGCATCTTCTGTAATACTTTATTCAAATAAATCGCAAGTATCTTAAATACATTTTTTAATCAATGATTGATTTTAAGATTATCTTATTTCTCACAGTCATGGATTCTCCATATATACTTACTATTAATTACATATAGAGATCTTATTGCATAGAATGAGCAGTAATTAGCACTTACGCCCCAATATTGGAGCACCATTTCTGGATTCATGGGCCTAAGTCACGATCTGGAATCTGTGCTATGGCGTTTATGATTCAAATATATACTCTAAACTTAGACGGAAACACATGGAAAAAACCCTCAGGAGTCACAGGAATTGGAGTAGACCAATTGAGCGAGCGAGGTAAGGGTACTAACAACCAAAAGAACCAACGAACCATAAAATGGACGATCAAACGAATGATTAGTTGAGTGTTTGGGTAGTAGAGTGGTTAAATGAATGAGCAACCCTTCATACGAACTACCTTAGCTTATGCCTATAAATGGAGTCACCGAGTGCAGCAAGCACGCAACCAAACAAAAAGCTTCTTACTAAACCGTTTTCCCTATCAAACAAAGCACAAACCTTCTATAGAATAATTATCAGAGAGTGAGAGATAAGCAGCAGGGTGTTTAGTAATTTCAAATATCACTCGTTTCAAGACATTAGTAGGTGCTGTAAGAGGGATAATTATATTCGTTTTCCAAAGAAATTAACCAAAATCAAGCAGCTCAAATTTGCCCACGAAATTTACATTCAAAGTTGAAGCTGTCCACAACAAATACACATTTAGGGGACCTAAGTTATAAGAAATGGTATGAACGATGAGACGTCCTGCATCTTTGGAAAGTCCCGTTTTTTTTTTTTTTTTTTTTTTTTGTAACGGCGTAGATTTCTATCTATGCCTGCCCTACACGGAGTATTTCACTTCGGAAATTATATTTCCTGCATTTGGTCTGCAACTGGAATCAACAGCACCTACCCAAGCAACTGAAGGAGCAGCTACATGGAGGTTGTGGAGTGGGTCTGTCATCCACCAGCACATCAGCAGTGTTCCTACCCTCCGAACACGACGAATAATAAATCTCTACTGCCCGCTTGACGTCGCTAATCATGGCTGTGTTGCCAAACTGATACGTCGTTGAGGTAGAGTGCGAATGCGAATGTTTGTGATATGTCGTGATATCTTCTTCTGGGCGTTGTTGCCAATATGTGCACATCTAAAACAATCTAGAAACTTTTCGTGGTCTGTTGGTACTATTAAGAACCAAGAAAACGCTTTCCTGAGGCGATACAGCATTTACGGTTCAACCAAAGCTCATGGACTAAGACATGACGATCAGCAGAAAGAAATGGTGGCTCTCATGCTAAGATAAGTGTAATTTGTTTATTTGAAAATTTAAGAGTTGGTCAGAATATTTTAGAGACCACTTTTTAAAGCTTTGAAGTGAAATCATATAGTTGAGAGAACTAAACGTAGGTTAGGTTATAATAGGTTATATTAAGTTAGGTTACTTTAGGTTACGTTACCTTAGGTTAGGTGGTGTAGATCTGGTTGAATACAACATAAAATTACACAAATAATATAATATAACAACACATTATAGGTTATTTTTTTCATGTATTGATAAATTACTATCACTTACTTTGCAAGGACTAAGGGCGCTGAGTAGATAGATATTTTTTTGGTAGCCAGCCAAAAGCCAAGTGCGCAAACCATTGTTTTTTCCACCCCCGCGCCTATGCCCTTTATGGGTAATGCAACGTATTAAGCATTTCCTTTAGCTTATCACGGTGTTATTAGTAGTTAGACTGTTCACCTTCAACCAAGGTGAATAGGTCTCAATCCCCGGCCGGGTTACCCGGATTTTCGCAAGTGGTAATCGTGCCAGAAGATGCTGCTTGTCGGCTGGTTTCCTCGGGGAAATCCCATTTCTCCCGCCCTTGCATTCCAGCGCTTCTCCATTCGCACCTTATTTCACTCTCATCGGCTCTCAAGACCTCGTTAAGAGCCGCCCAAACCCCTCAACTCAACATTCATTGCACACATCGAAAGATAGCAATAAGTACAATTGCATTAAATCTGTTTATCACATACTAATTTTTCTTTAACCGTGACTGAACGTCCTTAGCACATTTTCACTACTTGTAAAACTACTGGCCAAGGTAACTTAGTGCGGCTATTACCACACTGAGACAACATGTTCGAAGGGAAAATCTTCGAAGTCACTATCTGAATCAAAAGCAAAGATCCTTTCGGACAGTGTAGGCTCATCGCGATCTTCTGCACAAGGAGATGCTAATGGGAACCTTTCGACACCAGACGGGCCAGCAACACCGAAAACTTGCGTTGCTGGCCCCTCAAATATGTCTGATATGGAAAACGAACCATTAGAACTTCTGAAGAAATTCTTGTGACTTCAGGTTCGACAAACCTTCCCCTTTTATCACAGGTCTGTTTTCACATTCCCACTAGGGACGTGCGGCCTCCACTATTTAGAAACCAGTCTCTATTAGGTGGAGGATCATTCGACACGAACCAAATTGTTTTTTCCACGAAATTACTTTACTCAAACCACCTCTAACTGGGAGTCGCGCAGACATAGGCTACATTTCATATAGGCGTTTGATAAAACTGCCTCAATGATATTCGTGTTTATATTCTTCAAATACAATAATTGTCACTCTTCCTCCACAAAAATTATTAATTTCTCTTCTCGGCAGATTTGGAACAAATTCGACAGGGATTCCCTTTAGTGATTAATTAAAAATAACGTGTACTGGGTAAATCAGTTATTACAATACATACTTAAATTATGGCTGAATGGGATGGAAAATGATAACATTTGAATTATTTCAAACATCAAAGATGGCTATCAAAAGCAAATTTGTCATATGAATAAAATGTAAAAATTTCAACCAACTCCTGCCAAACTTTGATGCCACAGAGTCTTGAAGAATATCGTGAGCACTAAAGGATCGGCTCTACTCCCACTTTAGAATTCCTGCCGACATTTATGTCCGTGCCAATTCATTCTGTTGGATGAATGGATGCATTGACAGCTTTATGGGTGCCACACATATAACACTTCAGCAGACTCTTAAAGACCTAATATACGAGTCTAAGCCTGTATTAAGACCTCTAGTTACACATCAGGTTAAATGTTAATTTCCAGCTGGTGCAATATAGTGTAATACGGCCTCTAGTTATTGCTAACTAGAACTGTTATCAAGGGGTTAAACTATCTATCACTTCAAGTGGTAGACAAGCATTTATACCTTTAGATAAGTTTCAAGAGGGTGTATCAAATATCAGGTGGTGGTGTATTGCTTATATGCATGTTGGTTTTAGAGGTTATGTAAAAATAAGAATTGAAGTTCTTTGCTATTTCGAGTGTTATGTATAATATTTCTGCAAAATGCAAGTAAACCTGGCGAATTTCGACAACGACACAGAAGATTAGTTTTGGAAATTGTATTTCTTTAGTTTTGGGAATTGTATTTTTTAATGAAAACTATTGGGGAAAAAAATATTAGCACTAGGCTTAGTGTAATTTTGAGGAATAGGATGCCTTGAAATGTGTGAAATAAAATATTTTCCCCTTTTATTGTGAAATATTAAAAAATATAATTAAGAAATACATGCACTAACCTCAATCTTGAATGGTAAGAAACGAGTCACAGGCATTGTGATAACCTGTCATGAAGTTAAGCAAGCTGTACGAGGATTTACAGTAATAATTGCGAACAAATATGTTGTTTGCCTGGGCTTATAAAGCCCAGTGTTTCATAGTTGGAAAATGTGTTTCGTAGGTTTTATTTAATTCACTTTTGCTAAAGAAACATTAACATATGTGTATTATTCATAACACATCTCGCACTCATTACTGACAACTTAACATAAGCCATAACACCAAAAATATAGTGACGTTTATTGCCAACATACACATTAACAAACCAAAACCTTGGAATACTTATCTAAAGGATAACATAATTAATGGAATGTTCATAATACAGGTTACTATCAAATATCTTATCTATGGAACAGCTATTCCACAAATTTATCTAGAGGTCCTAATACAGGCCCTATGTGTCCACTGTGAAAAACCTCTTTCAATTTTGATAGTTCGCTATTTACTGTGTCGCGATGCTTTCGAATGTCGAGTTTTGAAAGTCTCTCGATGTGCTTATAACGACGGTTTTGACTGTTGCCTTCTCGACAACAAGGAGTTCCGAACGCCACATATCGATCTTCAGCTATATAGCTTCAAACCACAGTACATAATGGTTGTGATTTTTGTATTTGATGGGAATTCTTGCGTTTCGTAATCAGATACTTCAAATTGTTCTCTGCTTTGGATTGGGGCGAATGTCGTGCTATTCTAGACTCCCTTTCACTATTAAACTTATAACTCCTAAGTATATTATGGAAGCCCAGAGTCAGAAAGAATTAAAATCTCTCACTGATGGACACGTTATGAATACAAACCGGAGAAATATATTTGTATTACCTTAGCATTTTGCCAAAATGAAAATGAAAATCGTACAAACAAAATCTCTAGCCGGGAACGGAATTGAACCAATTGAAATTGAATCGACTTTACGTCGATTATTTTTAATAACTTTTGGCCAATCGAGTCGTGCTAGGAACGCTGTGAAAACGTGGTGCCACGCCTCTATGACTGTCAGTATGAGACCGTAAAGAATCGTTCCTACCAGGGAAATTTAATAAATAAATCCGTACCCTGGTATTGTGTGCCGAGTATGACCACACGCGTGCGCTCACACACACACACACACACACACACACACCGTGAATGAAACAGTGTAAGGGACATTTACTGCCTATGAATTTTTCGAACGAAATTCAGGTTACGTCGTTCTGTGTACATTTATTGGTTTATGTGCATCTGCTTCCAATGTATGGTATTCTGCGGCCGAGGATGGTTTCTGCACATCCAGATTTATAACACTCTTATTATTATGATTTGTAGCTATGTGCTGAACATAAGCGGAGATCTTAAAAGTTCGCTGGTGGCTTCAAATTTAGTGTTGGCAACTATGCTTTTGAAACATTAATGCGAACCGAAGCAAGGAATAGATTTTAGTCTACGGGGAAGTTTCCACTCACCACATATGTTATAGCTTTGTTCTCCTTATCTAGAACAAGAGTGGAAAGGAAGGTAACCAGTGGCAAATGACGCGCATATCAGGAGACTTGCCAATCAAGACGGCGAAGCCTTTACACGACGGAAACGAACTAAACAGAAGTGCGAAATGCTCGCGGACATTGTCTCGTAAATTGCAGCGCAAAGTTGTGAGATGTGAAGGGAGCAGATAATTACTCCAAAGAATCTACTGTCACCAGGGACAATACACAACGACAATCGAAGTGGTAAGTGTCGTCTCAGAACCCCATATCAAAAATAATAATGCACGTAATCGGGAGGAGAGATACAAATGTCTACTTTGTTGGGTACTACAGTAGCATCGCAGCGAGTCCTCATCAACTGCAGCTGCTTGACGTTTGTGAGGAAATGAACTTGGCTCTACTTGTTTCCCACAGTAACAAATTCTTCATATATAGTATTTAAAAATTTGGGCTTTCGGTGCATGTAGTATATCTTAACAGTTACATCGAACTTGACTATTCACTGTTACCTGTAAACAAAATAGTATAATGTAGAGTATTTTTTATTTCGTGGACCACGCTAAAAAAAAAAAATTACGTTGAATGTCGGTCCGTAGAAATAGAGAAAATTATATTACTTATTGTTTTGTGCAATAAAAAGGTTTTTATTTTTAATATTAAACGTTAATATTTGTTCATGAAGATATAGACATATAACTCAACCAAATATGAAGTGGATCTGCGCACCATCCCAGCTCGTATAGTCCATTCTCGGTTACTTCCCACTTTCCTGAAACCCCGTTAAAGTTCTATTTCCAGGATATTCCTTCGCCACATGCAAACAAAGCTTAATCGAGTCTAGAAAATTACACTGAAGGGCCAGTGCACCGCATTCGTGCGCACTCACTGTAATGAAGTCTTGCATAAGAACTATTTCTTACTAGGGATTACAAACATGTAGCCTATTCGCGGTTTCTTCACACTTTTTGAATCAAACCTTTGAAAAATGACCCCATAATTGGCGTGTTCAGTTATTTTCAAAATACGCCATGTAGCACATAAGTTTTTATACCCTTTTTAACATGAATGTATCTTATTTTTTCGTTAAATTGATGTTTTAACGGTATTTTATCTGTAAATTATATTAATTCGTTTAAATTAAATATGCATAAAAACAGTGATAAAACACGTGTGTTGGTAGCTCCTAGTGAGAAATAGTTATCATGAAAAATATAATTGCAAGTGAGTGCGCACGAATTCGGTGCGTTCTCCTTTGATGTAATTATCTAGACTTCGTTCAGCTTAGTTTGCACTAGGCGGAGGAATATCCTGCATTTAGAACATTAGTAGGGTTTCAGAAAAGTGTGAAGTAACCGCTAATGTATTATAGATATTGTCTCCCTGTTTTTATTCATATTAACTATAAATGCAACTTTATAATTTATAAATAAAATATACGTAAATGTTCAATTTAACCAAAAGGTGATTTTTCCCAGATTTGATTCAAAGAGTGAAAAGATACCCCGAACTAATTATACGTATTTGGCCATAGACGGCATGGTTGGGTATGGCCTAGTTTATTTTCACGCCTTATACCTGTTGCTCTTTTTACAAGACAGTCTTAATTACAGCTGAATTAATTAATTTTTTCGCCGTAAGTTTTGTATAATTTTGCGCGAAGTGCTCGAATACCCTATTTAAACAAAATTTTGACCGTTTTAATTGTGGTTTTGCTCAGAACTTTTTTTTTAAACATGAAACGTTTCTACGGTTGCAGAAAGTTAATAGAAGCAGATTTCCCCGCAAGGAACTAGTATTCATATCCATGAGACAAGTTCAAAACAGCTGCGATATCTCAAAAACGTGACTCAAAACGCAAATTTGATGACCAAATTTAATTTATTTACATTCGATACTGATCAGTTCAGTTTTTTACGAGCGTAGGGTTACTCTATGTATCTTTACACAATAATGGTAAAAAAAACTCGTAAGATCCACGATGAAGTGTCAGGGGCAATGCTATCCCGAAGGAAAGCAAAAGCCACCAAGAACAAGAAATAATTACAAGTTGAGACTGGTGCAGTCCATTCATGGTTACTTCACACTTTTCTGAATCCCTGCTAAATTTCTACTTTTGGTTACCGATTGCGTATCCTTCCGCTACACATAAACACTGCCACGTGACTTCTGTATTTCAACTGTCAAATGCTTCATTTACTGTTTACAGCTGTTCAAGAAATCCTGTCATATTTCAAAAACTTTTACATACGAATATTCGCAATTTATGCCTATAACCATATTTAAATCAGCTTAATGAATTTTTAAAGATGTCTGTACTTTCGATATTTCTTACGGATAATATTTTACATTGTTAACAAATTTGCTGTACACGATATAGCACATTACACGTAATACACATTAATATTCTGCCGCTACTGTGTTCAACCCTGTGACAACTGTGGGAGAAAGAAATGTAGTATTTAGCCTCTTGTTATTGATGTGTCTTGAGTTATTTGGATAAAAGTAGGGCCTTAGTTTGAAAACAAATTAAAACGAAGGAGCAACCAGCTCAACGAAGAAAGTAAATTCAAACACGCAACTCGTGTCAGTTATTTTTTGTTCCCAACAGCGACAAACTCAAACCATGGCGGTGAATATGCACACAAATAGGCCTAGCGTGACTTTTATTCCGTTCATATTTATTTGCATAGGCACTTGGTTTTTACTATTTAATTATATATTTAAAATTTTCTGGCTTGGCTTAGTAATTTGTTGGGATTGTGGCAAACATTCAAATCACAAAAACGTAAGCAGTTACATAATATTGTTTCAAACACCTAGGGCGAAGTTACGTTGTGATTAATAAACAGACGTGACTTTAAAATAATTAACATCATCATAAAAACAGTTCACGGTTAAAAAGGATAAATTTTGCAATTACAATATTTGCAATTGCGCACACACACCAAGCTAGCGTAGCGACCAACATTATGTAGCCACAACTTTTCACATGCAACAGTCACAACACACATTACAGAATATTTATTACTGCCATGGGCACACTGACTTATCACATCGTAACTTATCTGGGTAGGTTTAAAAACCATGTGTAGCAACTTGATGCTGTAATTTGAAGTAGTTTTCTTAGCAAGAAAAATTTACGCTTCGTTGAGCAACAACAATACACCATGTAATGTTGCCACTCGCTACTTTTGCCAACTTCGGATTTGTAAACCTCCCACCATCACATCTAAATATATTATAATAAGTATTCAAACATTACAATCTCTTTTCAGTTGTAAACTAAAAAATGAAAAATCATTATTTTTTCTGTAATAAGTATGAAATATGCTAAAATTGAAAACATGTATAATTTCTGCTACTACAAGCGGTGCGAAACTTCCCGATAGATACAGAGAGAGAGAGAGAGAGAGAGAGAGAGAGAGAGAGAGCAAGAGCTACAAGCTCCGCTCCGCCGACAGCCTATTAAAATTTCTTCCTCGGTCGAAAAAAAAAACACCATGTTATTAGGGCTTACGCACCGTATCTTACGCTGATATTTTTACCTCTAACAATGAAATTTGTTTCCCTCAGAGCTACCTAAAAATTTAAATATTTCAATAGGCAATGTTTAATTTACACATAGCACACCAAAAAACTTGGTTAAAACAATATTTAAAGTGTGGGCTATTTCTCACTAGGCGTTGCCAAAACATAGCTGCTCTCGTATTGAAAATATTATAAGTTATAAAAGATACTAAGTTAAAGTTTCATTTATTCCAAAATATAATACTTTTAAGGTTAATCAGTGTTATGTACTTGTGGTATACAAGTTATTTAACAAACAGATTAACATATTATTCCCAGGGTGATTTTTCAAAGGTTTGTTTCAAAACATCCGAAGAAACCGTGAATGGACTATATGAACAGTACTTATTGCACTACACTTAAGTCTCCTTGTGAGACATCGTGCCGCCATGTTGGCAAACACATTCCTCCAGACGTCATGGCATGGAGTTGTAGAGGTCCCAAATAGTGCCTTGCGACAATCCATCCCATACAGCTTGAATATTCGCTCTCAGTTCCTGAAGATTTTGTAGTAGGGGTGCAGTCGCGATAGAGAGGCCAATAGCATCCAACAAATTTTCAGTTAGAGCTAGGTTTGGCGATGCGGCTGGTCACAACATAATATCCATGGCTTTAACCCACGCTCTTCATATGGCATGGGTATGAGGACGAGCGTTGTCCTATTGGAATAGAGCCATGGCGTGGGCGTACACAAACGGCAGGACAACTGGTTACAGGACCTCATTAGCGTACCATTGGGATTTAAAAGTGCCAGCGATGAAGACCAGAGGTTTTCGGGAACAGTAGGACATCGCATCCCACACCACACATAACACACCAGTCCGTCTGGACGTGCGACAACAAACCGTGCATCTTGATGCTACCTTACATTATCTCTACATGCAGATGCGTTTGTCGTGGTGTTGTGAATGGACCTTAACAATACATCCAACTCTGAAACCGGCCTCACACCTTCAAGGTAAAACCAGGACGCCTGGGATTGCGTCAAAGCAGTGCGACAAGGGTAATCCCCTCCACTAACCAGGGAAAGAGGCCAGCTATCTCTAAACGTTAAAGAACGCACCGATATAGGCCGACGTGAGGCGAGCCACCGCATATTTCTACGACCGACCAGACTACAGGGAAGATCACGGCTATGGGTATGTCCGCCTGACGCCATCCTGACAGCTAGAAACAGCCTCCAACATCAGGATTCATGTGGGGACTGTCCAACTTGTACATAAAGAATTATGGCGTACGGTGTACTTAACTTACATTATAATAATAACTTAATATTAATTAAAGTAACTCCCCGTTATAGTAACTCTTACAGTATTAAATTGTCTGTATCTCACATCATGAATAAAATCACTAGTTGTAGTTAGGCTCTACCATCTATAGTTACGATCCCTAAACCCCCTAGTTTTAAAATGAAATTACATTGTCCGTATTTTTAATTTATAAAAGTCGCCACCAGACAAAATCAACACTCGCACTGAAGATCACCTGCTGCCATTCTGCATGGCTCCGCGACAGTCGGTCACGATACCATTGCAGTCTGTGTGACGACGTTGATGTGGTGTTAAGGGGCAGTCGTCGTAACGGTCTGCGTGCATGTATTTCTGTGACATTCAGCCGTCTGCCAACGGCAGAGGCGCTGACAGGCTGCTGCAGGGTGGGCATCGCTGTTCGCTGAATACCCTCAATCGTGGCGGTTAGCGCACTTCGCTCATGTCGAACGATCCGTCGGTTCTCCCTTGGTATCGTCTGCGGCAGTCTCCCAGATCCTCCGTGTCGTGTGTGCATGTCTTCCTCTGTCAACTGGCGATAGCAGCATGTTACGGCAATATCTGCAAGACCTGCGTGGCGTGCAACACAGCGAAATGGCCATCATCCCGCTTCCCGCAGTCCTACGATGCGGCCTCACTCGAACACGCCCAAATGTTCAAAGTGTTATCAATGGGCAGATACTGGTATACACGAGCAGATTATGGCCGAGAGGTTCGTGCGTTATTTAAATTGCATTTTGGTTGGGGTTACATGGAAACAATTCCCGGGTGAATATTATCAATGCTAAACAACTGATTGCATTAAGCATACTGCAAAAACCAAAGATAATGTCCTACCTACCATTACAATTTCCATCCGTTCAAATCGTGTTTAAAAGAAATGAGCATACGTATGTTTGTATTAAATTATATAATTTGTACAGTTATTGAATTTGTAACATAGAAGGAAACAAACAAACTCAAACAAAGACATTGATGAAAAACTGTTTTCGCCTCATCTTTAAAACGCTGTAAGCCCAAATAGAACACTTGTGTTTACTCTTTACTTTGCTTGGTTTCAAACTTTCGAATAAAAAGGTAGGATGTTTGTGCTACGTCAGAAGATTGCTCGTGTTGATTGCTTGCTATTTTGGTTACATAAACACAGGCGAGATTCCAAACCCCGACATGGAGGGAGGAATTTGTTCAGTAACTATGCCATTCCAATGATACGAAAATTTTTTAACATTGTAGTCAACAGTGGTTATATTCACAACATAGAAATAGTTCATTTTGATATGTATCCATAAGGAAAAAATTTATTTTGTTGTCATGCTAGAAGATAGCATTGTGTGCGACCTATGATATGATTGGCCATAGTTCTAATCTTACGTTGCTAAAATTTTTTAATAAACTCGTGTAAATAAGTAAGAAAAAATTTGGTGTCTCATTTACCTAAGAATGGTAACGTCCTGCTCATGACTTAGTATACACTTCAGAACTGTCTCAAAAAGGAAAGTGGAATAGCTTATTTATTTTCTTTCATAAGAAATACCTTATATAAAACAAACTATGTCGAATCTGTATAACTGTGTACCATTACGCTTACTGTAATGTATGAATATAATAAGTTTAATTGAGAATAAAGAAATTTCATAGAATGTTGTTTAAAAACCTGTGAGCTGCAATACTACTATAACAATTTTGGCTGTTTGAAGATTGTCGTCATGAAAAACTAACCTTATTTCGATCTCATGTGGCTGACATGGCTCAGGAAATTTATAGCTTGTGAACAAAAATATTTATATATTTATATAAAAATATATTTATTTTTTAATCAAACTAATAACGATAAGATAATATGTAAATAGCCGATTCACCTGCACCTAGCGTCCTGGTGCGATGCCGCGGTGCCGCGGTGGCAGTATTAGGGCCGTGCCGGTTCCATTTCATTTTTGATTAATCGGATTATCGATTTCATATAAAAGTGATATCAAAAGGGTTAATCCCTAATCCAATTTCAATCAGATGAAACATTGTTCATCCAATTTTAATCCGATCAAAATTTTTTCGTAAATCCTTGATCCGATATTAAACCGATCATTTTTTTTTTTAGAATTCTGATCGGATAGAATGTAATGAAACTTTGATTGATTGATGCAATTAATTTAATTGAAGTAATCAATAACTGTCGTGCATAGTTTTACTTTGTTTTATGTCGTTCTTTTTTTATTTGGGGGGGGGTGAGGAACAGCTCTGGTAGATGTCAGGACAACGACTGGCACTCGACAGAGGTTTGATGTGTTGGGGACAGGGTGCGTGTGTGTGTGTGTGTGTGTATATATATATATATATGTGTGTGTGTGTGTGTGTGTTTTGAGTTATGTGCAAGAGTGGCATAAGTGTGTGTGTGTTTTTTTTTTCCTCATAGACGGTGTTGGGAGATAGGCAACTTTGAAAGATACAACTATTCCAAATGAATAACAGCGCTGATGTAATACACGCGAGAAATTTCGGAGTCTTTAAACGAATATAACGTAAATATATTTCAAACAAGTTCTACCTATCAAAATTTATAAATAGCCCGAGATAAGTATAACGAACACAACAACGTGATTAGCCTGGTGTCGACAAGTGCTAACTCACTAAACGATGAAAACTACTTGAGTCTCCTGTATGAAATAAATTAACTATCTACAACAAAGCAAAAGATGTCCCTATAAATTAAACCGCAGTCTTCCTAAACACAATAACAAGGTATTTCAAAACACATTAAAAAAATTACACTACTTGACACCTCCGAGTTGTACACGTACCTTAAATGATTTTAATATACACCCATTCGCTCGGGAGGTCGCTGCAGCACTGACTTGGATATACCACTTATGTCGAGTTATAAGCTGAACAAGGTGTTGAGTGCAAACAGAACCTGTGTGTGCGTCGGCCTATGTTTGATTATAGACTGAGCTAAAAACTCGGAAAAGAACGAAAAGATATGTGAATACGATTTACGTGACAAAGGGATAAAAATTATGTTTACGATGCACGTACTAATATATAAATTACACTAGTTGAATTAAAAAACACCTAATGAATCCGCAAGCGCCTCTCCTAAAATACGTTTTCTAACCTCCTGTACTGACTTCAGTCGAAAATGATTTGATAATTTGTTCAATGTTTTGTGTCATCCTCTGTACTTGTTTATGTGTTTTGGCGCAAACAGTATTATCTAGTGTTAAAATGTTGTATATTAATTTTTTGGAGCAACCTATACTTGCTTGTTTAATGCTGTGTGTTTTTGGAACACTCTGAAGTACCACAGAGAGAGATTTGCCTCTTTAAAAAAATGCTGTAAATAAATTTGTGAAATAACTGTGTTTGTATGTATTTTTATCTGTAAATATGTCTAAAATGAATTTTTACTTTGGTTCATAAAATCTCTTTACAACTGAAAACTTGTTCTCCTAATAAAGGAATAATATATTGATAAATAAATGTCTTTAAAAAAGGAGTGATTATGTCTCAACCGAGAGGTATTCTTAAATTTTCTAAGAAAAAGTATATTGAAACAAGTTAAAAGAATATGATTTCTATCAAAAACAAGCTATGTTCTTACTAACACGAAAGACTGTTGTAATGAAAAAATAAGGACAGAGGAAAAGTTCTGTTAGCGAGCACTCTAATCGCTTTTCCATAACTAACTTTATAATATACCATCCTGGAGAAGACATGGTTAATATTAGTTAGTTTCTGGGTTCGAGTCCCAAGTCGGTCATATACAATTGTAATCTAGTTTCTGTGTCCGAGTCTCAGCTAGGTTATGTATGATTGAAACCTTATAAACATAAACGGTTTAATCAACATAACACTGTTAATTAAACAAATATAAGTTTGTTCTTACACGTGGAAAAGCTACATATGCTCAATTTTATAGATACTTAAACTTAAATGAATCGCTTGGAATATGTCCGATTGAACATTATTAGCTAACAAATTTATACTCGCTTCGAATTGGTATACTTATAGAGTTTGCCAATATCTCAAGACATGAAAAAACCTTTACGTTTAGAGTTATACAGGTATACCAGTGCTACCTAGCTCTGAGCAAAGTCACAAACATTCAAGTTTTAAATTCAACGTCTTTCCAGTGCTACCAACCACAACCGAGATCACAGAGTGTGTATGCCTAACACCAACAACCCCCCCCCCCCCCCCCGTGAAACACTTTCGGTTTTATAATACCCTGGGGAACGTATCTCTTTTCACAAAGCAATCTGCCAAGGTCGTGCGCATCCCGTGGTAGGGAGGGCAGCTCAAGTCAACGATTTTAACTGTCGAGGATAGCAAGGCCAATACGCTTTCCTAGCTGAATTCAAACTCTCGAGAGAAAAAAATGTGATTTCTACTTTATAAAACTAAAATTCACTTTCCAAGCTCCATTACACAGGAAAATAAACATAGATTTAAAAAAAAATACACAAGATTTATATTTAAAAGAGAAATTATTATTTATGAAACAAGTTTTACTTGGCCATACACACTAACCTTTACATAAAGTTTTAAAATATCTTACAAACTATAATTCTAAGCATAGTGAAAGCATGATCGTACACATTAACGGAAAATATCTGTATATGGTTAGCGTGAATATGATTAAGAATATAGGCTACGGTATAAGAAGAAGCGAACATAATTTACTTAGTTCGTAAAACATAACACGTTTCTTCAACTCGACAAGGAATCAAGGTGAAAACCATCTCTAAGGGAGAAAGTTGGATTTCCCGTTTCACTGTTGGACAGCAATACCACTTAGAAAACTTTCAGAGCTACCAACCCACCATCTTCGGCTACACTATCGTATAGGAAAATATAAAACAATATTGTTTAACTTTAATATTCTATGTCAAGTAATTATTTGTTTCAATTTTTATTTTTAAACAAGTACTATGTCATATTGAAATTTTACTATCCTGCTATGTAATTAAATCAATACAATAATAAGTGACAGAGTTGAATTTTATTTCAGAAATCTTCATTTTCGTTTTCTGAATTTGTGTAAAGTAAGATTGTTTTTTTACCACCAGACATCATCGTGATGAATCTTCAGCAGCAACAGCAATAGTTGTAATCTGTTTTTGTGTGACAAAATATATTTATTTAAAGTTCGCTGGACTCTCGCAGCTGTAGATTAGACGGGAAAACGTTCTTGGAGCTGTGGTGTGTCGCTAAGAGCTCTTTCTAGCTGGCTCAGAAAAGGTATTTATGTCAGTCCACTATCCCTTTCGTTCTGTTCCCAGGGTTCTTAATGTTCCCGGCGCAGGTTTTCTGAAAATACTACGAATTCTTTTCCTTTTGTTTCAAATTTGTTCATTCAGGTGTTGAAATCTTTTCTCCATCACTTAAGTAATCCCCCCTTCAATTGTTCAGAATTGTTTGATTAAATTTTAATTGAAATATAATTTTTTTAAATGCATAATATTTTTTTCTCCCTCATGAAAAGTATAGTGAGAAACTTGTTTTTTTTTTTTTCTGTGAAAGTGAGCAAACAGGTATCCTGATACCTGACTTTAAATACAAACCAAGAGCTTGCCACATGTGTTAAGATATCCACTTGTCTCAAGTTTACCAAACTTTTTTTCATTTAAACATTTAAGAGATGAAATCCAGTCATATACAAGTACTTCGTCTTCAAACACATCCCATCTCCAATCATTCACATAACAATATATTAAAAAATTAGTGACATAAGGTATTAAAACTAATAAATACAAAGACACGCTACGCCTTTTTTTTCGAAAAGCGTCCTTAAAAACTAAATATTTAAAACAAACATTTTTTTCAATTGCTATTTTTACCAAATGGAATTAATATATACAACAAAAACATTCACATACACATTCATATATATTATTCTTATAAATATATTTTTTCAATACAGGAATAAAAAAATACAACTGATTACGAATTAATAACTAATTTATGTGTTATGGATGTACACTCACACATAGCACTTTGTATTCTTAGATTTTAATTGATGATGTACAATCCCATGCTGTGAATTTATTGTCATTATTATTTGACAAGGGGAAAATATACTGAAGACAGCTGTTTCAATACTCTTCATATTGAAGTTATGTCCTTACAGTTAGGGAAACAGGTAGCAGCAGCATTGATGGTGATGCAGCAGGTGTTTCAAACAGTTGTAGAGACTGCAGGTGGCTGTAGATAGATGTGATGTCTGTGGAACGGGATGTGTGTGAGCTGGTGGCAGATGGTCGCAATTGACAGTTGTGTTTCAGATGGCAAGGCTGAAGATACTATGACACTAACTGCAATATTGAGGGGGGAAATTAGACAGATATTATTATCACCATCTAGGGATACGAAATCTGATTTACGGATTTCTAATTGTATTAAAACCTTGCACCCAAAAAAATATATTTATCTATTCATCAGAGCGAGTGAAGAGATTTTGGAGGTTCTAGAAACCGAGGTCTTGAGAGTCGATGAGGGTGAAGCTAGTGGAGTAATGGAGCAGCGTAGCATTACATATCTTCTCATCGCCAATTAACTTGGATTACTTAGTGCATGTGTCACCTATGGTGAATGCTCTGTATTGAAACACATGATGTCCATATCTGTATCACTGTTAAGCCTATCTGTAACTATCCGCATACCATTTAGCCTAACCGCGAACGCCGTAACTCGTATTTGAGACTAAATGATAAACTCCTCAGTTAGGCTAGGGAATCGAATTACTTTTTATCCCTGAATAAACATAGCGACTTTATGAAGGTAATTCAGCATTGGAGCTGGAAATGTTAAATGTTTTGCATTAGGTGGGCTCTGCGAAGCAGATTGTGGAGCATGTAGACTATGTGGAGCAGATTGTGGAGCTAACTTCGTAGCTAAGTGCGGAATATGTGGATATCGCATAGAATCAGTGTTGAAAATTTTTACAGTATCATTTTAAAGCAACACTCCGTGTAAATTGTCTGTGACAGAATTTGCATTTAAAAGTTAAGGTCGAACTATTCCTCTTGCAGGTTGTTATTCCATGTCGACGCATGCTGCGCAGAGCTGTAGATTGTTTACCGCAGAAGCGACACAGCAAATACATTATTCCCTCTGTAGTATTCCAAGTCTAGAATGTCGCTGAAACGAAAATGTATACATAGAAGTTTGTCGCGAATGTCTGATCAAATGATGAGCGTAGATATCTACACAGGTATGAAGACTAGTGAAAAAATATTCTGAAGTTGCACACCTTTTATAGCCAGCGATAGCCAATTCTAGGAACCAATTGTTGTTGTTTTGTTCAAGGATTACCCATGTTAACAAGGACACGGACCACTGGGACTTGTGTCAGGCTGACTGTATTTATTTATATGTATTGATTATGCTGCAACCCCCTTCCCACGACTACATAATTCTTGCTCGCAGCACATTTGTGTATATTTTGAATTTTTCTTTAATGGTTGGTTAAAGTGTGTTACTCGTGCTAACGTTTATTTATGTAAATGTGTATATATAACACCTGCAGTAGCAGACTATGTGCATAGAAGTGGGTGATTGACGAGCGCATGTGGGCCAGCATGTATGTGAGCTATTTCATGTCCCCCTGCCCTCCTACATGCATCAGTAACTACTAACTACTATGAAATGTTTGCAACGCATTTGTATGTATGTTTCATACAACTTGTGTATATGTTGGAGATTTGTTATTTGTTATGTGACTGCTTTTTCATGTTTAGGGTGGTTTAATATCTTGTACTTGCGGTTCCCGCGTCATATCTTGTTAGACTGTTGGTGTTTCTTTGTATTAACTCGTACATTTCTAAATCTGTGGCAGTAAACCATTTATTTTTCTAGATTTTGTAACTTGGTGAATTCAAACGAATTCTTCAACTTGTTGAGTAGAACCTCCATTTTTGTGTTATTTATAAAGAAACTAATTATTAAAGGAAAATATTTTTTCATTCTCTTAATAAATTTTGTTAGTTGGTAAAATGGCAACTATGCTCGAAATGGAAAATAATACCATGTCTAAGCAATGTAAAACATGTGGCGAAGTATTAAACATTGAATGTTTTGCAATACACATGCACACAAAAGATAAACATATTAACACCTGTAAAAATTTTCTACTGAATATGCCAAAAATCAATCAGATTTAAATAAAGAGAAAGTACTATGCGAATGTGGAAAATATGTTTCTAAACTACATCTCAAAAAGCATAAAAATAGTAAATCGCACATATCAATGAAATTCGACATGATTATTCAACTAAGTCATGTGTAGTATTTTAATGAGAATAAATCTATCAATTCATTTTATCCTCATAAAGCGACTACAGACAAATATACGACAAAGTGTACAGAATGTTTTAATGAGAGAATATTATGTGAATGTGGAAAATATGTTTGTACTATATATCTCAAAGAGCATAAAAAACTAAATCTCGCAATACATCAATAGATATTCTTAATGAAATTCAACATGATGATTATATAACAAAAACATGCACCGTTTGTAATAAGAATAAATCTATAAAATTATTATATATTTATAAAACACTAAAGACAAACAATCAACAATATGCAAAATATGCTGTAATGAGATATTATCACCGAATAAGTTAAATATTTTAAAAATTATTATCAATATAATTTAAGCACTTGATTCCAGTATTTTTATTATTTTTACATTTCTTCATTTCTTTATTTTTAAACGTTCATAAATTTTTACTTCTTATAAATAAACAAATATGGCTACGAATTATTCAGTATCAGATCTGCGCGAAAGGAGAGTGACGAGTTGAGAATTATAGCTAGAGAATTAAGCATAAAAAAATTATCTATATTACATAAAGATGATCTTATTACAAGCATTATTACAAAAATTCGTCAAGCAGGAGAACATCTAAATGATTTAACAGTTGCGGAATTAAGAACCAAAGCTAAAAGCATTAACATAACAAATATAAATAATTTAAGGAAAGCAGATTTAATTACAGTTATTATTAATGAGCAAAGAAAACGAAACTATGCAAATTTGCCATTTTCTTAAACCGATATCAATGAATTATATAATAAAGAGAGAAATAAATTTTTAAAAAATATTCCCATTTTCTAATTAGATATTTGTACCACCAAAAATAAAACTAACGAAAATTTGCCCTTTTCAATTCTCGAAATTAAAGCAGAAAATAAAAGTTTAGGTCAAAGTTTTCCTCTAAAAAAAAAATTATATGAACGCGTAGAATGAAGACAACTATTTCAAATTCGCGAAATTAGTCGTAATTTTAATGAAGCTTTCAACATATGGCAAACAAAATACAGTATTCGTATAAATAGTTTAGTAGGAACACCAATAGAAAAAATGAATGCTTCTCGAAATGCTGTTCACGAAACCATGAAATCAGTAAGAAAAATATCTGAATAATCAGAAAAATATGTGAATAATCAGAATATTCACCACACTATTTCGGCCTCAAGAAATAACAATTTAAACATCGAAAATTTACTTAATCAAATTGAAAGAATAATTACATCGAATGAAAATGTAGATATAAATGAAACTACTTTCGATATTGATGTTTACAGAGTACCCAGCGGTAATGGCGCAAGAGGCAAAAAAAATTGTTAATTTCACTAAAGATATAAGACAAAACAATGTATTAATAAAATTAACAATGGTGATAATTTATGTGGACCTGGAGCCATAATTACAGCTTTAACATACGAAACTAACATCATTTTGGTTAGAGAATTAACAAATAATAAACTTACTTATATTAGAAAAGGAAGAAGATTACAAGGGGAAATGGCTCGAGAACTTTGAAAAATAATGGGGAAAAGTTGCGAAATTTGCTTCAGTTTAGAAGATATTATTGACGCTGAAAATTTTCTGAATATCCAAATTAAAGTTGTTTCAGCTGCACTGTCAATTCAACTATACAGTCTGGAACTAAAAAACCAACAACTATTTATTTGTACTTACACAACGAACACTACAATATCATTAATAGTATGAAAGCATTTTTAGGTAGTGTTTATTATTGTAAAAATTGTTACGAACCATACAATAATAAAGATCAACACGCTTGTAAGAAAATTACAAAAAAAAAAAAAATGAAATTTATGTAAAAAAAAACCACAGCGCAAAAATGAAAATCGAATTAGAATGTATTGTCAAACATGCAATAGATATTGTTTTGGACAGGAATGTTTTACTAATCACGATGTTGTATGTAAGGCAGTCTATAAGTGCAAAACGTGTAACAAAATATGTTTGAGAAATAAACACAACTATGGTTATATCAAATGTTGGAATTGTAAGGAATTTGTGAAAACTGATGAGCAAAAATGTTATACCCAAGAGAGACAACAAAAAGTGGATATTTGTATAAAATATTGTACTTGTAATGAAAAAAGATATGGGTTGTTCTTACACAGAAAAAATACTACTTTTTCGAATATAAAGCCACACAAGATACTGGTTTTCATACACCAAACATTACATCTGTTAAAGACTTTAACGGAAACAAAATACATTTCAGTACAAATGATGAGTTTTGCGAATGGGCGATGTCTGAAGAAAATGAAGGATATACATTTACTGCACATATTTCAAAAGGCTACGATTCATATTTTATTTTACAATATCGTGTTAGAAATAGTATAAAACCTCAAACAATATATCAAGGCTCAAAAATTATGCAACTTAAAATACTGAGTTTAAATATCAAAGTAATTGATAATATAAACTTAATTCAAGGAAGTCTTGCAACATCTCCCAAAACATTTCGTAAAAAAAGAAAATATATATATAAAAAAAAGGATATTTTCCACACTTTTATAATATACCAGAAATTCTAAATTTTATTGGAAAAATACCAGCTACAAAATATTATGGAGTCAATAAAATGAAGGAAGAACAACGAAAAGACTTCTTAAAGTGGCATGCTCAAAAAACAAAAGAAAATTATATCTTCGATTTCAAAAAAGAACTTGCTGAATATTGTGAATCTGGTGTTGATATTTTATACGATGTGGATGTTATAAATTTAGAGAATCTTTTCTAGAAACAGCAAATATTGACCCATTTTGCTACATAACAATCGCAGGTGTTTGTATGGCTGTTTTTTTCTTATGAATAATACTATTGCAATGGTTAAAGATGAAAAAAAAAAAAATATTTAGTTAAGAATCAATTTCGTGATTAAATACATTTCCAAATGTTCGATATGCATTAAGAGGCGGAAAAGTTACTATTTGTGGAGCAAAAGGTGATGGTTATGATGACAAAACTAATACAGTATATCAATATTACAGCTGTTTTTGGCATGGATGTCCTGATTGTTATTAACCAGACACACTAAATAATTGTAACAATGAAAGTATGGATGATTTGTTTACTAAAACAAACAATCGAACAACAATTTTAAGATAAAATTGTTACAAAGTAAGGGAAATGTGGGCTTGTAAATGGAAAAAAAAAACACGATTTTCCATCAAAGTAATTTGGAAAAAAACTAAAAATATAATAGAACCATTACAGCCTAGAGATGCAATTTTGGAGGTAGATCCAATGCTACAAAATTAAAAGTTTCAGCAAAAAATTAAGATATATATAGTTTATATCCAACAGTGATGTTTTATGATCATTACCCAGTAGGTCATCCGTTTAAAATATATAACCCTAAAAATTATGACGAAAATCGTATTGGATTGATGAAATGTAAAGTTTTTGCCACCACGAAATTTATACCATCTAGTACTTACAATTAAACAAGAAAAACGATCGTTTACATTATGTTCAAATAGTGTTGTAGAGAAAAAATGAGAATGTAAACATACAGATGAAGAAAGAACAATAAATCGAACATGAACTACTTTATAATTAAATAAAGCTATTAAAAATTGTTACAAATTACTTAAAATTCACAAAGTTTGGCATTTCACACGAAACAGTAATAAGATGTTTAGAGACTACATTAAAACATTTATGAAAATAAAATTAGAAACCAGTCCATGGGAAGATGACTACAAATCAAAACATGAATATATTTGTGTTATAAAAAAAGAACAAACTATTGATTGAAACATGGAAACAATTGATCAAAATTCAGGGAAACGTGCTGTTGCAAAAATTTGTTTTAATTCACTTTGGGGAAAATTTGGACAGAGGCATAATTTAACGCAAACAGAATATATTACTGAACCAACTCGTTGGTACGAATTGTTATTAGATGATAGAATATAAATAAATAATGTTGTTTGTATTAATGACAAAGTAATTGAAGTGTCCTATAAATACAACGATAATTATGTAGAAGATAGCATAGCAACAAATATATTTATAGCAACTTTTACCACATCAAATACATGATTACATTTATATGAAATGTTAGATAAATCAGGTGATAAAACAGTATATTATGACACAGATAGCATGGTTTACATTGATGATGGTAAACATACTGTTAAGACAGGCTGCATGCTTGGTGAATGGACAGACTTGGGAAATATTATTAAGGTATAAATTGGATAAGTACAATGCCTAAAAGCTATGGTTATAAAACTTTTTTGGGAAAACAAGTTACAAAAATTAAAGGATTCACTCTAAATCACGAAAATACTTTACAATCAAACATTAAATCAATGCGCGAATTGGTACAAAAAAACTAATAAAAATGTGATTGAAAATCACAATATTATTACAAGAAATAGGAAAACAAAAAATTTGGTGAATAAGTTTACGGCAAAAGAATTTAATTTTAACTATGATAAATGCATGATTTTAAATGCAAAAGATATTTTAGATATATTACCTTGGGGTTATTAAACAAATGATTTTAAATTTTATTTTATTTTATTTCTATATTATGTTTTAATTGTCTTTAATCTCTAAAACAATGTCAATATCAGCACCATCAAAATCAATCAGTTTAATGTTTTCATCCCTAATTTCAAGCACAGTGTGATTAAACTGTTCATTATTGTTCTATAAGAATTGGATACACTGCCTCAAAACTAACATAATGTCTAAAACAAAACATTGTTTTTCGTGGAAAACTAGCAATTATATCAATTTCTAAATTATTATATTTGTCATACTATATGAGCATTCCATATGCCAAATTACAATGAACATTTATTGTTTTAACTGGATTAAAATTGGGTAACTTTGTACCTATGGCAATTTTGTCTTCTTCTATGCTCAAATTTCACTCAAAGCCAACAATATCGGACAATCTGTCATCAAATTTAATATCAAACTTAGATTTAATCGATATTCTGTTTTTCACATTGTCTGCTGTCAATTCAATGTTATTTGTTGTAAATGGATCTATTGAATTTATAGCTTCTTTTAAAGATTCAAAATTGTATAGGCCTCTAGGAATAGTGATAACTTCATTCTTATAAATGACAAAACTCAATTTTTCAATTGTTATAATCTTATTGTCTATATTCGGTGTTAAAAATTTCGCATGAAAACTAATCAATGCTATCGATTTATCTTTATAAAATATATCATAGTGAAGTTTGTTCTTTAGTATAGAACTGTTGTTTGTTAACTTGAATACTTTATTCTCGATTTATTACAAAAATTATCCAATTAAATGGAAAAGCAACAACTAAAGCAGCCTATGCAGTGCAAAGTCGAAAGGGGTGTCTGTGTTTTACTTTCCGATGGGGATGCTAAGAATAAAAATAATGGTGAATTATTGCCTGATGACATTAGAGGCTTATTTGTTGGGACCAGCAATGGTGTGAAAACCAACCTGATGATTAATTTTATTTAGAAACCAGGGTGGCTAAATTTTAATAAATTGTACGTTTGCACAAAAAGTTTATATCAACCAAAATATATTCCATTACAAAATCACTTTGATGTAATATCCAGCAGGTTTAATGAAAAAATGGCATACTTTTTTATAACAATGACGAAATGATTCCCTTAGATCAATGTGAAAATAACTATTTAGTCATATTTGACAATGTTATTTTAGATGAACAAAATATAATCAGTGAATACTTTACTAGGGGGAGACACAAGAACACAGATGTATTTTATTTGGCACAAATATATTTGAGGGTGCCCAAACAAGTTGTGAGAGACAACACGAACTTTCTATGTATTTTTCGACAAGATGAAACGAACCTAGGACATATCTATAATTATTATTGTTGGTAGCGATATATAAATTGAAAAATATAAAGAGATATATGCATAATGCCGGGACAAAGACTAGGGTTTTATTGCAATAGATTTGAGTAGAAAATAAACAGTGGTAGGTACAGAAATCAGATCCAACAGTTTTTAACTCATGCCTAGATATCTCACTTTCACACATCACCAGTTTTCCTCAACAGAGCTTCGATGAGCTCTCGCACAACAGGAAGGCGCTTTACCATGACAGTGCTGTTATCTAGTTGTGGTGTAGCGAACAGTCGCTGTGCAACTCGCGATATGAACCTATCTACTTGTGGTGAGAATAACTCACTACATGAGGACTTTTAATCATCGCCTCGCCCGTCAGCCTTGTCACGGTGGCTTAACGGCGGGGTGTCTGTTTTCAAACACAAAGGTCGTGGGTTCGAAAGCCCAGTCGGAGGGGATAATTTAATAATGTGAATATGAAGTGCTCATATTTTTACTATTAGATTATCACCAAATCATTCAAAATTTGAGCTAAAAACTTTAATTGCTCGTGCTCATATATTCTATATATGAGTATTGATGCATATACATGGTGTATTCCCATATGGTGTAAGGCACCACATCTTATGGGAAAGCACTAGAAATTAAAAATAAAATAAAATAAAAACTGCCCACTTCGTCACTAAAAAAAGTATGGCCGGCCGGTGGTGAAGTGGGGAAGTTCTCCTAATGAAGTTTTGTAAGCACTAAAAAGGCCAGAAAAATTGGGTCACTGGCATTGGCATTAACCTGCTCATAAACTCAATCAAAAAAAGGACCCTGCCATTGGCATTAACTTGCTCGTAAACCTATTAAAATTTCTTACAGAAGAAATTTTGCTCATAAATGAAGACATATAATTATTCTCGCTATCACAAATATAAATTTGGTGCTGCCCAAAAATTGATACTGAAAAGTTCAAAAGCTCTTTTAGAATATTTCAAGAATATTATAACAATTGTTCAACTGATGGTAAACTCTATGAAGAAATGCTGAATTTAATAAATAAACCAAGATGCGGTGTTAAGGATGAAATATCTCTAGTTATACATCATCCAACAAATGGAATAAAACTTTTTTAAAGTAGAATTTTGCACTTGCAAATAATTCAATTATAAAGTTAGAAAAAAATGGTTTTACAATTTGGGAAAAGCATATAAATTTGAAATTTGCTTATGATAGGAGTTCTCCAGATATACTTATTTCTTACAAACAAGGTCAACATAGATAACAGAGATTACATGGATTTTGTCAGACTAAATTATTTCAATTTGGTAGTACACTATCAAGTGCATTTTTTCCAAATCGACAAAATAGTCTTGTTAAAATTCACATCATTAGACAGGAATATTGGCATAATGATTGAAAAAACACTCCTGAAAATAAAGTTAATTTATTGACTGTTTTGATCCACGAAATCGACTATGTATTAGCTCTTCCACATACAAATGATAAAATGCAATCATGTATCCATTTCTTAACAATGATTTGTTTGATTTGCAACTAGATGACATACAAAGCATTCAAAACATTTATGGACCAACTCAACAAAATAATTTTAATGACAATGAACCAATTGGTTTATGCAAAGATGAACATCTAAAATCATTTTTAATTAGTGATGATAAATTGTATATTTTCACAATAACAAGGTTAAGACAAAAAGTTTGAATGGCAGCAAAATAATCAATAAACCATTTTTGATAGCAGATTGGTTCAAGTTTTTACCGAGCAATTTCAATAATATTTTTATATACCAAAGACCTTTGGGCGAATTGTCTCTATTCGTAGATGATACAATTTATATGGTTGATTATCCAAGTTATTGTCCTGTTAACATATATCCGAAAGGATTATCTTCATTTGGATTCAGAGATGAACATAAAATAAACACTGTTTTTAATTCTATACGGGGAAAACTTTTATCTTCTATTAAAAGGAGTATTATGCCGAAATAGACGAATGTAATTTCCGGATAAAAGAGACTGGTCTAATTTGCAAGAAATGTCCTCATTTGCCAAATATGATAGAGTTGTTTTTTAGATACCTATACAAATGGTTTCCTGTATTTCTTTACCGACGAAACTATTATGTAAATTTACAAACAAATTGACAACAGTTGGTAAAAAAAAGGCATTTCCACGTTTGGTATTAAGTGTGAATCTTATAATGAAATCATAAATAAAATGAAAGATACCATCAATGACTTAGAAAATTTAACTCCTTAAGAGTTATATATTGTCAGTATATATATATATAAATTTTTATGAAACTATAGGGATGACTGAATCGTTCACCCCTTTCAATATGCAACCTAATACAATATTTATCAATGATTTTGGTCTATATTTTACAAATTTATATTCTTTAGTTTCTCATTTGCTTATTAAAAAAGAATACAAGTAAAAAGACTTGTTGAACTCACCAATTTCACTTGTGCATAATTTCGCATGTAAAAAAATTTAGTCAATGCTAGACACAAATAGCAACAAACTTATTTACTCTGGTAAACAATTTTATATGATTAATGATGAGAATAATAATACATGGGTTAAAGCCAAAGATATTGCTGAAATTTTAGAATATAAAGATTCTGATCAAGCAATCTGTAAAAATACAGACAGTGAAGACAAAACTTGCTTGGAAACTTTAAAACCCATCTACAAGACGGGGTTAGTAGGAAACGAAAAATCATCTCTATAGAGCAACAAACCTGGTCTTTATTCTTTAATTGTCTTCTGAAAAAGAAGATGCTAATCAATTTAAAATATGGGTAACTAAAGAAGTTTTACTGTCAATTCGTAAATATGGTGAATATAAATTACAAAAAGTAATTAAATTAAAAGATATAAAATTAAATCAATTAGAGCATACAAATAAATTTAACAAAATTGAAGTTAATCATTTAAACTACATAAATAAAGGTAAAGATGGTGATATTGAAAATTTAAGAGTGTAAGTTATTCTGGCATTAGAGGGAATAGTTTGCAGAAATCAGGTAATCAGAGAAATTACCCCACATGTTGTACCACGAACACAAAATCAAAATTTAAGGCCAACTTTCGTTCTATTAAAGTTATATGATGATGCTTGTGAATATAATTATTATGTCATCAGAACTCAAAGAAAAAATCTTCAAACAAGTTTGCATAGAATTAAATATATACATCCAAATTGTATTCAAATATTGAGATTTGATTATATTCCAAATTCAATCAATTTATATCAAAGAATGTAAGAAACATTGAATGACAACATTGAGTGTTCCCACAGTTATTTCAATACTGCCAGAAATAATTATACTCAACAACAATTGATTAATGACATTAATAATCTTTGTCAAATTGAGTAAGAGACTAATTTTTATTTTTAAAATTACAAAACATCTGTTTTATTAATCCAAGAGTTATGAGAGTTATCAAAACCCAATAATTTAAAATAAATTTTATCACCTTTAGTTTTTAAAACTTTTTCGACCAAATATTCATCAGGATAGTTGGTTATCATAATTTCGTATTCATAAAAACTTCATTTTATTTCTTCTCCTTTGTCATCTTTCAGTTTGTAAGTTGGTACATCATTAGTTAAAACCTCAAAAGTGGTAAATAATTCTGTTGTCCAATTAGCTGTATAACCATTTAAAAAATTGTTTACTCTGACTCACACGGACAATATCGCCAACTTTGTATTTCAGTTTAGTAATCACATTCGCAAAATATCGTTGTCTTAAATCTTTTTCATTGTTTTATTAACTTCAATTGGCTTCATACCAATAGTTCTGTGTTTGGTATTATTGAATTCTTCCGCTAAATCATCTAATATATTTACCAATTTCTTATTGACATTCAAAGAAAATATTTTTCCATATTTTATTCTTAATTGTACGATTGTACCTTTCCTCACAACTGGCTTTAAGTTCACTGTATTGAAAATAATGATTGATGTTATATTTTGCATAGATTCTTTAAATATTTTATTATAATACTCTAAGCCATTATCAGTTTGAATACTATGCAGTTTTCTTTTCAACAACATACATTCTAAGGCATTTACTACATTTTTGGCTGTTTTATCTTTTATTGGTATAGCAAATGCATATTTTGAGAAAACATCAATAATTGTCATAATATACTTGTACCCATTGTTTATATGTGAAGTACCTTTCAAATTCCTGGTTTCCATTTCTACAATATCAATTTACCATAAATCGTCAATTCCATACGAAATTACTTTCCTCCTTGGAAATTTTTTTTGTGCAGGTTTATATAGGTCATTGATTATGCCTTCTCTTACTTTGGGTAATTTTTTTATGTAGATTTATTATAATTGCATATAGAAAATTTTCTTTTCTGGACTAATTACCCATTTTTAGTATTTTGAGTTTTTTAATTTTTTTGTGAAATTTTTGCACTTCAAGCACTAAGTGTTCTCCATTTAATAGTTGTATATATATATATATATATATATATATATATATATATATATATATATATATATATATATTAAATATAAAGATTAGCTATATATATATATATATATAGCTAATTCATATATATATATATTCGTGAAATATAAAGATTATATATATATATATATATAGTTAATCTTTATATTTCACGAATACTCCCACTGAGTCAACATCAACAAAATAATTAGTTAATTAATTTTTTTTATTTAAAAGTAAAAAAACTCACATCTGTTAACATCAAAAGGGTTAGTGAAATCTATTTTTCAGTTCCCTTAATAACAGTTAGAGTATAATCAAGTAAATTATCAGTAATTATTTTATATACAGTACAATCCGTAAAAAAAAAAAAGAAATTTACATCATCGTCTATGCGAAAAACATTATTATTTTAATTCCACTTTCCACATAAATATGTGAGATTTTTCTTCCTTAAATTTTTCAACTTTCGAGTTTAAATTACGTGATTTAAGATCTAATTTTTCATAGGAAACTTCTTTGCTTTTTTTCCACTTTTGTGTTAACAATAATTCAAAACTGATTTGTTTAAATTTTGCAATTGAAGGGCTATTTCTCTACCAAAAAATCTTTTATTGAGCGCATCATCTCCATCTATAGGATCAGCCAGACTAGTAATTCTACAATGTCGAAAAGAAAAAAATTTTATATGTAAGTAAAAACTTTAATAATTTGATCTTGTAAATCAGAAGAAATAGTGTTGTATTTTGAATCTACATATTTTTTTTTTTTAATCAGAAACACTAGTGTTGTATTTTTAATCTAAATCGGTTTTTAATGTGTAGTCAGAAACAATAGTTTTATATTTTGAATCTACTTCCTTTTTTAATGCCTGCTTTGCATTATTTATTCGTTTTATACTATAAGCAATAGTGTTACTGAATTGTAAATTTATATCTTCCTTTAAAGCATAATCAGAAACAATAGTTTTATATTTTCAATCGAGATCCTTTTTAATGCATAATCTGCTATATACATATCGAAAAATCTTATATTGACCGCATATTTATTATTTATAGGTTCACCTATATTAACAATTCTAAGTCCTAGAAAAAAAAACATAAGATTTTGTATAATCAAAACAGTTGGATAGTTCACTTTGTTAAGAAGAAACACTGGAATTGCATTGTGAATCTACATATGATTTTTAAGCATAGACAGTAGTGTCGAATATTTCATTTAAAGATTTTATTAATGGTTTCCCAAATATAGCTGTCATGTAATAACATAGACATTATGTCGTTAAATTTAAATTATCTCGAAAAAAGATGTAATACGATTAAACATAGATGTCCACAAATAACTCAATCAAAATTCCGAATTCGATAATCCTTGTAATAAATATTTCTGTTTTTGAATTAATTAATCAAAAATAGGAATAGTTCCTCCAAATGAATCAAAATAGTAAACAGCGTCGTTTTCTTTAAAATAACGAACCCAATGAGTACCAGGATTTGTTGAAATGTATATCATATAAATATTTCTGAATTTTTTTATATTTAGTATTTTTTTACATATTTTTCAATATCTATATTAGATAATGGCGATACATTCAATTTTTTTTTTTTTTTGGTCTTCCTCTTATTTTACAACTAAACCACTTCTTGATTTATTTTCCATTGCTAAGTTGTGTCTCTGTTGTTCTTCTAATTCTTTTCTATTTTTTCTAATTTGTTCAACACAATTGTAAATTGCACTGGCTCCTCCAGATAATACGCCAAATATAAAAGGAATAGTTCCTCCATGGTGTAAACCACTTCCAGATTTTTCTTTAGCTTTGGCCATTTTTTTGACTGTTGGTAGTGATAAAGTAAGTTTTAAACCTTTACCTTCTTTTAATTTTTAATTTTTTCTCTCAATTGGATCTTTTGTTAAAAATTTATCTATACCCAAATGTTTTAATTCCTCAAAGGGAGTATTAAAAGTTATATTTGTAATTTTCATTTATAAGTAAATATATATATTTAACAAAACATTTTAATTCCCCATCCTAATTTTCTTTTTGTAAACATAATTGAGCTAACAGCAGCAGAAGCAATTTTTTCACCAATTGGTGTGTTTTTCTCTAATATAGTTTCTTTTGCTTTCTTTTGTAACATTTTATCAGCTTCATGTCTAGAGTCTAGATCTTTGAGTGATATTTGCATGATTCATCTAGTTTATTCCTATGTCACCTCTTTTCAATCGTTCATTTAATTTTGTAAATGGACCACAGTATTTATAGCCAGGCAAATGCATTTCAGGCAAATTTAAATTGTTTAATGCCCAAATTATAATGCCTTTGCCATGGTGTTCTGAATTCCAAATTGAGTGTGGAATTACATTTAAAACTCTTATAAGATAAGGAATTCCTTTCTGGTTATTAATAACAAAATCAGAATATTTTAAATTTAATATATACATTATGCTTACTTTTCCATTGAAATAATTTTATTTCCACCATTTTCTTCACCATGAATAACTAATAATCAATCAACCAATTTTCTAACATTATCCATCAAACATATTCTTTTGATAAATTACTGTATTTTTTTATACCTGCTCCAGATCTAGTAGTTCTTGGAGAAATCTTTTTTTTTTTTGGTGTGTTTGGTGCTGATCTTGAATGTGGTTCATTTGTATACTAATCATAAATTTGACTAATTATTTTATTATACTTCCAACCGCTAATTGAACTTGGAATATTCCTTTTCTTATTAGGAATATTTTTAAAAATAAATAATTGGTTAATAAAAAAATTTCTGTGAAATTTTTAAGGTCATTACCATTGTAATTACCCGTAAGTTCTTCATATCTACTATTTGTTAACAATTTAGAAAGTCCTTCTGTTAATTCATATTCTTTATCTTTGACAAATAGTGTATCACCATCTATCTCTACTTATGTATCACCAATTTTAAAATTTTGGCCTCTCCTCGTAAACAACATTTTTGTTTAATGTTATTGATATCTCCAGAAATATATTTTCCAAGTCTAATAGTTGAGTCTTTCAATGGCATTATACCCTAATTTGGAGATCTATCTTTAGGAAATAATTTTCTTTCAAATGATGTTTCTTCTGGTGTTGGTTGATGATCTAAATTTTCTGCTGCTACAGGAACTAGTGCTGTAATTTAATATTTATTTTCCGCACTTACTTGTTCTACTTTTTTTTTATCAATATTTCGTAATTCATCAATTAAAGGTAGATCTTTCTTCTTATTTTTTCATATTCCACTTCATGGTACATTTTATAATTTTGTATCTTTCAATGAGTAATTTAACTCTAGAAATGCTCTTCGAATCTTTTATTTATATATAATATCTTTTTTCTAAATGAGTTATAAAATTATTGACAGTTTCGAGAGACAAACTTTTCCCCCAACCGATCAAACCAGGGGGAATTTAAATGTTTAAAATAATATAGTTGAATTTTGATATTTCTATAGGTGATGGCTTTTCTTTTCCAAATTATGCTCATGGTTCTGCTCTAGAAAGTCAGACAAATATAATTAATACTCTGAGGTACTACAGCATGCTTATAGGCGACTCCACCATGTAATACTTTCTCTTGAGAGCTATACTTACTTCTATACTTGCTCATATACTTGGACTCTCAAAACAACATAATAATTCACTCAAGGACGGTAATGTGGGGTAGCAATTACTCCTATACAATTAAGGTAGGCGACACAAGTTTTTATAAAATACTACATGTTTATTCACTCAATTATACACAATCAGGATACTGAATTATCGTTTGATGTGCACAATGTAAACTCTACAAAATACTTTAATTAAATCTCTAATTTGATTACTGGTTCTTCTCAAAGGAGTCCCTAGCCTTAAGTGAGCTGATAGCGCTAGTGACTATAAGTACCGCCTGCACCATAGCGTATGAGTGCAGACAGAAGCTCCTCTAGCCCCAGTTCTCGATGGCGGATGTCATGCAGTCTTCAGTGGTCTCGTCCCTGGAACACAGCCCTCTGCTGTTCTGTGCCCCGACACCTCCGTCGTCGAGTGGCAGCAGGCTCGGGAGCTCGTCATCGGTGAGAGAGACAAAGGGTGGGTGCGGCGCCCTGCCTGCCTCTTATATATGTCTTAGAATGCGGGGCGGCTGTGCCCACTACAGCTTCTACAGACTGAGGTTGGAGTGAAGTTGGACTGAACTATCCACAGGGGTGGATTTAGGTTTGAGGTTGATGTGGCAGGCGAGGAGCCCGTCTTCCTCCGCGGCAGTCGCGCAGTGGTTATAAGAGACTTCCGCGTCAAAGAGAAAATATTTTATCGACACTTGGGTGTAAACCTATTCCGGAGAGAATCCGTTACCCTTATAAAACTGGTACTGAGTTGTGAATTGATACAATATTTAAAATTTGCTTATCATTAATTATAAGAATTAATTATACAATAATATTTTTAAATTATTGATTGCTTGTTAGTTAACAGTATTAGTTTTACATGAACGCCTGTTTGTTTGATTGTATGTGTGATATAAGTTATACAATTAAGGCGTATGATAGCTTGTCAGTAAGCTGAGAATTACATTTATAACAATAATATACAATACTAATAGGCCTATTATCTCGTTCTGCATGTCGTTGGTTCGTGTTACCACAGGATAGGTAAGAAATTGTGCGCAACACCACATTTATATTTTAAGTTATTATGCAAAAGAAATTAACTTAAAAAAGTTACTTTCCCCCTAGGTGTTGAACACGGGTTTAAGGGAGGGCGGGATTTTTGTGTATGTGTGGTTTTACACTCTGTAACGATATGCTATTTATAATTCATTTACACATTCATTTATTACTAACCCTTGTTACCATGTAATTTTGGTTTACATTATTTGACTAGTCTTGGTTTTGTTTATTAATTATAATGCCTGTACTCGACTTTTTCTACACTGTGTGGCTGCTCATAAGTTGGTAACCCTGCACAATGATTGTCAACTTGTTCTGTTTTGCTGCTGGCCTGGGAAGACGGCCGCGTTGGCAGTTTGTAAACTGCCGCATTGTTTGTACGTTGGACGATCTAGTGCGTGGCTCCACTGCTTCTAGATGTCTACTATCAATTATATTTTATAACAAATCGTTGTTGCTTTGACACTCCATTACCCTTATTGTTGGTGCACCATCACACATTCGCTACTACACTTTTATGCATAGTGCCGCTGCTCTGCCACTGATTGAAATTTTGATGGCCCCTATTTGACTGAAATGTGTTTCCTTGACGATGTGTCGTATGTGAGCATTATTTAACTATAATTATCGGCTGAGTGCCTTCGCACGTATTATGATACGTGTGAAAATCACGTCGTAATTGGTGTCCTCTGTGGTCATAACTATGTCTAGGTGGCCCTGCATAATGTGGTGGCGACCTGTATGACCTTGTGGCATGGTAACTTTTTCTCTCGTTACTTGTTGTGTTTGGTTTTTGTTGTGCCCGAACTGTTAGTTTTGCGCGATTTCCTATATTAAATTTTCTATTTCCGTATGGAATTTTCCCGTGTCTGTGTTCTGTGGTGTGTGTACAGGAGTCTCATTATAATGGTAAATTTCCAGTTCAACCCGTTTTAAGTTTTCCACCAACTGCTCGTATGTCTCGTTACAAAGCCCAACAATCTTGTCCGCCATTGATGGTAATAATGACTTCCACAAAATATCTAAAGATTCGTTGTCTGTTACCTGTGGGTTGTATTTGAGACGATAATATTTCATGGCCTCAACTCAACATGTCATTGTGTACTTTCCTCTAATTTCTGTCATTTAGTGTAGAGCAACTGTTTAAATTCTTCCGTCTGTTATGTTGTGGTACAAATTGTTTTTAGTGTATACTCCATTAAAGGCCACGTGACGTCGCCTGGATTGGTTGCTAATAAGTTCTCAAGTACATGTTTGGCGGTGTTTGTCAATTGGAATTTTATTCTACTGCATTTCTCCGCATCAATCCATGCATTGATTTCAGCTACGGCCTGAAAGTTCTCTAGGGATTCCTGAACATTTTCGCATTTCTCGCCTGAAAACGTCGGTGGTTTTTCCTGCTGGTTTACCACTATTTGAAGTGGGTTTGTTCTGCCATCGTGACTTGTGAGTTTGGATGTTGTGTACTTGAACTGTTTGTGTAATCGTGTATGTTCGTGTACGTGGGGTGTGTTTATAGTGATTGAAATAATTATTTAGGTTTTAAGTACCCTGACTGTAATTTGGTGTTGTGTGTGTACCAATGCTTCGCTTACGTGTTGTTCAGGACTTAGGTTAGAGGAATAATCTAAGCTTTGATACTCTTCTATTTGAGAAGTTTTTGGCGCATTTTCGCTTAGCAACTGACTTTGCTTGTCGCGAATGTCTAACACACGTTCTACTTTCGCTACTATCTAAAGTAGCTCGCTTGATAAATTTTGTTACTGAAACTTGTATAGATTTGCTACGTGTTTCCATGCAATTTCCCTTTATTTACAATGTGTTGTAGTGATGTGCGTGTGTCTGTGTATAACACTGTCGCTTCCGTGTCACTTAATTAATTTTACTACCGCAAGCACTAACAAAGATCTCCTTTTAAACACACTCTCTCTAAGCTGGAGACTTTCTGCGATTACTAATGGAATCGAAAGATCACCACATGCATTAATTCTAGCATCAAGCAACTACAGTACTGCTAAAAGAAGGTGCCGGCCAACGGTCGCTGGTTGACGTATGAATTGCTGTGCTTGCAAGATTGTACGCCGACGTGATGTACAATGTGCTGACAGCTACGCGGACTGAATGAAACTGCTGGCACGCACTACCATATGTTACGTTGCCCTGTGTAATTCACGAACTTAACGACTTGATTTCCCTATTAATTTAACACTGAACAATTAATATATTCTTATCGATACCAATGGCTTTATTATTGCAAGTTAAAACAACAAGATTTCTAATTCGTAAATTCGCAGCTACTCACTCTAACCACTGTACTGGGTACACTGCTAATTTTAATCGCTCGCGAAGGAGGTGGAAGCTCCGGCCAATCTACCAGTATCCTGCTCTAGAAGTCAGACTAATATAATTAATATACTGAGGTACCACAGCATGCTTGTAGTCGACTCCACCATGTAATGTTTTCTCTTGAGAGCTATACTTACTTCTATAATTGCTCATATACTTCGACTCTCAATAGAACATAATAATTCACTCTAGGATGGTAACGTGGGGGTAGCAATTACTTCTATAAAATTAAGGTAGGCGACACAGGTTTTTATAAAACACTACATATTTATTCACTCAATTATACACAATCTGGATACTGAATTATCGTTTAATTAACGCAATGCAAATTCTACACAATGCTTTAATGGGATCACTAATTTGATTACTGGTTCTTCTCAAAGGAGTCCCTAGCCTTAAGTGAGCTGATCGCGCTAGTGACTATTAAGTAACGCCTTAAGGACTCTCTCGGCCTATACCTGCACCGTAGCATATGAGTCGTCTTACCACTGTGTATTATGTGGAACGGGCAGAAGTTCCTCTAGCCCCAGTTCTCAATGGATGATGTCGTGCAGTCTTCAGTGGTCTCGCCCCTGGAACACAGCCCTCTGCTGTGCTGCGCCCCGACACCTCCGTCGGGCAGGTGGGTTTTTACAGAGTGCTCCCATACAGCGATGATGAATTGCGAATACGAAGGTCTGCCTTTGACTTCGACAACCATGGAGCTGCGACCTGCATAATCGCAAACTGGTTGTCGCCAGTGCCGATTCTGCGATCGTGTTGAAGTTAAAACTGCATTGTGATGTGATCAAGTAACTAGCATCTAAAGCCTGTCTACCTCTCTGTATGCCATGTCTGAATGCCTTCATGCGATTGGCCAGCTACAATCACTTGGAAACTCGGTGATTGACTGGTCGGTGACCGAACAATGTATTAATGGCGTAATACGATTCGTTCAAAGTCAATATGATGTCATAGGGCTTGCATACTTGTATATAATGAGCAGTAGGAAGGTCAGCTGAGAGGCTTAGTTTGGCAAAGGCTGCAGTGAAAGATACATCGTCTCAGCTAACTTCTACGCCAGGTATTCCGTGACTAGTTACGTTAAAGTAGAGTGGATATTGCCCGCTAATGGTTTCTTGCCATCGATTTCTTCTTCGAGTGAGATGTCTCCTGTTTTACCAGCGCCATCGAATGCTTCAGCTGCGATGGCTATATCACTAGCAGCATCTATTTCCATCAGTGCAGAACGATCATCCACAGATTCAACAGTACCAACGACTTCTTCAGCTGTTACGTATTCGAAATATTCAATGGAGCCATCGAACTTTTCGGCTGATGTACCTAGAACACAATATTGTTGGGGTTACTTGCTTATTTAGCCCCAGCACCTACATTTACAACAGGCCCGTCATATTCTGCCAACTAACTTCTCCTCCTCCCCCCCTTTTCACTTGATGTCTCAGTGCCTTCGTGCGATTGATCAGCTGAAATAATGCTAGACATGTAGGACATATGTGTGCTTAGGATTAGAATAATTTTTATCTGGGCTATGGCAGGTTAGGTTATGTCAGGATTTTTGTGATTTTTGTGGCCTTTGGTAGGTTATGGTAGGATAGTTTTTTGGGATTAAAAAGGTTACGTTATGTTAATTAGCCTGGTGGTAAGAATGTTGGTGTTCCTCATTGGTCTCATTGGTCTGGACTATAAAAATTTGCTCGGTAAACTTGGGTTAAAATAGGTGTTATGGTTGGTATGTTGGGTAATATGTTTTTCCAATATATCTGTCTTGTGATTGTTGGTGTATGTCGAATGGTGTAGACAGTATGTGTGTGTGTCGGTGAGTCTTGTAATGGTAAGGCATGCACGAGTTAAAGTGTTTGGAATGGGTAGTCAGTGTATTTTTGACTGCTGTCAGTCGGCATGGTGGACGGTATGATAGGAAATTGATTGTGTCACTGGTATGGGCTGTATATTTGCTTTGTATAGTCTGTGTTGATGAATGGTTGAGGTATGCTAGAGAGATAGTGGGTGGTATGGTTGATTGGTGTAAGTGGTGTTGGCTGGTAGAAGAAGTAGAATAGGTGTTGGATTATGGGCTGGACTTAGCTGTATAGTTGCTTGGGGCACTTGGATTATGATTGATATTATGCTTTGTGTAATGGGTGGTATGTTTGAATTGAATTTTTCTTCTGTTATGGGATATGGGGTGTTGGGTGGTCTGGTATGACTTGGGTTATATAATGGATGGTAGGTTGGTATGGTTGTATAGTGACTAATATACATTTGGTTGGTGTCGACCAGTAGTGCAGAAAGTATGAGCAGTATGTAAATTTTTGGTTAGATGATTGCGGACTGAATGGTAGAGGTATGCTTGTGTTATAGTAAGAGGAATGAACGATGAGCATATTTCTTCAGGTGTTGGTTGGTAGAGCAGATGGCGTGCATGAGTTACAGTGGGATGGTATTGCTTTTTTATATTTGCAACTGGTGAAGTTAGATGTGCTGATAGTTTACTGTTATGATTGATCGGTAAGTCTGAGGTATGGTGGTTGATATTACCTGTATTGTTAATAGCAGGACTGAGGTATGTTTGGGTTAGAGCGAATGATATGGATTTGGCTGTACGTGTTGGTTGGCATGATTTTTCTGCTGTGGTGGTTCGTTGATATATTCAGATGGTATAGTATGTTGGTTTGCTGGAGGGTTGTCACCTAGTATTTTATGGTTGGTGTTAATGGATGGTGTGTGGTATGAAATGAGTAGTTGGTATGTTGCATTGTATGACTGCAATGTGCTTTGTGAAGCATGACTGAAGTATGCTGGGTTATGGGGGTATAGTATCCAGTCCTCCTGGTCAGTAGGGCTACTCATATTGTATTTCGTATGTCTGAGGTGTGGTGGTCAGCATTTTTATTGATATGGATGATTGGTATATTCAGGTGGTTTGTTTAATGAGTGGTACGATATTTGGCTGGTGCCTGATGGCAATGATGTTATGACAGACATGCTGGAGTTACGATTTTAGGTATATTTTTTCTCAAATTCGTTTTATTTTTCTTTGTTTTGTATTATTTGAACGTGGGTAGGTGAGGATAGGGGTTCATGTTTAGGGTGCTGCGATGAGTGTGAGACTAACAGGATATGTTCTTAGATTTTTTTTTCATTTTTGTTGTTTTCTTTTTGTACTTTTAAGAAATTCTTATAGAATTTTTATAATTTGTTTCAGAATTATTTTAATTTCTTTTAAAATTATTTTTAATAATAAATTTTAGGGAAATTTTTAGGGGGTAAAGTGAATTTTTAAGGAAAAAGATGATTTCAAGGTGAAAATGGCAGATTTTTAGGAAAAAAAGGGAACATTTTTTTAAGGAAAAGGGACATTTTTAGGGAAATTTTTAAGGAAATACAAGGTGGCGGGCATATCCCTCTAAAAGATTTTTTTGGGGGAGCCCTTTTTTGCACATGAGCAAAAAAAATTAGGGAACAAGAATGATTTTCGGGTAGCATAATCGATTTCAGAAGTGATTTTGGGTAAACAGACCTATTTTTGGGCAAAACCATGCGATTTTGTACGAAAAATTCCAAATTGACGGAAAATGAGATAGGTCCAGATTTCTAGATCCCAGACCCTGGAGTCTGCACCAGCAGCCTTCCCTATGCCCTACTACTTAAGCATATATCCTAATTCTTCTGAGTTTCTTCCACTTCCACTTATGCTGTTTTTCATTACACTGCATGGATATAACCATATACCTTCAGCGTATGTACTAGAAATATTTCCTTCGTCTGACTAATAGGGTGTGGATATTATAAAGTAGTTAAAAAAAACATAGTTTTCGGCAAAAGTAACGTGGTGACCCCGGGTGTGTAAACTCATGAAAGATCTCGTTAGACTTGTTACTACACTCATTTGAAAATAAATTTACCACCCTGAAGATGCCATCGCCGGGGCACATAAGTGGGTACGGGCACAGCACATGGTAGTGCGTATACAAAAAATGTCAGAATATTGTTCCATACCAAGCATGTATTTCAGGGGACCAACGCTTGGAGAATGCACTTAGAATGTTGTTTTGGACCACCTGCAGCATGGAGACAGGTGGCAAAACTGTCGGGCATAGAGGCATGCAGACGTCGGATGTTTTCCTGAGGAAGTTCCTGCCACAGTTGACGCAACTGGCCCTCCAAGTTCGCCGTAGTTGCCACTGGCCGAAGTTGCCGTCCAATCTGGTCCCAAATGTTTTCTTTGGACGAGAGATCTTGAGACCTTGCCGGCCAAGGAAGCATGTTGACATCACGAAGGCAAGTTAAATACACCCATGATCTGTGAGACCGGGGATTATCCTGCTGTTAATTGGAATTGTCAAGCTGCACCAGGAAGAGGAGCGCAGATGGTTTCAGAATTTCCTGAACGTATCGCCGCATCATCAGTGTTCTTTGGATTACCACCAGTGGGGTGCGAGAATTGTAGAAAATTGCACCCCATACCATGATACCTCACGTTGGGGCGGTGTACCGCTCTGCAATGAAGCGACTATCATGGCACTGGACAGTGATTCGTCTGAGCACCACTCGTCGCCGATCCGCAAGATGCCATACTGCCCATTCCTGGAAGAAAGTCGCACGTTCTTGACGATGTTCAGGTTGTACGGGGCACCGCGACGACAGATCCCGCTCTGGATGTGATACTGGTGGACACAGGCATATCCTCAGCTGCCGTGACATCTCCCTGGATGGTACGCAGCAACTCCCGTGGAGATGAAACGATCCTCCCTGCTGGTGGTCCACCGGGGTCGACCCGAGTCTTCTCGACGGGTGTGTGTGCCATCCTGTTCCCACTGCGTTCAACACCGACTCACAGTGTATGCAGAACGGTTCAGGTGGCGAGCAATGCGCAGAAACGTCCAACACTGCCTCTTGGAGGTCGACGATTCGGCTTCTCTCAGCCTCATCCACCTAGCAAAGGCTTGTCAAATACGCCGCCGGAGCATGCTGCGTGTCCACTGGTCTTGGCTCTGTGGCTCACACTACAACTAAGCCTTATTCTGTGTATTGCACCTATGAATGATGGAGGGAGATGTATGCCCCCTAGTGACACACCCGCGCAAGCAAACCACATTAAACGCAAATGGAACACATTTTGGGCTATGACGATACTGTGTGGCTACCGCTATTGTACTCTCACGATTCGTTCAAGGCGATCAATTGTGTTAACGAACGAGTGTATTTATTTTTGATTGTGTATGGCTACTTCCTTTCGAAAGTGTCTAGATATTTTACTATAGCTAGTCTCGTAAATCCCATCTTTGCTTTTATTTCTTTAGTGTTTACTCGTTCGTTTGTTAAACCCACAGATTTCAGTTAAAGCCATCATGGAGAATGGCTAGCATTTAATTGAAACAGGGCGAAGAATCGAGATATGATCCAACATTTCCATACGCAATAATCTAGCCCTTTCCAATTTGTCGAATTACTCTGTAAATATTGGGAATAGGACCCAAATTGTATGACATATTTTGCTCCAAATGACGTAAGGAATAAGCCCCGTGAGGGTCAATAACTCCTCGTCATCATGTAGATTGTGCTGAGTATTTTTACGGCAATAGCATTTTCAAATAATGCAATGATTACATGATTTTTGTATTAAATAAGTGCGATATTAGCCTTCGCTCAGGCATAAAAGCAAACGATAAATAATAAAACTGTTAAGAAATGTTTGCCTTTCTGTTAAATAATATAATACCTACTAATGTTACTACAATAGTATTCATAATTTCTACTTCATACTACATATGTCAAGAATCTATCGCACAAATGTAAATTCAGATAATTTTATTTTTGTGTTGTTATGCAGATAAGATTGAAACTCAACGATTTCAACTTTGAAACCTAGATTGCCTTCCTGTTGTTAATAAGTACATTTACAATGGAACAATGGATTTTATAACTGAAGTATATTGATAGAGTGAACTGATATACATCATCATAGTAATATTTTTTTAGGACACGTGATTGTAGGCATTTCAGCTGTTTGGAAATTATTATATAGTAATAGTTTACAGCTTCAGGAAATAGTTTAGTTAGTATAAAAAAGTTCTCTTTGGCACAAGGGCGTGGAGCGTAAGAGCTCGGAGCTGATCATGATCTGTCATTCCGGTCGGCCGGTGGCCATCCTTGACCCCGTGCGCTTGACCTTGGATGACCTAAAACACAAATAAAATACTCAAAAACTTCCCAAAAATATTTCAATTTAAATAATTTTTTGAATGGTTAGAAATTATGAAAATATAAGCATTTAAATATTAACATATAAGAGGTCCGGGGTTCGATGGTTGGTGGAACGTCAATGCTCCCAGCACGAAGACCAGCAGTCAACTGACACTCGCCAGTTTTTATTGGCTGTTTAGTAGTGAGGCCTCCGCCCCCATCCTGTCCCAATAAAAATATCGCAAAAATCTCAAAAAAAAATTAATTCCTCAAAATATACTTAAAAATTGCATTAATTGCTCCGACCAGCATGTGGTATATAGACGACCTTAACCTTCACCCCAATGACCTTGGACTAAAAGAAATCGATAAAAATTGTTTTGAAAATGTCGAAACAAACTCGTACAAATTGAGGACCATAATAAATTACCGACTCCGACTCCCATGCTGGATGTTGGTGACCTTGACCACGAATTCAATAACCTTAAACTCAAAAATCGAAGAGAAATATCAAACAATCGAAATAAACTCGTAAAAATTGAGGAATATATTATGTGTCTGACTCCGTCCCTCACGTTGGATGTTCGTGACATTAACATTAACCCCAATAACCTTGAAATCTAAAAATCGATTTCTTAGCAAGTTTTACCCGATACGTTCTGAGGGAACCATACATTTCAAGATATCAACGCGTACCTGATCATCCCTGGTCACTACTATTTGATCATGGCAAGTTTTCCTGACAAGAACAACGTAATCTAAGTACTCTCCACTTTCAGACTAACTCATGGTAAAGGAAATATCGCATGCGATCACAGTGATCATGTTGAGATCATGATCATCGCAGTCGACATCGGTCATCATTCAGTGAAATATGATTTTCATCTTATAACAGCGATAACTTGATTTTTTATGATATTTTCACCCTATTTCCCTAATAAAATGTTCGCTTATGAGGTTATCTGCTTGGGTACTTGTTTTTTTTTCATCCGTCTATGTGAGTTTCTGTGTATCCCTCTATAAACGTTTGAATATGTTCACCGATTTTCATCAATCTTGGTACACTTGTATGTAGTACTTGGTAATGACACCCGACTATAAGAGCCAACCATGATTGACACTCATTTTAAAAATAGTACCATTTCAAATTTTTGGTTGCTTTGTCATCTCTCAGCAAACTTTCAAAAGATTTGGAGGGGGGGGGGGAGGTAATTGGCATTTCAACGGTCCGCGGTGCTTCCACCAAAACTGGTGGCACCAAAAAAATAAGCGATTAAGCAGTGATCAACCCTAATACTTTACAGTCTGTAGTCTATTCACGATTTTCTTCACACTTGAAGAATCAAACCTTAGAAAACCCACCCCATGTATGACATGTTAGGTTGTTTCTTAATTACGCCATACATCAGAAGCGTTTTAATACTTCTCTTAACTAAAAAATATCTTATTTTTATTAATCTTGACATTAACGTATATTTTGTCCATAAATTATAGTATTTAATTTATAATTTATATGAGTAAGAAGTGGGAGAATATATGTATATTGGTAACGCCTAGTAAGAAATAGTTCTCATCCAAAATATCATTACACTGAGTGCACACGAATGCGGTACGCTGTCCTTTTAGTGTAATTTTCTAGACTCGCTCAGGCTTTGCTTGCATGAGGCGGAGGAATATCCTGGAAGTAGAACTATTGCAGGACTTCAGAAGAGTTGGAAGTAACCGTGAAAGGACTATATTTTTTCCATCACTTTATGAGATAGTGCCTCCTGAATTAATTAAATTTTATATCGTACCTCTAAAACTACAAAACCGATTGCCGTCAAATTTGGAAAGTGGATATTGCTGTTTTAGTCTACTTTAATATTGTATGTTTTTCGTATATCAGGACCTAATTTCAAAATGCCGAAACATAGGCGTGCCTAAAAAATTTCGTTAAGAGGGGTGCTAAATTAATTTCATTCAGTTTAACCTGGAATTATATATATGTATAATTTCAGGTATAATTATATATATATATATATATATATATATATATATATATATTTCATTAAGAGTGGTGCTAAATTAATTTCATTCAGTTTAACCTGGAATTTTAAATATATATAATTTCAGGTATAATTATATATATATATATATATATATATATATATATATATATATATATATATACACACACACAAATATGTTATTCACATGTATGCACTATCATATTTTTACCTGATAATAATTATCGCCCTATAACAATTTAATCAATCCTGCAAACATTTTCATTTCCATGGAAACATAAACACACGATTATATAACAGGAAACAAAAATGTCGGAATTACAGACACAAACAACGTTCAAATGGTACAGATATTATTTTTTAATTTATTACTATTTTGGTCTATCTCTGTCCAAAGTTGTTTTTCAATGAACAGACGCATGAAGTCGTTCAGTGGTCTTTGGTTCATTTTTGAGCTAAGCTTACGTCTCACATGATCCGATTTGAAAAACTTTCATTCACATTATACGAATGGCAATAAATTCGGTAGCAGCATTTTTGCACTGTGTAAACCCATTTCGTAAACTGTTATTTTTAACCAATTTATTAATTCGTTGCATCATGTATTGTTCTAGAGGTGTTTTGCTTTTCTTACGTGCTTTCAGTAATCTTATTTCACCTTTCTAGTCATCTAGAGAAAGATCGAACTTGCCTGACAAAACATCAATTTATTCTTGTTTTATATTCATTTTAATATTTCCTGCTGGTGTGACCTGATACTTACTTCCTACTAATGACTCCGTGATCTCATATTAAAATAACTCAACAATTTCAACGTATGATGCAAATTGCAACCAATTAACTATATTCTTTAAAAACTTGGCAAACGTGTTCTGGTTGACAATCACTAGTGTAATTAATTATAATTTGAAGTGTTAAAGCTCACTTCAGAGACTTGCAATGCAGCATTGTGTATAACTAGGCAATTTAAATGCCAAACAAAAGCGTTGGACACATTACGAAAATACACATTTTTACTAAGTACGCATATATATATATCTACCATTAACATTTTGTCGTAATGCAATTGAGCGTGCTAAAATGCAAATGCCTTTAAATGGCATGACTTATTTATAAAATATTGTGGATCAGTTACTGAGTTGGCGTGCTGTGCAAAAAGACATAAATTATCACGGACTTGTGACATGTATTTCAATTAAAATACACCTTTATTTATGCAGAATTAAACTGATAATGTATAGAAATAAGTCCCAGAGGGGAACAAAATAAAGTTATTCCTTGGAAATTTTAGGGCTTGACTCCAAGGTGGTACTTAATACTTCAAGGGTTTATGAAACTTGCTCTCTTTGTACCCCATTATATCGATATGCTATAACATTCTTTACTCATGTAGGCCTGGCTGTCTATAAGCCTTATGAAAGGTATTCTTAATATCTTTATACTCCTTTTTATTAATTTATTAAAACATTTTGTTGTAATATAAGTATGGCTGTGTGCAATTCTTATAAAAACAATGTGATTGCTTATGTAGTATTTTATAGATGTGTCAGAATTGCAGTAATTTTGATGAGCTTAATATACATCGCCACTACACAAAATAAAAGTAGGCCTATGATAGCCATTGTAACGTAATCATAGTGCAGCAGGTCGAGTATAGAAAAAAGTTTGTTTTCGTTGACAGTATGATACCTGTATTGTGAATGAAAATCTGACAAAATTGGCAATATATTTTGCCTCTGATCTCGTGTGCAACAATTTATATTATTTTAGAAGTCTTATAGCGCACGCTGATATCTATCTGTATATATGTTTTGATAGCAATAAGTTAACTCATAATTCGTGACTTTTTGGTAATTTAAAATAATATTGTAAATTATCAATAGCGTTCATAACGAAATATTTTATCCTAACGTGTTAAGGTGTTTAGACCGTTCAATCTCCTTTATATAGTGATATAATAAATGATACATACTTCTTACTATATATATATATATGTGTATGTATGTATGTATGTATGTATATATATATATAATAGCCAATTGCAAATTTCTTATAATAATTATATATATATATAATTATTAAAAGAACTTTTGCAACTAGCTATAATGTCCCTGGATTTTTCCTTATATTCTAAGTTAATACAATTTATAATTTTATTATCTTATGCTACTGACTTATATTTGCGCCCTGCACTGACGTATTAAAGTTTCCAGCCCAACACTGATCCTCAATTCAAACACTTCTTATACTAGCCTAAACATTTTACTCAATTCGTATAATATATTGTGGCCACATACTATTCCTTAACCTAGTAATAATTTGTCTTCCCCTACTGCACTTTCCAATTCAATATTCTCCATTTTAATATGGGGCCTAATTTCACAGTTCCTGTGGCTCCTCGTTTAGACCTGTGTACAACACTTTTATGTGCCTTGCAATGGAAGTCCCCTACTAGCGATCCACCCTTATACTGACCGGAAGTCTCCATACCTGCAGTTGATATAGTTTGGATCCCGCAGTGTCGCTTCAGTACCTGCGACATGCATGTACTTGTTTCTACGCTCAGGCGAGAAACAATTAATGTCGGGTTCTGCCCGATATACCCGTAACGTGAACGAAATGAGTGACTACTGTAATAATCGATGGAGTGCATTATGGCAGCTGGCAAACGCCTGCGCGACATGGACTTTGCTGCGTTATCCTAGTGCTTCACGTGGCCGAACGTGAACCTATCATATGGCATACAAGAAAACTAGGTTGTTTAATATTTTAATTCGATTGTTCCCATGTACGATCACAAAACTGTATTCTGCCCCCTATTTCCCACAATTTTAAGTAGTAAATATCTTATTATGGCCCTCGGAAGTAGTGGCTTCAAAATTTTAACAGTAAACTGGCAAATTGCCTTTAACGTGACACTTATACTATACACCGTAGAAGGAATTTATACCTGTACTGCCACTTTATTTTCTAATTTAATTATTGCGTGGGCGGGAGGGGTTTGTCTGCTATAAACGGAAGGGGGGGGGGGTGGTTTTCTGCCACGCGACGGGGTTTTCATTTTAGCGAGTTTCCTCCATATTTTAATCTGTAGCTATATAGTTCTGTGGTGAGTGTATGGTGTACTGTAATGGTGATCTCTGCGCACTGTGAGGTTATAGATGCCTTATAACTAGAAGAGAAAGACGATTTAAAATCCTCACGAAGGATACACACACACACACACAACATGTGCAGAACTTTTGCTTACAATGGGAACAGGTTGTCCCGCATGCAATTACAAGCAGAGAACATGCATTAAGTATAAAGAAGCAGAGGAGCGTTTCTAGCAGGAGTGGGACGCCGTGACGTCGGACAGCGTGTGGACTGCTGACTCGCGCTGGTGCACTAACCTACCGCAATGACGCATACTGCGCGCGCCTTGGCCATGAGGAAGCTAACAGCTGTTACACGCTTGCATTGGTTGCTGTGTACTACACTACCAGGACTGACAATAAAATACCAATGTAATATGTACGTAATATGAAGTTGAAATACATGAACATATAAGAGCAAGACAGGAAGACGTCAGTCGGTAATAATTTATTATGGCTACGTGCGTCGTGGCTAGTTGAAGGCGTGACCACGTGTCTGCCAGCTGCGTACGGGAACTTGCGCGAAGCACAATTAAAATTTCTAAGTAAAATGGAGCTACTCGCTTAAGCGCGAGGTGGCTTGTTAGGCGCTCCACCAGAGTGGGAGCTCCCTTCCTAACTCCTATAACTTGCCCTTCTATTCCTACTGACCTCCACAGCCCACAATACTTACTCCATAATATAGTTCTTTAGGATAGGGGCCAAAGGGGGTAAAAACGGAACTTCGAGATCGAAGAAGTCACCCTACTGCCTGGGCGGAATTATGCTCACAAAATAACTGTAGAGAAGATTGCTGTCTGCCTGGAGCTCCTCCAGACCCTGGACTCTTACAGTCTTCTCCTTCGTGCCGCTCCGGCACAGACGTCGTCGCAGTTCAATTACTAGCTGCCTTCTCGGTGGAGAGGGGGAGGGGGGTTCGGTGCTCTGACTATTTATACACTGGCGTTAGTGGGTCAGTTGATGCTTGTTGAATAAATATGGGGATCGCAAAGGAACATATAGTCTGTCTAACCTTAACTCGTCGTGTGCGGTCCCCCAGCGCCCGCCACAAAATTATCTGAGCAAAGTTTGTTTGTTTTGAAACATAGTCAAGGTTGAGGATAAGCCCTACAACTTTATTTCCAAGGCGAACACAATCAAATCCACAAGTTTTTTCCCGCCACTCACCTGGCCAATGGCTATTTTTGACGTGAATACGTCTTTAATTTGCAACCATAGTGGGAGGTAATCCAGAAAATCCGATGATAACAAAATCGGGGGCCACAGTTTGGCATTGCAGCTCCGAGTCTATCGTCTACATTCTAAATTCAATTACACCACTCGAATGCCAAAGGATCAAAGAATATATTACGTTGAGTGAGGACTGCGAAGCATAGCGCGGGCTGGGCGGGGGTGGGGGGGAAAGCCGCAATTTTTAGTTCGTTTCGCCGCGTCTCATAATTTATGCGTAGTATAACTTTTGACCAGAATAAGCTACAATAGTCGTTTGAGTTTCAATCGACAACCCTCGTCAAGATCGATCGATTGCGTTTATAAAAACATTTGTGTGGCGTGGTTATGGTGAATATTGTATGCGTTTAATGTAAAAAATTAAGAAAACTTAACACAATGTCGGGCAATACTCGCCAAAAAGCTAAGTCGAAATACAGAAATCGTATGTATTCGTTTGGAAAGAGCATCTCAAAGGCAATCCAGTGATACCCATAAAACCCCATATGATCGAGCGAAGCGGTGCCGGGAACGTAAAATAAACTTCAAGGCGTCCGAGCGCGTCAACGTAGACGTATTCACGCAAAACAAACGGTCGTGTCCCCAACACAGCCAAACCCAATTTATTTTTAAGAGAACTAAGTACAATAATTGAAAATCACGTATTTGTTGTAAGTAGCATAGAAAATAATAATAAAAAAGGACAGCGGTTTTTTTTTTTTTTTTTTTTTTTTTTTTTTTCCCCCAAATATTAGGCTTTAAATTGGTGTATTTCTTTGCATGCAAGATATGATGCTTTAGGCTTTTCACGGTAAATTGAGCACTTTCGAAAGCCTTCCTTAAGATGTACTTGTATTCACAATGCTTATTCATCCACCATATGTAAAATTAACATCCCCATGAGCCTGATCACATTATTCATGTGTTGGTTAAGTGAAACTGTGACATTATTAGAAAAGTAAATGTTTTCAAACTTGTTAAGTATTACACGGGTGCGCATTAATATACAGAAATAATTTACCGAACACGCATGCCGGTCAATGTGCACGTTAAAATATACAATGCTGATTGGTACAGTGACGTTTTTCAAAGGTTGATTTCAAAAGTGTTCCAATAACTGTGGACAGATTATAAAATGGTGCATCACTCAAGTAGAAATATTAACTCGCGTAGTTTGTTATCTAAGTTTGCTGTCTTCGATGCTGGCTTCCGAAAATCCGTATACTTAAATTAACATGTAAGAAGACATTTATGTCCGTGCACTCTCAAACAACGCCTTCGTCGACAGCATCGGATGGCAAAACTTACACTGTTAGTTTGCTTTCCTAGGATAGAAAGCATTACATTATCAGCTGACGGTCTTTATATATTCCGGTATGTTTATCCCCCCCCCCCCTTTTTTTCCAATCCCAATATCTTATTAAATACAGAACAAACTGTAAAACATTTTGAAGATATAAAACGCCAATAAGATGTGTTGAAAAGTAACCCTTCATAAAAGAATATATTCTGCATTAATAAAACTACGAAAGTTCAGACTTCTCACTGCATGATCATGGTGTCAATACAAAATACAAAAACTATGTATCAGTCCTCGGGCATACCGTTTTTGACAGGAGAGGGGTGTTATAATCTACGCGTGGTTATAAACCATCATCGTAATTCTGCCTATATTATATTTTTGCACTCGTGCTGCACACAGTGTCAGCAGTAATGTTACGAATACGTATTACCGTGCCCGAGATGCGGAAGGTGATTCCTTATGAAAAAAATAAAGTCGGTAATATACAGGACACCGTATACATAAACGGAATATTAAAGGAGATATGAGACTATGAAAATTGGGTTTTGAAAATGTATTTTTGCCGAATGCCTTGTACGACATCTACAAAGTCCGCAGCAAAAATGTGACTTACGCTTCCCCATGTTGCAGAGACACGTGCATAATGCTGGCCGTTCTCGGTCTGTGCGCACTGTTCGGCTTGAGGGAGTGATACGTCAGCACATCAACGACATGCCTTGCACTAGTACAAGCTTCATAGGGCGCCAAATGGGCGTGTCCTATTCAACTGTGTGGGACGTACTGTGGGGTAAATCGCCGCCATCCCTACCGCTGGCGGAAAGTATAAGGCATTCAGCGAAAATACCTTTCCAAGACCCAATTTTCACGGGCTCATATCTCCTTCAATTTTTTCGACTTTTCTTTTTCATAAGGAATCACCTCCCGGTGTTTGGGCGTTTCATTTCCAAACCTCCTGTATACCGGGTGGTTTACCTAAGCCTGCGGATTGAGAAGTTATCAAATCCCGCCTTGCTACATCCCATGCCGCAAACACGGGACCCCCACAAAGCCGCTAGGGCCGGATTCGATTCCCAGCGGTGTCAGCAGGTTTTTTTTACAATCATCTCTAGTTCTTAAACATGTAAACAAATGACAATGGCGATGTTTAATAACAAGTTTAATACAGAATGTGTAATAATAATATACATAGCAAACGAGTGAATACTTCATTGCATTGTGACGGCAGGTATAACTCTATCAGTAATTACTATCGCGTACATAATTTTAAACATGTAATAAGACGGACTGCTAAACGGAAATGTAGCAGGTAGTTACATAACCAAGCTCATACGTCGAGAAATAAGAAAAAAGGCGGCGGATTCCTATTGGCAGAACTAGAATATTGAGTTGCTGCTTCCTTCGGGAATTGAAGTCAGGACTCAGTGTGAAGAAAAATTCGATTACCAGATAACTGATGTTGATGGTGTTGGTGGGTCTTCTTTTCTTGATGCAAGGGATTGCGAAAATTAAAGTTACTGATTAAAATATGCTGGAAGTTACGTAGACTAAACAATAAATGACTCGTATTGGGTTCGATCTCACGTCTCGTCTTCCTACGTTATCGTGCGATCGAGCAAACCCGAGCATGAAAGCCAGGTGCGTTAGACGGTAAATTACCCTTGAAATTACCTAAACCTTGACGACTTCGTCAACTTGTCGTCGCCACATACGCATCAGGGCCGCCATATTTTTTTATGTATGTTAATATTTATTCATTATTACAGCTCATTAAGATTTAAATCCATTACTGCACATTACCACTGTCATTTGTAAACATTTTTAAGCACTAGTAATGATTGCAAAATAACCCACTGTCACCGCCGGGAATCAAACCCAGACCTAGCGGTGGATGTCGGGGTCCAGTGATTGCTCCATGAGCATTGGCATGGCGGGATTGCATAACTTCTCACTCCGCAGGCTTAGTTGTATCATCCGGTATGTATACAGAAGATGTACGAGGAGTTACAGCCACTCACAGGGCCTCTTCCTTACATCATTTGGAGAAAAATGTGTCATATAAATGAGGGTTCTGTTCCAATATTTTCAGAGTAATCCGGAACGTTTGGTAAATGACGAATAAAATATTAACCCTTTCAGAAGTAAATACAGGGATATATTATCAGACCGTATTTTTTTACAGATGAGCATCACAATTGCGTCTAACGAGCTTACAAAAGATGTTCAAAGATGTTTCCGTCTACTTCCATACACTTGGCCGCACGCTTATGGACCGCACGTGTTGCTCTGCGTAGCTGCACACGGCTGTCTTTAAATTCTGTGGCGGTATGCATGATACTCGCAAGTATTTCCTCACGTGTTTGTGCAGTCGTCTGGTAAACAATATCCGTCTTCCATCCACATAAACAATAATCTAGTATTGATGGATATGGCGATCGAGAGGCCAGAGGTGAAAACCGCCTCGTCCTATACATATCTCAGGGAAATGCACATTTAACTGCTGGACCACAGCACGGTGGAAGTGAGGATGTGTATCATAATGCTGGGAGATCATATGACGTCCCACTGCTAACGGAATATCCTCAACTAACAGCAGCAGTTCTTCTTGCAGATACACCATACCAGTCAAGCGTCCCGGGAAAATAAATGTCCCAATCAGCTGATCGTGTAGGACACCACGCCACACGTTGATGCTGAAACGGTGTTGAAGACAACTTTCTACTGTAGGGTGGGTATGATGGCTGTCGAATTACTCTGTAAATATTGGGAATAGGACTCACATTTATATGACATATTTTGCTCTAAAATATGTAAGGAATAAGCCATGTGTGTGGCGGTAACTCCTCGTGAAACATCATGTGTGTTTGTGTGTGTATATATATACACACAAACACACATGATGTTTATATATAAATTGTCTCATTTACGAAATAATATATTACAGTTTGATATATTATCGGGCAATATATTTATTTTCCAAGGGCCACATGAGTAGTTGATTTGTTTCCGTGTGGAGTATGCCTTCTCGGTGAAATGCAAACGTTTTAGAAACATTTATACGGACAGTTGATAGTGCAAATGTTTATTATAGAAAATTGCTAGAGTAAAAACTTTAGTAATTAAGTCAAAGCTCTACTCTAACTTGTTGAAATACAAATATGCGTAGGGGTCATGGTGAATTTTACACCAATATTATGATTTTTGAAACACCTGGGTGGCATGCAATCCTCTGGAGGATTATTTTACAGCAGCAGTTCCATTCAGTGTTTATGTACATTCACTTCCTTCCGATCTTTAGTTACTACAATTTTAGTTTTTGTTACGAATATAAATATACAGTGTATATCTTTTTTACAAGCAGTGTGACTATTTTTATGTAACACCCAATGTTCTTTTCGCTGACAAGAAATGTTAATGGTCTGTGTTCCAAAACCTTAAAATGACCAGCTATCAGTCCAGAAGTTGGTAAAAGAGTAATGAGTGGATTTAATATAAAGCCCTTTAACCCGACATTGTGCAGCCTTTAGTAGGAACAAGACGGCTGCAAAAAAATAGTAAGATAAATGATCAATGGACGTCATCGAGCGAAACTGATTTCGTAACGAATATATTGTTTACAGATTCTAATCTGTAGTGTGTGATAAGCAGCCATACGTGAGCTAATTGAATGTCTGGGTAGATAAAAATTATGCTGAATAATGGCGATTATATTCGGACACTGGTTCAAGAGACACTGAGTGGTTGATAACGTGCAAAATATATATATGAGGTGCGCCGGGCTGAGGTAAGGAGAGATACATTGCATCTGGACGAAGATGTGGAGCCTGGCGTGCATGTTGGTAGCACTGCTCCCCGCCTGGGGCAACAGCGCTGCAGTCACGGAGCTCGGGGGCCTGTATCCTCGGGAGTCCGCCAGCAGGGATGTGACCTCTCTGAACGGTCTGTGGGATTTTCGGCTGTCCCCCAAGTCGGACCCCAAGCAGGGCTACGAGAAGAAATGGTACGAACAGCAGCTGAGAAAGGTTAGCCAGAAACCAATTTTCAAAAATAAACAATGTGATTTAGAAACACGAGAATTTTTAACTACCTTCTACCAAGGGGCTACAAGCACAGGTGCCAGTCAAAGGAGCTAAGAACCACGACGGCCATCTTGCATTGAATCACACAGCGGCCATATTGGATGTCCATGAACATGAGCTCTGTCCTCCACCATGTATCCGTTGACCATCTTGTATTAGTTGGCCATTCTGTACTCCCTCCATCATCTTGTTTCTACCATCCACCATCTTGTTTTTCTTACTGTCATACTGTCATTTATTTTTCGGCTTGCATATTTGTTTCTGGCAGAATGGTCAATGGAATACAAGATGGTCAATGAATATAAGATGACCACTAAATACAATATATCCGTCTAATACAAGATGCTGGACAGAGGTCAAGGTCACACACATTCAATATGACCACCGCCACCCCTGGATTTTGTGCCTGACGCCTGTTCTCGGAGTCGCTTCCCTAACTACTCGCAGGGAAATAAAATTCATTCCATTTAACTAAAATTTGTGGAAGCAAATATATTATGAAACACTTACAGCAGAAGCAAAACTTAAATATGTACATTAATTTATCGTCATAATTATTTGTGTAAATGATTTTGACCTAAACAGTCTTACAAGCTGGAGAAAATAAATGTTAATAAATATTATTTAGCTTCTTAAAATTTGCAAGTTCAGCAGAGAAATGTCTGATATTTGTGTTTCATCTAACCACAAACTGAGTGATCTCAATACAAATCTTTAATTTAGTAACTTATATTGATTATTAAAATACAAAAAATACGTAAGTATCGCCAGGGTCATTTAAACACAATGGAATAAGTTTATGCGTAAGCTATATAACACATCATTCTTAAGTTGCGATTTGTAATAGCCGTAGAATCGTTTCTAATACTGCAAAAATAATTTCTTAAAGAACATTTTTTTTTGTTAAAACTTCTGCACAAAGACAATACTTGCATGGTAAGGCGGGGGAAATATTGTTGTATACATTCGGAAGATGAAAATTTTTTTTATGCGATATGTTTGTTTGATTTTTTTTATGCAATACTGAGCGAAATACGGCACTTACAATGTTTGTTATACTTTTATTAGGTTTCGCTTTACGTGAATTGTTTTGACGCAAGCACTTTTACTAAATTCAAAGATGTTCGTCACATAACAGTCAAAAGAACACAGTTTGAAAATATTATAATTATTGTATTAAAACTATACATATAAGGTGACTTCGTAACCTGCGGACTCGACATGATTTATGATTCTTCTAATATACATTACCGCTTGTCTATACTACTAAATAAAATAGAAGTGTCTGTCTATGATTTTCGAATTTTTCACTTTTAATAATGTTTTCATTAAGTATAATTAATAACTAAGCTATATCTAATGTTAATTATTTTTTTTCGTGTATGTCTGTCTGTCCGAACGGATTTAAGTCAAAAACTACTTAACGTATTCACATCAAATTTACAAAGTCTTTGTTTCATCGAGATATCTCAAACGGTCCCGGAAAAAACTATGATCAGGAATGTAAATAGGTACTGGATTAAGCTTTACTCTGTATTACTGCATAAAAAAAGCATTGATAAAAGAAATTTTCTTTTCTTTTTTGTCTATGGGCTGTCCTTCTTTCCTTCCAAAAAGCCGTAGTGGCCCAGTGGCTAGAGTTATTCAAAGTGGAGTCGCAGTAACCCAGTGGATAGATATATATCAAGGGGGGCCGCAGTAGCTCAGTGGCTAGAACACCAAATAAGGGGTCCGCAATAGCTCAGTGGCTATAGAACCCAATAGTGGGGCCGCAGTAACTCAGTAGGTAGAGAACCCAATAGTGGGGCCGCAGTAGCTCAGTGGCTAGAGCACCCAATAAGGGGGCCGCAGTAGCTCAGTGGCTAGAGATCCCAATATTGGGGCCGCAGAAACTCAGTGGGTAGAGAATCCAATAGTGGGGCCGAAGCTGGTCAGGGGCTAGAGCACCCAATAGTGGGGCCGTAGTAGCTCAGTGGCTATAGAACCCAATAGTGGGGCTGCAGCTGGTGAGGGGCTAGGGAACCCAATAGTGGGGCCGCAGTATCTCAGTGGCTAGAAAACCCAATAAAAAAAGTGGTTAAATCAATTCAAAGTCCTAAATATCTTGCTAAAATAAAACATGTGCGATGCGACGGCAGGGTGTAATTTAATAACGCTATTAAACCTGAAAGAAGAAATATTCATATTTTAAACATGAAACCATAATGAAACTATGGTGAGCTTAATTTGAACAACTTTCCAAAAATATCATGCGAACGAAGTCACACGGGTCAGCTAGTACAATATAAATACGTACATGTGTAAGACAGGAAATATACAAACTGAGACAGCTAGCGTTTTGTAATTTTTTCTTACTTATAAAATACCATATTTATAAGATTTCAACAAAATTAAAAATTTGTGTGTATATCAATATACCAATTTGACTTTTTTTATATTAAATTCCAATTTATTGCATATAGTTAACAGTTAGTATTGCATGTCTGGTGCATATGCCAGCAGTTCATTAAGTTACTACTTAATGAACTGCTGACATATGCACCAGAAAAAATAATAATTGTTCTAAATGTACAGTACATGGAAGTACAGTACATCTTCATCGACTACTAAATATATACTTCCTGATGTATTGCTTCAAAATCAGAAAGAGTTGATTAATACATGTAACATACAACATTGTCGTGTAAGTAGGTACGTGTGGTATGTAACTTCTTCAGCAGTTATCTGCATCATTTCGACAACACAACACAACACAATATGAGGCGAAAAGTCAAAGGAGATCCATTGCTGTTGTTTCGAAGGCGGCGCGCGCCGTGTTGTTAACGCGATGTCGGATGTCCTTTTGATGTCATTACAGCGACTAAACGTCGATGCTCTCCGCTAAGTTCCGGTACACAGCTAGTGGAATTGTATTCCATGTTTTGTACCGAGCTGAACAGGTGACGTTTGTACGTTGGTCAAGAGCATCTGGTACGTAAACGATGCTCCAGCTTATCCCAAAGACGTTCTGCTGGGTTATAGCCAGGGCTTAAAGCGGTATTCACAATAAAGCGACGCGACGCGTCGCGTCACGTTGAGCATCAGCCAATCAGAAATACTAATTGGAGAGCAAATTTATAACAATTTTAGCTACCTTTAGGAAAACAAATTACGTTTTCTTTTCCGATGCCTGAATAGTATGTTCTACATTTCAAATCTTAATTAAATACTTTTATTAAATAAAATTGTATATCCCTACAAAATAACAATCTTATTAACTAAATGGCAAATAAATCCACTATATTTCGTTCTCTTTTAGCATTTAATTGCAAGTTTCCTTGCAGGATAACAGATAGCAGCACGGTCTGTGTACGACTTTAAGCGGGACAGTTAATGATTATCATCTTATGCTGGATTTACAACGCCACGACGAGGTCGTCCCGACAGTCCGACATGACTTTTCAGTCCGACGTTTCCCGCCATCAATATTAGTTCAGTCTTTACAATACCCCGTGGCTTTCAACAAATCCTAAAATGGTCACTACTTTGCTATGGAATGAAAATGAATTGCAAATAATTGTACACTTTTTTTTTGTTTTGATAACTATGTAAACGAAGTATTTTTGAATTTTGCAGTAGTTTATTTTTCACGAATATCTATTTTCGTCAATTCAAGATCTTTATGTTACAATATAACCAGGACGTACACATAAATAACATATTTTTAGTGTTAACTTTACCACAGTAGTGCAACCCGCAAGAAATTTTGTTTTGTAAGGTTATATTTATGTGTTTTTCTGCTGCCAAGTGAGGCCGACCGGTCCGACTCCGGACGAAAGTAGAAATATAAACTTCTTGTGTCGGACTGTCGGGGCTACGATTTTGTCGGAGTAACCTTGCTCCTGATTGGCTGAAAAAAATTTCTCGTGGGTGTCCGGACTATTTTGCTGGACTGTCGGGTCATTGTAAATCCATCTTAACTGTCATAAACCTACGACCATACTCGCCTTAGCTCGTGGAGAGGTGAAATATTGAAATGGTACTGATACGAATGCAAACTATTTCTACAGTAACTGCAGCATGCAGTTGTCTATAATGTCTTGGTGCATGCCGGGATTGAGCGAGCCATTGATTAAACCTGATATTCCAAGGCCATGCAGAGAGAATCAGCTTAAATTTCACTGTCGGCACAATACACTCAGTTAACGCAGTTTGCCAGGCATATACAGGTCCACGCACGTCCGTTCGAGTGCCTGATCGTGTACGGAAACTGCTCGGATTCTGCTTGAAAAAGTGCAATACATATTACGACGAATACTCTTCAGTTAAGAAGGAATAAAATTTTCAATTAAAGGCCGCTCGCGGTTAGTTAAAGCAGTTTCGAACTCAACCATTGAGAAATGTCACTGCCCTTACGCGAATTTATTTTAACGGCTAGACTGACTGGCATGCACCCGGCAAAGTTGATAACGACGATGGGAAAGTAGTTCCATGGCTTAATGTTGAATTTAAAGTGTTAGGCTAGCATTTGTGAATACTAAAAAAAAATTATTTTACTTTCTGTTTTTTATCGCAAGTAGTAGGTCAAACTCTGTTTATTCTCAGGATTTCAGAATGCGGCTCTCCGGCTCTGGCCGCCATATTGGAAACTGCCAATTTTGGAATTTTTCTTACAAAATCACGTGTTTTTACCCAAAAGTCACATCTGAAATCGTTAATTTTCCCTAAAAATTATATAAAATATCCTATTTTGCCAAGCCTCAAAAAAAGGATCCCCCAAAAAATACTTTATGGGATTCTGACCGCCATCTTGAATTTACCTTTTTCTCCTCAAAATTCCCCGTTTTTCCTTTAAAATGACTTTTTCTTCTAAAAATGCACTTTTTCCTTAAAATTTCCCTTTTTTCCTGGAGCAGGCGAGAGGAATCAGCGACCCAGGTGACAGGGATCACTGACTCAGGTGAACTTGGAGCCAGGAGAACAGGATATAGGACTTTTGACTTTTAATTCCAAACATAAAAAAAAAATTATAATAATTTGTATATATTTTTATAAACAAGAAATTTAAAGGCATAAGTATCAAGTGTTATATGTCACTGGACTTGTATTTTCATTAGCATACGACCATGAGATCATATCCATTATGCATCCCAAAGCCAGGGCTGCCGTGTTGGATTTATAAGCAAAAAATTTAAAAATTGATAAAAAATTATTTTTTTTAAATTTACATTTTCGAAGGTCCCCCCAGCACCATGCCCAGCAGACGACTGACTCTCTCACCCTCACTCCCCCACCTATAATCATTCCGTCATCTTGAGTTTTCGTTCGTCATTTGTTCGTACAATACTGGAGGCACCCGTCTTGGTAGGGGACTGCCATCTTGATGTGACGACTATCTTGGTAGGCAACCACCATATCGATAGGTGACGACTATCTTGGTAGGTGACCACCATCTTGGTAGGCAACCACCATCTTGGTAGACATCGCCCATCCGTCATATTGGATGACAATAACCATAACCTTTACTCCATGACCTTGATTGACCTTTAAGACCAAAACTCGAGAAAATGGATAAAAGTGAGCAAACATAATACATTAAAGACTACTGCCACCATGTTAGATGCAGACTTCATTGACCTTGACCCCATGACCTTGGTTGACCTTGAAATTTGAAAACTACAGAAAAAATACATAAACATCAACAAGCATAATACATTACAGACTACTACCACCGTATTGGCTGCATACGACCCTGGCATTGACCCCATTACCTTGAATGACCTTGAAAACAAAAAAGACTACAGATAAAATACATAAAATATAACAAGCATATTATATTACTTACTACTATGGTAACGTCTCGATTTCACTACCAAGCGAACTGCCAGCATTTATAGTTAGAGACATAAAAAAACCTAACATTTTCCATCCTATTTTATAAAATATTTTTCCCCCAATCAATGGTATAGCTACATGCATTGCGCATGACTTTGACTATATTTATTAAATATCCTAGATACATGTAGTTTTTATTAAAATCTTAAAGGGCAACATGATGATACGATATGCTAAAACAAAGAAAAATAAATTTTTGTAGTAATTTATTATTATTATTATTTTGTAAATACATTTTCAGAAGAAAGCAGTTCATCACATCATCTGATACACCATCGGTCCTTAAGTTCTTCAAAGATCAAAACCACCTCTTTCATGTTCGAGAAATCCCTGTGTTTATGAAAGCCAAGCAAATATTCGAGTCTATCAACAAGTTTGTTGCGATCTTCAGTAAACATATAGTCAGTATTCGCAGCATCTTCTGCATTCTTCACATCACTTGTCGAAGGATACTCGTGTAAATATGTGGGAGCTTCCAGAAAATCATCATCGTCTTCAACAGTATCACTGCCATCATAGTCATCATCAATGCTGTCTTTATGATCGACTTCACTGCCTGTTTCATCCTCAATAACACGTTTACTTTTCTTTGTAGCAGCAGTTGTATGTTCATCAGTATTTAGAGCTGATGGTCATTTATTTTGAAGTTTTTCGACTTCACACGAACATCTTGCAAGAGTACCTTCCGCACAAACCGACTGTACTGCATTAATTTCGTCTTTAGCATTAACTGCGGCGTCATAATTGTCTGCGGAAACGGTACCCATCGATGTAGCAGGAGGTATTGATGGCATCACTTGCTGGTTCCCAGTAGAAGAACCCTCTCGGCAGACATGGATGAACTGTTCGAACCCACGCCTGTATCTTCCCTTATGTAGCAGACAGTCCTTAACGATCGTCAAAAATCCATATTTCTCTTTCCAACACAAGGCTCGCATATCTTTAAAATCCGATATAGGCATGTCCGTATTAACATGATCAACGTAAACGTTACGTATATTCGTATCGTCCATGCGGAATAGCATCAACATGTTTGCACTGTCGCGAAGCAGTTGTTTGGGTATGCGCGAACAAGTCTGGCTGAAGTAAACGCAGTCCACATACGCGTGTCGACCCCTGCTAAAGTATTCTTTAATGCAAGTTTGTTTCTCGCAGGCAATGTCGTCGAAGACAAATATCGAGTTTCGCAGTGCTTCACTCGGCGGCACGAAGGTTTCATTATCGCTGCATGGGAAATAACGCAATACTTCCATGGCTTACAGTATTCGTGCCAGTCGCTGGTATATCGGTTGCTGGAGCGATCTGGAGTACAGGTACACGTTCTCGAACCGAAGACCGTTCTCTACTTCCAGCAGGCTCAGTAGGACGCATGTCTTGCCACAACCCGATAGTTCCGCGATGATGCACCTCACTGTATTCGGAAGTAGGCTTCCATGTCGCGATTCGTGGAAAATATCTGCATATTCAGCATGAATTCGTATGGGTAGAGTAACACCTTGCTTGAAGATATGTATGTTACCACGACGATATTCTGGAACTGGTGAAGCCAATTGTACTTGCAGAGAACCAGTGCCACAAGTTTTAGAATGTGTCTTTGACGTATCACTCAGCGAAAAATGTCTCTGACAGAATTGGCATTCAAAAGTCACACTAGAACTTCTCATTCCGCAGGTCGTTCTCTCATGTCGACGTGCATGGCAGCTTTTGCTGAAGATCTTTCCACAGTAGCAACACAATTTTCCATGTAATTTTCCAGCGGTGGGAGATGGTACATCTGTAGAGGTAATCTCTACAGTAGACTTCATACAATCCTTGGCTTGCATCAAATTCATGAGAAAAACCAAAGTCCTTCCCACAGTGGCGACATCTGTATCTACTTTGCTTGCCTACTTATTCTCTCTATATATAAACTTACTAACACGTTTCGTCAGTGAGATTTAAGCATTATTTGACAACTGATTCCTGTTGGAAGAATCTGCACGCAGAGTATTTGTTGATAAGGCTGGACCTTCTGGGTAACCATGCCTCTTGGCTTCTCCAATTCCTGCTGCTTGTCCTCATGATGTGCATTCAGAAAGAGCATTAGATTGGAGTAGCGATTCCGACTTCGAGGTAGCTGCAGTTACCATATGGATTAAAAGGTGATTATAGCTTACTTGCAAAATGAATTTATAAGAAAAAAAGAAAATCATTAATTTTAGTACTCTTTATAAACTTAATTTTCTAAAACATGCAACATTGTTAAAATCATCATTTTCAAATATTTGCGAATATTTTTGTCAGCTGTTAACAGAAGAAAATAAATATTGCAACATAACTTTAATGTGTCCTGTTAACTAAAGATTAACTCTATTTTGTTAGCCTGCTAACATTTAAAAAAAAAATCTGAGCATTTTAAGTAAAAAAAAAAAGACTCCTTTTAACTAACCCAAAAGCAAATATATTTATTTGAAAATTATTCAATATTGTTACTGTTGTACAGGATTTAGGTTTTCGAGCTCGACGACGGTGCCGAAAAAGAAAACATTCCCAACAAAAATTGCAAAAAATTGTGTTTTGCTGTGTTGGGGACACGCCCGTTAGTTTTGCGTGAATACGTCAACGTCGAGGCGCACGGACGCCTTGATGTTTATTTTACGTTCCCGGCATCGCTTCACTCGATCATATGGGGTTTTATGGGTATCACTGGATTGCTTTTGAGATGCTCTTTCCAACCGTATATGATTTCTGTATTTCGACTTGGCTTTTTGACGAGTATAGGCCGACATTGTGTTAGGTTTTCTTGATTTTTTTTTACATTAAATGCATACAATTTCACCATAACCACGCCACACCAATGTTTTATACACGCAACCGATTGATCTTGACGAGAGCTGTCGATTGAAACTTAAACGAGCGTCGTAGCTTCTCCTAGTCAAAAGAGTTACACTAGACGCGGAAGATATGAGACACAGCGAAACGAAATCAAAATTGAACCTTCCCTCTCCCCCCCCCCCCCCTTCACAAATGAGATGCTTCTCAGTCCTGACTCAGCGTAACAATTCACGTACTTTTGATACTTTGACAATCGAGTGGTGTAATTGAATTTTGAATGTACACGATAGATTCGGAGCTGGGATTTTGTTATCATCGGACTTTCTGGATTGTCACTCACTATGGTTGCAAATGTAAAGACGTATTCGCGTCAAAAAGGTAGAACAAAGGAATGGTTTTACAGTCTTACTAGACGTTGTGTGGTTGTTGGAATAAAGTGTATTTGCATCTGTTATAATAATACTCGTTAAAGTTAGTTATAAAGTTTCATATGTATAGTGTAAGATGAGCTTTATTGTCGTATGAGTAAACAAGTGATTAATCAAGTGAGTTTATGATCACGTATATGTAAAAATATTTTTTGCTTTCGCAGACGGGAACAGTGGAGCCAATGTATGTTCCCAGCAGCTTCAATGACATGAGTACTGACGTAGATACGAGGGATTTTTTGGGAACGGCGTGGTACGACAAGACCTTCTATGTGCCCACAAGCTGGAAGAATCAGAGAGTTTGGTTGAGGTTTGGAGGGATTGATTATCAGGCTGAAGTGGTGAGTATCAAAGCACCTACCTAGTGTTTCTTAAATTTGATTGTTTACCCCAAGTAATGAAGTAACTTGACTATTGACACTGCCATGAATTATACAAGACCAGCTTACGGACTCACTTATATTGTTTACCCATGCTAATTTCAATCCTCTTAGTTAAACAGGCGTTTGAAATATTATAATGTAAATTTTTTGCCGCCTCGTATAAAGAAAGTTTCCCTAGGGGAATGTTCATGCCAAAGTCCTAATACTGTAGCTGAAAATGTGTTTCCGATAAGTGAAAATGAGTTCTGCGCTTGGCAATGATACAAAGTAGGATGAAAGAAGACACTAGCGAGGGGACAGCTGAACTTGTGTTATATTAGGTCAGCTGAATAAAGTTGAGCAGGTTTTCGAATGTTGAAAAACGTAAGCAGATACGCGCGTTCGTGGGAATAAAACGGGACATGCTAGCTCACTGACATAACTGTGCGCCTGCTCACAGTCAATCAACTATATCTGTTCACACCAAACTGAGGACGTTCTCAGCATGCTCAACTAGCACCTCCTCAAGAGAACTTGCTCAACTTTATTCATACGACCCATTATCTGCAGAGTAACTGTGTCTGCGTGGTAAACGTTCATCTACTGTGGGTAGACACGGGTACTATCCTGCCTACATCAAAGTTTGTTTAATTACTAACATATATTAATAGTTATACTAGTCATTTTTATGCACTTTAATTATGTTTATGAGGTATTATCAATTGGACTATTTTTGTCTAAAAGTATTCCTGGAAATATATTAATTACAAATGATAGAGAGTAATACGACCATTATACTGTGTTTAAAGATTTGTTGGCGGAAATATATATATATTAATATATTTACTTAGCTGTATTACACAAATGGTTAATTAACCACTTCGCCATAGGTACTTTCAACACGCACACGCTCATTAGTATGGTACTTTTAATAACATTCAAATGTAATAGAACAATAGCTACGGAAGGTTAACACTGGTTTCACGAGTGACATGATAAAACTGTTATAGTAAATGATTGATCACTGGCTTATTCAGGGGTTATAACTTGCATCATCTTTAACACTATTCACTTGGCAGCTCTACTTACACACTATACAAACACTTGCCTCTCCATTTCGGTACATACAATCCTGAATACAACTACTGCCTGGCTCATATAAAACACTTGGTACCAATCTGTAAAAGTTAAAAGTTACAACACAACCTCACACATCAAAATTGCCCTTTTCAACACATCTCCGCAATTTTGACATACCCAGAACCAGTTACACAGAATTGAGATTTACTAAATGTAAGGGCCTTTGTCAACACATCTGCTGCTTGGTTGTGAGAGTCTACATACATCAGTTTCAGTACTTTATCCTGCACGAGATCTTTAACAAAGTGATGCTTCACACTTACATGTTTTGAGCGTTTCGTCTCAAAAGTGCTAGCCATTTTAATACATGAGTTATTTTCCTCAAATAACACACACTGCACATCTGACAAACCTATGATATCTACCAAAAGCTTACCCACGAACTGACATTCAGCTGCTGCATAAGTTAACACGATGTATTCTGCCTCAGTACTGGAAAGCCTCACATAAGGCTGTTTTTTACTCTTCCAAATTACATTGTTGCCAAAAATGCTAGTTAAAAAACCTGTTACACTCTTCCTGTCGTGTGGGTCATTGGCAAAATCAGCATCGACAAATGCATCAACAACTGTACCATTATATCTGCCATACTGAAAACACAAATCTTTAGTTTTATTGGGATATCTCAAAACATACTTTAAATGTGTAAAGTGAATAGCGCCATAACAGTTTTGAAACTTGCTAAAGTTTGATATTAGAAAACTTAAATCAGGCCTACTGTCCATCATGAGATAAATAAGCCTCCCTATGAGCTTCCTATAAGGGTGTTCTTCTCTACACGAAGCACTTGGTTCAATATGCAGTTTTGGTTGCATAGGGATAGCAGAATATTTACAATCAGTCATGTTGAATTTATTCAAAACCTTGTCAATTAACTTCATCTGGCTAATTTGCATTATGTGCCCTTGTTATTATACATTTCCCTTATTTCAAACTCTTTCATCAATCTGTCTTTAAGCCATGATATTGCTTGTTTACTGTCTGAAAAAATCATTAAATCATCTACATAGACTAGAGTATAGAGATTACCTTTCACAAACAAATAGGGGTCTATATTTGACTGTACAAAACCCATCTCACATAAAGTTTGGCTCAACCCCTTATACCAGCATTGAGGAGACTGGTTTAACCAATACAATGACTTAATTAGTTTACAAACAATGTTACCATCATTAAGTTCCAAGTTTACACCCACAAACACTTCCATGTAGACTGGCCCATCAAGATCACCATACAAAAACGCGCACTTCATATACAGCTGATCCATAGACCGTCATTTCTGTACTGCAACTGAAAAAAGTATTCTTAATATTGTCACCCTGACAACAGGTGCATAAATCCCTTACTCTGTCTTGGATCCCTGAAGCAGCCTCTTGCAACCAGTCTTGCCCTCTTCACTGTCTCTCCTTTGGCTTCTTTATCTGAAAACGCCCACTTGGAGTCAACTACCTTTACATTAGGTGAACATTCTATCAACTCCCATGTGTTGTTTTTCTCAAGTGATGCTACCTCTTCTTGATGGTACTCAACCACATCTCTTCTACATCTGTCATAACCTGAGAAATATAACACAATAAACTGGCACAGTGTAATGCAATATAAGCAGTGTCGTAGTCTGCATGCCATTTAGGGGTTGTCTTTACTCTCGCTGATTTTCCACTGCTTCAATTATGTTGAGATACACTTTCACTGTCTCCTGAACCTTCCTCTGAGAGAGCGATATCTTGATCAGGTGAATTGGTATACTCGCCTTCTGAGTCCCATTCAGCTGACTCTTGAACATCTTGTTTCGGGTTATCAACCTCCTCAAACATCCTGTCCTTTACATGAGCCTGATTCACTGGCTTCACATTTTCACCCTCCAGGAATATGACATCCCTGGATAACAAGATTTTCTTTTGACCAGCATCAAAAAGTCTGTACCTATTAGATGCTTAACCCGCCATGATTAACTGTTCACACCTTTTCTCTAACTTGCCTATAGGTCGATTATTTGTAGCAAATGTTTTTCACCCAAGCAGATTGATTTTTCTGTAGCTGACCTCATACCCATACCACAACTCAGCAGGCGTATCATTAGTCCCTCGAGGGGTTCGATTGTAGAGGTAAGTTGCTGTTCGAATAGCCTCCCCCACAAATACCTTGGTAACTCTCCTATCATGTGCCTTGCTTTATGTAATAGAGTCCTGTTCATTCGCTCACATATACCATTTAGTGGTGGCGTGAAAACTGTGGTGTATTCCAATTCAATACCCTTTTCAGAGCACCAATTCTTGAAGTCCTTTGATGAATATTCGCCACCATCGTCACTGCGAATTATAGTAACTTTGAAACCCTCATCAGTAAATTTCCGCTCAGCTCCTTCCACATAATGCCTCAACTTTTCCTGAGGCTCATCTTTTGTTTTCAAAAGTTAAACAGCTGTGAAATTGGAAAACTCATCAATAATAGTTTGGAAGTATGTAAAACCATCATATGTGGTTGGAGTAATTGGTCCACAAACATCACTTGAAATAACTTCCAAGGGTCTACTTCCTCTGGAACAGGAATACTTTAAAAGCTGCCTAGTCATTTTCCCTTCGAGACAAGTTGTACAATCTTCAACACCATCCATACCTTTGATACCTGTCTTCTCCTTCAGTTTATGCATTGCTTCAATACAGAGGTGCCCCAATCTTTCATGCCATGTTACATTGCCCATTTCACTCTTCCCTACAGTGGCTAATTGCAAAACATATAATTTCTCAATTCTTTCTACCTTGAGAATTGTAACACCATTTCTCCTCATTTTCATATGTCTGTCACAAAATTTTTTTTATAATATCCTGCTTCTACAACCTTTGGAATTGATCAAAGGTTGTATTTGAAATTTTCTATAACTAACACAATCTTTAGAGTACACTGGTCAAATACTATGGTTCCTCTCTCGGTAGCAAAAACCTTAGATGATTAATCAGCAACAACTATAGAAATTGGCACATCTAATGTTTCTAAACTGGTCAAGAATGGCCTAACTGAAGCATTCACAAAATGTTTGGATGCACCGGAATCATATACAAAGTGTATAACAGAGTCACCATCACAGCTTCTACTTACAGTTTTGTTTTTACCATACAAAGAAGCCGTAGATACCGTACTTATGTCCTCATCTTCGGTGAAGCTTGCCCTGCGTTGTCCTAAGCCATGTCCTCATGAGACTCTGCTGGGTTCTGGAGAGCCTCTGCTGGGTCCTGAAGAGCCTCTACCTCACTCGCGGCCTGGTTCGCCTATTCTTCTCCAACAATTTTTTTTTTAGATCCCGGAAGTCTACTATTATAACACTTAAGCTGTTTCTTTACCATAAAGACATTATGGCCCTGACTGACACTGCATTTTTCAGAATTTATGTTAACCCTCTTACTATGTTCCTTTAACAATCTCTCTGTAATGCCATTAAATACCAACTTGTAAACTATACATCTTAATTGCAGTAAATAACCTCTTATAACTGTCGGGTAGTGTCATCAACTGACAAGTCAAAGTTTCATCATCAATGGTCATGCCTATTAACTTCAACTCGCGTACAATGCATTCAAATTCAGCAATGTGACGTTCCAAATTTCCACCTTCCAACTGGAATATTTTTTTCCGAAGAACCAACTGTGAGGTAACTGATTTCCTCATATAAATACCTGTCAGAGCATTTATTATCGTTTTTGGAGTCTTATATTCCTTGATGTGATCCAACTGCGAGTCCGCTATTCTTAGTACGATAATGTGAACTGCCAATTTTTCAGCTTTCTTCAACATGTCTACCGATTTCTCTCGTAACCTTTCTTAAGTATGATCAGTAAGTTTATAGTTAACCCTTTCTCATCCAATATTTCTCCTACTTCCTTTTCAACGAAAACGCGGCATTCACTTTTGTCTAATTCAACCTGCAAACAATATAACCAATTATCAAAACCGATATCGTCAAATATTCCAAGCTTTTGAATGTCGTCTTCCATCTCGGCCATTTCTGCTGGGCCCATAACCCTTCTTATATTAAATGATGAATCATTGGACGCATTCACATGTTATAACTCGCATATTTATGACTATTCACTTGGCAGCTCTACATACAGACTATACAAACACTTGTCTCTCCATTTCGGTACATAAAATCCTTAACACAACTGCCTGACACATATATAACACTTGTGACCAACCTGTAAAAGTTAAAAGTTACAACACAACCTTACGCATAAAAATTGCCCTTTTCAACAAAAACTAAATCATACGAACTCTTAGGCCCGTTATACAATGCTCGGATACGTAAGAAAACGGACTCAGAACATGCAAGCGGAACAAGCGGACGACTTGGGATGAATTTTAACTACTCTACAATGCGAAGAAACAAAGTTTTGCAACTTACGAAATCAAAAATACTCAGCAGTTGCAAATTACTGATATAGGTTTTATACTCTACACGAGGTAATTCCGAGAAGTAGTCGTCACGGCGAATGTTTCATGTTATTCTTGTCATAATGTGGCGGGCTCATAACTGTACTTCGCTTACTGTTGAACATATTCCAGGAATCGTCCATCAGTGACTCCCTCCTTCCTTGGTCGCATTCCTTTTGTTACTGTCGGCAGTTGAGTTTGCTGACGCGTGTTCCCTTATTTGCTGATGCTGCTGGTGACTGACTGGCGAAATGTCTTTTGGCGTCTGGGTTGTGGAGGCTATACTTCCTGCTGAGAGCATTTGTGTGCAGGAAGACATGTGAGCTCAGCAGGAGCAGACGACCAAAAAATTGATGTGTTAAACTATATCATTCTAACCAATAAACTGTAACATTGCTGTATTCTCCCGAGAAGTTGGAAGAGGATAAGGATGGGTTAGTATATATTTTTCGCCTGAATTATAAGCCCGTACAATAATTTTTACAAATGGATCTCCTTAACGAGAAACACATCCATTACTAATGCATGACAACAAACTGGTAGGCTTACCGGACATTCACTTCTATTGCTAGAACAGCTTATGAGTGTTGCCATTCCTAAATGGTTTCCTACTGATTAGCAACATCAACGCTGTCAGTAGCAAACGGTATGTAGCCCTTGCAATGTTTCTCAAGCTCGCAGATATCTGGCGTGCAGTACAAAGACGATGGATTACCCAGGCCGATCCACTTGTTTCTCAGTGCTCATAGACTGTGTCGTACCTTAGATCGCGGCTATCTTTTAGCGGTCCAGGATACTCGTCATCTCATATTACGTTCTAAAAAAATATGTTTAATTTTTTTTTTGCGGTTTATTACGTTGTTTCCAGTCAGCATATACAACAAGCAGGTCTTAATATAGTCAATTCACGGTTATAGCCAACTTTTCTGAAACCATGCTAAATTTCTACTTCCACAATATTCCTCCGCCTCATCCAAAAAAATCTTAACCAAGTCTGGAAAATTACATCAAAGGGGCAACGCCCAGCATTCTAGCGCACTCAGTTTAATAATATTTTGGCTTAGAACTATTTCTTACTAGGCGTTACCAACATACCTATTTTCTCCTGGTTTATTGATATTAATTATAAATGGAATGTTATAATTTATAGATAAATATAAGTAAAAGTTCAACTCAAGCACGAATAACGTGGTTTTATGTCAACACGACAGTAAAACGCTTGTGATACATGGGAACAACAAAGCACATCATACAGTGGGTGAATTTCCAAAGGTTTGGTTCAAAAAGTGCGATGAAACCGCTGATAGACTATAACGCCATGTATGAAACTTGCGGTGTGGTCGGAGGAACGGTGGACTGTTTTTTTTTTTTTTTTGCACTTGCAGTGGGTGAACGGGAAGATCGCGGCTCGCCACGAGTTCGGCCAGCTGCCGTTCCGTGCCGACGTAACCAGCTACGTGCACTTGGGCGGCAAGAACTTGGTGACGGTGGCCGTGGACAACATATTGACCAAGAGCACCGTCCCGCAAGGAAGCACGTCCACCTTAAACACGTGAGTAGTGCTGACGAACTGCATCACACTTGTTTTTACGGCTGCGGCGCTTTCCCCCCCCCCCCCTTTTAAACTACCTTATTCTAAGTGTTGTGTGAAGTAAAGGCCCGAAGTTAGGGCGGGATTTCATTGCGTCTCAGGTCTAACCCCTTACGCCTATTAGGAAGGAAATCATGCAAGGAGACACGCATCGCGACAAAGAGGGATTGGGCAGCCATGACCTGCACTTTAGGGCCAGGACTACCTCCCTAAGTGTACTTAGAGCTAGTCTTAACTATGAAGAGCAAAGGAAAAACCGCCAAGAGAGACGTAAAAAACCCTTGCGACAGAGAAGTAAAAATTTTAGAAATGATTGCATGCATTAAATTTAATTAAATAGAATGCTAGAGGAGACAGAGTGTTTGGAAAACATGCTCTTAGTTAATCGAGTTGGAAGGACTAGCAGAGAGGGGGCGGGAGCTTTGTTTATTCTTAACTTGATGCCGGCAAGTAACCAGAGAGGTGTTTGGGCGCCTCTCTGGTGGGAGAAGTGACGCTCCTGTTCAGCGAAGCACCCTATACAAATGCTGGCGTCTTCTGGTTACTTCCTACTTTGCTGAAGCCCTGCTCAAGTTCTACTGCCAAGCTATTCCGCCGCCTCATGCAAAGAAAGCTTAACTGAGTCTACAAAGTTACACCAAAGTGACAACGCATAACACTCCTGCGCACTCAGTGTAATAATATTCTGAATGAAAACTATTTATTACCAGGCATTGCCAACATGCCTATTTTCACTCTCCTAATTACAATTGAAATATTATAATTTATAGATAAAATATAAATAAAATTCCAGTTTAATAACAAGATACTTTTATGTTAACACAAGTATTAAACGCTTATGAAACATGACATATTTACGAGAAAAAAAATTGTGTTTCGCTGTGTTGGAGACACGGCCGTTTGTTTTGCAATTAATACGTCTACGTTGACGCGCTCGGGGGCCTTGATGTTTATTTTACGTTCCCAGCGCCGCTTCACTCGATCATATGGGGTTTTATGGATATCGCTTGAATAATTTTGAGATGCTTTTTCCAACCGTATATTATTTCTGTGTTTTAACTTGTCTTTTTGACGAGTATATGCCGAAATTGTGTTAAGATTTCTTAATTTTTTACATTAAACTCATACAATTTCACCATAACCATGCCACACACAAATTTTTTTTATACACGCAATCGACTTATCTTAACGAGAGCTGTGGTTTTAAACTAAAACGAGCGCCGTAGCTTCTCCTAGTCAAAATTTTTACTACGCGGAAGTTATGAGACGCGACGAAACGAACTCAAAATTGCGCATCCAGCCCCCCCCCCCCCCCCCCCCCAAATGCTTCCCAGTCCTGACTCAACGTAACATATTCTTTGATATTATGACAATCGATTGGTGTAATTGAATTTTGAATGTAGACTAGATATTCGCCACCTGATGTTTGTGAAACTGCTGATAGCAAGATCAGCGCTGCGCGCGCATCTCCCCTCTTCGCTCTGCTAAAGAAGCTCGCCCCGTTCCTGCACCCCTTCTGAGACTTGCCCAAATACCTGCCGGCAATAGTCTCCACCGTACCAGAACTCGTATACTAGATAGCTATAGCAAGACAACTGGTAACTGGTCACTTTCTAAATTTACCACGGAAAACGATCACCGCCCTTAGCCTTTACCACCAAGACTTCAAGGCCGTACAACCTCTTTCCAGCCAAGCAAATGACGTCACCATCACATGGCAAACATAAGTGGCCAATTTGGCTGGCAGCTTGGTTAGTTTACATATGTGGCGGGTCGTGTTTTAATTAAAACTGTGGCATTGTGTAATAATACACAACGGTGTTTAAGTTGTGTGTTCTTATATGTCTTGTACATTACTCTGATTGGGTAAAATTCACGTCATTAAGTTTCCCGACAATGATGAAAGGGTAAATTCCTGGTTGAACGCACTTTGTATGCCTGCAATGGTTTCACGTGTAAGAGTCGTTTATCTATCAACCTTATAGATTTTCAGTAGAAAAAATAACATTCAAGTAATAATTACGTAGATCCTCGGTGAATTTCACAACCTTTGTTACCATTTCTCACAACTTCCTTCACAGAACAGAAGATTGCAAGTCAACTTTCTTGGAAAAGTTCATGATGTGTTTCGATTTAGGAGAAAACTAGTAGAAGCAGATATCAAAACAATTAAATTTCTTGCAATTTTTTTTAGAACGGACGGGAAGTTGCTGACGCAGGGGACCAACTTCGATTTTTTCCACTACGCGGGAATTGATCGGCCAGTGCATGTGTACACAACACCTGAACTCTTCATCGATGACGTCACAGTAAAAACTGGAATCAAAAACTCTACAGGTAAGTCCAGGATGTTAAGATCTTACAAGCGACGACTCACAGCACTAAACATTCGTTTAGTCAGAACGGATATTGCCTTTTCACCACTGTATGAAGATTAACATGCGCCTGTTTATATTTTAAACGGCTGATGGAGGTAGTAGACACGTTTCATCCGGTCGAAGCAAATGCAAAAATCTGTTTGGTCTCATATATGAACGAAAGCACTTTAAGTCAAAGTGTCCGTGTTGTGTATCACTGATTTTTGCATGGCTGCTAGATGATTTAATTGCACTTAATTACACTGTGAATTTAAACGAAATATTAACGAATGACTAACTATATTAGGTGATTACTTGTAGCAGACAATGTACTAAAGTTGTATGAGCTACTATGACCGGCATGAAATGATTCATACCCTCCCGTCGGAAATAGTTAACCATCTATGTTTGCTAATAAAGTACCGAAATGAGATGTTAAGCGATTTTCCCAAATGCAAGAGTGAGTTATACCTATAACTCTCAATAGCAATTAAATATAACTTTGAGGGTCGTACCCAAGCCTCGACTGGCAAGCTTATTTGTGAAATATAAACACTATTCCACGTGTCAAAAAAAAATTTACTTTCGCTATGTGTAGAATTATCTATAATTATTTTTTTATGTAATAAAATGTTCTGGTTTTTTTTAAGTGGATTATATGTATTATTTATATTTCTGTGTATATGAGGTTATTGTGATTTTTAAGCTTGAGGCCCACGGGAAAGTTCACATGAGGGTTGCGACCCTCTGCAGGAAAACATTTGGACACCACTGAGTTTTAAGACGAAAATATAATTACAAATAAAGAATCAGTTTCCATCTAACGTTTTGTGTAAAGGACCATAAGCATTCATCGGGTCAGGCACTCATTTCTAAAATGGCGGCCATATAAACATCTTAGTTTACTATATACGGTACTACAAAACATCTGTAATTCAAGTTAACTTTGTATGTTGGCAGTATCTATTATAACCATTACATATGTCTATATAGAACAGTTTAAATGTGATATCTCCGAAAACAACAGATTTATACCAAATTTGGCGAAAAAAAATTTATATCATGGTAGGCTACATGCTATGGTAGGCTAAATTAATTTAAGTGTTTTAAGTTTTCCAGGCAGATATTTTCAGAACGATGTCTTAATATGCTATATCTACGAAATTATGTAACCGATTTTTAATTAAATTTGTATACTGGCAATGTCTGTCATAATCATCGAATATGTTAATACATAACCTTTTTGATCACCAATTATAAATATCAACCCATAAAAAATTGGGGTTTTATGCCATATCTCGAGAACTAATTAACCGATTCCCAAAATGTTTTACACGCAAGTAGTGCTACAGTAGTGCGTATAAACTTACAGGTATTAGATGTGGCAGACCTTTTGTTTTATTTATGTAAGTGAGTGAAGAGATTTGGGCGGCTTAACATCGATGTCTCGAGAGCCAGAAAATGGCGTTAATATAAATAATTCAGATTAATATGTTATATCTATCAAACAATTCAACAAAATTCAATCAAATTTTTTACGCTATCATAATTTCTTAGATGCATAAATTATGCGTACAGAGATCCTCTTTTGCCAGCCTTTTTTTAAATAGTGCCATATTTCCGGAACTATTCAAATAATTTCCACAAAATTTGGCAAACAATTAGTGTTACAGAAGGCCATGCAAACTTAAATTATTTTACTGTGGCCAGACACTAATTTTCAAAATGGTGGTCATAAAAATCGTTTTATTAAGTTTGTCATATCTATTAAACAATTTAACAAAATTTGACGAAAATTTGTGTTTGGCAGTATCTACTGGTTGTAAACGATAAGTGTTTACAACTGTACACAACAGTGTACAGGACTCCGAGACGAGCAATTTGATGTAGGACACTTGGGGTCCAGAGGGTCGGGAAATAGCCTTAAATCGCTTGACAAATGTGTACTATAACACATGTAGCGTGCTGCTGTGGGCCCGGCTTTAATCGACCTGCTGGTCAGTTGAAGCCGCTTTGTACAGAGGTTAAATCGAGCAGGAAATCTTTTAGTAATTGCTTTTGTTTTACACTTCAGTTTATGACACAGGTGTTTCATTTGCAATTTCATACTTTCTTTCTTGATTTCTGTAATTGTCTGTAGGTAGTATTGTGACAATGCAACATGTGATTCACGTGCGCGCGTGGTGTTGACAGGCACGGTGCAGTACGTCGTGAAGTACAGCAGCGCGAAGGAGTCGCTGGATAAGGCGAGCAGCCCTGCGGTGAAGGTGGAGCTGCTGGACAAGGAAGAGAAGGTGGTCGCCACGGCGGCGGGAGAGGAAGGTCTCCTGCAGGTGCCGAACGCGAAGCTGTGGTGGCCCCAGCTCATGAGCTCCGCGCCGGGCTACCTCTACCAGCTGCACATCACGGTAAGTTCCCCTCGGCAATTGTAGCCTTCACTTGCGTGCATTATGTTCCCCAGTTCGATCGCGGGTCCTGGTGGGCAGGAAACTTCCAGACAGGAAAGCTCACAAGAGGAGTAGGGTGGTCATCGCTATCCTACTCCACAACCTGACAGTAGATATAAATGGCCGGTTCTGGTGCAGTGACCTTGAACTTTTATTATTTCCATGTTACGTTTACAGTATGTCCTTATAACGTTCAACTAATATTTATGTTACGTCTATGTTATGTTTACATTAAATTTATAATACATATGTACTATGTTGATGTTAATGCTTGTGTTACACCCACATTAGATTTGTGTCTCATATGTATTATGTACACACGCCCGTATGTTCATGTTACATTTACATTAAATTCATTTTACCTCAAACATGAACATAACTAAAGGCCGAGGTCACTGCGGTGGAACTGGCACTTTATACATACTCCCGTCTCATCTCACCTCGCCCATTCTTCGGGCTGGCCGGGATAACAGTTGCAATTCATCGGGAAGGATGGGAAGAATGTGTATATTTGTACTTTATTCCTGCATTCCTTCGTTTCTCTCAACACAATTTAAGCGGGAGAGGAATTCCCGAAGTAGCGGAACATGCATTGAGACAATTTTGCAGAGTCAGGCTTGCAGAACAATTCTGCAACATTTTTCCAGGGTGGCAGCACCCAAACGTCGGTGCCGGTGTCAGAATACTTTTAAATTTATTAAAACAGTTGTTTCATTGCAGCTGAAATATTGTTGAAAAAACTACCTTCTAGGAGGTAGAAAGTAACCAATTTAAGCTATAATGTAGTCTGTAAAATGATCCTTTCTGAACTGTGATAAAAAAAAATTCTCTAAATTTGTGTCGTGAACTTGTCGAGAGTTTCCAAATTAAACAAGATCATAGCTCGATTATAATTTCTATTTGAATCGTGAAATAACAGTTGTATTTGCACTCCAATAACATTTTTTATGTTGTAGCTCTCATGACGATACATTCGAAAAATCGGGAAATATTGTTCTTCACTACAAAGGAAGATATATCGCGACTCATATTGACAAAATTTCAACATGTCAAATATGTTTATGATTTAGTATACATTAAATGATTCTAATTCCATATGATAACTCATGTGTTCATATAAAAAGAATTTTAAAATTAATTTGTAAGGATTAAGAGATGGCATACTTGTAACTCTGTGATAATGGAGCTTTTTATAACGTGTGCTGCAATTCACAAAAACTGTGTAGGTGGTATATGTAATGTTGTCACTGTGCATGCTACTATGTGCTGTACAAGATTGTCACTAACATTGCGTGAGTAGAGCATGTTTAGGCAACTGGATGTAATGTGCTGCACTTCACAACCAAATATATTTCATCTGTACTTACCACTGGGCCATCATTCATGCAGCCATGTGTCTTGCAACATAGCCAACAACAACACATTAGTAACGCTGTAGTAAACGTTAATGCAATATGCATTATGTACTGTTTCAGTCATGTTGCCAAGCCAAAGTCTGTGATATCTCTCTCGGTAGTGTTTGCGATACATACGCAAGAGGTATTTTACCTTAAAGTGAGGAAATTAAACTTGGTGTTGCTAGCGTAGTGATAATTCATTAAATTCATTTTGAATAATTTTCCTGGTGAAATTTTTATGTTAGTCTAAGATATATTCACTTTATGTTGGCCTTGAAGTTTGTTTGGTATTTTATTATCTTCATAGTTATTTTCTGAGCCAACGATACCACCCTATCCAGGAACAGATTTTGAATACAGTTTTTTGTGGATTCGGCAAAAGCATGAGATGATTTTACCAGCCACAATTCATGCTTATCGTAAATTAAACCTATTTAAGATAACATACTTCTAAGCATGTGAACATGAACCAGATGTAAGCTATCGCGCCAGTTTTACCAACATATTGGATTAGTAGGCTGTATGTGCGCGTTCTTAAATAAGAAACTAATACCCTATTACTATACTTAAAAAAAGGACATGGAAAGTTGGTTTAGGAATGGCGTAAATGTAATAATTCTATGAGAGTGTGGTTTAATAGCTAAACTGCATAAATATTTAATTGTGTGTTCTATAGGTGACGGTGAACTCTACCATTACAGATACCTATACTCTTCCTGTGGGAATCAGAACAATCACATGGAACAACAAGCAAGTATTGATAAACAACAAGCCACTCTATCTGCGTGGTTTTCGCCGGCACGAAGATTCTGATGTGAGAACACTTATTATTTAATTTCTTTCGAACCATGCACTATCTTTTGTTCACTTTCATATTTCCGCAATAAGCTGAGATGACGGAATAATTAACGATGTGCTTGCTTAGCAGGCTTTTATAAAATTAAATTTAACTATGGTATTTTTTTTTTTTTTTAAGTTACAGTGTGATTTTTCAATACATCTGAAATTACGTTTAACGAAATTGAACAGGTAGGCTATTCTTCAAAAAACTTACCACAGGATCGCCTCACAATCTCACACAGTAATTTCTGCATTCAATCTAAGTTTAAATACGAAGTTAGAGCGAGTCGCAAACAGTGTTTATGATCTCAGTTATTGCATTGAAAGTTACCGGACTTCAACTGAGATGAAAGTATACATTTGGCTCCATCGCCAGAGAACTCACAATTTAAAACATTTTTTAAGAATAGGCATATATGATACTAGGTTAATAACTCTATTGGATGAAGGAGACAAGGATGACGTCGTTTCTGTATATAAATGTGACCATTATAACTTTATAGACACTTTTTTTAACTAATGCTCTATGAAGTCATCATCATTAATGAATTTGTCACCAAAAACATCAGTTCTGCCAATATCTGTAAACCATGGAACAAAAGCAGAGTTGCATACAGATAACTACATAGTGAATCACTGAACATATTCGAACGGATAACCAATCATTACAAATCTAAAACATTTTTGATAAAAAATATCCCTAATTTACAATTACTGAGTGGTGAAGTAAAAGTCTACCCGCTACGCAGGATTTTATTTCCTACCAGAATCATCTAGAACTCTCGCAATTTTTTATCAATATTTTTAACAACGTGTAATTTAATGAATGATGTGTTAATGTGTAAGAAGCAGGGTAAATATGAGAGAACATTAGTTCTTATACTTAATGCCTGAGTTATGTGTGAAATGTTCTGTTGTAACAGTTCCGAGGACGAGGCTTTGACTACTCCATAGCTACGAGAGACCACTTGTTGCTGAGTTGGATTGGGGGAAACAGCTACAGGACTGCGCACTACCCTCATGCTGAGGAATTCATGGACATGTGCGACAAAATGGGGGTTCTGATCATCGACGAAGTTCCTTTCGTCGACATATCGTGAGTAGGGCCCGCTCACTTGTAGCACGCCCCACAAACATGCATTTCAGCGATTAAAGAGGAAATACGTCACTTAATCCAGTCTTAAATAAAACATCGCGACTATTTTTTTCTGCGCTAATGTACTTAAATGAACATATTCGTGCTTTTAATTTTTATGCGGTTGATTTTTATTTTGTTAGGTTTTTGTAATTTTTTGTGTATATAAATTAATAAATTTAAATAATAGATTTACATTAAATTTATTTAATCGATATTCTATCATAGGTGAGACCAAGAGGTAATCCATTATTGTGAAAATAACCACCATTGGGGATATATTTAACACACTAATGTCTTTAATGCCTTCCGTGTGGCTTATAAACAACTGATGGTGATACGTGATTAAGTGAGGTTCACGATATTTTTTCGTTTAATTTGTAGGTTCCATCAATGCCACAGGTATAAGCTGTTCACTGTAAATCTGGCACTTTTGGAAGCCCTGCTTAAGATCTACCTGCAACCACATTGTATATTCTTCCATCATATGTAACATCCCCATTGGTATGGGCTTGATCATTTCATTCACTCGTCGGTAAAATGAAACTGTGATATTATTAAAAAAGGTAAATTTTTTACAAAATTTCATATTATTGCACTTATGTTCATTTTAATTTAAAAAACAGAAAGCAAAAGAATAATTTCGGTGTTCACAAATGGTTCTACCTTATACTTTCAATTCTACGTCAAGACATGGAACTACATTCCCTCCGTTGTTACCAACATTACTGGGCGCATGCCGGTCAGTGGGGCCAGTTCAAATACATGCAGGTTGGGGTGGTGACATTTTTCAAACGTTGATTTCAAGAGTCCTCAATGAACCGTGAACAACATATACATATATGATAGCCGTGGGCACGCCACTTGTTAAATTAGGACATTGACTCCTAGGTCCTTAAAACCGGAACAACCCCGTAAATAGACACTGTAAAACTATGGCCTCGCTCATGTATTCCGTTATTAAAAGCCGTTCGCGATACGGTGAGCACTTTTGAAATCAACCTTAGAAAAGAGTCACTGCTCCTACGTGCACATATTTTAACGGGCGCACTGAGTAACATGCGCCCAGCAAAGTTGGTAACGAAGGAAGGGATAGTAGTTCAATCGCTTAAAGTCGAAATAAAAGTGTTAGGAAAACACTTGTGATGATTTAAATTATTTATTTCGCTTTCTGCATTTTTTATTTATATAATTGTAAGAACTAGCAGGTTTTGAAATAAATACTTTTCTAATAATTTCATATTTTTACTTGACCGACGTGTGCATAAAGTGATGAGGCCCATGGCAATGTTAATAGTACGTAAGGCGGAAGAATACACAACGTGCATACAACTAGATATTGAGCAGGGCTTTCAAAAGTGCTCAGTTTACCGTGAACAGCTTTTACTTATTTTTTTTACATAAGCCAGTGTGCCACGATAAAATTTTCCGTACAAGCTCGGGTGGAAGCATCCACAAGACCTATTGCCTGAGCCTGCGTGCGAGAATTTAAGAAGAGCTCTTTGGAATAACCCATAAAACAATGCTTGTTGTCGCACAAGTAAAGACGAGTACCTTATTTTTTTTTTTTTTTTATGATTTTACTTCTGCAAATGTGATTCGGGAACAACACTGTAAAAAAATTTGAGGTAAAATTACCTTACATGTATGGTAAATTTACATAACAAGTAAAGTACTATTCCCTAATCGTACGGGAAAAGTACCTGACAAAAGTGGAGGGAAAATCCCATACATGTAAGGGAAATTAACTATATTATATAATAAAATTATATTTAAAAATATCACGTAGTATTGTTACTGTTAATCCTTTTTTTGCCTATATTCTCTGACGAATAGTAACCGAAATCTCAACACTAAAATCTTCAACATTTGCTGGTGGTTGGGCGCACAGACATGGTCCTCTATCACGATAATCCGATGCACTAGCCATTACACCACGACGACAGCGTGACAGTTTTACTGAGTATTAGTGTGTTAAAGAATTGTTTCTTCCGCCTCCCCCCCCCCCCCCGGCTCAACCAACCACCCCCTCCCGCCAAATTAGCTGTTGAGAATACTGAACAAATGCACCCGTCGTGAGGTAATTTTCCCATCCATGGGATTTTCCACTACCATGTACGTGAATTTTACTCTAGAGTGCGGTAATTATACCTTACCTATAATTTGTTTTCCCCAGAAGTTAACAAAGCAACAAGATATTTGCGAATATTACCTTTCACTTGTCAGGTAATTTTCCCATTAATTTTTACTGTGAATCTTTACTCACGACATCATCATAGAGCGTTTATTCACCGAGCCTAAGCTTAGTTGTTATAACTGGAATTTTTGTGTTAAATAAACATGATCGTTTGGCATTTTTTTCACACAATGCAGTTTAGAATCGATAAATTTTTTCGTGGATTTTTATTTACTATCTATCCGTGTTTAATGGTCTCAATCGCTCTTTCTCAGAGCTAAATAAATGAAATTGTTCTACCACCCACTCTCTGATTGACTGAACTGTCAACCTTGTAGGAAACCTTCCATTGAAAATTGCACTCGACCGATTACGAAAATGTCCATGAAAACGGCCAGCAGATGGCCAAATATTCCATAGGACCATCCATACTAGCTGTCATGGAGCTTGCATAGAAAATCCCAAGGAAGTTTCCATCGTGGCATACAGGCTTTACAGGGCATGTGTATGTTTTGGTTTTGTAATCGTTTAGCAGTTTACTACTAAGCTTTTTAATATATGTTTTCGACATATTATGTTTTTAATAATTGATTTTTATGTTTTGATTTACCTAATAGAATATAAATATTTTTTGTCGCCGAAATCAGCTCACAGTCATAATTTTATGATAGCTGGCGAAACCAAACGACGTCGGTGTTTGAAATGATTTATTATATTTTATAAATTAATTCGGCTTTTAAAAATGTAGTTAAAATTGCAGTGTTGCAAATTTTGCGTTCAAAAGATTTTACATTTTGAGGAATTTGAAACATTTTCTTGAAAGACTTTTGTTATTCTAGTACCTTTAATTGACAATTCCGGCATTTCTTCAGAGGTCGTTAAACAAAAGAGGTATATTGGTGGGTGAGAACTGCTGTGAGCCGGCGAGTGTTGTAGGGATGTTGATATCGGGAAAACTACCGATAATATTTATATCGGTTATTTACAAAAGAATAGTTTTACGAAACGATATATCGAAAGATTATATATATTTTCGGCACCTCAGTACCCAATAGTTAATGTATTAAAGGACTTAACAAATGTAAAATTGTTTGGAATATTGCATATTGATGACACACGGCGTTGCAGAAACCCGTTTTTGTTGAATGTTACTAAAGTAAACATAGTAATATTTAATTCAGTATTTGTATTGAAAACAAAATTTATTGAAAGAGCATTTTGAAAATAATGTTGAAATATATCGGCGATTTATATCGATGTGTCGTGGATATAATATCGTAATTTCGATATATCGATATTCTTTCAACATGGCGAGTGTGTTGTGTGTGTTCGCAGAGGCTGGGGCGGCGAGCTGCTGACCAAGCACAAGTCGATCTTGTCGGAGATGATCGCGCGCGACAAGAACAGGCCGAGTGTGATCATGTGGAGCATCGGCGATGACCTGGATACCGGCAAGAAGGGCACAGAGGACCACGTCAAGTACGTAATGCGCCGCCAATAATTATGACAAAATTCACACGCCGACACCGCCGTGTATTTCAGTTCGCTGGATAACATTTTAACGTGATTTTTTATATAGTTTCAGGTTGTAAAATTACAGTGATGTGTTTTATAGGACAATTTTTTTACGTGTGTGGTAATAAATTTTGTTGGCGGCCCGGCGGAAGGGGGAGGGTGAAAGCAGAAGGTGCATGACTAAGTGCATTGCTTTCTAACTTACTCTGGTTTCAAATATTTTAATAAGAAAATAAATTATAATTTATTTTAAAATGTAATATAATACTTGTATTAAATCGTACATGTTAGTATTTTTAGAAGGCGAAGTGAAAGAAAAGGCTACAATAACAATAGTGAGTAGTTTTCTGTGTTTATATCTCAGAAGTGTAGGACTAATATTATACTTCAGATGAAACAAGGGTTGATGATCGACAGAAGTGGGAATATGATATTGTGAAACTTGGTGTTTATTTCATATACTGGATGTTATATATTTACATATATGAAACAAAAGACGTTTTAATATAACATGTCATATAAATATAAACTGTAAATAAAACTAAAGAAGAGATAGTACCAAAATACATTTGTGTAAAGGTTAAAGTGGTGGAAAGCACGGAATATTAGATTTTAGGTACACACCTACGGTGATAGATTGGATCCGCACAAATTATAGTTATTGTTAGCCAAAGTAGAAAACATGAAGCACCCTCTAGATCTGAATCGTTGAGAATTTCCCTGTTTTAGTCAGTTAACAGTACCTGAATGATTCGACAGTCACTTCAATGAATTTAACTGATGAATCAGTGAAAAAATTCCATTTTTCCTTCACTTGTTGATTTAGTGACATTTCCCACTTAGTCATCGGACATTTTTTTCACTGTTTTTCAGTGGTTTGTTTTTGACTGATGGATCAGTTACACTGTGAGAAAATAGCAGTCAAACAACGTTTAAAAATGACCGTTAAACAACTTATATCAAGTTAATGACAACGAATAAACTAATAAAACCAATACAAACTACTTTTTAAAATGCGTTTCGTCTTTAAAAACACCATTTTACGTATTACGTATTTTATTTCTTATTAGTGTCTTCATCACAGCGCTCTGTTTGAAGGTTTAAACTGAATGCAATGTGGTGAAGAGAGTACACTCATATTTATTATTCGTTTTAACAACCCTAAGGCCGGGAACACACGGTAAGCTCCACGGGCCTGTCAAGTTTCATGATACATGGAGAGGCATTGGGTAGCACACACGGGCACGGGCCGGACCCGTTCGAGGGTAGCGGACCGCCCGTTGGGTTCGCTCCGGACAAACTCGGCACGGATCTCTGTTCGCCGGGTGCTGTCGACCTGACAACATGGCCGATATAGATGCTGATTGAACTGGCAATTGCCAGCGTTCAGGAAAAGCATGGAATCTTGGACAGATCGAGAGAAATTTACAAAGATCAATGTTGCCGCAATGGAGTTTTACTATGTTAAGTTTGAAATTAACCCTAAATGCAGATCTGGTAAACGACTAATACTAGTCGTTTTAAAGGTGCTTTTTTCACTGTAAAATGAATAATAATAGTCATTTTGTGCAATGATTTATTTCTTCTTAGAAAACATACTAATGCCATTCAAATGTATGTAGGCTATTTACTGTAAAATGAGCACTTTTGAAGCCCTCTAATTTTGAATAATAGAAAATATATTTTTTTTTATTTTAGCCTTATAGGTTAACTTCCAAGTGCAGTGGAATATATATATACACATACATACATACACACACACACACACACACACACACACTGTGTTCATTACTTATATGACAATATTTATTTACAAAGGTGTTTAAAAGATAAAAGATAGCTGAATGGAAACAGTAACTACAGCTTCAAAAGTGCTATATTTACCTTGAGCAACCTATAGAATGCTTAACTATTATTGATAAAACTTTCAATTTTCATGTGAAAATATCCAATTGGGTACATCTTTGCCTATTTCGAAAATAAATTTATTACGTGAAAAATTTAACATAATTTGTATTTTTGGTTCAAGTTTCACAAATATTTATTGTAATATTCTAGTATGTTCTATTTGAAAATTTATTATGTATTACATTTTCAATTACGTAAATCTAACTACAAAGGGAATCGTAAAAAAAAATCTACATTAATTTTAACCAATTTATACGATTTCCTTTTACAAACAGGTGGAAAAAAATAAGGTGCTTAAATATGAAATAGTGAAGCTGCAATAGTGTCGTAAATCTACTACAACAAATTCAATTATAATTATTATACGTTGATTATCAATTTAACACAAATTCTTCCTTTAAATACAGCTTAGTGAGTCTGTAGTGGAAATATTTTAACATGAATGTATCCTTTGGCTGTTATTTCTATTCTTAATCAAATGCATTGAAAAACATATAAACATGATTAAAATGGTAGCGGTGTTTTTCATTCTTTAAAACTATGCATAAAGGGCTACGTATAACATATTTAAATTAATTCATTTATAAATTTCCAACTGGCCAACAATGGTTTTCACTTCTAATTAACTATAGAGTTCTTCTTTCTTCGGTGTCCTAGCAAACCAATAATTATTAATTTACGCCGCCTTTATTCGTCCATTACTCTGCACAAACTGCCTGAAACGGACCGAGCCCGTGACGCTCATCAAAACGGTTTTGTGACAGGATCCGTTCCCGGGCGTTTTCCGGTGCCGTGTGTTCCGGCCTAACGGTACTAATTAAACCAAAAACTAAAAGTAAGGGCAAAAACTTTAAAACTACACGCTTTCGATAAATATCTATAAGTGTCATATTTTCCTCTAATTTCTCGACTTGACTTGGTAGCATAGATGCTAAGGTAGCGGCCTGAAACTGAAGTAGAAAAGGTGTGCGATTTCAATCCTGGTCCCGTCCGAAAACATTTTTTACTTTTCTAAACTACGGTAAATTGAAATTGTCGTAAATATTTTTATTTATCGTAATTATTTGGCTAAATTCAATAGAAAAAATATTTAATTCGCCACTACAGTATGTCATCACTTACTTAATCAGTGAAATTTTTTCGCGTTACTAATTCAATCGGGGAAATTTTTTCACTGAAACAATTAATAGTTTTCCACGCATTATAAGTGAAGCTATTTTCACCGATTCCTGCAGTTAAATCTCACTGCGAATAAGTGGTTTTCCACTTATTCGAATTTAGAGTGTAGGATTAGGAGGGGTATTTGTATGCATTTACCTACTCACATATGACGATGACGCGAATGTTTAACCCAAAATCGTGGCAGTTTATAATTATTGACTTGGTGAATGAAATTCAGGAGCATATGTATGGGAATGGTGAATGAAATTCAGGAGCATATGTATGGGAATATGAGTAAAGGCCTATTTCAAGTTGGCAAAGTTTCATACCTGCATGTTTAAGAATTCAATTAAAACTTCCACGCTGAAAATATCAAGAAAAAAAGTCTTTGTTTGAATGTTAAGGGCCTTGTTACCAGTCCAGTAATGTAATACCTCCCCAAAATACGTGGCAAACGCTTATCATACAGCTAAGTTAACGAGTTACCGAACTGACGGGTTAGAATGCCAAAGTAGCATTTACTGAACTTTTTCCTGTTACACGTGCTGATTACGCTCCTTGATAAGCTCTAGTAGTTTCGCTAACAAGCATTTAGTGTGATGGTGCTTAGCTTCGTTTCCGGTAAACAAGGTGCACATATTTCATAACAACCCGACACAAACGACCTGTACTTTTAAATACTTGGCAGTATTTTTTTCTTTGCAAATTCATAAAATGTCTAATTTAATTAAATAAGTCGTATTTAAAGATACTTGATGTACGTTTGTCACATTGCAGCGGATTTTCAACAAAATGAACACTGCGAAGAAATGAACAGCCACATACACTTAGTCGCTACATCGGGGGCACTCATTGCTATGAAAATTTGCGCACCAATAAGTACTGTTGAATTAAGAAAAAAATAATTTGTGGCGATTGTACAGACAAAAGGATGAAGAGATTACAATATAAGTTTATCAAAACAATGTTTCACTAATACGGCACAGACGAAGGTTACCTCCAGTACCACATCAGACCGTTTTGAGCCAGAATTCGTACTTCGATAAGATTGCGTATGGAAATGAACACTTTATCTTACCCTGTGGCAAATTTACTCACCGTTATTGGAAATTGCAATCAAATCACGGAGCAGGTACATGGGCAAAGCTGGCATCCCATCTGATCTCACAAATATTCGAGGAATGACGTATCAGGTGATCGAGCAAGACATGGAACTATTGAAAAATTGCGTCAACACTCACTGCTGTAGCTGGTAGCTATAAATTGCTCCTGGTCACTCAAGCCAGCAAAGTTAACACACGAGGCCGCACGATGTCTTTAACTTATTGCTGCGCCTTAAATTACCCTCGTATCAATACCAGTGGGGAAAAACTTACAAATATTACGTTCCCCGACCGTCCCGCTATAGGCTATTCACGATAAAATGAGCACTTTTGAAAGCCCTGCTTAAGATCTACTGGTATGCGCGTTATATATTATCCCGCCTTGTGTAAGATTAACGTTGTCATAGACATCTTCACTTCATTCATGCGTCGGGCAAGTGAAACTGTGAAGTTATTAGAAATCTGCTCCTTTTTGCACTTCAGAGCATTAAAGAAACCAGGAAGCAAAATTAATGATTTAAGTTATCACAAGTGTTTACCTGGCACTTTTTATTCGACTTAAAATACGGAACTACTTTCCATACATCACTACCAACTTAACTGAGAGCGTGTCTCTCAGTGCCCCCCCCCCCCATCCTCCCCCCTCCCTATTAAAATATATGCAGCTTCTAAGGTTGATTTCAAAAGTGTTCATTTATCGTGAACAGTCTTTAGTAGTATAGGGACGTACAGTAAAGTGGTTTCGGCTGCTCTTAACAACGAGGTCTTGATAGCTGGCGAGGGTGAAACGAGGTACGTATGGAGCAGCGCCGGAATGCAATACCGGGGGAAACGGGATATCCCTGAGAAAAGCAGCCGACCAGTGGCATCGTCCGGCACTATTTCCACATGCAAAAATCTGTGAGTGATCCCACTGAGAATTGAGCCCGGTTCGCCTTAATGGTGGACGAGCGCGCTATATACGCTGCGGTAATCGCGGCCCCCTGAAAGAGGACAAGTGGTGTCGGAATGTGAAGCAGGAACTGTAGCACTCGCATGTGATCCTACAGTCCTCCAGGACGCTGGTACGGTGATCCTTCGTCTCCCAAGAAAAGCATGACTCGTTGTCAAAGACGATACTTCAGCGCTTAGCATTGCACGTTTCTCTCTGCTGACAACCATCTAAAGCCGTGTGCACACGTGCGAACAATGTCCGCGCGGCGCCGCAATTGCGTTCCACGAGGGCTTGTCTTATATGTACCAGTGCACACTTAGCTGCGTCGCCGCCGCGGTCTATGTCCGCACGTGTGTACACGTCCTAAAGGTCTTCGAGGTTGCAGATTTCCCTGTAATAAGCGTCTATAAAAGATGGCTGAGCTAAAGTGAAGCTCGGGGCCCCATTGGCTGAGCGGTTAGCCTGCTCGCCTCCCACCAAGGCGAACCGGGCTTGATCCCCGGCTGGGTCACTCCCGGATCGTGCCGGACGATGTCACTGGTCGGAGGGTTTTCTCGGGGATCTCCCGTTTCCCCATTCCCTTCATTCTGGCGCTGGTCCACGCTCACCTCAATCACCTTCATCGGCTTTCAAGACCTCGTTATTCAAGAGCCGCCCAAATATCTTCACGCACACACTCACTCTAGTGAAGCTGCCTCACGTCACTGGGTAGTAGGCAAGGACACTGACACGGTTCGTGACTGAATAATCAGCGCCGTCGACAGTCCCTAAGAGCCCAGGGGAAAATGATTTGATGGGCCTCGTTCCTACTTCAGTGCCCAACTTTTTTCATCCCTTTATACTCCTTGAACTAAAGAAGGAACGTCAGTAACCGTGCACTTTGGGGCATTACTGTATATGGTTATGTGAACAGCAAAGCAGGTAGGACTATATAAGTTTTAAAGAATATTTTAGCAAAATTATTCCATTAATTTCTCCCAAAAAAAAAAACTTAATTTACATCCAACTGTGCACAATAATATTTCAAAGATGCAACGAACATCGGACATGCACACATTTGCAACATAGATTTTTAACTGATATTTGGAAATACCTAGAAATAAAATGTTAAAAACGAGACAGACACATGGATTTTCCACCCCGTCCACCATTTTTACGCCACACGACACAATTGCCTTTTCAGGCGATGGTCCTGTGTATAATAATCAAGCGTGCCTCCCTTTTGGGAGGTATGCAGGGGTCGCCTAGAACCGGCTCAGCATATGTGAATACCTTCACATGTCCATTCCTCCAAACATAAACTGACTGTGAATTTTGAACGACCGAAATAAGGGTAGTTTGATGTGCCGTTTCTCGCAGATCTATAAACCGACCTGTGTCAAACTCTGTCAGTTGGTCTTACTACTGTCTCGCGTGTCCTCTCGGCATGTCTGAAGTTAATTTATCACACCTTGCGTCACGTGGCATGACCTGTTCTGAGGACTGTTTATATACACAATTCTAAGTATGACTGAAGCGCTTTCATGCGACGTAAGTGCATGCGCTACTACACAAAACATTGAATTGTTTACCTTGGTCACTGAATGGCTTTGACAGGGCGCGGATGTTTTTGTGGCGGTGAATATATTCTTCCTAACTGGTGAAAATGCCTTTTCCGTAAGAAAATAAAGTGATGATATACGCCTCACAAAAAAGTTTGGAATGTTGTGAAATGAGGCAGTTAGGGCGGTAGGGATTATGTAGTTCTGCTACGATCAACAGAGAGGCACTAAGCCACTGAACGTGTCTGGGACAAGCTGAAAACAGCAGTCTGCAACCCCCACAAACACTTCCAGATGGAACGGGACCTTCGCCCGGTAGACATCAATCAATTGATTACAAGCATGCCACGGCGTGTTCGGGACCTGTACAATGCTCGTGGTGGCAATACACGGTACTAAGCTGCAGTGGAAAGAAGGAAACCATCCCTGTTTAGAGACACCATTAAGTTCATTTCGTTGTTCTTTCGTGTGTATTTGTCTGTAAAATTGGACAAATGTTTTTTTATTTTTGTTAGAAACGCTTTGAACTTCACGTTTTGCATCGGTGCCGTTGCTATGCTTTCTTTTATATATGTTCCATACTTTTTTGCACTGGGTGTGTATTCCAAACTTTTTGTGAGTTGTTTAGTTTCCAGGTAAAATTTATACAAGAACTTGAAAAAATATTTTTTTTATGTTAACAGGGCAGTAGTTGAGTACGTGAAGACTTTAGACTCCTCGCGTCCTGTCACACTGGCCATCAACAGACTAGCCAATAACGACACGGCCGTGAGTAGTCTATATGCTATTCACGCTAAAGTGAGCACTTTTGGAAGCTCTCTTATTTGGAAAAATAGTTAATAAATATATTTTTATTGTAACCTTAAACGTTAACTTTCTCAAGTTCCGTGAAATATATACACTGTGTTTATTAGTTACACGGCAAGTTTATTTTAAAAAGTCGTGGAAGGATAAAAAATTCTGAGAGGAAAAATATGTGTTCACTGCCAAACTGCCTTGTACAGTGAAATTAGTATATTTATGTCATAATGTTGTACTACTGAAAATCCAATTTAAGGGGACATGAAACTGCGACTTGTGAAAATAATTACGTTTGTGCCCGGAAGGCAGTTATCTCCTTCCTGAATAAAATTGTTTACACATAAAATATATTTAAATGTTTTACCTAAGTTATTGTATAAAATATTTTCTATTGATCGGCTGCTACAAAATTTCGCTGGGGGAATATGCACGGCATTACGCGAATCCGCAGGTTATCCAATGGCCATTTTCAGACAGCTGTGATGAGATTCAAAAATATTAAATTACCTACTTTTTTTTTCGAAATTATATATATATATATATATTGCGATTTTGGGACGTAATATCTTTTAAAAAATCAATAAAAATACTAACTCGGTTCAAATATACGTGCAGGCAATTTTTTTTGGACAGTCATGAGTACTTAATTGTTAAATATTGCGTCAAACCACTTTCAAAAAATTATGCGAAAAAAAATTTAATTCCAGTTAATGTGTTTATATGTCATAGGAGTACAGCGAAAAATTTTTAAGTTTAACATTATCTTCGCTTGCGATAAGGGATTAACTTCTAACTATTTTTAACATGAATGTAATTGTAACCCTTATAATAAAATGATAGGCAAGTCACATAAAAATGTATCATGGAATTTATTTCTCTTATTCTAATTCCATCGACAAAAATTTATGTGTAGCCAATCACGGTAGATGTTAAACGTTTTGAAATTTGTATGGAAACACGTATAATTTTTAAAAAAAATCCAGAAGTACAGTTTTTAATTGTTTAAATAATTTCCGCGATAAGACGTCTTTTCGATGAGATATATGTTAAGAGCTTCCATTACAGTTTAGGAATTTTTACAACGAAATGGGTTTCACGGTGTTGTGTTTGTTGCAGGCGCAATTCCTGGACGTGATCAGCCTGAACTTGTACTACGGGTGGGACCTCACGTACGGCCGGCTGGACGGCATCACGACCAACTTGGAGAAGCAGGCCAGATCCTACCACAGCAAGCACAGCAAGCCGGTGCTGGTGACAGAGTACGGCGCCGACGCCTACCAGGGCATACACAACGTGAGTTGCAGCCCCAGCCCCCCGCGCGTCATCCTGCCATTCGAAAAGGGCCCGGTGATTGAGCCCAGTTCGTTAGTCACCGCCCTTCCGGTTCTGAAGTCCCCTGGAGTTCTTGTGTGGGGCCATGTTGGGGACGCCTTCCATTTCGAGAGGCAGGGTTGCGGGCGCAGCTCAGTTCGGGATTGCTCGACTACTCGTCTGTCAAGAAACTACGCATGTCAGAAAGCTTGGTTATTCCTCCTCCTCCGACTTCTTCTACACTGAGAAAAAGGTTTTGTCGAATCAACCAAGATTTGTTTACTGCAGCCAAATTATTTGTTTGTATAGAAGCAGTGAAATATTTTGTTGCTGAAACCAAATTATTTTGTTGTTCTCATTTGGTTGCCCCAGACTGTAAGATTTGGTTGGCGCGAATAAAGATTAGTTTGACTACACGTACATTAAACAGTTTGGGCAGATATAAAAAAACTACAAGATCGCTGGAGTTTCGAACCTAGATCACCTGCGTCCGAGCGCTATGCCTTAGTTATCTCATCTAATGTAACAACCGATATAATATCGGAAAGCTTTTAAATAGATTTACTGCAAATATTTGGCAATGTGTGCAAACAAATATTCCAAGTTTTACAGCTCTACTTGTGAGTTTCTTGTTGCATTGTTTTATTAATGTGTTAATACGATTGTTAAGCATTGATATATGCACTAACAAACACTGTTACTGTCCTAATTGTCACAAAAATAGAAACAAACTTTCGAGCTGTATTTTCGAACAATGGTTGTCAAATGAGTGGCCAAACAAATATAGACATTTGCTTCAACAAAATATTTAGTTGACAGTCTAATTTTTTTTTTTTTTTTTTTTTTTTGCTTAACACAGAGATTTTGTTTATTCAATCACATACTTTTTTAGACGAACAAAAGTAATTTTGTTGCTTTTCAAATTTTGTTTGTTCGACAACATATTTTGTTAGGACAACTAAATATATATTTGGCCCTATACATTCAAATATTTTGTTTGATTTCCTCTCCGTGTATCTATTATATGAAACAAGTGAATGAAAATTGTGCTCAGATTGTAAAGCACTGCCGAGGAAGACGTCGAAGATGCGAGTCTCGGCAAGTGGTACCTCACGAGCCTCGCTTCCCTATTTATAATGAATTGCGCCCGAAGCCCCAAATTCCTACTACTCCATTCTGTCTTCACTCCTCTGCATTTCAGTTCCCCTGCGGTCTCATCTCGTACATTCTTAGTGCTGGCCGGAGCGACATAGACCAGCTGGCTCTGCTTAGCGTCAAAATTTTCTCAACCATGCGTGACCCTACCTCAGGCGAGAACCACGCGAGGATTTTCATGAACTCCGCAAATCAAGTTAATATTCTAACATTGTTCCTGCCTTTGTGGTTTGCTAGAAGGAGAAAAAACTTAACATGAAATGTCATTTGCCGTTTACATGCACAATGTCAATGATTAAGTTTTACAAATTAAAAGGGGTGGTACATGAGATGAATTGAAACATATTTTATTAAGGTACCCAAGTCCGGAAATGCCTCCTTATACCCAAAATGTTGATTATAGCGTGCAAGGGTGGCGTCAAGTATTAAGAAATATGCATGAGAGTCTGTATTGTATTGATTGTTCACGGGAAAATGAGCACTTTTGAAAGACCTGCTTCAGATCTACTTGTATGCACGTTGTGTATTCTTCCGCCCTATGTAAAATTAACGTTCCCTTGGGCCTTATCGCATTGTTCATGCGTCGGTCCTGTGGAATTATAAAATTTTTAGAAAAGGACAATTTCTCAAATCTACTCATTTATACACTTCGATGCATTAGAAGAATACTGAAGGCGAAACAAATAATTTAAATAATTATAAATAGTTACCCAACACTTTTTATTAGCCGTTAAGATATGGAACTACTTTCCCTCCATCGTTACCAACTTTGCTGGGCGCATGTCACTCAGTGCGCCCCTTAAAATATATATGCAGGCAGGGGCAGTAACTTTTTCTGAGGTTGATTTCAAAAGTGCTCATTTTATCGTAAACAGCCTTTAAACAGGTTTATTACACACAGAGAGCGTAAAGCAGCTGCTCAGACTTGTTTCCTCCGCATTCGATGCATGCTCTGCAGCACTGTAGCATATTGCGGAGCACATTATTTGAAGATGGCCAGCGTGATCTTGATGGTTTCGAGCTGCACGAAACCTGGCTTCAAGTCATCTTCTCCGGCATTCACGGGAGTGTCGTACACCAGTGTTTTACGTGGCCCCAAAGGTAGACATCCAAAGGCGTTAGGTCGGGATAGCGAGGTGGCCGGACAATGGGACCGCCTACTGTGCGTCAAACGGGGCAGTGCAAAACAAACCTTCAACCTACACATGTAATGCCCGGTACATGCTGTTATACTGCTTGGTTGCCGACTAACACTGCTCGCTGGTTTCCCCGTATTTTCGTATAAGAAAGCATTTCCGGACATGGATACCTTAATGAAATATGTTCCATTTCATCTAATGTACCACCTCTATTAATTTATAACACACACACATATATATGTATGTTTTGTGTGTGTGTTTCATACTTCCTGCTAGTTGATTGAGTTGAGTTGAGAGATTTGGGCAGTTCTTAACAACGAGGCCTCGAGAGTCGTTGACGAGGGTGAAATGAGGTGACGCAGCGGCAGTGGAAATGGGAGATCCCCGAGAAAACCCGCCGACCAGTGGAATCGTCCGGCACGATTCCCACTAGAGAAAATCCGGGAGTGACCCGGCCAGTGATTGGACCCCCGTTCGCCTCGGTGTGAGGCGAGCAGGTTAGCCGGTCAGCCGCCGCGGCCTCTACTTGCGTGTTGATATTTAACAAATAGCAATTTAACTGTTTTTTATAATAAGTGAAATTAATCGGAACTCTTTTAGGAGAAAAAATAATAAACCGAGTACTTTAAAGGTATCTTAGGGTAAGCCGAGTAATCTCTCGCAGCTTCCATAGTGCAAGTATGTAATGCTGCTTCCTTTCATTCGGAGGAGACGTGTTCTATTTCTATCATTCCTTGGAAATGTCCGAGTGGTTAGTAGTTTTGGCTGCGACCCGTACTGTGAAAACTGCAGTAATGCACGTCCCGTACGTGACAAATTTGGAGCTCTTATTTCACACACACACGGGCGCGCACACACACACACACATACACACACATATATATACACACATTCATACATACATACACACGCGCGCGCGCGCGCGCGTGCTGAGGGCCATAAGTTACACCCCCGCTCAGTGAACGTGTAACTAGTGGCGCAAAGGCTGTCTACGGTAAAGTGAGAACTTTCGAAAACAACGTTTGAAAAACCGTCGCGGCCCCTATCTGCGGATACAATTTAACGGCCACACTGGCTGGCATGCGCCCTGCACAGTTGGTTACGACGGAGCGAAGCTAGTTCCACGCATTATCTTTGAATTAAAGTTGTTTAGGTAAACATTTGCGAATACTGAAATGATTTGTTTTCGTTTTGGTTTTTTTAATTCATATAAGTGTGAGAATAAACATGTTTCTAAAAAATTTGCTTTACTTATAACATAACAGTTTCTTTTGACCTACGCATTAATAAAGGAACCATGACCATGACAACGTTAATTTCGCATAAACACTGTGCATGCAAGTATATTGTAAGGGTAATTGTGCACGAAAATCGTATATTTATATCATTTTGGTCCCAATTTGTTTTACAAGGGATTTTTCAAAATTTTTTTGTTCGACAAGACGTAAATAACTATTTTGAACATCTTGTCACATGGTTATATATTACCTGCGTTCGTTATTCTCGGAGGTCTGATTGAAGATAAGGAAAAACAATTCCTTCAATTTATTCCATCAGTGCTCCGAGAATAATGAAGGCGGTAAATATATTACAACGTAAAAAGGTGTTGAAAATTATTATTTACGTCTTGTCAAGCCGAAAATTTCAATAAACACTGTGGATAATGACTTACATCGAAAATCAGGTAAATATACTGCTTTCATGCACCATTCACCTTAAGCAAGGCTTTCAAAAGTGCTCACTTGCCGTGAACAGCTTTTAATTAGGTTGCCATATTATACTGATTGTAATCCCTCTCCTGTCACTTTTGCTCCTAATTTTTTCATTAAAAAACCGACTACATATGTTATTATATTTTGAAGTAATTTTTTTCTTGTATTTGTTTTAAATAACAAGTGCCTGAGCGCCGATATAGCCGGTGTAATCTACCTTTTTTTTTCAGTTGTTGTAATCAACTTCTTGAGACGTTTCTGGCCACGCCAATGCATGTAACTAACACGAGAAACGGAATTTGTGTAGAGTATTCTGTTTCCAGAAAGATCGACGGTTATCTATATGCCCCGAGAATCCTCCCTGCGTTTTTCGGCATTGCAATGTAAAATAAGTTGCGTAGCCCAAAGGCAAGTACAAATTCGTCTGCAGGAATTCAGGACATGGGTGTTTCCGTAAACTGCATTCTTATAAAATAAGAAACTCACATTTCTGCTGTGGTCCGCTGGACAAGAAGATTTGTCACACACTGAGGACGTACGGACGTGTTCGAACGACGGAAGTTCGACAGTACGCCAGAAAACTTTGGTTAATTTTGAAAAAATAACTCTAGGAGAATATAATTTCTGTATCATATTTTGTAAAGAAAAAATATAAATTATAAATCTTAGTCATAATATTTCTCTAAGTTGAATTTGATTGTACTCCGATGGTGAACTTTCTAAATTAAGGCCCATATCATGTTTCGTTCTGTTCACTGCATTGTATATATGAGTTGCTTGTCAAATGTAAAGTTTTTACTTGTTCGATGCCCTCATCTCCTGTTTTGTTATGTCCTCTGTTTTACACATGTGTGGTTGTGTCTGTAAAATGTACTTTGTTTTTACTTGTTCCATATCCTCGAGCATCACTTGCTCACTTAGTAACTACGTCACACAAAGTAAGTTAAATAAAATGATGCTAGGGCAGCCATCCTCAAGTCAACAATAAAGCATTAAGTGATTGGCTAACCAAGGAGAGTAGAACAGATCACAAATGTCATGCGCGGCGACGTGAATCACTAACTCATTCTGCACAGTGTGTTTACATAACTAAGTAAAGTTAATTATTTCTTCAGAATTGCCTAAATATTCTATGAAATTAAAACGACTACGTTGACTTCTTTATAAATGTATCATTTTCAGGTACACTGATGTACTCACAGGACATGTTTTAGCAAAAAAAATGCGGTAGAAATATCGGTGTAACTATATAGGAATAAAGCGTTTTTTTTTTTGGCAATATAAAAACTGTCTGCCTTTATTATACGGTTTATGTGAATGTGTTGACTTCTGAATATTTTTGTTGAGTGTACTTACTCTTGTTTCGCAGGTGCCTGAGAGTATGTGGTCCGAAGATTACCAGACAGTCCTGCTGTCCCAACACTTCAAAGCCTTCGACTACCTAAGGAAAGCTGGCTATCTGGTGGGAGAGATGACAACATTCTCAGACTACAAAACCAAGCAAGGTGATTTGCAGCTCTGCCTTAATTTACCCTGGTTTTCCCGGTTTAACCGAAGCAAAGGCAGCCTTTGTAAAACGAAGCGTATTTCTACCCAAGATTTAGAAATTGCGAGACAGTAATATTCATCATTTCTTCCAGGTTGGGAAGTCTATTTTACATTTCTGCCAACACTACAGCAAACTGGACATACTAACCGACCTAACCTTAATTACCGCGAAATCAACTTTTCACCATTTCAAAAATAATAAAAAAGTTTTATTGATATTTAGAAAGACAACTTAGTAGTTCAACAAAAATGTCCAATTCACCCAATGCACGAATGTTTTGAATGTATGATTGTTATATCACACGTCGCGTTCTTGAAGCGCTGCTAGCCGTGAGTCTTCTAAACCAAAGAGTTTAACAAATACATCAACCCATGCACGTTTTGCTGCAATTTTATCACACTTCGACTAGTCGGCGTATGTTTGTTACTACGCGCCTTAATTCCCTGGCCCGTTGCCTTTCTACAGGATAGTCGGAGCTGGAACTCAGTTTAGAACGGTTTCGTGTGAAATGTTTAAAGACAGTTGTTGCACTGTTAAGTTCATTTGGCTGGGTTTAACGTCGCGTACTTTTGAATGAAAAGTCCGAGAGTGAAGGGACTTAAAGATAATAAGAAATATTGTGCCACTTAATCTATTCAAGTCACGTGTCTCACTTATACCAACAACATTCCGGCATCTTCTCGTGGCATTAGCATGACACCTAATCGAACAAAGCAAACGTGTAAGAAATTTACTTAATTCCAGTAGAATTATGATCACAAAAATGATCTTGCATGTATAGAGGTGGAGAAAATATGAATAATGGTTAATGATTTAACACCTAAGAAATAATGCGAGTTCATCACCGTTTTCTATTAAACATTTGCATGAAGATGCTATCCTTACTTTAAGCAACTATCGAAATATATCGTAAAATCCCATTTATAATACGCATTTAATAAAGTTGAAATTTTCATATTCCAATGTCCTTTCATTTGAAAGTGTAATTTGCTAATTAATTAGATATACCATGAATTTGAACAGTTAAAGTAATGGAGGTATATTAAGGCAAATGATGGTTTGAATTTTAAAATTGTCTTTAAATTTAAGTAGTGAAATGAAATTCATGCAAGTTCCAATCTCCAGTATTATTCCAAAAATTATTCCGCCTAAGATATGATTTAAACGCTCTTAGATTTTTACATTAAAACTGCCATATTAGAGATGTACATATTTATACGTCTGTACAAATTGTTTCATTATCCCTATTACACACTTCTAGGAGTTGTATAAATCACGTAGTAGATAACGTTTTGATAAGGAATCCATATCCAGAAACTTAGCATTGCGGTACGACAATAATGACACAACTCAAGATTTCAAAACTTCCGCCACACGGTAGGCAACCCAACTAGACATCGGGTGACGTCTGACGTCACCCGATGCTACTTGTAGCTTTTTTTTTTTCAATCTGATGTACTTCTTCGACCGTCACTCCACTTGCCATTCTGTCGTTTATGGATGCGGAACAGTACAGGATAACCGAATACACGTTTACCGAGGACACAGACATGTTATTAATTTACGGCGAAGTTAAAAGTTAATGATAGAGCTGCTCAGAGCCTGTATCAGGGGCGTTTTTCACATCGCGTGACTCCACCATGTACAATGTTTGCCAAGTTATAACAACGGCTGCGGGAAACAAGTGCTTTCAAAAGTAACAGGGCCAACTGTGTTGCTCCACGAAGGCGCCACCATCTTGACTTTTAACCCTTCGAGGAGTAGGCACGTATATACTCGGGCAACGTTTATTTGGAAATTGATTTTCTCTTAAAGACAAATCTCGCCCTTCTGTGGTTTTACTGTTTCGCTGGACTTTATGGAAATATAAGTAAAAAATTACATCTAGTCGCCATTTCAATACGTAAGAATAAAACTGTTCATTTTAATCATTTCTCAAACTAACACGATGGATTGTAAAACATGTTACATCAGTCACGACACACTGATTGGCACATAGTCGACAAACAACTCCATTGGCCGAAGAAGGGTCAATAATAAACGTAGTGGAGCACAGTAGGCGTGTCTAGTGAGGTCAGGACCAATAGGAAGAAGGAAGGTAGAAACACAGAGACCAAGACAACTGATATTGGTTTATTGGAGAATATAGGCAGCTCACTTCAACCTTGTCTTCAGTGACAGTAAATCTGTGCCTTCCTAAAGGTTTAAAAGGGGATACTTCATCAAGTTAAAAAGAACCCATTGATGAGTACTCGAGCCATTGCACTTGCCATGGATGTGTCTCCTAGCAGTGTCTGGTGAGTTCTACGTAAACAGAAACTACACCCTTACCCCCTCCAGAGAGTACACGCAATGCCAGTGTGAACTCGCCCGAGTTCCCAAGGTGCATTCTTTTCCCCGATGAAGCTCATTTCACCAGGGAAGCTACTTTCACCTGTTGAAACAGTCACATTTGGGATGAAAAAAAAAACATCGTGCCACACGTTCCCGCGGATTTCTGCAACTATTCGGCATTGGCGTGTCGACAGATACAGTCGATAGTCGTGCAATTGTTCCGTACATTCTTCCGTAACAGGTACCACGTACTTGACATTCCTGCACAAAGTAATAGTGAAGATTTTGGAATAAGTGCCGTTTAACATCCGTGAGAAAATGTGGTTCCAACACGATGGCGCACCGGCACACTTTTTTACGGGCTCTCCGACAGCATCTTGGCCCGTCATTAATGGAAAGGTGAACAGATCGTGGTGAACCAGTTGCTTGGTCGCCATAATCCCCGGATGTAACACCTCTCAAAATTTTCGTGTGGGTAACGTGAAGAGTTTTGTTTAAGAGACATCTGTATCGTCGGAAGTATATCTGCTTGCACGAGGTTGTGGCTGGCTAAAGCACCTGTCACACTGTCAAATTTTTCCTTCATACTGCTTCCAATAAGTTTGGTCAAATAAAGGTAGACAGTTATTACGTCATAAAAACGTCATAAATGCATCCATTTTTATCTGAGAAAGTTGGATGGCTTCTGTTCCCTTCAAACATTTGAAATTTCGACCTGTTCTAAAATTTATTTGATGTTTAACGGTCTCAGCCAACCATAATCGTGCACGACAAAAATGGACGTCAAGAAACTTAAAATAAAGAACAATTGCTGGAAACGAAGTAAGTTATGAAGTTAATTAATTTATGTAGAAGCTGTCTGGGCATGAATGCTATTTTAAGTCAATATAGCACATAATATTACGAACTCAGAGGTATTTGTGTCATTGTGCAGAAAACATATTTTTTAAATAAAATTTTTATAATAATTAAATATATTACAATACTACTTTCATTTCTTCCTGTAATGGATCGCATGGAAAAACAAAAGCAATATCTCACTTCAATAATATTCCCAATTAGATTCTCCCCGTAAAAAAATTTGACAGTGACACATTTTCAAACATATTCAAGGTTATTTGATCGAATTTGTCGGAAGGAAAGATTGATGGCCGTATATTGTCCCCAAATTTTTTGTCAGATATAGTTGAAGGGAAAAATGTGATAGTGTAACAGGGGTTTACAGCATAATGGATTCAGCACACACCAAGTATTACTGAGCATGTGAATAGGAACATGCTTCGCAAATGGGGCGTGTGCACCGAACGTTATGGTCACCACATCAAGCAGCTGTTGTAGTGCACTCAAGTAACAGCTCGTTGAACTAGACGAGGCGGGCGATTAGAATACATGATTCGTGTCGTCCTTGTAGCGCCGAAACGGTACGTTTCAGAACACAAGTTTCCTCATCAAAACTTTTTCTACTGCGTGCCCCCTACAAACCCTAAGATGTATTTAATACGAATTATGAAACAATCTATACACAGTCTGTTCACTGTAAAGTGAGAACTTTTTAAGACCCTTCCAAAATACACTATCCCCTAATAAATGTATTTTATTGCAGCATCAAACGTTAACTTTTGAGAGTGATGGAAAGTTTACACTGTGTTTATTAGTCATATTGCAACGTTTACATTAAAAAGTGGCGGAAAGGTAGAAATAAATTGAAAAGAAAATTTAGCAGGGCTTTAAAAAGTGCTCACTTTACTGTGAACAGCCTATAATCATAAGTAGTAGACTGTTTTTGAAGTAGAAAACGTTAATAAGTACATTACGGAATCGAATTGCGTTTATTAGTTTTATTTTAATTTTTTTGGCAGTTCTACTGTGAGGCAATCGTCAGTCATTCAATCGTCTAACAAATTTAATATGCATTACAAAGGAAAAATGAATCAAAGCTTACAGTACGAAAGAGATTACAATATTGCTTGAGCACATTTTCCGTAGGAATGGAAAGTGTCCAGCTTCCTCAAATTACTGCAAGATCTATCGGCGTGCAGTAACATACACGCCAATTAATTGGTTAAACAATTCTGTAACTCTGTGTATCAAAATTGTCTTTCCTAAAATGCATCTTGAGCAGATAGTTTCAGCCAAGTTCACGTAACAAAATATATTATTTTTTGATTAGTATCTAAACTAGATCTTGACGTATGTGAAATTTTTAGGTGATTGTAATGAGCCGACCTCAATAAAAGTAAGCAGTTTAAATGAAAGCTGTGTCACTATTTGGTGACACCAAGTTAACCGAATTTGTTGTAATAGTGGTTTTGTACTCTCGAAAGTAATAAATATTAGCAACATTGTGCATACCCAAGCGTGCGAGAAGTACATGCAAAATACAGAATGTTGTGTGATACGATAGAGTATATTTATGTTGCAGAGCGGACACGTGTAGATGGGAACCGTATGGGCGTGTTCACCAGGCAGAGACAACCCAAACAGTCAGCGCACTTACTAAGGCAGAGGTACTTGGCCTTGGCAAATATTCTGGACAACATTTCCATGCCAACGGACGTCAACCCTTACATAGTTGAGACCTCAAGCCATTCGTTTGAGGCCAAAACGGAACTGTAATCGCAGTGGTGAAGTTTATAACACAGCTGATCTAGACCACAGTTTCAGCTTGGTGATATATGTATAGAATGAAAAAAAAACGTTTTTTTTATTTCTTCAAGGCTATTGGAAATGGAGGAATACCACTGTACTGTAGTCTGCAATAACTGCTGTATCTTATAGACGTGCATTGATTATTTAACTTGTAATGCGTTGATGTAATCATTATGCCTCAAAACCATGTTTTAAATAAATCGTCAAATGAAGCTTATTGTAGTATTCTCTGTTCAGAGATTTTCTTTCCCTTGTATCCCTTCATTATTCGCAATTTTGATCGAGTGTTTTTATCTCAACAGGATAACTGGATGAGATTAACTTGCCAAACATATATTCTGAGGGTTTTGAAAACTATAATAAACATGGAACCCGGATAATTCTTATTCGTAATTTAGTGTTATTATTTATTTTAGTAGGATTATTCATATTCATTATTTTCGCTTTGGTTACAATTTGGCACTACTGCAAAACCGTAAAGTACTTGTGGTGATAGACGCACAGGCGGCAACAGTAACGATTAATTTGCTTTTAATAAAATTACTGTAATTTTTACTAATTTACTGCGTTTCAGAAAATGTCTCATAGCTTTGACAGCCATGAAAACATAATTTATCGTTCTGGCACAGCTGATTTCACCATAGACTTAACTGATATCAGTCGATTCAGTATGAAGAGTTTGAAATGGCTTATCCCGCCTAAATGTGGAATAACATAACATAATCTTCAGTCACGAATATGCCTTATTTTTTAATTTATTTTAATTAAGCCTGGTGTTTACGTCTCTCCGAATATTTTAATTAAAACTTAACTATTGAAATGCGTTTTTAAAACATCGAGAAAACAGCGTGAAACTAAGTATTTGCTGTATTAACTGCACTACTTTTCGTGGGTAACTTATAGTAGAAATGTATTTTTTTACAAATTTGCAATAATGAACTATTTTCTTATTCCTATATACTTTGTCGTTGTTTGTGAATAGTCACATTTCCTTTCGAATGATTAAAGAATCCTTTACGAAAAAAAAAAATTAAGAAAAGTATGCTCTTTTCTAAAACACTAATTTTACACTTCTTGAACAAAATTATATATATATATATATATATATATATATATATATATATATATATATATATATATATATATATATATATATATATATATCGTATTAGTTAAGTTGACAAATAAAAGCATATATTTGTTCACATTCCCTTATATAAGATCTCAGTGTTCGTCTTGTTGTCTTCGTATGGTCGTCTGGAGTTTCTTGCATAAATATGTATACATAGTTGTCTTCGTTGCTCGTTCGTTTGTCTCTCGTCTTGGTTTGTTTCGTAGAACTCTTCACTGGATTACTCGTAGTATTAATTTATGGCTTGAATGTCTATTAGAAACAGCTACGTTTATAATGTCATCCTCTGCTGTCACCAAGTACAAATTTGGAGACTTTCCGTGAATTAATGGTTTTACTTTTCGTATAAATGAGGACAGACGACAACCTAGGGTTGAGTATGGAGTGATGATGGATTTATGATTTGAGAGACTAAAATATTGATTGAAAGATCGAATATTGATTGAAAGATTGAAAAAAAAATTATATAAAGGTAGATTTATTGTTAAAAAGGGAACAGAAGATAAAAATGTCCATCGCATAAGCTGGCCTCGTACATTCCAAGTTTCAAGGGGCTTCCCCTAATGGTTTGCGAATGGCATTACCAACAATGTATGCAGTCTACCTGGGCTCAGAAATTGAATATTGTTGCGGGTTCAGACGCCTGCTACTCACTACTGAAAGTGTGTGCGTTCTGCCATCTTCACGAGAGTCAAAGGCTGGACATGTAAGAATTTTAAATAATTTAATTTTTCCAAAAAAATTTTTTTTTATATTTTGCTGATTTTTTATTAAACGTCACATTTTTATTAAGTTTTAAACTTTTGACAATGTTTTTTTCCTACAATTTTTCTGGATGATTCAGTGTTAAGGTAATGGAAACCCAAGATGGCAGTCCTGGTCAATAATTTTATATATTTCCCGGTTTTATGCGATTTGTCCGGAATTTCTCCGATTTTTCTCTATTTTTAAACTTGAAGGAAATGCCAAGGTAATCGTGGGTCAAAGTTATTGTCATGCAATTTCAATATGGTCATCGGAGTAAGTAATGTAAACAAACATGGTATTTGGAGTCCATATGTAAACAAATATGGTGATCGGGCTCCATACTGTAAACAAACATGGCCGCTGTCCCTTCTGGTCCGCTGGGCTTGACTCAGAGCTTTAAGTACATTTCACTCATTTGGGCACTATTCCAATGAGTCTCGAGTCCACCTGGATGACGTGAGGACTTGCGCGGAAAATTTTCACTTTTTTTGTAAGTTGTGAAGGGAAAAGGGAAATTTGGAATAAAATGAGATATTATGAAGGAAAATTGTGAATAGTGAAGGGAAAACGGGAAATTCTGAGGGAAAACTGAAATTTCTTAGTAAAAATGACCACTTCGCACTATAATGTCGCAAAAATCCACAATCCGCCTTCATGGTTCCTATTTTAGATCACTCTATTGTATTCTACTGAAGTACTACGAATTAAATATACCGACATTTAAATACTTGTTTAATAAACGCAAAGGTTTTTTACGCTTCATAAATCTACATTCTTCTTCATTAAATTTTCAGGTAATGTTAATATGGTTCTCTATTGTACAGAAAATGTAGGTATGTAGTTTTGTACTTCAGGCTTATTGTATGTCAGTTAAAAAACCTCATCAAATGAATCTCTTAGTGAAATTTTGGGTAAATAGCGATTTTTAAATTCGATATTGGTGTATATCCACGTTTCTGGAAAAAATGCTCTTAAGTTCCTCATTTGAGGACATCAATAAAATAACTTTAATCAAATATTGATTTACGCCCGTACTTTTTTTAATTTCATTATTTAAGACCAAAATTGTTTTACTGAAGCATCGTGGAATCTAAGAAGGAATTATATTTGTATCATAACCGATTCTTTATTTCAATTATTACATTATTAACTGTTTACTGACAGCAATATGATCCAGAGCTGAAGGAAAGTAGTTATGTTCGGCATACAACTAAAACCAAAATCAACAATAATATATACAAAATCAAGTAAATCTACTAATTGCCAAGTCTCATGCTAACCTATTGAGTACTCTCGTCAAAACTGTAAATAAGTGATTTTGGGACATTTTATATTCATCTGGAAAAACGTCAAATTTGTGTATTTAATTATTCTGAGAATTCGGGTATTCCCTAGTCTTCACCGAAGAAATCTTTTGGGCCTAAATAACGATGTATATTTTGTTTACAAACATCGACAAAACTGATTACTGTTGTCAAGGATAAGTCATAATTATTAACCACCGAATTAATTGTTAGTATTGTAATGTGCACGTGAGCCCCTCGTTCTATGCTTCATTCTAAACATCCACAGAACGCGCTCCACGTTACGGTGAAGAATGCCTATACGTACGTCATATGTGTACCCCATCCTCCGCTGGGAGTTGGTTCGTATCAGAAAACTGCCACCGGACACAGACATCTCTCGTCGGCCTCATCTCCATCCACACAAGATGGGGTAAGCACGATTACAAAACTCTATAAAAATCTTTTTACATGTTTAGCTATTCTGCGAAAGATACGCATTCTCTAAGGGGCGTTTGACACCCCTTAGGGTTACCCTAGCCTAAAAAGAACTTACCGCAATAGCTTCTAGAAAAAAATAATAATTCATTCATTTATTCAACCAATCTAAACGTTTTAAACACAGTAACCTTCCTCGCTGTTTATCTGCTTACGTACCTAACATTACTGAGCCAGACAACAAACTGACCCACGCTATTTTAAGTGTAGCTGAAGCAGACTTTTATTGCTAATAACACAGTCGAAATTAAAGATAAACCTCTGAGTTTCTGGATAATGCAATATTGAACGACGAAGTGCAAACCATAAAAAACTGGTTACCGACATCAACCCCTTTCTATAAAGAAGTAGGTGTTGAAACCCCACTTTTGCATTTAACAATAGACCTCTTCGTCATTTGTGGGTTGTTCCCTGCGTATTACTTATCTACTGTACAAGGTAGACCCAAAATATCGCCATGAGTTTTTACCCTACATGACACCGTTTTCGAGGAATTAATGCATTATGTTCTAACACTTAAAATGTGTTGACTGTATGCCAGGCGTTGCGATCCAATTTTAAGTTTCTAGGTGATTACTCTTCTCGCGTCTTCTATCTCTATTCCTACCTTCATGGCCAGTTATCAAGTCTCTTCTTTGCTTGTGTGCTAACTTGGAAACTAGCTCATTTAGACCCAATTACAACCTTGCTTCCATTTGGTTGGGTGATTCACTTTGTCCTACTTCGACGCAATTACTCTGGTATCTTGTGTTTTCTATTTATAAACCCTAATTGCTCAAAAGGCGTATCAGGATTTTGAGCAGTATGTTGAAAAGGCCTTCTTTTGTCGCCCATTTTGACAAAATTATTCGGTTTTACTAGCAGCAGCTCCTCTATACTGTTATTCCTCTACTCCTCCCTTTGTTAGGATACTATCTATATCACAATTTATTTATCCCCTTTCATTTGAACAGCACTAACTTCACTAGCATTAGCCTAATCACTAGAGTATGCCCTGTTAATTTTCATCAAGAAACATCGTATTTTACTGCTGCAGTTGACTTAAACAGTTTCAGTCAATATGTTTTAAAGAAACCGAAACACGTATAGCTATTTTATTCGTGCTACAACACTAGTGAACCAAAGTATGTAGTATGACAAAAGCACAGATATGCTTACTGCTTGATTAGTTAACTTGCAACTTTAACCAACATATTCTGGCGATACAGTAGTTAAGTTATGTCGTGCTACCACTTTTTATATGAACACCAATAGTTATAGATTTTGAGAATCTATGTGAGTGTCATTATTTTCTGTGGTAATAAAGCACCAAAAAACTGCTTTTTAAAGTATAATTTGTCAAAACCGTGTAAAAGTGAAGTTTCATGTCCACTATATAAAATTAATTTCACTTAGATTCTACTAAAATATGAATGCATCAATAAAGGTAAACAAGTTTGGTCAACCACATTCAGTAAGCATTCCCAACTAGACTACAGCGATTTAAAAGTTCATTAATAACATAAAGTACTTTGTTTTATTAGACAAACACAAGAAAGTATTAAAGTTGAATTTGCTGCCTTTAATTACTCATAAAGAAATATTCCCTGAAATATGTTTCAACACCCACTATGGTATATGCTGTTTAAATAGCTGGTTTATTGTGGCATTAAAAAAAATAGAACAAAGATTTTTCAGCGAACAAATACATAAAATAAATATGTTTCAATTTAAAACGCTATGCAATAAAGGCCAAGTGGCAAACTTTGTCATTGGGTGGTAGAGACTTCCTAATGGTACTCCTCGCAGTCATCGTTTACATCTTATAGAGAAATTATTTATGTTTACATATCCTAATGTAGTTCCTGACTTTTAAAAGTTAATATACCCAGTTCTTACACCACTAACCAACTGTGTACACCCCAAATATACCCAGTTCTTACACCACTAACCAACTGTGTACACCCCAAATTCACAACTCGTACGCATGGGGCCTTCGAGGAAGGCCCAACGGGTACCCATTAAATGCGCAATGTCACATTCTGAATATTCTTATATTTGGAATCTATTGGTCAAACTCCATCCACAAAATAAACACGCGCACACGCACACCAAAAGAATTTGAAGCACTTCTTTAACCGTAATAATACAGGTCAATTTTCCCCGCCATTTGATACATGAAGTTGTATTTCTGTGCAGGTTCATAGCCTAAATAATGACACACAAGAGAAAACAGATACTATTCACTGACCAAGCGCTACGCACAGTTGTCCCTTGAGGCTCCAAATTAATAATTAGCAAATTTATTTTATACATTAAATTTCCCACCAAAATTTCAAATATATATTTCCTCTTTCATACATTGACACTAAACCTGATATTAATCTACTTGAAGAAGAATTACCGGTATATGCTGAAACTGTAATGGAAAGATCCCCAGAGAAAAATCATCCCCAATGATCGGCGGGGATAGAACACATTTCTTCACGAATGTTATTCAGACACGCTACTCGAGAAAATGTTCGGTTTTTGAGATAAAATGTACTGACTTTAATATTAATGATAAAATAATTCGTTTCTGCGGCTTGAAATGCTTCCTTAGAGCCGTTACATATGGACGCGGATTATACGCCCTCCGCCACCCGCGCGTGGAGGGCGGACAATCCATGGCGTTCTTTCACATATGTGCGGATTGCACTACGGATAGTTCCAGTCAGTCCCGAGACATCGTCAGTGTCACATCAATAATGGCCACGTATTTGCATGCCTCCAGAAAACGGAGAAGAAGATTACGACGGTATTGGGTTCATCCGCTAATTGTACAAAGAAATATCAAAGGTTCGTTTGTGACACTGTACATAGACCTTAGGAACGATGAGAACAAGTTTCGTAACTATTTTTGGATGTCGGTGCAATCCTTTGACGAACTGATAGGAAAACTGGAGCCAAAGTTAAAATTACAACATGTTGTTGGAACATCCGTGTGTCCGACGGAACGTGTTGCTGTTACTCTAAGGTAAGGTAAAGAACGATCTTCTAAAAGAGTGCATTTGAGGTGTGTGGCGTGGAAAGGGAAAATGGGCCTCTATTCGTCTCAATAAATGTCGCAGGAGAGCGAAAATGCCATGAGTGTCTGAACACAATGTATGATTCGCTGCTGATAACATTGAATGTACAGTAATTAAAAGGTATTTTAGTAAGAAAATGGTAAAATAAACAGCAAACAGAAGATGGATTTTATTTAAAATAGAAATTCCGTTTGCTCATGAATGTCTTTATGACTTAATAATAGTTTAGACATTCATTATTCCTGTTAAACTGCGAAACAAAAGGCGATTCTTAAATATACATTGTTCACGGTTTAATATTCAAACATGATGAAACATGAATTTGTTTATTTAGAGAATAACTAAATGTTTACATCTGAGAATCTCATAAAAAAAAATTTGTGCCCTTGTATGCCCTTGTGTATTTTTTTTTTTTTAAGAATATAAGTCTTAAGCGTGCGTTGGATACTCGAGTGTGTTATTTTAATTGAGTGGCTCTTTGCAAAAGATCAGTTACCTAGCCATACTAAGCGAGTTTTTTCTATTTTTTTTCACAGCCCCGTGCAATTATTGTTTTTTCACTAGTACGTGTAATGCATGGCACTCTTGCAATTTGCTCGTATGGTTTGAGCATACCGATTGATATTTATAGACTGTTCACGGTAAAATGAGCACTTTTTAAAGCCCTGCTTAAGGTCTACTTGTGAACCCGTTGTGTATTCCTCCACCCTATGTAAAATTATCATTGCAATGGGTCTCATAACTTTATCCATTTGGCCGACGCATCGGTCAAATGAAATTGTGAAATTATTAAGAAAGTTAATACTTTACCAATCGGTTCATTTTTACACTTCGATGCATTAAAAAACAGAAATGGAAAGAAATAACTTTAAGGATATCACAAATGGTTACGTAACACTTTTTGTTCGACGTAAGATATGGAACTACTTTCCATCCATCGTTACCAGCTTTACTGGACGAATGTCACTTTGTGGTGCTCCATTAAAATACATGGATGCATGGTCAGTGACTTTTTTCTAAGGTTTATTTCTAAAGTGCTCACTTTATCGTGAACAACCTTTAGTAAGAAAGATGGCTTGAAATTGGTTTAGCATAATTGCTTTGGCAACCCCGGAGAGAGCACATGACAATGTTTTGCACAGTAGTGGGGTAGTGAGTAATATGTCAGCAGTAAAAGACCAACTGAAAGATATTGTTCGCGCTGCATTTTGCAGTAGCGCCCCACAGATGTTAAGGAGAATTAACCATTGGACCTATCATCGTATTATTCTGTTTCCCAAGCCGGTGTTGATAGATTGGACACGCTGCACTTTTGTCATTTTAACATTTAGTTTGATATGTGATTCGGTGCTCAAATGAAACCATTTTTTTGACTTATCGTTACGAACCTATGAGAGACACACTGCATTTCTCGTGTCTAAACGATGACAGCTTTACCAGATTTGTACGCTCTCCTCTACCCAGTCACTTTGTGCTACTGTTTGGCATTAGTCGATGTGTAAGCATATGGTTACTGGCGGTGAGGTGTTGATGGAGTCCAATTAGTGCTGTAAGTGTCACGCGTTCCTCACGGGGTCCACGCCGAGTGCTAAACACCATCCCGTGGTAATGTAAACGCACAATTATTATGCCTCCCACTTTCCGTTTCCAGTGATCCGCGTATCTCCCACTTTTATAAGCCGTTCACTATAAAGTGAGCACTTTTGAAGCCCTAGTTACTTTTTTCTTTCAACAAATTTATATCCTTCCCCCACTTGTTAATGTAAACCCTGCCATGTGAGTAATAAACACAGTGTATATATCCAACGTACCCAAAACCAAAAGTCCGAGGCCAAAATTAAATTTATTTATTGGTTATTATTATGGCTGATGAAAAAGCTTCAAAAAGTGCTCACTTTATCGTGAATGGCCTATATCAAATAAAATTTTGTGTATAACGGATTACGTGTCATTCGCAAAAAGGGTTATATAGTAAGCGTCTTGCTTTAGCTTCCTTTAAAGTTATTGTATGTTTCAGAAAATTAATACTAGTAGAACTATAGCAATGAATCAAATGAACCAGGAAAGGTCACAAAAATAATAGAGGTTGAGTTAATAATAAAATGTTTGATCCTGAATTAAGATTTTGTGTTAACACGTAACACATATGTGAAGTAGGAAAATAATTTGAATTTTTCTAGAAACTAGGATTCTATCAATATCAAAACTAGCCGGTGACGTGGCTCAAATAGTGAAAAAATTTGGTAAGCCAATTGATTTGTTGCATATATTTTTCCTCCCGTTTTTACAATCCCAGTTTTACAGCGTCTCACCAGGTAAAAATTATGCTATAATCTTAATCCTTACTACTATATAAATACGAAAGTGTGTTTGTTTGTTTGTTTGTCATTCTTTCACGTCAAAATGGAGCAACTGATCGACGTGATTTTTTGCACAGATATAGTTGGACGTCCAGAGAGTGACATATGCTACTTTTTTATCCCAAGAAAATATCTCAAACGGTTCCAAAACAATGAGGATTAGGAATGTACATAGGTACTGGATTAAACCTTTCTTAGGATTACTGGATAGAAAAGCATTTTTAAAAATTTCTCCTTTCTTTTTTTGTCTATGAACTGTCTTACATTCCTTCCCAAGAGCCTCAGTAACTCAGTGGGTAGAGAACCCAATAGTGGGGCCGCATTAGCTCAGTGGGTAGAGAACCCTATAGTGGGGCTGCAGTAGCTCAGTGGGTAGAGAACCCTATAGTGGTGCCACATTAGCTCAGTGGGTATAGAACCCTATAGTGGGGCTGCAGTAGCTCAGTGGGTAGAGAACCCTATAGTGGGGCCGCAGTAGCTCAGTGGGTAGAGAACCCGATAGTGGTGCCACATTAGCTCAGTGGGTAGAGAACCCTATAGTGGGGCCGCAGTAGCGCAGTGGGTAGAGCACCCGATAGTGGGGCCACATTAGCTCAGTGGGTAGAGAACCCTACAGTGGGGCCACAGTATCTCAGTGGGTAGAAAACCTGATAGTAGGGCCGCAGTAGCTCAGTGGGTAGAGAACCCTATAGTGGGCCTGCAGTATCCCAGTGGGTAGAGCATCCGATAGTGGGGCCGCGCGCGAAGCAGCGGGTAAAAGTTAGTAATATTATAAATGCGGACATTTTTATGTTTGTTACTCAATCACGTGGTAACCGCTCGACGAATTTGGATGAAATTTGGTCCAGGGGGAGATTATATTCTCGATTAGCACATAGGGTACTTTTCATCCCGAAAAACGAACTGTTTCTTAGAGAATATATAAAATATGCAACCAACCATTTGAGTAGGCGCTGGTTGGTGGTCTATTTTTTATATCCCTTAAAGGAGATGTATTAGAGTAAAGAAGAACAATTAAGATAGAGCACTTGGTCATTATAATTAAGGTTTGGATTTTGCACGTGGGTGAAGTACATTGAATAAATCAGTTAATAGTCGCAATAATTGAAAGCGAGTGAAAAGTGAAGATATTTGGGCGGCTCTTAACAGAGAGGTCTTGAGAGCCGATGAGAGTGATTGAGGTGAGTATGGAGCAGTGTCGGAATAAAAGGGCCGGGGGAAACCCCGAGAAACCCCTCTGACCAGTGGCATCGTCCGGCACGATTGCCACATGCGAAAATCAGGTGACCTGGCCGGGTATTCAGCCCGGTTCGTCATGGTGGGAGGCGAGCAGGCTAACCGCTCAACCACCGTGGCAACTACAGTGCTGAAAGGATTTGATTTGAAATATTGCAATTTCAGCATAAGTCCTTCACTCTATATTCACATAGAATAAATTATTTATATATATATATATATATATTTAAATCTATTTGGTTCATCACTGAGAATCTTTTATGCAGTGATGTTTCTTGCGTAAATGCTGCTTGATATTTTAACAGGAAAATCCCTTGAACGGTGCAGGAGAAAAGAAATATTCTAAAAAGCAAGTTTTTTGTGCTGTTATAGTAGTCACTGCAAACGATATGCTGATATCATGTAACTATGGTGTTGGGTAGTTCACCTGGATTAAATAAAATCAAAATAGTACCAATTTTAATTACGACGTATTCTCAACATTTTAATTATTTAGTAAATACTTCTAATACTTGTAAAAGATTAATTGGTGAAATCGATATTTCTAGTCAGAAACACAAACTCCACTCTCTGAATCGACGTCCATATTTTTCTTTTATTTCCATATTCATGCCGTCGCCTTTCAATGGATAATACAAATGTCTTAGTTTATATTTCTTAGCAGGTTTTAATGACCCCGGGGCAAAGGAACAGCTCCTATAAAACTGGATAGCAAATTTTTCAATCTCTAATCACGGATAGTCAAACGTGAGCAATATGAATGATACCAGCAGTTTCCGTACTGGTTCGTTGCTTCTTCTCTTTGCCTTTATCTAGGCAAAATCCCTTCACACGGCAAATATGAACGGCCTATACTTGGAAATTTATTATAGATGTAGTTTAAATGACCACTCATTAAGATAAGAGAATATGTTATTATTGTGTTGTTACGTTTTTGAACTATATATAAATCTGTGACACCCACACATGTCCATTGAAATTATTTTCAAGAAAATCGTACAGAAATTACAGTATCATGAAGAATTTTTTTCCAGTGAGTTCAGTGTAATAATACATGAACACAAGATCAAAAGACACGCGGTGAAAACGAGAAACATAGACATGTATGTTAAAATATGTCATTATCCGGTATATAAGGGAATTGTATGTTTGGCATGCAGTCAAATATTACCCATTTTGATGTTTCATAATCTCCCCCTCGTGCAGTATCATGATATCCGCTTTGTGAAGTTGATTTAATTTTAATAGATATGTGACCGCCGCCATTTTCTCTCAGTGAATTATCAAATTAAATTTCTTAAATAGATAGCAGATGTCTCTCCTTGAGTGCAGTGTTTGTTCCTACTTGACCTGAGGTTTGATATACTGGTGTCTCCACTGACAGTTATGTCTCATGTTCACACTTCTCTAGATACATATTCAACATGGCTTTTACTGTTACGTCTTTAATTTATCTTTTTTATTCGCCACGACATACCGTCAATGTGGATAATTTCTTGATCTGTGGTGGGGAACATTAATATAGTGTTACAATTGGCTTCTTGTCTGCATCAATTGTGATATTGCATTTGGCATGGTTCGGTATTGTTCGAGTATAACATGTTTCGAAGTACAGTAAATAGTTTATTGAATAAATATTTATAAAAACACATATGTACAGGTGAACGAAAACTGTTCTGGCTCACATGACCTGCAAGTGGCCATAGCTGCGAAAAAAAAATTCAAAATAAAAAGCCTGTGAGTCGACGAAGGTATGGTGTGAACACTAAAGGTTACACAAAAACAAAGTTCAGGTTACTAACGTTAGACGATTATAGCACACAAAAATTATCAGAACAAAAGTAGATCACCCTCCGTGACGCGATTCGTGTGCAACACATACGGCCAGCCGGATCCGACCAACTGGGCCACACTTTGACTGGAGCAATTCCAGTTAAAACAAACACTGGAAATATTCCCACATAATGCACTGACTTGCTACATCCGTTAACACTTGTTAATTGTTGTAACACATTGTACAACAGGCAGTCTGCTCAAATACGTGGTGCCTTATATGCTGATTCTAACATTTGCCCGTAGGCTTTAAACTACGTATGATTTAAAAAAAAAAAAACACATTTTTTTCATAAGTACTGAGTTTTCTCTACGTGACAAAGAGACATTTCACTGACTAGCGCATTCCGTTAGCGAATGGGTCACAGGAGCTGTTAATACATGAACGTTTCTGTCAAGCATGCATGAATATAGGACACGGGAATATTGGCACTAGATATAATATTACTGTGATCTGAGTCTCCACAAGTTGAATCAACGACACAATATCAAAATACACTAATCTCTCAAATTCATTTAACTGTAAACAGTGAGAGAACTGTGATAGAGATATCCTCTGACTATAACAACAAACACCAAAGTACAAGAATGGTGTCTCGCTGGTGTATACTTTGTCACCCGTATAAGGATGTAGTAGCCCTTGCCACTCCTACTGAAAAAAACACTATGAAAATGGTATGAAAACAGTTTTGTGTTCTGTTTTTTATTGTTTCTTAACTGTTAGATATGAGTTTGTGTCTTTCTGGATAGTATCCATAATGATTTCAGACTTTTTTCAAACTGTAAGCTCTGATCCATTCTTTTCAAACTTTCAGAATATACTGTTCAGTAATTATCAACTTGACAAAACAAACATCTAAATTTTAAAATGTAACAACATACTTACCATAGTGTTTTTATACTGTGCTGAGAGTATTATTACATAGTAAAATCTCTTGTTTTCGTGGACAGTTCTACAAACATACTGTTACATAATAGTTTTATACTGTCAAGTAATTTCATTATTTGGTACAAACATCATCAGTACAGCTGATGCTTACTGAGGTGGTATACTTTATTAGAGTGCATGGTTCAGTGCCTAATGATGATGAGTTTTGATTGTCTTCAAACTACAACAGTGTTGACTACCAGAACCTTCCAAATTCTTACCCTATTTAACTTTGAGAAGTTATAGCTTATGAAATTTCCACTTGTGTATGTTGTGGATCAAGATTTGGACTGTGAACTGTATAGTCAGCCCAGAACCTGAATTTTGTTTAAAATTGTTGTTGTATGATCTAAATGATAGTGGAATATCAGCTCTTAATTAAAAATTTGTAGTTCAATATCACAAGTTTTTTTTTTTGTTCTTTATATTATTTTTGAAGCTACTTCGATGCTGTAGATTTAACTTTTACAAATAGTTGGGAAATACCTTTCCTGTTCTGCTGAGCTGCTAAATTTTTGTTTATTTTTTCTGTGTTTGGTAGATATAAGTGGATTTCCATCAAAAGTGGTAGGCATAATTTGCAGTCCATAATGCCTACGCGAAACCATTCTCCATGCCCATTGTAGGTCTACCACTGGTTATGCACACTGTAAAATGTTGAACTTAAGTGATGATCCAAATTTCACATCCACTTTTATAATACAATTTTTTTTAATGTGTTTTACTTTTGATTAATCACATGGTTAGCTAATCCTGCGAGCAATTTCGAGACAGTGATGGAAAATAACATGCAAATTATGAATCAGTTGAGAAACCTGTTGGTGCAATGTTTACATAGTATTTGCTTGTTTTTTAACTTTTTCCCCATTGTGGGGACTAAAGAAAATATTTTGGCGAAAATCCACATCTCAAGTACAAACAAATAGATTTAAGGTTGCATAATTTAACCATGACATTTTGGACTTTGCGAATGGCTGACTAGAGGTCCCCACCTCCTGACGGCAGTGTCACGTGCCTGCGATGTGTGGGACATTAAGTATGGTCACTGAACTCTGCCATACAATCAGTACATAAATTGGTAACTTCTTACTTGATTTGGATTCAGTAATGGTATAACATAGAGCTTTTTAACGTAACAATATTTCATTGTATTATAATTTTGTCCATGTTTACATAATCAAAACTATTTACGCTGTGGAACAAACATTTACCTGGCCCATATTACGATATGTGAAAGTTGCATTTTGCCTTATATGCAAATATGTTTATACGTCTCAGAATTTGCATTATAGAACAGTGCCAAATTGCGGTGGATTTTGCAGTGAATAAATAAATGGTGTTCCTAAGGAGTCTTATTACTTTCTCAAATAAAAATGAAACTTCTACACAAAAATAATTTTGATACGCAAAAAAATACCTGTACAGATGTAATGTACATGTATACAACATGCTGATATTTACTTTAAAGTATGTAAAATAACATCCTGTCCAACACCCTTAGCATGATACCAGGCCTAGGGTATAAGGAGAATTCAGAATTGGAAAGTGACAACTTTGGTGGATCAGCGCATGAACTGGGGCCACGGTGGTGTAGTGGTCAGACTACTTGTCTCCCCCTAAGGTGAACCAGGCTCGTTTCCCGGCGGGGTGATTCCAGAATTTTTGCATATGGGAACTATGCTGACCGGCAGGATTTCTCTGGGATTTCTTATTTCCTCTGCCCTTGCATTCTGGCACTGCTCCATTCTCATTGGCTCTCAAGACCACAATGTTAAGAGATGCCCAAATCTCTCTACTACAGTGCATGGAATTTTATCTTAGGAAGACCAAATATACGCCTATATCCTATGTTTGAAATTTGCTGTTGAGTGTCTTGGATTTTAGAATAAATAACTTTTTTTTTGTGTTGCATCAGTAATTTTTATATGGGTTTCTGAAAATTTTCAAAGTTACATTTTTATTCAAGGTTAACAAATAAAACCCCCCAAAAAAAATTATTAATTTCTTTTTTCCCTAAGATTCCTGTATTATTTTGAGTATTTTCATTTCTGAAAACCATTTAGTTGCAATGAAGAACTTTCCAATTGGTGTGAATCAAAGTAACTTTAGGTCAGTGCTGAGATAATGCAGTGCATTGAGGCATTGCTGTAAACAGCAACGCACCACATGTTGAAAAGCAGCGTCAGAAACTGTGACTGGATGCGTCTCACAGTTGGCAAGTGTGATATCTTAGACTTTCATTATGCGGTTGGAAACCTACTGACCACCTGAATTTCCCCAGGTACTGTAGGTACAACAGTCAATTGTGGCTCGTGAAATACTGACATGTAGCAGGACGTCAACTGCCAAGTGAGGACATACAGGAAAGCCATCCACATTAATAATCAATGTATTTGACTTGCATAACAATCGGCTTAAATCCTATGGTGTATAGTATTTCCTTGGAGATGTGTGTAAGTAGGTCACCATACATTATACACAACATGAGTAAACATGGGGTCAAATATGTACTGTATATACAACCAGCCACGTACATAAAAAACAGTTTTAGTGTAAGGCGGTTCACGATGAAGTGAGCACTTTTGAAATCAACTTAAGAAAAAAGTCACTGTCCCTGCCTGCATATACTATAAAGGACACACCGAGTGATATGCGCCCAGTAAAGATGGTAATAATAGATGGAAAGTAATTCCAAATTTTCACATTGAACCAAAAGTGTTAAGGTAACTATTTGTGATATATCGTAAATTAGGCCTATTTATTTCGCTTTCTGTTTTTTTAATGCATCGAAGTGTAAAAAGGAGCAGATTTGTTAAATATTTACTTTTATAATAATTTCACAGTTTCACTTGACCGACGCATAAACAAAGTGATTAGGCATGTGGCAATGTCAATTTTACATAACGCGGAAGAATATGTAACTTGCACACAAGTAGATCTTAAGCAGGGCTCTCAAAAGTGCTTAGTATTGTGAACTGCCCTACTATCAAAATGTAGACCAATGTAACTGTTAACTACTGAAAATACTTTTGTGGTACGTAACATGTTAACCCAAAATAATTCTTTACTTTCTTTTTCTTTCCACAAAAAAAATAGTCATTGTGGTACTTTGGCAAATGTTTTTCTTTCCTCTTTCAGATTGTTGTATTTAAAGAAAAAAAAAACATTAATTCAGTAAAATCTGCCATTGTTTTCATTTTTTTTTTGTTGTTGTTTTCAAAATGCAGTAGCCTATGAGTTCCTGTTCCATTTTCTTGTTAAATCCATAATAGTTTTTATTGCTATATCATATAATTTGGTCTTTTATGTTAGGCAGAGTGCTAGCATGGAATTATATTTGCATTATAAAAGTTTACTGAAAGTTACCAGTTATGTAAATGCCATGTCACAGGTATTTTACTCAAGATCAGTTTTTATATTGGCGTATTTCTACAGTACGTAAGTTTGAATCTTTTTTCCCCCACTACTCTAGAGCTGTGTTCTAATATACACACTCTCTCTCTCTCGCTCGCTCTCTCTCTCTCTCTCTCTCTCTCTCTCTCACACACACACACACACACACACACACACACACACACACACTGTTAAAGCCTGTTCATGACAAAGTGAGCACTTTTGAAATCAACCTTAGAAAAAAGTCATTGGCCCTGCCTGCATATACTTTTAACGTGCGCACTGAATGACACGCACTCAGTAATGTTGGTAACGATGGATGGAAGGTAGTTCCATATCTCAACGTCAAATAAAAATGTTAGGTAACCATTTGTAACGACTTAAATTATTTCTTTCGCTTTCTGTTTTTTAATGCACCGAAATGTAAAAATGAGTGGACTTATAAAATATTTACTTTTTTAATAATTCCACAGTTTCACTTGACCGACGCACGTACAAAGTGATGAGGCCCATGGCAATGTTAATTTTACATAAGGTGAAAGAATATACAAGGTGCACACAAGCAGATCTTAAGCAGGGCTTTCAAAAGTGTTCATTTTACCGTGAACGTCCTATACTTACCCTTGATCCCTTCAGCACCCACAGTTCTATTCATTCCCTTGATCCCTTTTTGAGGAAGTGGATATAATTTCAAATACCCATCTTTATTTTGAAATTTTTAAGTTATAAGTCATAAGAGATTGAAGAATCAATTAACTAAACACATTTTCTTATATTGCCTTGGTTTTTGTACAAACAAGTGTTCCGCAAACGACAGGAATAAGCTGCATAATTGTTATGAACAATTAAACATACAGTGTAGGGCACGTGTAGAGGATATCGCTCTTGCCCCTAGTCAAATGATATATTCAAGGTGCATTCGTGCCCTTACCGCAAATTCAGGCGGTGACAATTCAACATCACAGCCATTATGCACTTTTGAGGGACACACAGCCAGGCAAGGGCTCTTGGCTCGTAAATTAGAACACACATCAAGTTAGTTTAAACAAACATGTTACTTTGTGAATGAACACGGACACGGCTGCAGTATATAAATTTGAAGTTGTTCATCATCATCGGCAGTCCCCGTATTCTTTCTGTTACAAAGTTTTAAATTTCTAGTTAAATCGTTGGTTGTGACTTACACCATTTCAAATGTCTTTTTAAACCATCAACATATACATACATTCTTCGACACTTATCACACTGCAATGACATACGAATGATACGCTTCTTACATGAAATTTGTGCATGTCTCTTCGCATCGTATGCGTTTGTAAATGTCTTGTTACAATATTGGCATGGATGTAGTGGCAGTACCAAAGAACTGCTCCACGATGAACCTTTACCTTGGACTGGTAATATCTTCAAAAACCTCTTGACAGGTGGTTCAGCGTGACCCTCACATGTTGCACGATGTCTTTTCAAGCTGCTATGACTACCAAACAGAGGTTTACACTTTTTACACGCGAACATAATCCAACCTGCATTCTGATAACAACCAGCTTCATGCTATCTGTAGATTTTTTTGTTAGAAAATGCATTTTTACAGTAGCGATACGAATAACTTTCCTGTTCCATAGATGAATAAGAACATGTTATCCACAGCTGATGTTTACTCTTCGAAGTCGTGATGTCAACTGAGCTGGTCAACCCTATACTAAAAAACATCATATTGGTGGTTTACTTACTACAACAACAACTTCTACAACTACTGTGAGATTCATGTCTATCGTCGTCAACCGCAGCCAGGAATAGGAACTGTGAGAGCAAGCCGTGCCAGCTTGATGGTGACTATCAGCTGAACCTGCGTCGGAACGACGACCTCGTCAGCTGCTCCAGGTACACAACGCTCTCATTCATGAGTTCCTAAGGGAAGGAATCAGTGTTGGATGCTTCTTCAACACTCTTCCGGCATGCATTACACCAACCCCTAGACTATGGTGTGCCCATACATGTAGTAGATCCTTGCAAACACTCCGTACAGGGGAGAGATTCGCGTATGTCTTCGTCCTGTTGTGGAAATGTGGGTAGATGTTTGTAGACATAGCATATTTCATGATGTGCATATGTCAGATGGAATTCTTAAGGCAAGTATGCGAGCTTAGTTTCTTTGGCAAGTGTTGCAAGTAAGTTATGATTTTCATATGCCACACCAGCTGATAGAATCTTCTGACCACTAGAACAGCATGCCATAATTTTCCCTGTGTTATACGACAAGCTTTTTTTTGGTGTAGCTATGGCACAAACTGCTGACCTGAAATGATACACTCTCAGGTCTGTCCAATCCAGGACGACAGACTAACTGTGTATGGGCCAGATAGCTCGTGTGACTGTGTATATACCCTCGTTTTATGCACACACGAAGTCCCTATGTTACATGGGTAACACACCAACAAGGAAGCAGAGACTGGAGAGTGAGTGTGCAAGCAGCTGTCTGTAGGGACCTGAGTTCTCGACTTGCCACAGCTTATTATTATGGGCACAGCATCGCAGTTATCACAGTGGAACTGTTGAGCTGCTGGATGGAAACTGCCTGTACGTACACTCATAGAAAGTTCGAGCACATGCAGGGTCGACAGAGTATGACTGTTTTTTACTTAGAAAGGTTTGGTACATGCATCGAATGTTCAAGCATATACAGCGTCGGCAGAGTTTGGCTGTCTGTAATTGTAAAGGCTCGGTCGGTACACATGTGTTGGTAGGGTAATGTCTGTCTGTAATTGTAAAGGCTCAGTACATGTGTGTAGGTCAGAGACAGCATGTGAGTATAATTACGAACATGACATGGTGGTTTGTGATGTCTCGACTGCTATCTATGAGGTTGGCCTCTTTACAATCGTACACGATCAACTTAGTTTTTTCATCTGAACATTTCCTGCTGTGTGCATACAAGGTACACACCTCGCCTGCAACATATGGTTAGGGTTTGTATATGATGGCTCTTTGTAATGTTTTGGCAGTGAGGCCTTGCTTCCCTCCGACGAACGATTGTCTGCTGGCGAACATGTAATCGGTAATGTATTGTGTGTATGGAACGGCGGGGCGGTCATTGATTCCAATGAGTTCACGATGATGATATGTGCTTGCGACCTGCAGGTCTTCTGAAACAGCTACACTTGTTAAGGTAAAACCTCCCCTCTGCATCGTCTAAGAGAAGAGTACATACATATTTGACATGTGTGTGTGTGTGTGTGTGTTGCGATACCTCCTTACTCGGATCGTGTCTCGGGTTGTCACAGTGTATGTGACCTATGCGTGAAAGTATTTGAGATGAACATACATTGCACAATGTGGTCATTACTATAGATTTTTCTTTATAACTATTTTTTTTTCCTTTCCTACACTCTATTAGGCGAAACTCGGCTGGGGAGAGTAAGCAGCTGTCTGTAGGGACCTGAGTTCGAGACTTTACGCTATGGGTAAATACAAAATTGCAGTTATCATAGTGGAACGGCTGAACATATACTGGATGGAAACCGTCTAAGTGCATACATTAACGGTTCGGAAGGGTCTGCTGCTTGTAATCTCAAAGGCTTTGTAGATTATTTATACTTTTATGTGCATGTGTTTATTGACACAGTTGTTGTGACGTATTTTGTTGGTCGGTAATGTATACCGTACATGGAATGACAGAGCGATCATTGTGCTTTGAGCTTCCAGTGAGTTCACGTCGCTACCTACAGGCCTTCTACTCTACAAACAGTACGTACATAGTTGAAGTGTGTGCGTGATATCTCCTTACTCACCATGTCTGATTCAATTGTACTTAGTTGTCTATAATCCTCGATGGATGTAGATGTCATGTACATTAAAGTCAAGATATTGTCAAGTTCAGGTCGGTCCCCAGTTGGTGTGGGGGTACAGACTAGCTGTGAGCATTAAAGGTTCGGTACGCGAGTGCGGGATAAAGTATGACTGTTGTACATTGAAGGTTCCATACGGGGTATGAGTAACTATAAATACAAGCTTCGGTACACGAGTGTGCAAGTCGCAGTCTGGCCGTGAGTGATGGTTTCGATTCAGTCGGTTCGTAAAGGGTTGGGGGGGGGGGGGGTTGACCAGATCGGTGTAGTCAGTGGCGGTTGCTCAGGTAGGGCTAGGGGGCGCAGCCCTTCTAATAAAATATCAGAATGTATACCTTTACTTATCTGCTACTCAGTAAATAATACTGCGTATGAATACGGAGGTTATTTTGCAGCCAATGTTTTTGAGATGGACTAGACTCTTGTCACAAGAGAAATGTTTATGGAAATATCGAGTGGTGGGGCGGCAGATTCTTCGCCCCGAAGTGGGTAGAGCTAGTAGAGAGAGATGACCGTAACATATGACCAGGGGTGCTATGGGAGGGAGGGAAGACTTCAGGGGCTCGGCCCTTTTCAGCCAATCGCATGCTGTAAATCGGAGAGAGCTGGGCGCGCCCTTCCTCAAACAAAAAACGTTTTCCTGGAACTTAACATAGCTGCCAAAACTACATGTTTCGTAAGCACACTTTCACGCTCCACTCTTTTGCAGTTGTAAAACACATTTCTTAATAATGCTTATATTTATTTCGAATATTTTTTATTTATAGATATCGTTCAAACTCGCGTGAGCTTCAAATATAGTGTATAATACTCTGAATAAGTTTATTGTTAATTAATGATGAGCTATGAGCATCGGTCAGAAGCAGAGTTGAATTGTAGTTAATGTAGTGTTGTGTAAACTTGGAAATAATTGTTAATTCGGCGAGTAACATTTTAAATCTTATTACGACAAAGATTTTCAATTACGGGAATAATCTAGAGCTACAGAATCTGGTACCAGCAAGGCCACAGTTAAATATAATTCAACAATAAAGCCAAGGTACTAAATTGTTCGTATACGAGAAAATTCGACGCATGTACATACATATTCGCGGACTGGCTATACGGGTGTGAAGTTGGAAATGTGTGGTTTTGTTTGTTTGTTTTTTTTTTTTTTTTTTGTTTTTTTTTTTTTTTTGCTAATAAAACCTAATGATCTTGCGCGGACTGTCAATGGGCTAAAATATTGAAAACATTTGGGAGACAATATTTAAAAGACATAAATCATGTTTGCAGCATATAAAAAAATGCCATAAAATTTTCATTGCTTGGTAAGGTGAATATACATTGCCAGTTAGATAGCGCGGACAAGTTGACGAATGGATTTTTTCTTACAAATATATTAATTAAGATAAGCCACTTTCATTCTCTAATTTAAATTTGACATTAATTTTGTATGTACTGTAGGCTATGTAAATTAGTATTTGGTTTTAAAAATATTTGTTTTAGTATATTTGAGTTATTATCATCATTAGTACGGTAGAATTGGTATTATTATGTTATCTCTCATCGTCTCGTATAATGTACCACACCATGTAGGTACTGGTTGGAAGGCATATAACCTAAACAAACTTAAAACCTTCGTACACTCTAGCGGACGAAGTTAGTAGCACACAGAGCACTGCATATAATTATCTCTAATTGTATATGTGTGTGTGAGAGTGTGTGTGTGAAGGGCTTGACACGCGAGTGCAGGTCGGGGACTGTATGTAATTACTAGCACTGTTGTAGACAGAATGGCAGCATTTATGTCGACTTGTATTATTATTTTCACTCTCTACGATAATCGAACATGTGCAGGGACTCGGCTGTCTAGCGATGACTGTGTATTCATTGCGAATGACATCACATAACATATGTTCATACATACATTGACGACTCGGTACACGACTCACAGGTGCAAGGCCGGTGATACTGACCGTCTGTCTGGAAGTAAGTAGGCTATTACACGAGTGCTCGGGGAGTCGGTGCACAGCGAGTCGCTGGCCGGTCGGTGGCGAGTGCTCGAGGATGAATGGTCCGGGGAGATGAAAGAAGGTGGAAGGGGGAGGTCAAGGGATAGAGAGAGATCGCGAGGATGAGTGGAAGGTCGCTGGTCGAGGTGCCAAGGAGGGGAGCGTGCGAGGAAGTGTGTGGGTGTGTGTGTGGCCAGACGGTGGCACCGAGGGGACAGGAGAGAGACAGGTGAGTAAGAACGGGGAGACATGCAGGCCGACATATGTTCCCACGTCCTTTCTTGTCATAAGGTGTGTCGAGGGGGGAGGGAGTTATGCATGTATTATAATTTTTCGGTAGCTGTATCTCAAATGCTTCGTAGCTTACAGTCATCTATCATAGTCGTGGTTGATATCTATGTTATGAATTTGGCGACTATAATTAAAACAGTTCGGAAATTACAGCCAACTATGTTTATAAGTTGGCATTGGGCATACGTGTCCCTGCGACCCCTCTCCTAGTCGCGGTGAATGTCTATATTATGAATTTGCCAACTATAACTCAAATGGTTCGGAAATTACACCCACCTATGCATATATGCTGACATATTGCATACTTGACCACACGACACTTCTCCTAGTCGTAGTTGACGCCTATGTTATGAATTTGACAACTATAACTTAAATGGTTCGTCAATTACAGCCAACTATGCTTATAAGTTAACATGGGGTATAATTTACCCTGCGACCCTTCTTCTAGTCGTGGTTGATGCCTATGTTATGTATGTGACAACTATAACTTAAAAGGTTCGGAAATTACAGTCAACTGTGCTTATAAGTTAGTATAGGGCATATTTGACCCCGCGGGTGGCAGTGTTACACGAGAGCCGATCGTTCGCGACGCCTTGATGCCCCACCGCCGCCGGCTATGCGCTGGCCGCCGAAATGGTAGACATCCTCTGCTGGTTGACAATTGTCCTGGGTAGACATAGGTTGGCAATACCAACATGGCCGCCGGAATGACTTCTCAATTTGACAGGAATTTCTCAATTTCCGACAGCCAATTCCGCCCCAATGTGCAAACCACAGCCATACTGTGCAACCTGCCCGGATTGTACTAATTATTACTGGCTGCCAAGATGGCCGCCTGCAGCGGTAGAGAAATTGGGGAAATTTTGAGGGCAAAAGGGAAAAAGTGACAATTTTGTACGCGAAATCGACCGTTTTGCACGGGAAAGGTTTCTTTGGGTCCTCAGCCTGACGCCTAAAATTATGCTAATTAGGTTCCTTGGGTGCTCCGCCTGACGCCTGGTGTGCCAGAACCATCTATTTTATATTACTCCATTCTACTTCTAAATAAGTACGGGAAGTGATGTTATGCAATGTACTAATTACGTTAGACTGCGAATAAACATCTTTATGTAATTAATGCTAACTACCAATATATTATTAAAGGCTGTTCACGGTAAAATGAGCACTTTTGAAAACCCTGCTTGAGATCTACTTGTACGCACGTTGTTTATTCTTCCGCCTCATGTAAAATTAACATTGACATGGACCTCATCACATTATTCAGGCGTCTGTCAAGTGAAACTAAAATTATTATAAAAGTAAACATTTTATAAATCTGCTAAATTTTTACACACCGAGGCATTAAAATAAATATAAAGCGTAAGAAATAACTTTAATTATCACAAATGTTTACTTAACACTTTTTATTCGACTTTAACATATGGAACTACTTTCCAGTCGTCGTTACCAATTTAGCTGGTTGAATGTCACTCAGAACGCCCGATAAAATATATGCAGGCAGGAGTAGCGATTTTTTTCTAAGGTTGATTTCAAAAGTGCTCACTTTATCATGAGAAGACACGGAAATTCAATGCTCTGTGACTGTGTCACTATAAATTTATCGTAAACATACAGTGGCCCAACAAAGTGTTCGTTTGTTCATGATCGCATTACATTATCGTTTGTATTATATGCAAAACAAAGAATGAACTGCCAATATGAGTAGTTCAGAGGCACTATGTAAGTCTTCTTCTAACATAACATTAATATAGGTTATTATGTTCTGTTGTGAACAATCAGAAGGCGAACTTTATAAGACATGTTGACTTTGACGTCAAACAAGTAAGTATTCGTCTGAGCAACACAGTGCCATGACTCGCTTGCGGTAGACACCTTCCATGCGGAAGAAGGCTGCTTGTTTTCATCAGTGAAACATTTTGTGGTAGTCTAAACCTGGAACGGGTGAATGGATACAAGTACTAAAACCACTGGAGAACTACCACGTATTCCATCCACGATTACCTCGAACTTTTCTGAAGCCCTGCTGAGAACCACTTCCAGGATATTCCTCCGCCTTATACAGACAAAGCTTATAAAATTACACCAGACGGCCAACGCACCGCATTCGTGCGCACTCGGTGTATTCATATTTTGCATAAGGACCACTTATTACTAGGCATTACCAACAAATATATTTTGTCCCTGTCTTATTTTCATCATTTTGCTTGTAAATAAAAAAAGTGTAATGTGAAGATAATATAAAAGTAAAAGTTGAAATTAACCAAAATAAGGTACTTTTATGTTAACACAAGTATACAGCGCTAGTGACATGCGGTATATTTAGGAAACGACCCAGCATGGCATAAATGAGGTTGTTTTCAATGGTTTCATAAAAAAAAAAAAGTGTGATAATGATGCGAATAGACTCTACTACAAAAAATAGGTTCTTAGCAGAAGCCTACTTCTCCAAACTTTACTTTAATAATAATGTTGTCTTGTACATTACGCTCCTTAGACATTTATTACACCCACGCAAGTCTATCTGATCACCAAACTGTGTCGTGGCAACGTCAAGGCTGTGTAACCACTGCGGCAGAATCCCCAATCAAAACACAACTTCCATAAAATGTGGGCAATGCACGTAATACCCTAGGTTCCACTCCTGCAATGCACAAAGCTACAACCAAGTGACCTGGCACTTAGCAGTAGATAGCTCTGCTCTAGACACATGCGAGATAAATACACTGTTAAGGGCCATACTCTAACAAAATAAGAAGAAATTATATCCCAGAGAATATTTATATTAATTTTTTTTTAACAAGAGAGGTTCAGACATAAAGTATCAATTCTCAATCACTTAGAAGTAAATATACTATAGAAAAGTATTTTCAACGAAAATTTAACAAAACATTTAATTTGAGAGCCAAAGACACGATTACGAATTTACATGGTAGATTAAGATGAAACACTTTTCCACCACGTTCCTATAAATTACTAAGAAGTGAGACGCCATCTTCGAAACATGCAGAGGATTTCGACACCCCACAGGATGTTGAGACCGACTGTAGAGCCTGCCACACACGATACCCATTACCATGGCAGTTTTCATACCCATCTTCTGCTATCGTCTCTGCTCCCGTGTAGGTTACAATCTAGCCCCCTCTCGGGGGGTCTGGCTCTGGGTATAACAGTTATCGTACCCATGGGCATTCCCGAAATGGTAAAAGAACATATAGTAAATTTCTGCTATACCCACGGAGCTGCGACAGACAAGATGGCGGACACCCGAGTAACAACCTCAAGCCGTAATTGTTCGTTTACGAAAAAATTTCGGGTTCTGTAAAGTGTATTTGTGTACAAAATGAAACTTAATGTACGCGTAAGCAATGGGAAAGTTTCAATTTACTCCCACGGTCATAATAAAACATTTAACACAACTCTATAAATACGTGATAACTGTGGACTTTTGTCATGTTTGTAACCTTTTAACGTCAGATTTGAAAGTTTTGGCGTGGATATCGTGACTGCCGCAGGAACTAATATTCTAGTTACAATGGTAAAGCAAGCTTCGTGTGTACTCGACATTGTTCGTTACCATAACCTGAAGCGATTAGGAAATACTGAGACTTTCCGTATATTGTATTTACGGAGCCCATCTCCGGTTTTGTCTGCACGGATTGCGCTTCCGTATACTTGCTGTATATTTTCGTAAAAGTGTCCGTAAATATACGGGAATTTTTAATAGTGTTCCTGGACTCATTTATGCTAAATGCCGAATTTTAGACCAGTCAGCACTACCCATACTCTGACAACAATATGTATTTGGCCCATTTCATTTCCAGTGTGGCAATCCACCTGACCATAAAGCAAAGGTCTAAAGCGAATAGTTTTAACTCACAGAACTCATGAATTCCAATAGCGTGAAAAAATTTATGATCGAAAACATTTGGAAAGATTTCCTTCATGCACGCATTATGTATATACAGGAGTTTCATCTTAATTTTCTATTATATTTACAGTATACCAATAGTGAAAAAAAAAAAAAAAAAAGTGCCAACATTAGGAATCAATCTACAAACAATTTGTCATATTTATGTTTCATTGCTAGCTTTTAATGAATAGCCCACAACCTCATGTTTCCAATTAGATAAGTTACAATGTTTATATGCACAATAGTCAATTGGTTGATTCATTTGCCCTTCCCACTTATGTTTTTGTGTTCACCATTTTGTAAGCTCTCATACGCGTGAAATACAATAAGCATGGTTACCTGTGTGCGATGACGAGTGATAGCCAGGCATGTGAGGGATATCATAAGCCAGTGAGCTTCGAATATATAGAACTGAGTATAAGAGTATTTGCAAATATTGCGGCGAGACCATGCGCACTGCCTTAGATTTAATTTAGGTTAAGATAGCTTGTAATCCATACCCCACAAGCCTTCAAACTGTAAGGCGAGGAAGCATCTAGAAGACTTTAACTAATTTATTACTTTAGCTTTTATGTCTTAGGATAAAGAAACAATTTCACAAGGGGACAAGAAGGGTCGCAATTTAATATTGCAGAAAGAATAAATCGTTCGACAAATGATAAAAAAATTAATTATTGTTAACCTTGATCGTCTAAATAACATTTGAGAACACAGCTAGGAGGTTATAATTTGAACCAACAACAGTAAAGAAAGTAATTCAACTAAATAAAATATTTTTGAAAAAAGTAATAATGTTTTTTTATTTATGCTGGGAAGACACTCTGCATATTATAATAAATTGCATTGATAGTACGAGCTAACACCACTATTCACAATTTTTTTCAGCACGCTGGATCAATCGCCAGCAACGCATATTCTCCACGGGAAGAATATCAGAGTAGGCACAGAAGGCTAAGAATTGGGATGTTGGAAATTATCGAGAGTTTTTTCAGCAGAGAAAAAAAGCAGAATGTTAAATGTACAAGCTTTGTTTCGTCACCTCTGCCGTCATCGGAACTTCTATTATCATCTGCTTGAAGCTTGCCGACAAATCCGACGCGAAAGATTGCTAAAGAAGTAAAATGTAACCTTACAAATATGTAAAAGCAGACTTTGGAAGAAGCGAGGTAGAAGATAATGATGAAGAAGGCAGTAATACTTCAGAAGACTCCAATTTTTAGACTATACAGTTAGCAAAATTATTAGTGTCAAGTATAATATGTAAATATTATTATGCATTTTAATATAATTTACCATGTTATATATTTTATAGATATGCGTTATGAACTGTAAATGATATCGCGGCCTCTAAACAAGCAGGCGCCATGGTGGTGTAGTGGTTAGACTACTCATCTCCCACCAAATCGGGGTTCGATACCCGGCGGGGTCGCTCCCGTATTTTCGCAAGTGGGAATCGTGCCGGACGATGCCATTAGTCGGCGGGTTTCTCTCAGGAATCTCCCGTTTCCCCCACCCTTTCATTCCGGTGCTGCTCCACACTCACGTCACTTCACTCTCATCGGCTCTCAAGACGTCGATGTTAAGAGCCACCCAAATCTCTTCACTCACTCGCTCTAAACGAGTTAGTTTAGTTCGCGTGGAATTTTCGTGGTGTTTGAATTTCTCGCTCGGATATGAGGCAGGAGCTGCGAGGCTAGCTGTCTGGAAGAAGACGTTGACGGTCAGCTGTGCTTGCATTTGTGCGAGGTGATGTGACTTCGCAGTTCTACATTTTGCATCCAGTTGGCGGGCCTGCCTGGTGATTCGGAGCGTTCCTGAATATGCTATATTCCCGTAAAATGAGCACTTTTGAAAGCTCTGCTTAAGATCTACTTGTAAGCACGTTGTTTATTCTGCCGTCTTATGTAAGATTAACATTGGCATGGGCCTCATCACTTTATTCACGCGTCGGTCAAGTGAAACTGTGAAATTATTAGAAAAGTAAATATTTTACAAGTCTGCTTATTTTTACACTTCGATGCATTAAAAGAAACAGAACGCAAAAATAATAACTTAAATAATCAGAAATGTTTACCTAACACTTTCCATTCGACGTTAAGAAACGGAACTATTTCCCATCCATCGTTGACTACTTTACTGGACGCATGTCACTCAGGGCGCCCGTTTAAATGTATGCAGTTAGAGGCAGTGACTATTTTCCGAGGTTAATTTCAAAAGTGCTAACTTCATGGCGAACGGCCTATAGTGGGCCATATCCCGTATCGCTGCATGCAATTCTGCTGACAACCGACGAACGAGGCGTAAAACAGCGCTCTGGCTTCGGGTCAGAGAGTCTAGTTCGACCGTCAGCGGGAGAAATATGTAGTTGCGAAAAGCAGAGAGCCATTGATTTTTACGGTTTTAGATTTGTTTGCCATGTATCGCGACCGGCTGTAGTCTTTTCAGTATCTGAGTGCCATTTTCGACGAGGAATTGAATTTAAAGGCATTTTGAAGTGGACCGACTGAGCCTCGGATAGCTGGCAGTTATGTACTGTTGGTGGGCGCGGGGACATCGATGACACGAAAATACCATTAGCGTAGTTTTCATTTTAAATTAATTTACAAGATATTGCGAAATTGCATGTCAATACTTCAGGGGAATATTCCTCACATCTGGAGGATGGAAAAATGTTATGTGAACATAGGTCCGCAAACGCTTCGTTCCTTTACTACAGCCTGTGTATATGGCCCGCAGACTGGATCATGTTACTGTGGAATGCCATCGCAGCTGCAGTTGGCAGCCCCATACCGGCCCCCGAGGATCCCTGATTTGAATCCACTAGACTTTCATTTGTGGGGACATTTGAAGGCACTTTTGTATGCAACCTAGTGGACGATGTGAGCACCCTTAGTAACCGTATTGCGGCGGGTTTCGAAACAATCAGGAATTTTCTAGGAATTCATCAACCCATCCGGGTGTCCATGGATCGGAGGGTTGATGCATGTGTTCGTGCTGATGGAGGGCATTTTGGAACATATCCTTTAGTGGTGAAGGTAAGTCTTTCACACATGTGTAACTAATTCCTGTGCAGTTCCTACTGCTCTAGGTGTACTGTCGTAGTGTGAGGTGTCGTGTATCATGCAAACGAACGTTGCGATGGCATTCCACAGTAACATGATCCAGCCCGCGGGCCATACACTGCACGTTATGTATTACGGGCTGTAGTAAAGAAACTAAGCGTTTGTGGATCAATGTTCATATAACGTTTTTTCATCCTCCAGATGTGAGGAATGTTTCCCCGAATATTGACATGCAATTTTGCAACATTCTGTATAATAATTTCAGTAATGTAAGTTTATTTTAATTTAGTTCGTGCCACAACCTATGCTGAATTATTTTCGTACGGGGTGTGAGCCCGTCCAGGCTCTAAAGGCGAAAGCTTCCTTCCCCGTTCACGTCTTTTAAAGAATTGCGTTAAACTTTGAATAATTGCTGATATGTCTTAAATGCTGCGGGTTAGCCGTTCATTACTGTCGACACTTACATAAAAAGTAAAGACTACTACTTTGTGTTAGTTTGCTGAATGTACGAATGTTCTATTTTTTCTATAAGCGATGGCAGTGAATTATTTTAATTCAAATAGGGTATCCTTTGGTACGTGGCCTGGCCCTAGTTTTCATTGTGAAATCTCCAGTCGTAAGTTGAAATGTTAAATGGATATCTGGATGACTATAAAATTGATAAGTTTACTTAAGCGAGTGCTGAGTAATGCCTCCCTGTGGTGGAGCACCATGATTACTCGATCCGGTCCACTGTACCAAACGAAACATAAAAAAAAAATAGCAGCAGCTAAAAATTTAGAAACCACTTTCATAATTCTGTACCGCCACTACTGTAGATACGCGAGTCAGTGTTTGTTCTGCACACTTAAAATTTTATTTGATTATTGACATTTTAACGTTTTCAATATACATTTTTTTAACTTATTAATTCCAATTTTGACGCATGAAAAGTGTTAAGAGGCCAACATTGTATCCAAACAATACGAAATTAATTTTAAAGCGGGATGTAAGGTAATTTTGGTAGAGATGCAGCGTCAGGAGATATGCCGCAGTCGTAGTAGTTCACACAAGAACCGCCAGAATGCGTCGGTGCCATGGTGGTTTCGCCTTTCGTACTGGTCTTTGTAGTTTGTGTGAAAAGTTACGTTTGCTTGTCTCAAGATGTTCGACAGAATTCGTCTTGTTTTATGCGGTAAGTAAGCAAATCATTGGCTTGAAGTTATATTTGTGTTTATTTTAATAACTGTATTAAATAAATGGTAATTGTTTTTTTTTATTCTATCATAGGGTGGCAAAATATGATTCGTACTCCTGAATTGTTTAACAATGGTGGTTATAATGGACCCAAGGATTTCTAAATGGCTTGGTGCAGCATCTTTCCTTAAAATGTGGGATAGACGCCGCAGTTTTTAAAGGCCAATGTATGTATATTTTGCAATTCATCATTTGTTTTATTGTCAATAAATATACATATTATGTAGAAAATGTGTAAATAAGCTCCATTAGCACAAAATATTAGTTAATTTTAAATATACACAAATGTCGCTTTTTTTATTTGTTGCAGTTCTCTACCGGAAATATGACTAGGAAAGACAAAGTTAGATTTTCTTTGAGATGTGTGAAAATAATGTACAGCTTACGAGTCTAACGTTACGCCTACCAATAAGTCTTATTGCTCATTTTTAATTTTAAATATCAAACCTTAAATTCAAAATGTAAACAATTTATTAAGAAGAGACATTTTACTTAGGAGCTTTAGATCAATGTGAGAATTTGTAGTATTTTGATTCCGTAGTTTTAAGTGGTGTTCATAAGCACAATAATCATAATTTTATTTATATTCCTTATAAAGTAATGAACAGTTTAAATAAAAATTTTCGTATTCTCATGCCTATTTTTATTTTTTTGCTTTTTTGATTTTTTTTATAAATATATTTTTTAATGATTTTGTGGCTCCATAAATAACTATAACAGTAGAAAGGTTTAACATTTCTGCAACATAAATAGTTTTTAAAATGCTTGCGTTTAATTGGTACAGATATGTGTAGTTTATTATGGCAATAGAAATTTGCGGCATCTCTCCCAAACTATGCGGCACCTCACCCATACCACTTTGGGAGAGATACCGCAAACAAGATATTTTCAAAATCACTGCTATGACCATTTCACCGTAAGTAAATTAAATGCATTGCTTGGTATCCAACCTTTAACAACTAAGTACTGTAACTTCCACTGTATTCAGACATAAACTTATGTCTTCTATGTTGGCACAATTTCACATTTTCAAAAGGTGCGGCATCTCTCCTGAAATCACCTTAAAGCCGATTACACAATAGTGTAATGCGTTGCGTTACGATGCGCTGCGATTAACGGTAGCCAATCAGGATGAAGCATATCCCGTCGCAACGCGTCGGCGTCGAGTGCGTTGCGCGAAATTCTTGCGGTGCGATTGTCGGCGTCAGCCTGCGACGGATAAGAAGAAGAATAAGTATTTCTTCACAAGGATAATAAAAAAATCTTTTTTTTTTTTTTTTTTTTACAATTTGAAAACGATGTTCGATTTTATGCCGACGTTTTCGTATCTGTATTTTTATTATTGCTGCGTGGATGTGCAAAATAGAAGACAAGGCTTCGTATGTCACAAAATTCGTTTATTAAAATCAAGATAATTATCCTTCGTCTTATTATGTCTCGTTCCCGCTAGTTTTCGTCGCACATCGCGTTCATACTACCCTGTTTTTATCTTCTACCACTTAATTCATACTGTTTCAACTTTTTACGCGTGTCTTTGGTTACATTCGTGAGGTCTGAAAATGTAATTTCCACCCTTAGCAACACAATCACAGACGGCGTCCGTCGCCGACAGATATAGTATAGCTCGTCACATCGCAACACATCGCAACGCATCGCACGATTGTTGAACCAGCTTCAGCAGGTTACTGCGATTGAAGAATACGCCCGCGCCTTGAGGCGCCCTTGGTGAGTCGCGGAGCACATGGCCGGCAGCGGCGAGCTAATTGGTGTTTGCGCGCAGGTGATAATCGCTCATACTCGCAATAACGCGATTGGCTAATACGTAAAGTGGTTCCCGGAAGCGGCGGCAGAGGAGCCGCGGAAGAGAGCAGTGAAATGCCCGCTGCGGCAGCAGGAGGCCTGGACCAGTGGCCTGGGGCGAGCGGTATAAAGGCCGCCAAGTTCACTCGCCGAGGACTCGGTCGTCGACCACGCCGGGAATACCCTACTCCTCGACTCGCGAGCTCAGGTGAGTTACGACTTCCCGTGGCCCGTGACGCGTGCTAACGTGGAGACATGAAGATGTCACGTGGCCGGAGGCACGTTCCGGGGCGTTCTCGCTGGCGGCGAAAGGGTGAGTGGGTGAAGACATTTGGACGGCTTTTAACATCGAGGTCTTGAGAGCCGATGAGGGGAGTATGGAGCAGCGCCGGAATGAAAGGGCGGGGGGAACGGGAGATCCCCGAGAAAACCCGCCGACCAACGGATTCCCACATTCGAGAATCCGGAGTGGCACGGCCGGGGATTGAACCCGGGTCGCCTTGGTGGGAGACGAGCAGGCTAACCGCTCAGCCACCGTGGCCCCTCGTGAAAGGGAAACAAGAATATGGTTCGATGATCTTCGTCTTCGTAATCACAAGAAAACCAGGGCACGGATTTGATGTGGCTGTTACAATGGATTGGCGATTCGAATTACGAATTATCAAATATATATAAATAAATAAATATAAACAATATAAATTAATCCATTTTGTAAAAAAAAATGTGTAATTCACACTAAAGACTATTCGTGATAAAGTGAGCACTAATCAAGGGATTTTTATTAATTAAAACGTTCATTTGATTAGACGAACAAAATTAATTTTGTTGTATTTCAAGTGTTATTTACTCAACGAAATATTTTATTGAGGCAACAAAATTTTTTTTTTTTTTCGAAGCTATACAACCAAATATTGTGTTGGCTATTCTCTCAGTGTGGATTAGTGTCGCCAACAAAATATTTCGTCGCTGCAAATAAATTCTTTGTTAAAAATATATCGTGGATTACTTAATATATTGTTTTGTTTAAAATCGTGACGATATGTTTACTTACACTCAAATTTTTGCTATACTGAAACAGCGAAACATTTGTTTGGCTCAAATAATGTAGTTTTTAATTAATTGTTTGTTTTTTGTGAACAAATTTCATTCATTTGGAGGAACTGAGGCTTGAATGTGCCAACAAAATATCGTTTAGCTGAAACAATCGCCATACAAACAAATACATTAGGTAAACTGAAACAATTGTTTTTCTCAGTGCATTCCTTTGGATTTTTCTCCATCATGTTAAAAGAAATAGGCCCTACTTAAGTAAGCCATAAAACATTCATTTACTCCCTATATTTCATTTTTTTAATTGGAACATGCAGCAAAATACTGTACACTTTTCTGAAGTAAGCTGGTGTTGCTAAGATATATGCGTGATGAGAAACAATTTTCTGTGAGAAGCTATGATCTTATAGCTATTGTTTTGATCCGTTTAACATTGATTAACTGTCATAGTGGTTGCTTTCGTGTTTGAGATGGAACTATTACAAAAAAATATCTGTCGTTACAATTTTTCGTCGTGAATCATAGCTTTATTTGCACCAGAAGTTTTTTTAATATTGCATATGAATAAATATGATGTAACATGGCATAGTAGCATGTGTGGCTTATATAAAGGTCAATTTTTTACATGCTGTATATCTCACAAAAAAGAACAATTAAATCATTTTTTGTACGAAAACAGCAGTAGAACTGCATCATTTCATGTGCGATTTAAGCGGAAGCGTTTTCTCGTTTTTCAGCATTAACTTTGACCTCATACTATATCTGTGGGTTCAAACCAGGTAACTAACAAGCGCATTTTTAGCAGTAAATAATGTAATTCCACTTCACTGCCATGCAACATAGATCATATATTTACTATTAAAGAAACACATACATATTTATTATTTACAAAATAACACAATATATCTTGAACACACTACCAACAAACAGAGAAATCATTTTATTGGCATTGTACAACAATATAGTAATTTTAAAAATAGTTTGAAATTGTATACATTTGTAGAAGGGCGCATATTACATTTCAACGGTGGTACACGAAAGTAAATTTTTTTAGTCTCTTGATGCAATAGGAACAAAAATGCACACTGCTAAAAAGAGAAAATTCCACGCAATGAAAGGATGCACAAAAACTCATCAAATTGCACGCATAGATAGGCACAAAGGTACGGAACTTACAATAACAGACAAGACTCCAGTGGCTTAAAATAAGGATGCCCAGTAGGTAGTGAGACCTCCACATTGGGCGATACAGCATTGAACCCGACGTAAAGTCGATTCGATGAGTGTCCAAATAACGTCCTGGTGTATCGTAGACCAAGTGTTGTTGATCCGAGCCCACATTTCATCTTTATTTCGTGATCGTGAGGGGGTATTCAACCGACGTCCAATCGCTTCTGACACGTATTCAATTGCCGAGAGATGAGGTGATTACGCCGACCAAGGAAGCATCTGTACATCTTGCAAAGCATCGAGGTTGGTTTGAGCTGTGTGTGGCTGGACATCATCAGTTGAAACGCACGTTTGGAATGCCCTCGAGTCAGGATATTACCAACATGCCGCAGCAACTCATCAACAAAGTTACGTGACGCTAAAGTGCCCGTAATGATTGCTAGAGGCGAGTGGTTCTTAGCGCTGATAGCACCCCAAGTCACGACCACTCGTTGATAGGGCACTCCATGATGGCAAGGGAATCAGCCCAACATCCACGTTGCCACCAGAATCTCAGACGGTGATAATGATTTGTGAGGCAGGAACGGGGTTCGTCGCTGAGTGTTACAGTGTTCCATCCTGCGCCCGGACGCAGCTCTGGTGCGAGGCCTTTTTAAGCGATGATGACCATGTTTCGCTATTACGAGTGGCCCTCGCAAGGGATGGTTGAACAGCAAACCTCAGCCAATCGGCGCGATACTGTCCGTGTTGATATCGGGACATGCAAACCGCCATACACACTTCCTAATTATTACACTTTTATGCATTAAATAAAACCAATGAGTAAAAGAAATAGTTTCACTATTGTCAAATGTTTATCGAACAATTGTAATTTAACGTCAAGTCACGGAACTACTTCCCGATTTTCATTGCCAACTTTGCTACGTGCATTCCAGTCGGCGTACCAGTCAAGATATATGCAAGTAAACTTAGTGACATTTCTAAAAGGTTTATTTTAAAAAAAAAACCGTGTCTCCATTGCTGCCAACACACACTGACTGTGAAGTCCGAGCGGCCCAAATGACAGGCACTTCGACGGACCACCCACACAAGGAAAAAGTCTAATGTGTTATTTTTGTCGTCAGGTCCTTCGTGCGATTTGTGCACTTACGCCCTAGCACAAAACTGTTAAAACAGCATCCATCTATAAGTATCTAAAACATTTCAAGGTTAGTTAATGGTTTTTACAAGGTGCGAAAATTTTATAGCAATAGGAATACTTTATCATTCTGAATTTATACTGATTTTTATTTATTTATTTATTTATTAGCATTCAGAAAGTAAATTTCAAACGCTCAGATTGACTTTTTCTTCCTATGGGTTTCTCGCTTACTTATTTCTAGATGCGCTCTTGGAGAAAACATGACTGCTGACCAAAACAAAACCTACTGCGTACTTTACCAAATTACACCAATAAGAATGCTGGTGCCCAGTTCTGAGTTTTCTATCAAATTATGAATTTAAAATATACTACTTCGAAGACAGCTAAATTTTTCCCTGCTGATAGTTGAACTTGATTTCCAAAACAGTTCAAACTACTCCAAATCAACGAATGTGACTGTTTATTTGTTAAATCTGGTCCACTTTAATCAGTAAAGTGCTAATGATCATTTCAGTTTCTGTTATTCAGTAATCAAATAATTATTTCTACTGATTCCTAGTGAACTACGCTGGCCTGACAGTAAAAAATCATTGCATTCCACTGATTCGCCAATAAATAAGAGCTCATTAACTGAATATCCAGACTGTTTTAAATCACTTATTCATAATTGGCGTGCATCACAGTTGTTAACAGCCATAGTTTACCGAATAAAATGAACCCTAGTTAAGCAAAATAGCTTTGACGGCTATGCCTTAACCTCTTTATAAAATAAATATATAAGTTTAATCTATACACTATACTGATAAAGTATGACAAAGTAGGTAGTTACAGCTGTCACAAACGAGCCTAAGAAACACAAATTAAGGTCAAAGAAACCATATCCAGAGAATTTCACTTGAGGAATTGATGCGCCAAGCTGCAATATCTTGGCCCCGTCTGTCACATTTGTGTCGACTATTTCCCGCAAGTTCAGCTTATGTAAAATTCTAGTGATCATGTTAGCTTCAGAACTAGCTGAATCGCACGCAAATAGCAGCATGGCGAATTTTGAAAAATGTGCGAGACACCATAAAGAGACTGTTGCCAAAGACTTTCCCATCGATGCGTCGGTTTCTGAAAGAGCACGGCGTGGTACCCCGTAATATAGCAATATCACAATGCTGATAAAAGTTCCTGTCATGTCCAGAAGCAAGGGCACTCCATACAGGGAGTTTATCGATTCAACAATATCGGATAATGTACAGTGCGCCTTCAAAATCTGAATCATTTTCTGTCGCCCCAAATACGTTCTCGTGTTCCGAACGGCACTTACAGGACGGATACTTCTAAAATGGCTCCTGAAAAGTGGGCGTGATGCTTGATTCAAATCAGAGAAGTTAACGCTGCATTCAGAACGCTGTCCCATTAAACGGTTTACAGCTTTGAATCTTTGACTTAGAAGCATGATCAAAATGAATAAGTATAAATTCATTACTAAAGAGATATGAAAAACTAGAAACCTGCAAATATATCTGAGAGTACCCACGTTGATTTCACTCCGCCCTATCGCACAAGAGTAATACACCAACGCACCCGCGAATGCAACGGCAACTGATAGTAGCGTCAACTGGGCGATGACAATTCTTCGGTATACGGACTTTGGGCGTTCCAGCAAAATCTGGTCAACTTCAGCCATTCTTGAAATAACGAGCTGGGTCACTTCCCTCTTTTTGACGAAGTTGATAACTAGGTACAGTGATACGGAACAAAAACGAAGTGCAATGGCCACGAAATGGTAGACATATAATAGACTCACGTCATCGTTTAATAAGTCCAGCATATCGATTGGAACTATTACAAGGACAGCCGTTATGATCAAGGGACTGTAAACTGTCAGAAAGAAGTGGCGTTCTGGGCAGAGACCAAACATCGCCATCAATGCGTGTACAGGCCACAGGGATGTCTTCAAGTCTTCCGGATGCCACAAAAGGTGCGCCATGCTGTAAATAAAATGTAAGAGTTAAATAATGGATTGGGCTTCAAACAAATATTAAAGCATGGTATCAAAGGGGAAAATAAACTGTCGAATCATGAATGTGGGAATTGGTTTTTTTTATTAGCAATTAATCACATTTGAATACCAAATGCGAAATAAGTTGATAGTGACGTCAATAAGTTTAAATTTTCGGCATTCATTTTTACACAGAGCAGTATAATGTGACATATGTTCTAGTGCTAATTGTATCGTCCTACCAAAATGTTATTTATAATTTTAGCAAAGGAAATTTACAGTTCTGCAAGAATTTTATTTTTCAACAGTATATTAAAATAACTCAAATTTACATCGAGCGCACAGCATTCAATTTTTGCATTCATTTTTGGTTACATTGTATGCAATATTTTGACATGCGCCCTCTATTGCTTTGAATGGAAGTATTTTATTGTGAGTCAAGAAATAGATATTCCAGATCAATTGACTAGTTTTTGCGTACTTTCAATGTCCCACCGTAAACAATGAGTGGACCAAGCACAGCAAAAAGTGAGTTTCATATCCTATCTCCCTTTCTATACATTAAGTTATCTGTATTATTTTCTGATAAAGGCTGTTCACGATAAAGCGAGCACTTTTGAAATCAACCTTAGAAAAAAGTCACTGCCCTGCATGCATATATTTTAACGGTAGCACTGAATGACATGCGCCCAGTAAAGTTGGTAACGATGGATGAGAGGTAGTTCCGTATCTTAACGTCGAATAGAAAGTGTTAGGAAACCATTTCTGATAACTTAAATTATATTTTTCGCTTTCTGTGTTTTTTATGCATGGAAGTGAAAAAATGAGCATACTTGTTAAATATTTATTTCTCTAATAATTTCACAGTTTCATTTGACCAGCGCATGAATAAAGTGATGAGGCCCATGACTCTGTTAATCTTACATAAGGCGGAAGAATACGCAAGGTGCGTACAAGTAGATATCTTAAGCAGGGCTTTCAAATGTGCTCATTTTACCGTGAACAGCGTATACAAATTGACAAATGGTATTGATTTTAAGTTTTATCAAAAACAATTAATGGCAACTCTCGAGTTTACTTACTGAAGGAAAGATCAGCTTGTAATATAACCCTAATTTCTGGCTGTGTGCATGTGCGTGTATGTCCCCACTAAAATCTAATGAACACGCCTTAAGAATGTCACCCTACTCGATACACTTACATGACGTAGTAAGAAAACCAGATTTGTGTACTTTTCGGCCATGTTGGATAGCAATTTTCAAAATGGCGGGTATTTTAATTTTAGGGTGCAATATTTTTGCATGTAACCATTCAACCAATGCGTACCAAAAATGTTTTATTGACAGGTGTGAAGCAACATATTGTATTAAGAAACAAACATCCTTATTTCATTATACATTATAAAGTTTGGCAATTTTTGGCCGGATTTTTTGTGTTTGGTCATCTGGTCACAGTTGATTATTAATGATAATGTTTCGTAATATCTTGTCCACTTCTGCAATGTATAGATCTTAGCGAAAGTTTAGGGACACATCTACACATTGGTATATGAGCTCATGGGCCTAAACATTTTGAGTTTGTCATAAAATAGTCTAGTCATGCGAAAGTGCTCAGAAAGTTGGACGTTTCAGTGAAACTCATAAGTATCTATATTTATCCGTAATTTATCTGTCGCAATTCATAGATTTTCGTCGCATAGCCTAAATCCCAATTTTCTTAAAGGGAAAAAATTCATAACATTTGATCGGTTAAAGTTAGAGAAATGAGATCTCTTGTATAAACTTACCTAACATGCATCTACTTAATCCAGGTCATAAAAAAAGTAGATGCATGTTAGGTAAGTTTATACCAGAGATCTCATTTCTCTAACTTTAACCGATCAAATGTTATGAATTTTTTCCCTTTAAGAAAATTGGGATTTAGGCTATGCGACGAAATGGGACTACAAGATTGGTGCAGCTGAAACCACAGAACTCGCCTGAATTTAAGTTCCATCTCACCCACCTCTGGACGAGCTTTTCTAAGGAAGAGTGCCTGAAACTCATTGACTCTATGCCAAATCGTGTCAATGGCTGCAGGAAGATTAGAGGTGGGCCTATTGTCTACTGAAACGTTTACAGCATGTGAAAATAACTTTCTATTACTGTAACGCCACGTCATTGCCGAGCTGGGCACTTACTTTCAAAATAGCGGCCATTTTAAATGTTAGGTTGGTATTTAGTGTCAAAGAATGTTCACGAATTTATTTTTAAACGATTTTTTTTTTACTGAAACAGCATTATCAATAAAACTGACTTGGTCAAACGTGTAAAGTAGCATATTTTAAGCAATGCTTATCAAAAGAAAATATTTATTCTAGATTATCATTACAGAAGAAATACTTACTTAGTGGCTCGTGTTCTAAAAAAATATGTTTGTAAGTCTGTATGCCTTATTCCTATTAATATATAGTGACTGCTTGCGAACCTTCGTATTCTAATTACACGATATGCCTAATTCTTTAATGTCAAGAACAAAAGAAATATTAAATATTTTCCCATTTTATCTGTTCCTTTTAGATCTATAAGCATGTAAGCTTTCGGCCAAACTTATCAGTCAGAAGTAATAATTGCGATGTCAAATAATTTAATTAAGCCATCATATAGCATATATCACATAATGAGTGGTAAACACCAGTAGCTAAAAAAATTTTCACGTTTCCCGTGAATACATTTCGAGTATATCCAGTTAACTTGTGATCTTGAATCGATGTTCACACTAATGTATTAAAACCAAAATCCAAATGATTTGCATATTTTTAACATGCCTGGGGAACACACGATGAATCTGAGATCACAAGTTTGAGTACACAATACATTTTGAAATTCTGTCCATATGTATAAAAAATAAACTTAATGTAGAATCTTGGAACCAATCTGATTATAGAAAAACTCAGCTAGATATACTTTCTGCGTGTAATGTAACTCTCAGCTACTTCCAGGGGTTTACTTCTTATCTTGCTTAACCTACATTACATCTACGCTTCAGAAACAAATGTACTTTAAAGCTTTAAATACTTCCTTATGAAACAATTATTGCTGTGGCGCTTAACGCACCAAACAATACTTACTCGCCTTACAGCCAGGCAACACAACTTCGTCGTGACTGAACTAGCTATAATCATAATAAGCTAAGTCGCTATAACGAAATGGAACTTTTATTGATTCTATAACTGTCGGTTTTCACGATACAAATTCATTATGAAGAAAGTGTGCCATTGCCAAGATAATTATCTAGATTGATTATGCCCTTATACACTCGGGAAATCAACGGTAGTGTGAGCTTGAAAGACTATTCAATTTTTTTTTCTTCTCTCATTACTGTTTCAGAGACACTAAAAAAAAAAAAAAAAATCGTTGATACATTTCTACATTATTTTGTATATCAAAGAAAACACCATTTATCATGTTTAATACAATATTGTCTCCAATAAAATAGAGGGCGTTTTTCACGATGTTATTTAATTCTATATTGCGTGGCACAACAGCGCTATGATTACCTTAATAAAGCTAAAGCATAAATAGTTCTTTAAAACACCAAGAAATGATTTTTTTTAGTAACTGAACTATTAACAAGATTATAACTTTTTCGATTAGAAACAAGGGATTTAATTCTAAGTGCTGCTAATAATTAGTACATTTTTTGTTACATAGAGGCTATTATGATTTTTATAACTACTCACAAGCGTAGTGGAGTAAAGGCCGTTAGTTTTATACTAGTTGAGTTTATAAGCAGCCCGTCCCTTCCGCCAAGGGAGAAGGCATGTCATGGTAGTGTTTGGACTCGGCGGAGGAAGTCCTGAGCGACCCGTGCCGTATCCGGGCGGGACCTATACTGTTGGAATATCGCACCTGGAATCCCAGCCAGAAATAGAAGCAGATGGTGTGTGTGTGTGTATTTTAATGTTAGTTTACAAAATAATTTAGTTCATCTTGTACTCATGGAAATAAATTATAATACAACGGAAAATTAACTTACCGAATTTACTGATTAAAAATTATTTTCAAATGGTCTTATTTATTTTTGGTAACCTCGGATTTTTTTCTCATGTTAGACAACAAAAAAAACTTTTACAAATATCACATTCACTTCCTGTGACAAATAAAAAGAGGCATTAAAACTGGATATAAAACAATTGTTTGAAAGTTCTTGTGAAAACAAAAAAAAAAAAACCTTAAGTAGCGGCATAACTTCTTGTTACGAAATCAACATAAAATATTTTTGTCACCCTGAACTAGTGCTTCTTACACACGAAATATTATAAATATCTAACACTGCAAAGACCATTACAGAAAAATCACCCAAAATAAATATTAATTACTAGTAACAAAATTCTCTACGAGCAATACGAATAAATATATAACAGCCTTGAAATACGGGCACATAAAAATACTACTTGCATAAATAAAATTAAAAACTTATAAAAAACGTATAATATAAGTATTTCAGCAGAATACAACCTTGCGACCTTTTGCATCAGCAAAGTGTTCTACTAACTGTGAAAAGTTTAAGGTATGGAGAATGGAATTTTCGTTAGAAATTATAGCTATAGATGATAGTCGTTCATCTAGCATCGTTGATCTCAAGTACACCTTGTTTAGTTACCATTTTGAAGATCTCCTTCTAGCACTAGCTACTGTTATAGGGATCGTCAAAGAAGAGCGATCCACACATTGGGGAAACTGTCGGAATATATGCATCACAGAACTACTCGAGGGCCCTGCACTGAACATTCATACAGTCTTTACTCCAGTAAAATAATAGGGTCACCGCTGCACGTCCCATGACCACACGCAGTGCGACTAGAACACTGCACGCCAGTTCCGAGATTTGCGCTTAGCGGCGATAGCGAACTTGATACTCGTGGCAATGCCGTCCTTATCGCTTCCGTGCTTCTCGACCTCAAACGCAGAAAAAAAGTCCAGGTAGTTGGTAACCTTGAAGTGGCTTCGACTACACATCAGTTGAGACCTGAAAAATTCGCGAGTTCAAGAACCTGCAGGCTAGACTCTACAGTCTTATGTACAGATATTGTGGCTATTAACAGCGCATTGGTTATCTGTTGTCACTGTAGAAGGTGATAATTGGGCCAGCGTTCTCTAGGAGGTGTCAAACACCGTGTGGACGAGCAGCTGAATCTATATAAACACAAGCGTTTTGTATTCTAGTTTGTCTCAAAATGAATATGCGAATTATTCAGGCATCTACACATCAGTGTCTACAACCGCTGTTTAGTGTTTGCAGCGCCCACTGGCAGGTGCGCGGTCAAATGGAAAGGCGCCAGCGTGGGATCATGTGCATATAGGCTGTTCACGGTACACCGAGCGATCATGAAAGCCATGCTTAAGATCTACGTGCATGAACAATGTGTAGAGACAGGTGTAATTCGCGAAGATATTTACGGCTGTGCTAGACTTGAATATCCTACATCCACAACCACGACTTCTTTTGGTTATTGGCCGCATGTCTACGAGAGAAGATGTGTTATTATTTGACTGGGACAATCGTAATAAAGTACTCCGATATCGAACGTCAATGATTCGCGGACAGACATTTGAGGCACGTGACCTTTAAAATCGTCCAATCACAGAAGTTAAGTGTTTTGGCGTACAACAGTTTTTGAACTCTTTTCGCGAATGAAACCTGTCCCTAACAATGTGTATCCTTCCTCCATATGTATAATTAACAATGCCATATACCTGATCACTTTAATCATGCGTCGGTCAAGTGAAACTGTGAAATTATTAAAAAAATAAATATTTTAAAAATCTGTTGATTCTTACACTTAGATATATATATATATAAAAAAAAAAAAAAAAAACTAAATTAATTGTTTCAATTTTCACACGTTAGAGCATTGATCTACTTTCCCTTCGTCGTTACCAACTCAACTCAACTCAACTCCAAAAGTGCTGACTTCATTGTGAACAGCCTTTACCAGCCCGTAACTTCAATATTTATATCGTGTCGTGGTTGTCGAGCGGTGTCTTTGTAGTGCGCAATTTCCATTGTCCATCATGTATATTGGGCAATTTCGTCTTACATAAATATAAATTATTGATATAAAAAAGACATTTAAAACAACAAGCGAACGAAGCTGGCTCGACCTTGTACCTCGAAGACAAAACAGGAGCGGGGACAGAGAAAAAATCAAGGGACGGAGGTCTGTGAAGTGGGCTGCAATGTTTCCAATTGCGGAAAAGTTATATATAGGCTTTCACGATAAACTAAGCGCTTTTGAATGTCCTGCTTAAGACCTATTTGTATGCACGTTGTGTATTCTTCCGCCTTATGTAAGATGAACATTGCCATGGGATTCATCATTAACGCGTCGGTCAAGTGAAACTGTGAAATTATTAGGAAAGTAAATATTTTACTAATATGCTCATTTTTACACTTCGACACATTAAAGAAACCAGAAAGCGAAAGAGATAACACAAATGGTTACCTGATACTTTTTATTCGACGTTAAGATATGTAACTACTTTCCCTCCATCGTTACCAACTGTACTGTGCACATGTCACTCGGTGCTCCCATTAAAATATATTCATGCGGGGGCTGTGGCGTTTGTTTAAGGTTGATTTTAGAAGTGCTCACTTTATCGTGAACAGACTTTAACTAGGTTCGGGTTTCAGTTATATTGAAAATTATGCCATTAGGGTAGTTTACTGCCCAAAAATTTTTTATTTATAAATTCTCATCGGCTGTCTGTAAAATAACGTGTCCTTATTCCCAGAAGTGTGCACGACATTAAAACATCATAAAATGTTGATCGTCGCGGTTCTGTTTTCATAAGTTCACTAAACCAGACATAATAAATATTGATTAGTAATATATTTTAGTAAAATATTACTCACAAAGCAGTGATAAGGGACTTTCCGATGCAAAAGCACGGACGGCAGCTTCTAAAGCCGGACTTCCACATACAAATGTGGTGTCCGTCTCTGCCGGTGCTTGAACAGCGAGGAATGACATCACCACGCGGGCATCTCAATAGGAGCAAGCGACTTTCTGTTTCGTCGCACAACTGCCGACGGCCTTTGGAAACGAGCATACTTGCCCCGGCCGGCACTTGAAGCTCCTGGCGGTACAAGATGTTGAATGTGGCGGCAGCGAAGGCCGAGTTTACGTATGCAGCTTGCTGCTCGTGTGCCGGAAGACGTCTGTGGGTGTCGTCGCAGTTCTTTGCCGGCTGGTTTCTCTCTCCAGCCTAGCATGATGAAAGGACTCCACAGCTTCCATATTCCACACACGCGAATAAGGTTCTGCTATAGAGTGCCTAAGCAATACAGAGGTGCAGCCGCCTCTTAAGCCCCTGTCACACTGTCAAATTTTTCCGTCAAACTGCTTCCAATAAGTTTGGTCAAATAAAGTTGGACAGTTATGACGTCATCGAAACGTCACAAACGCCGCCATTTTTGTCTGAGAGAGTTGGATGACTTCAGTTTGCTTCAAACATTTGAAAAGTTGACCGGTTCTAAAATTTATTTGGTATTTGACGGTCTCAGCCAATCACAATCGTTCACACAAAAATGGATATCAAGAAACTTTAAAATAACGAACAATTGCGGAAAACAAAGTAAGTTATGAAGATAATTAATTTTTGTAGAAGCTTTCTGAGCATGAATGCTAATTTAAGTGAATATTGCACACAATATTACGAAATCAGAGGCATTAAATTAATTTAATTCTGCAGGAAAAATCTCTGATAAATAAAATTCGAATTTAGTAAAGGATTGAAAATAAATTACAACATTACTTACATTTCACCCTTTTATGAACTACGTGGAAAAACAGAGGCAATATCATACTATAAAAATAATGTTTAAATAATTATTTGAATTAAATTCTCCATGTAAAATTTTTTTACTGTGTAGCACATTTTCAAACACATTCAACATTATTTGATATAATTTGTTGTAAGGAAAAATTTGATGGCCGCATTTTGTCTTCAATTTTGTTGTCAAATATAGTTGAAGGAGAAAATTTGACAGCGTGACAGGGGCTTTAGAAAGCGAACCGCACTTGCACAGGTCAAGAAAATTAAGTCGCCGGCCAGAAGTGCAGTGGAACCCCATCCGCCAATCAGCGCTTGGTAACATACTCGCTAGCCGACAGTCCAACCAACAAGGTAACCTTTAGCATCTTGTAGTAGCCAATCAGACACGAGGTCCGTTCCCAGAGCCTCATACAGGCAATCAGCGAATGGGTACGCCCAGATCAAAGGATCGGCCGCGCTGATTCACCTCTGGGTACCTATCTACTCTGTGATTCTGAACTTCATTAGTCGCACTCCATGAGACTTCCCAAGGCCATCTTAACTCATAGGTTAGATTTATTCCAAGATTTTTTTTTTTTTTTTTTTGTAAAATAACGTTTTGTAAAGCCCTACACAGCCGTGCGTTATGAAACTGTCCTCTTGTATAATTTTACCATATAAAACTTGATTTTCCTGGCTCTGAGAGACCAATTCACCAACCCACTCGTATCCACCGAGGCGTTATAGTTCTTCCATGATGAGTAGGTATTGAGGTACTGCCGGGCCATGGGACTCTGTTCGAGTCCATGCCACCGCAATTTGCTCTTCTGCGCCATCTTCAAATATCCGTAACGATTCGATGGCAAATCAAACAGTTCCTTTATGAGGATAGTGATTATCTAAAATAAAATTATAACTGAATAAAGCATTTTCACGATAAAGTGAGCACTTTTGAAATGAACCTTAGAAAAAAGCCGCTGCGCCTGCCTGCATACATTTAAACGGGCGCACTGAGCGAGATGCGTCCAGTAAAGTTGGTAACGAAGGATGGAAAGTAATTCTATACCTTAACGTCGAATAGAAAGTGTTAAGTAACCATTTGTGATAACTTAAATTATTTATTTCCTTTTCTGCTTTTTTTAATGCATAGAAGTGTAAAAATAAGCAGATTTTTAAAACATTTACTTTCCTAATAATTTCACAGTTTCACTTGACCGACGCATGAATAAAGTGCTGAGAGCCGCGGCAGTGTTAATTTTGCATAAGGCGGAAGAAGACATAAGGCGGAAGATCTTAAGCAGGGCTTCCAAAAAGGCTCATTTTACTGTGAACAGTCTATACAACTACACTAATGCATGTGTCACTTGCAGTGTGGTTTGTTCGCTTTTGCTGGGCTGTGTGTGTAAATTCAAATCAACGCTATGGACGTGTAAGGTTTATTCTACCCAGTTTGGGAAGCTCAAAGCTAACAGTTTGGCAACTAAAAATGTTTGCCTCCATTGGTGCCGCGTGTGAACCGGATATTTCCATTCTCTATGTGAGCGAATGGGATAGTTGCTAATTTTATCAAATAAAATATCCATCTAAAATCTTCCGATATATCTTGTTTGAACGCAGGCGTAAAGAATAAACTTTCTTATTCGCACTAACAGTAGGAATATAACGAAATATATCCACGTGTTGTTTAATATTCTGTCGCAAAACTAGATTCGACAAAAAGTTTGAGGATACAATTATTTGGTTCTAATAAGACGGCGTAATCGAAAGATTCATTTCGATGATAGCTACCTTATTTCGCTCGAAATCTCTAACTTTTTTTTTTTTTTTTTTTCAGAGCGCCTTTAAAGAAGCTCGAAGTCAAACACGTTTGTATTTTTACCGTTTACGAGTTTAAAAACTTTCGGAGTGTGTGCATTATACTTGCAAAACAAAGTTAATATTTAATACTTTCGCTCGGGCAAGAGTATATCATCGTTCTGACGAAACAAAAAATTTTACACGCAAATAATAAATAGAATTTTTCAATTTACCGTCAGCTTAAAAGGAGCCTCTTTGGAACAGCGATACACCGTGCGGTTGAAATGTTGCCTGTTGTATACTTTCCCACAAGGAATCTCGTTTTGTTCCCGAACTGAGTAGACTAATCTTAAAGCTGGAGTCACAATATCCCGACGAACACGACACGACATATACATATGACGTCAAAGCTCGACGGAATTTCATATTAAATTTTATTCAGTGTTCACAATACCCCGACGAAATCTGCGGGACACATGTGTTAAATAGCTGTTGGGAAATTCAAAAACGGCAAGTTATCCTTATAATATATAATATTTACTTTTTAAAACTAGCGGTAAAGTGAATGTTATTTTACTTTTGGCAATATTTTAATTTATACGAGAGATAAAAAGCATTTAGAAACAAACCCGAACGTAATTCTGGCGGCAGGTTCGATTATTATTTACAACAGAAGGGAAATGCATTTTTTTGCGCACCCCGACGAGTCCGACACGATGGAAAATAGAAATAGAATCTACTTTTGTCAGGCTGTCGGGGCTCGATTTTGTCGGACTGACGTCACAGTGACCTTGCTTTTCATTGGCTACAACTCAGATTTCGTCGTGTCGGGGTTGTCGTGTCGTGTTCGATGGCGTATAGCAGCCGCAAGACCAAGCATGGAAACCGTGACTATCCGAAAAGAGGATGATACTGCAACGGTTTAACATTACCTCTCGCAGAATGACGGTGAGCTACACGCTCTAAAATTCCAAGGGTCGGTCAGAGCAGTTGAACCTAGATTCCTCCAGTGGAATAGTAAGAACGCTGCCCTCTACACGGAAGAAAGATTAGAAAAACATGTAGTCTACTAAACAGTCAATATTTGTAATTAGAAAAAAATGCATATTTAGCGTGTGTTTTACTAAAGACAGCGATACAGTTTCGTCGTTGGTTTTAATTTAAATTCAGAATATGGAATAACGAATATTTATTCCTGTGAATGACTGTGCATGCACCCCAGTGAGTGAGATCATTATTTTGCTACACTTCAGAGAGCTGTACTTGTTTCGGAGGTTCTCATCATAACTAAAACTTAAAATTTATGTAATATGCGTTAGAAAGTTATCTTCGTTTACTGATTTCCCTTTAGCTTATCCCAATGCCTTTGAAAGTGATTTGAAATATTTCACTATAAATGTTTTTTTTTTTTTTGTCATTTTGGATTACAAACTTCTGAGATGCGATCAGTGTAATCGCTATCTGGTCACCCACGAACGGAACACATGGTTTAACACTTAACTGAAAGACTATTAGGCACCTTACAAGCAAAGAACTAAATTCCAAATTGTGACAATAACTTCGAATACACTGCTCACAAAAAAAATTTCGACTATCCCACCCCCCCCCCCCCCCCTCCTGGCCCACTGGGTTCCGAAGAATGAACTGGCCAGCTTATTCAGCAGACATAAACTGCGTAGAGAATTTGTGGTCCTTCCTCAAACGAGCGATTTCAAACCGTGCGCAATTACAAATGACCATTCAGGGGAGATAGACTTCAAACACTTGTTCATTTTTCCAACTATTGCGATTGGATAGCAGTTCTTTAGGCACGGCCCGTTTAACTGTAGCCTACGAAGCAGCAATGTGTGAGCTTTGAACAGTCTTTTACAAATGTCTCACTTGATCCTAGCAACCAATAAGCAAACAATAGTGTCTTAAGTGTATATGGGACTCAAAATCCTATCTTGCTACCAAATCAATCCGCAAAATACTCGTGGCTTCAAAAATGGGACAATTTACTTCACAAAATGCTTAATGATCGTGGTTTTGGCATGCCTCGTCGGATACAAGCGTGCCTCGGGACTCGTGGATGTCCTACACGTTATTGAAGGGGCTGTTAATGCATCTGAGAAGACCATTTTCGTTGTTATTGAAACTGATGAGATTCCTATGTTTAATTAAGGTGTTTTTCAGCATATTCCTTCTGCTTGTTTTTTACTGGGATGATGTAAAAGAGTATTGTGTTTTTTCTATGTGCTATTAAGTGTATAACATGAAATGTAAACGACTTTTAGACAACATCCTGGATTCTGATATATGCTAAACGTTTTGTGAGCAGTATATTAATTCCAATGTGAGCGCTGATGCAGAACAACTAGTAAAGATGTTATGTGGCTCTGAAACCACATCAGAATAATTTTTGAGCATAAAAATTGTCACAGAAATCGGAAAGTACTACTTTAGTGTCATCTAACACACATTTTCTAGTATCATGCAACAAAACGAAGGTATCGCCACTAGCAGTTGTATAATCGCATACTGGACCATGATGAAAATATAGCACCTCAATTCAACAACTCTGGGTTAAAGGAGGGAGTGAAATGAGTGAAGAGATTGGGGTGGCTCTTGACATCGAGTTCTTGAGAGCCGATGAAGGTGACGCGAGGTGAGGATGGAGCAGAGTCGGAATGCAAGGGCGGGTGAAACTAGAGATCCTTGAGAAAACCCGCCGAAAGCCGAATCATCCGGCACAATCCCCAAACCCGATAATCCGGGAGAAAGCCGGCCGGGAATCGAACCAGGTTCGCCTAGGTGGGAGGCAAGTAGTCTAACCACTACACCACCGTGGCTCCGGGTTAGAGGAGATGAGGAATTGTCTAGGCCTTGTAAGGTCGCCCTTGGCACTTCCTTCCTCGCTCCAGAAGCCAAGATACATTCAGGATAAGGAAAAATGTAGCCCGGGTGATTACACAAAGTTTACTGAAAACATAATTGTACATTGCGTGTTACTGGACCATTCGACAGTCGCACAGTTAAAGCTGTAAAACCAAGAACATTCGACGCTCATTAAAAAAATTGGGTTTGACTGTGTTGGGGACACGGCAGTTTGTTTGCGTGAATACGTCTACGTTGACGCACTCGGACGCCTTGATGTTTATTTTACGTTCCCGGCACCGCTTCACTCGATAATATGGGGTTTTATGGGTATCACTGGATAGCTTTTGATATGTTCTTTCCAACCGTATACGATTTCTGTATTTTGACTTGGCTTTTCTACGAGTATCAAGGCCATAGCCAGAAAGTTATTTCGGTTGGGGGGGGGGAGAGGGGAAATGCAGATGCAGACTTTTACTTATTCGATTTTTGGTTTAAGTATTCGGCAAAGTTGCCAAAATATCTCCTTATCATAAGTTGCCACTCTTTTTCGCCTAAAAATAATTGTTACAAGGAAGAGAGGTAACACGACATAAACAATATGAAAGCAAATTTAAATCTACATTTTAAGTTACATATAAACATGGTTGTGACATTGTCATAATTGTAAGTATATACATACATAATTACATGGCAGTATGAAGCATAACACATACAGTGTATTTATCATTTTTCAATAATGTAAATGTCTTCGTTATTTACAACATAATATTTTACAGTATAATAGCTAATATGGAGGAAAAACCAGTGATTACCATAGCTGTAGGGAAAGGAGCAACAGTTTAGTTTAAACAATGGGAAGAAATCAACATCTTTAGTTTGTCACAAACTGTATCTTAGTTTCACTGTTAGTTCTTAAATTGTTTTTACAGTTTGATTATGCAAATGCTCGTACTGCAAGAGTAACTGCTATAACAATTTGAGGTGAATCTAAATTTATCATTCTTAAAACACCAAATAAAAAGCAATAATATAAACTTCTTTCTCTTTGATGAGAAGGCCTCACTCACGACAGGTGCACGGTTTATTGCATTAACTGAATGGACAAAGCAGCTTATCACAAATATGCTGTGTCACTGTTTAGCAAGGTCAACCCAAATGGATGATTAATATACAGCATTCACAAGAAATAAAATACAGAACTCTCGATATAGAACTCATTACCTTTAACATTTTGTGGAACTATTAAAACAGTAAATTTAATCTTTGAGCCTTCTTCGATTGTAACAAGTTTATAACTTCCTTTGTGTTGATGTTGATCTGCCGATGGATTGAAATTAATGCCAAGCTAGTCAGTCTTTCCTGGCTGGGGGAGTTTCGACTTTCGAAGATACGTTTTTAGACGTTTCATTGTCGAAAATGTCCTTTCAGGAGTAGAAATCGAAACCGGTAGTGTAGACAAAATTTTGAAAAGTTTATGGATATTTGGAAAAAGATCCTTATTACACACTCCAAGGGCTTCGATTGCACAAATCGGACGATCACTCTCAGGCTGCGTCGCCACTTTGTCTGCCAGATTTGAAATTCGGTTTCTAAAGAGTCCCAATCTAAAAACTTCTGATAAAGTTCAAAGTGATCTTCCTTGAAATTAGATCCCTGTTTGCTGTATACAGAGAGAATCAAACTGTGGAGTGATGTGAGTGTAGATTTATGAGTTTTGAACCTTGATTCCAGCTGATCAATAAAGTCATCTAATAGAGGAATCATGATAGTTATCCTAAAATAAGTTTCTGGATCTCCTGCATTGACATTTGCGCAGTGTTTCTGTCGTGACACAATTCTTGGAACCGTTATTTCCTCATCTACAGTTCCAAGCAAATATTTCGCAGCTTTGAAAATCGTTGCAACTTTTGAGTCCACGTTTGTGCGAATGTCTTTAAACGTGTCTATAATTATATCAACATGCTGTAAGGCAGCTACGAAGTCGTACGACGCAGGAGATTGCAATAACCGGTAAAGGGTTACTGTGAATGAAAATAGCACATTCACGCAACATAAACATATGAGAAAATCACTGGCTACAATTGCCCTTACAAAACACGTCGCTTTTGATGAAGTTTCCGAGTCCATATCAGTACTTAGTTCCTCCAGTTTATCAACAATTGCTTTGAAAATTTCCTTAAATTATATCAGTCCATTGTGGTTTTCAACCCAACGGGTTTCGCACGTTGCTGTTAAGGATTCTCCATTTGGTTTCGGGGAAGCTTTTTCTAATATGTTCCTTCAAGCAAGCTGTACGCTTAGCCAATGACCTGAGGCTGACAAATTGACAAATTGGTCATAAGGCTCGTGCCACAGTAAGATAGTACAAATGTACGATCATTAGTATGTGCACATTTAAGACATGGCACTTATTTAGATATAACTTCATGAATTAATGACTTAAGTATTTCACGAAAAATTTCGGAGGGGAGATAACTCTGGTGATCCCCCCACTGGCTACTGCCTTAACGAGTATAGGCCGAAATTGTATTAAGTTTTCTTAATGTTTTATATTAAACCCATACAATTTCACCATAACCACGCCACACAAATGTTTTTATACGCGCAATCAATTGATCTTGACGATAGCTGTCGATTGAAACTTAAACGAGCGTCGTAGCTTCTAGTCAAAGGTTATACTACGCGGAAGTTATGAGAAGCGACGAAACGACCTCAAAATGGCGACCCCCTGCAGGGCTGATCGTGATGTTTCGCAGTTCTCACTCAACGTAACATATTCTTTGATCCTTTGCCAATCGAGTGGTGTAATTGAATGTTGAATGTAGACAGATTCGGAGCTGCAGTGCCAAACTATATCCCCCGACTTTGTTATCATCGGATTTTCTGGTTTGCCTCCCACTATGGTTGCAAATTTAAAGACGCATTCACGTCAAAATCAGTTGAGGTATTTTTTCCGGTTGACTCATGGTTTCTCCATCGGTACTGCGTCATTACTGAGGCGCGAGCCTCCTGTCCAGAACTACCGTGAAGTAAAGCTGCCACTTGCGCTGTTCGACCGGAAAATTTACGTTCCTCGCACATGATGAACTGTCTTTCGCAGTGTCGTTACATCACGCGTCGGCTCGAAGGACGTATGTTCGTTTCACATACAGGGCCTTGTTGACAAGCCTTAGAAGAGCTAACCAATCAGCACTCCCACTACAGTTCGCACGTGGGGGAAAGATTACTTTTATGCGTCCCGAACTACTAACTCTTGTTACATCTAGGCAAGACTCTGGTGTTACAGGTAAGAGTAGCCGTGTCCGCTCCACGTTCGCGATCAATTAGTTAAGTTTCGTTAAGCCCCTGCCACACTGTCAAATTTTTGCCTTCAACTATATTTAACAATAAAATTTGAGGACAAAATACTGCCATCAAATTTTTCCTTGCAACAAATTTTATCATATAACCTTGAATGTATTTGAAAATGTGTCACACTGTTAATTTTTTTTATTGGTAGAATCTAATTTGAAATATTATTTTAAAATTATTTTCATTGTGAGATATTGCGTTTGTTTTCCCATACGGTCCATTGCAGGAAGAAATGTAAGTAATATTGTAATTTATTTTCGTTTCTTTACTAAATTAAAATTGTATTTATAAGATATGTTTCTTGCACAATGAAGTAAATGCCTCTGAGTTCGTAATGTTATGTGCAATATTCACTTGAAATAGCATTCATGCCCGGACAGCTTCTACATAAATTAATTATCTTCATAACCAACTTCGTTTGCAACAATTCGTCGTTATTAAAAAGTTTCTTAGCGTCCATTTAGTCGTTCACAATTCTGATTGGCTGAGACCGTCAAACATCATTTTAGTACCGGTCCAATTTTCTAATATTTTATGGAAACTACTAAAGCCGTCCAACTTTCTCAAGAAAAAATGGCGGCGTTTATGACGTTTCGATGACGCCATGACTGTCCAACTTCATTTGACCAAACTTATTGGAAGCAGTTAGACGGAAAAATTTGGATAACTTCAGTTTCCATCAAACATTTGAAGATTAGACCAGTTCTAAAATGTTATTGATGTTTGTCGGACTCAGCCAATCAGAACTGTTCACGACAAAAATGAAAATCAAGAATCTTTAAAATAACTAACAATTGCTGGGAACTGGATAGGTTATGGAGATAATTACTTTATATAAAAGCTGTCTGGGAGTGAATTCTACTTTTAATGAATATTGCACATAATATTACCAACTCAGAGGCATTCAATTTATTTGTGCAGAAAACTTCTCCGATTAACTAAAATTTGAATTTAGTAAAGAAGCGAAAATAAATTACATTTCTTACATTTTTCCTGTAATGGACTGTAGCGTAAAACAAAATATATATCTCACTATGGAAATCATTCTTAAATCATAATTCAAATCAGATTATCACTGTTAAAAAAACTAGACAGTGTGGCACATCTTCAAAAACATTCAAGATTATTTGATAAAATTTGTATTAAGGAAAAATTTGAATGCCCATTTTTGTCTTCAAATTTTTATGTTAAATATAGTTTAAAGAGAAAATTTGACCGTGTGACAGGGGATTTAGATATTGCTAGTGGCTGCCAACGATACAATTTAAAATGTTTTTTACTGATATAAGGGATGAATTGGTTATATGAGCCGACTTAACATGTTCTAAATAGGGTAATTATGAGCAAGAATAGCGTCAATTATTTCGTAAACAATCGAGCTGTGAGGCAAGTGAAAGGTGGTGTGATTAAAAAAATACTCGTGGTACATAAGGAACTCTAATGATTCTGCAGCCGTAGCATTGGCTTCTAATGCCCAGTTGCACCAACATCTTCCCGGATACGAGATCAAATGATCCTAGTTCCGAACCAGGATCCAGTTTGATCTTGGTTCCGATGTAAAAGTGCTGCACCAACGAAATTTCATGATTCTGGATCTCCGATTCTTCGATCTTGGTTCCAAAATGAGAGATCGAGATTAAGTATAAGACAAATTTTCCTATTGGTTCTTAATATATGACGTCATGGAAGTAGGCGTATTTTTCACTATATATAGAACTACATGTGCGATGTTTTATCTGTTTTCAGTGAATTATTGTTGTATGAATTTTACTGAATAACATTCAAGTGCGTACATTGTTGTTTTAATTTCCCAAGTAAACAATCGAACGTAGTTATTTCTGTTGGCGTATTTTAAAACTGCATTTGTCGACGATGGCTGCCAATCTCTGATCGAGTTTTGGAACCACCAATTTCGGCGGTTCGAAATGAACTCGATCTCAAGTCCAGTTCTGAACTTGAATGGTGCAACAGTTTTCTGTGTCGACCTTAGATGCCATCCCGGATCGAGTTTCGAACCACGATGGTGCATCCGGGCATAAGTCGCGCTATCAGCTTGTTTCGAACTGAGGTCGAGTCTCTTCGCTCGTGGTAAACATGATATGCGCTGCCGCTGGACAACATAACTTCGCATAGCTTCAATCTAAGAAATTATTCGGAGATATACCATACCAGTGTATACGCTTATTAGCTATTCACGGTAAAATGAGAACTTCCGGAAACCCTGATTAATATCTACTCGTATGCACGTTGTGTATTATTCCGCCTTGTGTGAAATTAACACTGCTATGGACCTCGTCACTCTATTCATGCGTCCGTCAAATGACACTGTAAAAGTATCAGAAAAGTAAATAATTTACGAATTTGCTCATTTTTTACATTTCGGTGCATTAAAGAAACAGAAATCCAAGTTATCACAAATTGTTACCTAACAATTTTCATTCGACGTGAAGATATCGAACTACTTCCCATCCATCGTTACCAACTTTACTGGGCGCGTGTCACTAATTGCGCCCGTTAAAATATATGTAGGTAGGAGCAGTGATTTTTCGCTAAAGTTGATTTCAAAAGTGCTCACTTTATCGTGAACAGCCTTTAGTTATAAAGCGTGAATTGTATATATATATATATATATATATATTTTTTTTTTCCACTATACATTCATCGTAGTGTCCCTATACATTTGCTTAGGAAACAGTCAAATGCGTATGGACGTTCTCAACTGTTTATAGTAGCGATGCTAAACGCGAAATATTCCTATATCTACAGCTTGATGTGTGGTATTAATTCCATGCAGTTTTTTAGGTTAAGAACTACCATTGGAGTTTAGGAAGTTTAACAGAAACATTTTTACAGTGTTCTTCAGAGTGGGTGGGAGTTGAATGTTACTGTTCCGAGGTCCCTCTTTCAAGGGTGATCGTTTAGAACAGCGTCACTCTTCCTGTCAATGCATATTGTAACTCGGTAAATATTAATAAATAATACAAAATTAACGTATAGTTTAGGAAATTTAAGACTCCCTACATACTGAAACCTTTTTCTGTGAAATCGTTGTTTGCACGTGAGCATATCTCGGTAAATAATAGTTCTGGAAATATGACGTTTTGTCAGAAAAGATAGAAAACAATTATTTTACTTTTGTCACATTGAGTTGTATTCTTAGAAGAAAAATTCCTGAAAATGGTCAAATATCACATATTTAAAACTTATGCATATGCAGTTTCCTTAAGCGGCAAGAGAAAAGTACAAACATACGGACGTAGTTTAATCTGTGGGCTTTAATCACGTGTAATAAAACCCCTATGTTACAGATCTAATTTGCACAGTACAGAGTTAATACGACTGAAACACTACGCGACTTGCACGTAGGAGCGATGAGGCGCTAGGCGTGCGTGTAACTGTCGCCCGTATCGCTGTCCCGCGTCTTTGCCTTTGGACGAGCAGCTACATAGTCCCCTTAAAACAAATGTTGTAATTACCTTACGTTCATATTTTCATTCGATTTTCTATCACCTATGTCTACTGCGAAATAAAATTAAAATAAATCTGAGCGATGTTAAAAGAAAATAGGCCTATATATGAGTGCTTACTTTTTATTTGCTGCAAACTATGAAATGTACAGCTCATCACAAGAAAGGAAAGAAGCATCTGGTTTCATTTCGGTCAAATCACATCTTGATTAACTACAAAGTCGAGTGCTGCGTGTTTAACTACCAGATTTGCATCCAGTGATTACCAAGCTTGTGACTTTACTCCATTCACAGTTACTTCCAACTTTTCTGAAGCACTGCCAAAGTTCTACTTTCACGCCATTCATCCTCCTCGTGCAAAAAAAAAAAAAAGCTTAAACAAGTCTAGGAAATTACTCCAAAGGGAAAACGCATCGTATTCGTACTCGCTGAGTTTAATAATATTTTGCATAAGAACTATTTATTTCTAGGCATTAACCACGCACATTATTTTCTCTCTGTTTCATTCGATTTGATTACAAATAAAACAATTTTATTTATAGATAAAATGTAAGTAAAAGTTCGGTATAACCAAAAAGTAAGATACTTTAATACTAACAGATGTATAACATGATATTTTTTGTAAATAATCAAATACGTCATATATGGAGTGATTTTTCAAAGATATTAATTGTAAGATGTTAAGTTACTGAGAATAGACTATTGTTTTTTTTTTTCCTTCAGAGTGATCGCCCTAGGTAGCACAGAAGCAGTGTTGCCGCGATGGTCAAGCAGTATTACGACGTGAAGGCCCTCCCTGAAGTGTGCCTTTCTCCAGTCTTCCTCAACATGAAGGGGAAAAACAGAGAAACCAACATTGCTGCAAATGGGAATCCTAAAGAAGTGCAGGACACTTCAGGTAAGAGCACAAAACACAACCATTTCCCTGGCAACACTGTCTTGTCGCAGCGACCGAGCTCGATCCTGGCTAAATGCTTTGGGTATCAGTTTCCTTGAAGGGTTTTATCCCCATTTAAAACAAATACTGCTGCGCTGTTCGATAATATGAACGTTCAACTCTCCAAGTATTACCTTAAGCTCTAGGTTAGCATGTAAGCTCAATGTTGAGCATGAAAGGCAATAAAGATTGCTGTTATTAATAGTTTTACAGTTACTTCGCAGACCTCTGCCGGTATGTCTCCATGCAAGACACCATTCGTGATACTGACAAAAAAACTATAGACTAAATATATCCTTTAAAAAGAGACCGCTTCACACAGACACTACTGGCTGGCTTTTTATGAATGCCAGTTATGGTATGCGAGGTCTCTGAAGTCCAAAAAATTAATTTGTGTCAGTGAACTGAATGTAGGCCTAATTAGTCTGACGATTTCACAGAACTCATCGTTTGTTTCGTTACATTAATTCATTACGACTTTCCGCAAAAATTTAATCTAAATTATGGATCAAGATCAACAAAGGTATGAGTAGTGTACGTATCGGGAGTCTGGCGCAATGTATTTTAAACATGGAGGGTGAGGCTGCGGCCCAGAGCCACTTACTGGGGATCGACTAGGACGAGCTCGGCAGTCTTCGGCTTGACTCAGGAGGTGCTTTGTAACCCTGGATTCGGGATTGACGAATGTCCCCGAAGGTGCTCAGCAATTACGCCCATTAGCACTTCAAGCATATGTTTTTTACTGGTAGCCATATTGTTTTTATAGGCATATGATATGTAAATCAGAAAACCTGTATTTATTATTTCATTTCGTTTTTTTCTTTGATCTAAAACATTTACTATTCGTACCAAAATGGTACGTAGTGTATAGCGAAACCATGCCAAATATCTGATTCAGATACTATATTACCGCTCTCCTCTCTTAAAGTAAAATTAATACGTGATGTCGAAATTCACAAATTCTTCTTCCCTGCCTTGACTGTTTTGTTGCCATAAATATGCTACACTGTTTATTTAAATGTACGTATATGTGAGCAATCCAAACCCTTCATATGAGTAATGGCTATCTACACAAGTATGGTATAACCATGGTATGGATCAGCATATACTAACACTTTTAAAAGCATAGTTGTCTGCGGTTTACGAACCTATACTTCGATCAATCCCAATCGTCTGCAATCCACGTCACCAATACTCATCAATCCTCCGCACCAATCCCCACCAATCCTCCACACCATTCCTCGCCAATCCTTCACAATCCTCGCCAATCCTCACTAATCCTTCGATCAAAGCTGATCCCCCTGTTCGTTTCTTTGATCAATCCTTCAGTATTAACCCCCTTATCACCCCCACCCCAATACATATAGAAACTACATTCATTCACCATTTCCAAAATTTGTACACTACTCGTCACAAAAAATGAGCGATGTCGTGTAGCTAAAAATATTTCTAAGTCCCCTTAGGGTATGTTCGGCAGGCTGCCCCCTCCCAAGTCACAGGCACGTGCCGCGGAGTGGGCCTGGCTAAGAGCTGCAGCAACACATGGCTTTGGAGGGAAAAGGATACAAAACTCGTATAATAGTTCTGTGAGCTGCGCTGTTATATATTCTAAAACATTATATGTAATGCAGTTAAAGTAAATTAGTGGTGAAACCTTCGGAATTATGAACTATCCTGTATCAGATCTGAGAAACAAAGAGTAAATTATATATTTGAACATACCACACTGGACCACTGGAAAAAAATTACATCCAAATAATGCATAATTGTAAATATGAGAGGAGGTGTTACGTTATAATTCCCCTTGCCAACACACACGAGATCTTTGAAAACATAAAGTGATAATCACTAAAAACATTTAATAATACATCATATGGAATCATGTTTTCATATGTATGATAATTAGAGACCATGAAATGTCTCGAAATGAATGGCCTGTAGTCTAGACTTTACAGTCCAAAGAATACCCGATCAACTACTGTATATTCACTGTTCGTTTCTCCAGTAAGTGGCCAATATTACTCTAAAACATACAGCACGTGATTCCTAAACGTCTTTCCTTGCTAGTTTCGTATTTACTTCGCACATTCCTGAGTGAGCCTTGTTAACTGTAATCCAATGCAAAGGTAGATTAGGTCTATAAGTGTGTAAAGTTTAGCTTGTCCTCAAAATAATCCACGCAGTTTTCCTGTTCCTGCTTTGTTCCGTTCATAAAGTAAAGGCCTATTTACATGCACCGACATGTCTTAACCAAATTTGGATTACAGTGACCAAATTTGGATTACAGTAAATAGTTATTGATTATTAAAGTGTTATAACATGAATTTACTACAGTGTTATCTGCGGGAGTGATTATAGTCTCTTGAAAGATCTATGGTTATTTAAAAATACTCAAAATATTCACCTTTTAAAACACAATAACATATACAATACATGCAACGAGCTACTAGATATATTTCGAAGGAAACTATTCGCATTAATGTGAGCACTTCTTGATGCCTGTCGCATTTTATATATGGACGTATGCACCATAATGTCAATAAAGATTACATATTAAGTCGTAACTGAGTGTTTATTTTCATTTATACACGAACTGAAGTATAAATAAAATTGCTTGCATATTTCATGTGTGTGTTATAACACCATTACGAAAAGTGTTAAGAGCTCACGTTGGCACGAACAGTCTATAATGCCGTTAAATCTAAGCTCGACAGTTCAACTCGAAGTGTTTTGTCATGATGTGGTTTCTCACCGAACTACCTCCATTAGCGATTCGTGCTGGTAATGGTAAGTAACCCAATTTGAAATACTTGGTGACTGGCAGACACCACACCGGCCAGGCACCTAACTGATTGGTGGATTAATGTGTAAGTGTGCTTTCTAGCAATTGGCCTCTCAGTGTTTCGAGCCATGTTATGCGAATGATAGCCACTGTGACGTACACAACTAACATTTGTTTAATAATATTTCAATTGTGATCACAAACATGATTCGCCAACATTCTATATATTAATTTTTTTATACATAGTTGTCAGTCCCACGACTACAAAATAAGCAAACTATATACCAATTTGATACTTGCGTTATCTTGGGCTGTCTTACACACGAAACATTCACGCATATAAATATTTACTAAATGAATGTTTCTTTAAGTATTACCTTCCTTGCGGGATAAGGTATTGCAGTTTCTAAGTTTGAGTCCAAATTGGTTGACCAAAAACCGAAAATTTAACCGGTGGAAGACCGTATCCAGTGCCTGTACAAAATAGGTACACAAATAGAGTTAGAGAATAGCATTTTCTTTTTAACACATCTACCAACATCTGACTTTGAAGTCCCCGCACTTTGACCTCATACCTACCAAAATCGTAGAGGTTATAGTGACGTAAAGGGTTAGGAGAGTGGAGGCACGTTTTAAATATTAGTAATATGACATGCAGTCAAATGAAAAGTTACCGAGTCAGAGTTCCAAAATGTCGTACAGGAAGGTCCATCCTGACACACTCAAGTTCTATTTCGCAATGGTTGGTTAAAAATATTTAATCATTTACCACCAATCTGTTCTACTTTCTAACCTTTTCTTCTCCATTTATTAGGTTTGGTGGTGCAAGTCATGAAAATGAATAAAATCACAATAAAAATTTAATTTGTAATGTTGTGAGTACTATATATAAATTACTTTGGCGCAGAAGGATGGGGGATAGGAGTGGATGAACCGCCCGCCATTATGTTGGAATTTCCCTTTTTTCCCTTTTTTCCCTCAAAATTTCCACGTTTTCCTCAAAATGAACTAAATGTCCCCAAAAATTTAGATGTTAGGTAAAAACGTCCCTTTTTCCCCTAAAAAATAAAAAATTCCCATTTTCCCAGGCAGACCAGTGACCCTGGGTAGAGCAGTGAGACGGATCAGTGACCCAGGGTCAAGGATCAACGACCCCGGTGACCGGGATCAGAGACCCCAGGGGCAGAAGAGCAGGGCCAGGACCTTTTTCCCTTGACCTTTGACATTTAATCCAAAAAATTCAAAAAAGTAAAAAAATTCGACAAAATTCCGAATTTTTTTTTAGAATCCCAAAAAGTATATTATTAAATGTACTAAAAAAGTATTTCAAAAATATTTAAAACGTATTTTAAAAACTGTTGAAAATGTATCATCAACAATTCATTAAAAATTATTTATAAAACTTTAAAAATTCACTAAGATGTGTATTATTAAAAATGTATTCAAAATTATTTTGAAAATCTATAAAGTATTATTATTATTAAAAATTCATTAAATAATTATTAAAAATCTTTTTAAAATGTATTTAAAAATGAACTTTCCAGAAGTCACCCCTCACCCATACACATCCACCATCTTGGTAGGTCCAAGGGGCGACCATCTTGATAGGTGGCCACCATGTTGGTAGGCGACCGCCATCTTGATAGGCAACCGCCATCTTGGTAGGCGACCACCATATAGGTAGGCGACCGCCATCGTGGTAGATATAACCTGTCCGCCATATTGGATGCAGGTAACCATTACCTAAAACCCATGACCTTGAATGACCTTGAAAACCAAAACCCGAGAAAAAATACATAAAAGTCAAGAAGCATAATTCATTATAAACTACCGCTGCCATACTGGATGTAGGTACCATCGTCCTTGAACCCATGACCTTGAATGGTCTTGAAAACCAAATCTCGAGAAGAAATACATAAAAGTCAACAAGCATATTACAACTAACTACTACCACCATATTAAATGCAGGTGACCTGACTGTGACCCCTTGACCTTAAATTACCTTGAAAACAAAAACGGAGAAAAAATACATCAAAGTCAACAAGCACATTTCAATACTACCTACTACCACCATATTAGATGCAGACTACCTTGACCTTGACATCATGACCTTGAATGACCTTGGAAATAAAAACTCGCAATAAAATACACTAAAGTCGTCAAGCATATTACATTATAAACTACTAACGTCATATTAGGTGCAGACTATCTTAACCTTGACCCCATGACCATGAAAGACCTTGAAAACCAAAACTCGATAAAAAATAAAAGTCTACAAGCACACTACAATAGTAACAACTACCACCATAATAGATGCAGACTATGTTGACCTTAACCCCATAATTTTGAATGGCCTTGAAAAAAACACTCTTAATAAAATACATAAAAGTCAGCAAGCATTATGCATTACACACTACGGCCACCATATTAGATGCAGGCAATCTCGACCTTGACCCCATTACATTGAATGACCTTGAAAACAAAATCTCGACAAGAAATACATGAAAGTCAACAAGCATGTTACATTCCTAACTACTATGATCATATTAGATGTAGGTGAAATTAACCTTGACCTTATGACTTTGAATGACCTTGAAAACAAAAACGAGAAAAATACATGAAAGCCAACAAAAATGTTACATTACTAACAACTACCACCTATTAGATGCAGGTGGCCTGAACCGTTGCCCCATCACATTGAATGACTTGAAAAATAAAAACTAGAGAAAAGGTACATAAAAGTCAGCAAGAATATTACTTCACAAACTACTACTATCGTTTTAGATACAGACAACCTTGACCTTGGTCCCATAACCTTGAATGAACTTGAAAACAAAAATTCGAGAAAAAATACATGCTTTAGAATTCTTGTATGTGTAGTTGTATGCCCTTTTCAATCCACTGAAGTTATCACTGCCAAATGTATGTCTTAGCTGCAATTGTGACCCTGAACAAGGCGATTTGGCCATTATATCTTATGTCTTCTGGTAGGCACAGTTGCCTGCAATTTTTTTATTGTGAATTTATAGCTGCCATATTCATATGTATCACTCGTGATATCGAACAAGGAGATATATATGGACTACCATACCACAAGCCTTCATTATTATTTGGATAAACCTGTTACTGATGCCAGAATTGTTGGCAACCCTATCAGCTACTTTATTGATCGGTATGTCTTAACACTCATGCCTATTTAGCTTCGCGGTCATAACACCTACTCATACTTTTTTACTTCTTCCCTTTCTCTTTTATAAATAGCCTTTTTATCTATTCCTAAATGTTCACTGACATCTATTGAAAACTAAATCTGCAGTTAAATTGCATGTGATGGGGTAATGTTTCTAGGTCGGATGCTACAAAGCCAGAGCCGCGTACGTAGTTGTTCCACCTCTCCCCAACAAACCCTCGCAACCACGTTCAGACAAGTGCCACAACGTCTGGCGCAGACAGTAGCATGCTTCTTGAACAATGACTCGGACCTGGTTGAGCGAGCGTATACATGTCTGCTCCGTAACTAGGCCAAACAATCCTATAGGTCATTTGGAAAGCTTTCAGTCATTCTCGTACATATATCGCTGCAACTGGGTGTGCAGTGTCGTCTCATTTCGAAATATTTTCCGCGCCTAAATATTAGAGATAATTTACCTGCCTGCATTATGTTCAGTTCATGACATATCAAAGTCATGTTTTCGGCTATTCTTTTGAACTGGTTTCTTCAGCTACATTGTTTATATTCCTTTTAATAAAATATTTTTTAAAGTAAGCGCTTTTAGGCAGACATAACCGTTTAAAACGTAGTGCTAATATTAACATACGTAAAAACACTTCGCTTTAGCATAATAGAAAAAATTTGTTGTTACGACGTAATTGCGTATGTAAGACATAACAACTATAATCAGATAGTGAACGTTAAGTATTCCTGGGGCCATTGTGGTTTAGTGGTTAGACAACTCTCCTTCCTCCCACCATGGAGAACCGGGTCCGATTCCCGACGATGTCGCCTCCGGATTTTCGTGCAGGACGATGCCGCTGGGCGGTGGGTTTCTCACTGATCTCCCATTTCCCCCACTCTTGGATTCCAGCGCTGCTCCATACTCATCTTGCTTTACCCTCAAGGGCTCTCAAGACCTCGGTATTAAGAGCCGACCAAATCTCTTCACTCGCTCATTAAGCATTCCGCCTACGAGGACGTATTTTGTCCAGAAGGGCGAGACGCTGAGGACGACCCAGGCACGCGCATCACACAAATCATCATCTCTATGTGAAAGGTACTGAACAAGTGTGCAGTCATTCCTTCAAAACGTACCTCTGAGACAACTTTAAAATTAAGCCTATTTCAAAAAATATTTGCTACATTTTCTTATTACCAAACAATAAAGTAAATATATATATTTAGATTTTAGTCTCTTCTCATGCATTTACGTCGTAATCCTATATTCATAAACTGAGCTTTCGCGCATAAACTAAAACGGCAATGCCGAATATCTATTTACATTTGGATGGCTTCGTTTGGCGTGATCGGTGTGAATATGAACTGAACCAGGTTTTAGTGTGAAATCATCCAACGGAAACCTTGGAGTGAGTGAAGAGCTTTGGGCGTCTCTTAACAGCGAGGTCTTGAGAGCCGATGAGGGTGATTGAGGTGAGTATGGAGTGGCGTTGGAATGAAGGGGTGGGGGAAACGGACGGTCCCCGAGAAAACCCGTCGACCAACGATTCCGGCACGATTCCCACTTGCGAAAATCCGGTGACCCGGCCGGGTATTGAACCAGGTTCGCCTTGTTGGGAGGTAGGGAAACCTTTGAAAATGCTTTTAGTAACGAGTACAGATAATCGTGCCGTTAGTATTTTGTACCCGTTGCAGCGCCCGTCCGTGTGCATCGCATTACTGAAGGACGAGAGAGCTCAACAGGGCCACGATGTCTGGCGCGAGCAGTAGTGCGAGCTACGGATTATGAAGCATTTTAATGGGGAAAACACCTGACTGCCTGTTCGTTTTGTCTCGGAACTAGGCACTCCTGGCTTTAAAAAAAAAAAAAAAAAAATTTACTTGGCTTATTTATTCAAACAAATTACCGTTTACGAAATAAAATTGACTTATTTTTTTGTTCGGGGAAAAAATGACTTTGGAAAGCAAGGTTAGGGTGCAAACATGTTGAGATTGTTTTTAATAATGTATTATTCCTAGTTACACTTGTCGATTAGATGAACAAAAACACAGTTTGACTAAATATAATACACTGCAAATACATTATTTTATTTTCTATATAATTTCTCATGTCATATGTTTTCTCTTTTGCATGTTTGTTATTTGTTTTTATTTGCTCACCAAACATTTAATTGTAGCGCTGGAAGTATTAACACTGACAAGGCCACAAAATTAACGTTAACTGAGAACAGAGATGAAAAATGTATGTAATTCTTTAAACGATCAATGTCGATGTGAAATACTGTATGTAGGTGAAACACAGCTGTAAGTTCACAACAGTGACATGAGAGAGATATAAGCGGCGGTTAACAACTAAGATCTTCAGATCTGATAGTGACGAAGAGAGGTACAGATGGAGCAGCGACAGGAAACTGAGTATCGAGAGTACCCCGACACTACCCACTGGTCAACAGCAACTCCCGCCACGTTTCCTACACATGAAAATCCGGATGTGACCTCTGTTTATCGTGGTGCGAGGCGAGTAGTCTGACAGTTACAACACCACAGCTCCTACAGGTGATTAAAAACTTTAAAAATACACATCCCTTTTTTTGGCGAGCTGGTATTCCCAGGGGAATAACCTTTCCTATCCTATTGTAAAAGCGACAAGAGAAACGTGAGGCTCCATATTAAAGTTATTTAACTTGTGTTTCAGTGCTTTGTTAAGTCAGCAAGAAAGGCAAATAGTCTTGCTTCCTTGAATACCTCTATGTCAAATGTTGTAATGTCATTTGATGTCAAATGTTTGAACACAGATAGTGCAAGCTGACCTGGTTGGAATTTTGGGCTGACATGCATGTTAAAAATGTTTTAAGTTCACTTACAGCGCACGAAAGCGTGAAAATGGCCGTGGGATTGCCTAGTATAGCCATGGTAGTAAAATGTACAGAATTCTCCTGAGCATAACTGCGAGGAGGTGGTTTCAGGTCAGAAATGCATGCAGCAGCGAAACAAACCCTGCAGCTCACATCATTATGTTTGGGCTACAATATCGTAGAAGGCCACAGACAGTTCCTTCAACCCCCACTCTCCGGTTTCCTAGAGGGCTGTGCTTTGTAAATGTTATCGTATAAAGCGAAGAAAATATGCACATTTTGTACGAGTAATTGAACTAGCGTATACATTTTTTTAATCTCACACTTGAACTTGTTAACAATGTCAGAAAACAAGCGAAATGCCCTCGAGCCTCTTATTTTTTCAATATATTTCATCGCAAACTGGCTGCCGGTCGAAATATTTAATCTAGTTTTTAACAAACAGCTATCATATATTTTTCTGCGTGGGAAATTGTATAGAGCATAAATGAAGAGAATAAAACTTTCTACAAAAAATTTTTTCATTCATTGAGTCGATACTTTAATAATTGAGAATATGCACACAATTAAACGCTAAGAGTCAGTATATTTGGGCATATGAGTACCCAATTTATCAATGATAAAAAGAAAGGTAAGCTGAATTGCTTTGCTAATGCCTGTATTATTTAATGTTAAACCACATTTAACGTACCAATATCAGTCCAGAGACTATTTATTCCAGATATTTTGTAATATATAAGATGTTTTGTTTAAAACACTGATAAAGTCTCATTTCATTCGATTGTTTATTTACAACTTGCTGTGTTATTTGTATCAAATTTCCGATAAAATTCACTAGTATTTGTGTAATATTTAACAAGTGTATGACCCCCCCCCCCTTTTTTTTTCGTTCCTTGGTTACACGGCTCTGTGGTTATAGAATAGTAATCAAAACGTGCATGTCGTCGCCATGATAAAAATAAGTGACCGACCCACGTAAAACATATAAGTTTATTTGGTCAGCGTAGTGAAACTTGTTTGCCAAATTATGTAGTAACAGGTTTATTGTTTTCCGACATTTGACACAATATGTTTTCTTGTTGTAGCGGTACCTTACAATATTGCAGACAAAAGAGACAATATCCCAGCATGTTTAGTACTTGTAGGTGATACGTTCAACACATCAAGTTTAGTTGAAATTGGCCAAAAAAACAGTATGCTACATGCTGTTTACCAAATGAACCTAAAATATTTATATAGTCACTATGTCAAAATTAAGTTTCTTACACATTTAAATCGCATATATTATCATGGCATACACAGTATTAGATACAGTATACAAAGATTGCTTGAAATTGGTTACATCGTTTCATAGATACAGAATAGTTATCAAAATGTCTATATTGCCGGCAATTAGAACTAAATGCCTGAAACAATTAATTAATATCAGCATACGTCTTGTTTGTCAACTTTGGTTGGAGTGGGTAGATTGTTTTCCGTGTTACAATATAATAACTTTATTTTCTCATGGGTGCGCTATATTACAAAATGATGAATGAAAATGGTTATTTATTGGCATATTTACAGTAACTCCTTTAGTCTATACTTTCTTCATATCAGATGTAGTCGAATTTTATATATTTATATATATATATATGCCAAATTTAAAAACAAATATCTGTATGACGCCGTTGTGAAAATACAGTTAAGTGCCACATTAATCTTAGTTGTATATGGTACCATTGCCTACTATATGCCTAAAAGGTACTAGTTGCCTGCAAAATGTGGCAAGAATCTATTATGTAATTTCCGAGATATGATGTTAAAAGCTTATTGTTTTAATGATGGCGAACCAATAAGAACATACCTTACTAGATTAAAGACGTACAAGTTTAACTGTGGAAGTACACGATTTGGTTTTACCTAGTAAATTAATTCCTCAGATATGAAATGGCGCCCTACTGTATTAGAATAACAACCCTTTTGAAATCAAGCAGACGGCTTTGCAGAACATTGTAAAAATCAGATGTCCTTACTAAGTTCAATATGTGCACCGAATTTGGTGAAATATGTTTTACAAGATCGAATGTTATTATGAGGGGACATACAGTACATCACAGACAGACTTTTGCATGATTATATAAGCTCATTTTTTCCAAGAAAAGTAGCTTAAGAGAATGGAAGTGAAAGTGAATTGAATGTTTCAAGTTAATCAAGAAATTACGGAGGGATTATCATTTATTTCGTATTATTAAACAACTGTTAGCAGCAACATTAATTTTCGTAATAAACTGTTTACGACGGCAAATAAATGTCTCATAAGAAAAATAAATAAATGGTTTAAATATTATAAGCTGTGTATAAAGTTTCTTTTTTTTTTAATTCCTTCTTGTTGTTGTTGTTAATGCTTAAATGGATTCAGAAAGTGTTCCGTACAACTAGTGGCGTACCCTGTTAGGTTTCCTTGCATTTTTTCGTGCTTTCACAGAATTCTTTGTGAATGTCATTATTTTCGTTTTTCCTTAAATAATATAGCTTTATGATATGCACTTAAGATTATGTTGGTTCAGCTATGCAATGAGGTAGGCTACTCTTTAAACAAAAACGTTCAGTTTGACTCCATGCTACATACGCTAACGCAGAAGAAAACAATGAGAATAATAAGTCTGGCGGACGAACGTTTGCTTCCACCTGAGATTTAATTTAGGTTACGCCACATACAGAAACCTCTACTGGAATCACGCTGCAAAATGTTTTGTTGCCTTCTCTAAAACATGCAGTAGTAAGTCATCTTCTTGCTTCGCATCCAGTACAATAAATATTAACTGATATCTGGCGTGGGGATACTTAATTATGTAATCATGTTCCAATCGTATTTTTGCTTATATTCACAATGAATTTACACGTCATACTTTATGATTGTTTAGTTTTGTGTGGAGTGTACGACGTCAGGAATGCGATTCCCTAACGTAAATCATACAGGCTACGTAAAAAAACATACAGTATGTATTGTCATGATTACGGACAGTACATGCAGCGACGTGTGCAGAGCTCAAGGCAGGTACCAGTGCATATACAGCCGTTAGATGGCGCAGGCTAAGTTGGTCAGGCTATTAAAGCAGCCTGCCTGTCTACGTGGGTCCGTCGCAGATCAAAGTGCCACTGGAGCTTAACTGACGCCATAAACGTGGTTAGCGTACGCGACGATAGAAGGGAAGAGTGTACAGAGAGCGAGAACCTCGCAGGGTTGCCAGGTGTACAAATCAGTGTGAGTCAGTGTCCAGGAACTTATGACAACACATTACTTCACGCTGCGAGGCGTGTGGCGAGTGGCAAGGCATTTTAATTTCCCCTGACAATGCGGAAAAAGAGATCAAGTTAATATCTGTCATAACCACGGCGAAATTGCATTGAAATTGATGTGGCTCGATTTTGCGTCGTAAAGAAATCGGGAAATCTGTTCAAGTATTGTTATTTTAATTGCAAGCATGCTGACATACTTACATTGTCTGCTAAAGGCTGTTCACGGTAAAATGAGCACTTTTGAGGCACTAGTTACTTTTATCTTTCAGCCATTTTTTATTCTTTAACCACCTTTTTAATTAAATATGGCCATGTAAGTAATAACCACAGTGTAAATATTATACCGCACTCTGAAGTTAATACATAAGGCTAAAGAAATATATATTTATTGACTATTATTCCAAATGAAAGAGCTTTCAAAAGTGCTCAATTTGCCATGAATTGCCTATAAAATGCAGGCATTCGCGGCATAGACAGATACACGCCAACTTACAAAATAAAGGCTCCTGGCAAGGAAGTTTGTGCAGTTAAACTGAATGTATTCTATCCCTGTGCGTGTGATGTGGGAGGTAGAAAAGACATACAATGCCGATGAATGATTTACAAACACCACAATGTTCTGTATCTTACTTCAAATATCTTGCAGGAAAGATTTGCTAACAAAAATCAAAGTGAATAAAACAAATTGTAAATTATAGGTTTGAGAAACACGTTGAGTCCATACATACATGCAAAAACATAAAATAACATCTTATAAAAAATTATTAAACCCCAAAGAATTCATACGAACCGTTACAAGTAATAAATATTTCCATGTGCTCCAATGACTCCCGTAGTACTACCCATCTAGGCAACTGTGCAATGTATCGTAAGATGGTATAAAAGTACAAACATGCTGAGACAAACCGAGGAGTGGATGGCCAAACATACTTTCGCGTAGAGAAGAAAGTTATATTGTGAAACAAATCCATCAGAGAACTTTTGCTAGTCCATGCGCTATTGCAAGAGATCTAGGAAATACTTTCAAATCCACTGTTGCCAATGACAATGAGAAGAGTGCTCAGCAATAGTGACTATAATGCAAGAACACCACAGATGTAATCGTGCATAGGAAAATTTAATTATGAGAAGAGACTTAACTTCGTGAAGGTATATTTACAGAACGATTACTGGACAAACGTAGTATTTCCAGATGAGAGTAAATTCAAGATTTTCAATCATGACAGTCCGCTATAATTGTAGAGAAAATCGAATAAAGAGATAAATCCCCAAAATTCTCGTCCTACCGTCAAGCATGGTGGGGGTTCAGTTACGGTGTGAGGGTGCATGGGTGCATGTGGTGTAGATGAACTGATTTTTATATATTGACTATTGGATCAATAAAACTATATTGGACCAGTGTAACATAATTTGCGACATAATGCCATACAACTTGGGGTAGTAATACACATTTTACCAGGATAATGGTACTAAGCGTAAATCCTGTGCAACACGAATATGGCTGCTGTATAATTGTCCTCGTGTAATAGAAACTGCACCCCAATCCTCAAACATAAATTCAATAGAACATATTTGGGCATACTTAACATTAAGCTACGAAAACATCATATTTCAAGCACGCGGAACTTGAAGAAGAAAATCCTTCATGGGTGGAACAATATCCCTCCTAGTGTCATACAAACGGTAGTAAAGTCAATGCCAGCGCGTTTGAGAAGCGTTCTGAAGCAAAAGGGAGGACATGCTAAATATTAAATGGAGAATTTATTTTGTTTATGTTGATGTACGAAAACATTTGTTCTTCGTACGAAGGTATATGAACATTTCTGATTCGGAAAACGTTCATTTATTTACATTTGTGTAATATATTACTTTGTTTCTTTTATAAGGAATGTTGATTATTTGTTGTATTTGATGAAATGGAATACAAAATACATCTGGACGCATACGTGTGTGTCAATATAATTGCTTATTGTACAGAAGTCGTGAAAGGAACAGGATGTATGAATATTTGTGATCGTCACTGTATATACATATTAGGGCCTGTTCTATTTGAAAATGCTTTCCGTGGTATTGTTCAAACACAAGAATGATTTAGTTACATTCGCAATTTGACCTTACTTTAATTCTTATGCAATCTGAACAACTTTTAAACCAGTAGAGACTACTGACATCAGACTTAATAGACACAGATCTGCCTATCACTGACATCTAGAATGTTTTCAGTCTGAAAACAAAAACAACTTAAACGTCGCGTATACGTGGTCACGGGCAGAAGTATAAGGACAATGGTAGATAGCAATTAGTGACATTCGTAGATAAGCTTAGCCTAAAGACAGAAAATAGGTAATCAGCCATGTTTAATGTTATTTAATGAGGTACAATATGACACCCAAAACAAACAACATTTACTACGGTATCACTGCATAAGATTACATCATCTGTCTCCAGTTCTTATAAACGTTGGACATAAATCAGCAAAGTGTTGATCATTGTTCACTCCACAGTTATTTGTTAACTTCCCTTTTTGCGAACAACATTCATCAGTCTATTTAGCTTTAAATTAACCAGTTTTCTAGTAATGTCTGGCCCAATGCTATTACAAATTGGTAGAAACGCCTCGTTTGTGTTTTGTGGGAAAAGATGTTTTTTTTTTTCTCACTCTTCTCTCCAATTCCTCTAGAAGATTCTCAGTAGGATTCGGGTCAGGTGAGAGTGATTGGGTATTGTATGGCATGTGGGGTGTGTTCTAGACGATCTATTTCGCAGTGTTTTTGGGGTCACTGTCATGTTAGAAATAGAATACCATTACGTTTCTGGAGTTCAACCTGGAATTTCATTCCTACTGATTATGTTATTTTGTTTCGTTGTAATATAAAATGTTATAGTATCATATAATGTATTTTATTTCTTAGCATATGTTTGCATCCATATAAAAAAACATGTAACAAACAAAGGTGGTCTCGCGTGTATGGTTCTGGCGTCCGATGTTTCGGGTTCGAAACCACCTCGCACCTTTAATTTGTATCTCAATGTGGTCATTGTGCCATGTGGTGTGCCATTGGATTTTTGTGTCACGTTTTTATGTGAGTGTTTATTTGGCCCTGAAAAGGGCCGATGGTGTAAACTCAATAAGAGGACCAGTATCCCTCATTCTCAACCACCTGCCGCAGTCGTCCTGGTAGAGAGGCGACCAGAGAAGTAGCATAGCGTTGGCTACTAGTTACTTCATCCCAAGAATCCGCTACTAGCTCCCAGAGAGCATCTTTATTTGCTGGCTGTGGATCAGGCCAGTTTTCCGCCATTGTGCGCTTCGTCTCCGGCCAGACATTCTCAATTGGATCAAGTCGGCACTGTAAGGAGGCCAATCTACGAGCTCTAGTTGATCTTGCCTTGCGAACCATTCTTGAACCATCTGAGAAGTGTGTATCGGAGAATGGTCCTGCTGGAAGCGCAGCACACCATCGGCATACAAAAGTCGCACCGAGGGAATCATAATGTTCTCTAGAATATTTAAATACTGCCCGGCATTGAGACCGTATGTATTCGGACCTCGATCGTCGATTCTGTGGAACATGCCTATCCCGCGTGCACTCATCCATCCCCAACACGCAACAGATGCATGACCATAGCGCGAGCACTCGGCCACATATTCCGGATTGTGCCAGGCCCCACGAGGTCTGAAGACACAGATTGGCCCATCATTAGCCGAGGAAAACACACACTCGTCGGAGAATACAACATCTGACCAGTCACGGTCAATGTTGTCCTCGGCAAATGCGTGTCGATAGCTCCTGTGCTCATCGGTGAGCCTTTGCTTCCTTGAAGAATGCCGGGATTTCAGCCCCGCCGCCGTCAAGCGCCTAAGCACGGTACTCAAGCTGCCAGGAAATTGCGTGGCACGTTTTAGCTGAATGGCGTTCCTGAAAGGAGTCAACTGTGCCTGGGTAATCAGACTGTTGTCCTCGGCTGTAGTCGACACCCTCCATGAACCCATTCCTCCGCGACGTGTCACGTCACCCATGTCCCGGAACTGTCGTACCCATCGTCTCGCGGTGATCTCTGGAACACCGTAACTTCGGCCTGCTTCGGCGGTGGAAAAACCTGCCGCCTCAACAAGACCTATGATTCTCTCCCTAACCAACTGGCTGTGGTGAGACATCGCTGCAGAATGACGTTTCCCTTCCTTGAACCGCCTGACTCTGGTGAGACATTACTACACAATGACGTGTATTAAAATGGTTGTGTATGCCTGTGATGTAGAAGGTACGCATGCCCAGAGTCGAATGGGGACCAAAGATATGCGAAATGTGTATGTTGTTAGATGGTATGTGTTTAAAAAGGGAGACCATAAGGCATGTCCGAAACTGCAGTAAGGTCCTCAACTGATCACGTAACGAAGTTCATGGATACAAATGCATGGGCAATCAGGACCAAACTCTGTGACTTTGGAGGGGCACGCTAAATGCCCAAACTGCCTGTCAAATAATCTGATGCTTTTTACTTTCGTTACCCATCGCATGACCGTGCAAACACAGAGGTGTATAATGACACGAATATGAACAGTAAAACACAGTTATGTTATATTGTGTTAGAGTAACCCCATTTTTTTGTCAATACATTTACTTTGTATTATATTTTCATTTAATATATAAGACACCAACCAGACAGCTGATAAACGTACTTTTATTTTAGGCTGTTCGCGGTAAAGCGAGCACTTTTTAAGGCCCTTCTAAATATTTCCTTTCATCCAATTTCCATCTTCCTGCTGCTTTTTAATATAAACATTGCAATGTGACCAATAAACAGTGTATACATTCCCTGCCCTAAAAATTTAATGCCTGAGGCTGCAATACGATAGATTTATTATTGGTTTTATGCCTGTTGGGAGGGTCTTAAAAAGTGCTCACTTTACCATGAACAGCCTATTGCAGAGACCAAAAAATAGTAAACTAAGAAATAGGTTTCCTACAGATAAAATAGACCGCTTCCTTGGCGAATGCGCATCGGCATGTGTCAGATCACAAAATTACCTAATATGTGTATACACATTCATATTCCTCACATTGCCTAAGTGATAAATCAACTTCAAAGTACACATTTTCGTTGTCAACAATTTTCTACGGTCAGCGTTGACACTTACTTAGAATATATCGTACGTTCTGTAGGTTGTTACTTATTTCACACAAATTAAATTAATGGACATTACCAGTGAAACATAAATGTGCTGTCAGTACTGCTACGTGCGCCAAGCACAGTAAAACGAGCAGTAGATACGCAATAAAGCTCTGAAAGCGGTTTGGAAGTTAGGGGAGTTGTGTACGGAGGGCCATTACATTCTCTATTTGTTAGGTGAATGCACGGTAGGAAAGAAAAGAAGGTTAAAATATGTATGTGTGCGTCGCAAGTATAGGTTGGACGTAGTTTCAGTTAGAAGGTGTCAAACATAGGCTTGTACGTATCTATATGCACCTTAATAATTTTGCAACATTTAGCTTACCATAGAAGAAACTGAGGACATCTGGATCACTGTAAAAAAACATGCACAGAAGCAACTTGCATACATTCTCAGCACTTCATATAAAATACATGTGAAATCTGAATAATTAATATATTAATGAAATGAAAAATAAATAAAATCAGACCAAATGTGTTATGCAATTCAACAAGATGTAAAACTCAGATGCGAAATATTTATTTAACTTTAAATGTGTGTAAGAAAAATCACTTTACTCAAAAATCAAATTACACATGTTGATGACCAAAATTGAAGTACCACCATACAGTATAGAAATATAGAGTTAAATAAATTAAGGAAATAAAAACAAATTAAAAGATAAAAAAAATAAAATATGACTAGTGCTGCTGCAAAATTAACTGACAACTGACTTGAAATAAAATTCAGAAATAAAAATTTGTTCATAACCGGAAGTAACTTTCTTTAATTTCTAACTGTTTAAGAAACTGACTAAGCTCCTAAGTAATTAGTTGCATGTACAGTTCTCACGATCCAAACCTTTACTTGAAAATGTCAATTTAAGTTTTGGTAACTTCAGAATAATTACTCCTCACTTTCCCTCAAATAGTTAAACTTTGCTCAAATGAGATTACATTGAATTCAATAGTTTTTAGATGTTAATGTGCTCCGGCGTTACTAGCTCATATGGGATCTCAGGACTACTGATTTTACACAAGTTAAAGTTCAGAAAATGCCTAATTCCGTAAGTTAATCTTCATCTGAAAATACTATAAGTTCGTAGAAATATATTACAAGTGAAGTCATTCACATAGGTCTGCACCCAGACGCTCAAACTCCTTGGCGTCACCTGTATTCTGATAAGCCGCTAACGTGGCTGACATGGCGCCTGGCGTCTAGAGATCGGTGTCCTGGCGTCTTCAACAAAACTCACTAATACAATTAGCTAGACATCTGCCATCAACCCTCCTCTATAATCGGTTGTGGCAGTGACCTAATCACTACTTCTGGACTTATTACTAACTTATTCTTAGGTTGGCGCTGGGGATTCCCTAAGATTGAAATCTCAGCGAAAATACAATTAACCATCCATGTTGAAAGTCCCACCCAGAAGCAAGCCTTCCGGTATCTCCATTCAAAACTAGCCAATCGCGGCCTACTTCCGACTAGACCTCCTCAAAATAAAATAAACCAAAATTAAAATTCTTTCTAATAAGAGAATAAAGTAAATAATTAAGCTTTAAAAATCACGAAGTAGTTACTGAGAACAAAAATAAACATATAAACATAATATTACAATATTGAAATAACAGTGTGTCAAAACTAAGAATACTGCATTAAATTATCATAGAATATAGACATTAAGTGGACTGGTGGTTTACATAAATCATAAATTACGTGATTTAAAAATGTTACCATTACATATGAGAAATGTGTGAAAATTAATTTTCAAATTACAATAGTGTGTGAAATAAAATAAATAATACAATTGAAACATTTATATAGCTAATCTGCACGTACCAAACATAACATAAAAACATATGTTCTGTCGACCTATGACAATAATTACTCTGTTTAGGATATTTTGCTTGAGGTTTTCACTTTCTATATTGATTACCTATATTTTACTATGAGAGTGTATGTCGGTTTTGTATAGAATAATTATGAAAATTTTTTTAGTATTGCCGCAACCAACTCTGTTTTTGTGATGAACTGGCAGAAGAAAGACGCATAGTCCAATCTTGAGGTAATTTAGACAGCATATGCTCATTCGCAGTGGACGTACAGTAGATGCACTAGCCTTTGAAAGATAGTGGTGTGTATGATCAAGTAACGGTATTGATTTAACTGCTCTTAACAATTATCAGTATTCAGCAGTACACAGGCCGAGCTCTCGACACAATCGGCATTCTCACATCATTTAGCGCTGTAGCTTCTTGATAACACCTTATCCCAATACAAACACCACGTACGAAGACAACAGCTGATCTCCATAGACTATGTATACCACAGTCGAAGATATATTTACTGTAGTTAGTTATACACCCATATACTAATAAGCGAAAAAGAGCTCATCCCAAAACGATATAATCGCATGAACAGGCAACACAGAATGACTAACGCACACACTCTGTGAGTCATCTGACTTGGCAACAGGGACTTTTGCTGCAGCATTCTGGATCATTAAAATAAATAGGACACGGTCCACAGTGATTGTTAGCAGTGGCCTGAAAGTTGTTCATTTGCGATATAAAACAGAAATATTCAAGTGTTAACTGGATATTTTAAAGTACCTGAGAGTAATTATCACTCTTATTATTTACTTGTCTTGAATCCGCGTTTTGTTCAGAGGCAAAATGTTTGTTATACTGAATATTTTATTAGACACTATGTTACTGTGTTCAGATCTGTATTCATTATTTATACTGTTCGCACAATATGTTATATGCAAGGTAATTTACTACACAGCGATTACTATAACTATGAAGGCATTTTCATATATTCCTTCACATTAAACACACACGCAACAGTTTTATTTCTGTTCTAGTTTTACTGACCTAAATAAATATTACAGCAACACTACCATTTTTCAACGAAATTACTATAGGAACGTAGTTTTGAAACATATTAAAAATCACACTTTAAAGGTTTTCTAGTGTAATTGTACCACGATCGCTAGGAAGTGTGTGACCTTCAACAACCTTTAAATGGGCAAGAAGAAGGTCGTTAACATTACAATTGTCACCTAGTTCTACTGTTTCGTGGGGTTTTACGTTTATAGGTTGTTCGGTGTAACTAGCGCGCTTTTACAAATAGACAGTGCCCGTAACCGCATATAGTTTAACATGTGCACCGGCTGAGGTACTGCTTTAATGCTAGCCGCGACTCACGTAAACGGGTTCTTTGTTTCGCCATAGAATTATAATAGTCATGTTCCAAACCAATGGCCACTGAAAATCGATTCCTATAATTTGTGCAGGCCTACCACTGAACAAGAAGTGGCAGCGTAGAAACACGTTAATTTTGCAAATAGCTTAACAGTGTTGCTTGCTAAACATACTTACTCAATATCACGATAAACATACATATGTATACAAGTCACTTGACCTATAGTAACACCAATGTTGCATGAGGCGAAAGACACAAGAATGTGGGAAGGGCTTTCAACATTGTACTACGTTAATCGTGGGCAGTGTACAAATGGTGATACTGTAGCTGCTGAGGAATAGTTTTCCTGGACCGTAGTCGCAGCATTGTGTAAAGTTATTTGTCTCGAAAGTAAAAAGACAAAATGTCAAGGCAGTAGCCAACTAAATTCTCAATTTGTCACTACGTAGTGAATTCGATAAATTCTATGAAGATACGTTCAGTGACCACTACTTAAAACAGTATTTATTTTGTGATGTTAATATAGTTTTACAACTGATAATTTTATCACGGAAATAAGAATAAAATTATAGCAAAGATTCATAACTTCACTTAATGCGTTTAAAGGTTCGTAACTAAATTTCAAAACTTTTTACAGTGCCACTGTAATTATGTTCTAAACAGATAGGAGGATGTTGTCTTGATTGTGATTTTATGTGCAAAGTATGTTATACTGTTGCAGAGGTTAAAAAAGTGCAGTTTAGTTATTCGTGAAATCAACCCAATGCATAAGTATTATAAGACTAAACTCAGTAAATCAATTCCATAAAGTAATACATTTAAAATGACTACTTAATAGAATTTTATTCTAATGAATAATTTCTCTGTTGCATTAAAAGGTCGTTAGTGTTTATTACCATCCAATTTTAAAACAGGTCTTTAAATTAATATAAGAATACACAACCATATTCATACAATACTTTCCTGTGCAGTGTATTTGGTCCTACATATCATTCTAACTACTGTTTCTTAGCATGAGATACAAACTGTATTCCAACTACTCCTGTTCATGAAACATGTCCTCCCATAGTACATCATGTGTATATATTGTGGAGTCATGTTGACTGTCTTCCATAATGCGTTTCAGTTATGGCTACAAATGTTCTACCATGTTATTCAGATCTGGTGACCAAAGAGGTCTTCGCAAATATTACATGCCTTGTTGGTTCCGAAACCATATCTAAACTGGTTTTCTCCTATGGAATACAATTTTCTATATATGCGACTATATTACTCTAACATGCTATAACATTAAAGGGCTCGATGCTTTAATACACCGCTGGCCACTAAACTTGCAATACCATAAAGATCATGAGGCATCACAACCGGATATATTGGACAAGAATAGCCATCATACACGGGTGACATGTTACTACTTGCATCACTATACTATGTATGGATTGTAGGAAATCAGTACTTTGTGCCCCACTCCCCACCCCTCTCAGACAGAATTAACCGCCGCTACACCCATGTAGCTTCGATGTGTGCCCAACGTTCATCAGATGTAGTGGAGGGAATCCTGTCACAACCCAGTCATCGTTTGACCATGGACCACACGTTTTCGATTGACAAGAGATCCGGTGAAAGGAAAGCAGTGTTACATGTTGGTCATCCAGCATCCGTAGGACGATGTGTGCCACATTAGATCACGCATTGTCCTATTAGCACATGTCCCCAAGTTGGCCCTGAGGTAAGGGGACGACAACAGGTTCCAACACCTCCTCAATGTAACGGTTGCTGGTCAGCGTACCAGCGATGTGGACTAGGCACGAGCGGGACTGGAATACAATGTCACCCTATGTCATTTTTCCAGGTGCCAGGTCGGTATGGCTATGCATTATGTAGGACTCGATCAGGCGTGCACCACGGTGCTACGAGAGCTTAATGCTACCATAGTCATGCTACAGGTAGAAGCGGAACTCGCTGGTGAAGACTACAGCAAGGTATTCGTCAGTCCATGTCCGACGTTTCACTCACCATTGCAGGCACAGACACCTACAGTATGTGAGCACTCAGTGGCAGCCGCAGTAATGTGCGCCTGGACATGAGGCATCGATGGTCTAGACGGCGACAACTGTGCTTGAGAACACAGATTTATGTACCAAACACCTGACATCCCGAGTGATAGTGTTTGATGTGACTGTATGGTCTGCAATCGCCATGCGTTCCAGATGTCTGCCCTAGCGTTTGTTGGTGTGACAGGACCGTTATGGTTTCCTGCACATCGCTCAGCCCGTCCCTCCTCGACCACTGATCTAATATCTGCTTCGCTGTAGTTACACCTCTTCCAATCCGAAGACCAATATCGCATTAGGATAATCCACAAGCTTGATAGGTTAAGATTATTCCGCATTCAAAAGCAGAATCATGTTTGTGAGGTCGCCGTGTTCTTCGAACCTACATACTGATTCGTTTGTGCACATAAATAGCAGCAAAACATATAGCTACTACATCCGGGTTGCTCTCCGACCTCCACTTGTATACTGCTTCACAGCGTGGTGCCACTCGGCGAACAACTAATTACGCCATTGTTCTACCCTATGCTACGCAGTCTCCCAATGTCGGATCAATACGTTGCGTCCTTCGTGATGAATTTCGAAAGGCCAGCAGTATACTAAGCGTTATGTGTACTTACTGATTACCTTTGTAGTATTCCAGTAAGTAGAATTATTTGGGGAAGCCTGCACAAGGGGTAAGGGGATCGGATCATCAGAGATGTTCATGCTCTGCCATTCTGGTCACCTGGCTGCCATTTTTAATGTAGCTGACCTTGACCTTGACCACTAACACAGATATTATAAAATATTTCAAAAACATCTAAGACAATATAAATAATTTTTAAAAAAATCCAAAATCTATACAAAAACTTGTAAAATATTACTTCTACCTTTATTTATATAAGCATTATTAAAAACATTACTTCAAAACTATTAAAACACATTTCCGGAAGTCCACAAGCACCACGCTCAGCAGACGACTGATCCCCTCCACCCCCACTCACCGTGCGAGGTGGCGCAGTAGTAACTCACTGGATTCAAATTCGGGAGGACCCGGCTTCGATTCCCGGTCCGGCCATCCTGATTTCGGTTTTCCATGGTTTACCGAAATCACTCCAGGCGAATTCTGGGATCGTTCCGTAACAAAGGCCATGGCCGACTCCTTCCTCAATCCTTCCTGTGCAATTTGCTCCGTCTCTAATGACCTCACTGTCGACGATACATTAAGCCAACTACCTACCCACCTACCGCCCCCAGACTCCTCACCTATACCCATTCTGTCGTATGCGGTCATCTTGGTTTTTCGTTTGTCTTTATTTATACATTGCTGAAGGCTTCCATCTTGGATTTTTATCTGTATTTTGTTTATACATTGCTGGAGGTCACCATATTGGATTTCATATGTTTACATTTACATCACCTATGCGGTGCTAGTGAATAAATTATCGATTTAGCCACAAGGTGGCGGCCATAATTAATTATGTTTTAAAGTATAGGTGGTGCTAATGGCGCCCTATGTATTGGATCCTATTTTCAATTTTTAGGTAGTGCTATATTTTCGGTTATGCCGCCAGGTGAGCGATGGCACATGTTCCCTCCATCCCCACCCACATTTTTCATTGGCAAATTACTTAGCTTCATTCAACCCCCCGCCACCACCACCCTTGATTCTCATTGGTTAATTAATCGTGTGTTTTCGGAAACCTTCGTTCCAATAAATCAGCGGCTATTCAGCGTGGACTATTGTTTTCCCATAAAAAAAACAACTCTTATTCCATATGAAAACATTCCCAACATATTAAAGGTGTCCCTAATCAGATCGTATTCTGTGTATGTGATTGGAATATGCGAACAGCCGACGATTCACAATCCGTGCCACATCGGAACCAACGTCCTTGACCTTAACACGCAGCGCTGCCTAGCGCTATTTCGACAGCTCGTCGAGATGTATGCTACAAGACGTCATGCGTGCCAAAATCAAAATCATTTTTGTGCTCCGTGCAACTCAGAATCCCTACGACTATGGAGTTATGAAAATCCATGGTACATTTAACAAATACTATGTGTTTAATGCCATCAATAACTCAGAGATAAAACTCGTTTTAAAATAGCAATTCCTTGTGTTGTATTTGCTGTGCTGAAGAAGAATATTGTGTGATGTGTGCATAAATAAATGTGTTTTGTTTTAAAACTAAATGTTTTGTATCTCGAGTTATGTACTGCTCACGAATGTTTACAAAACACTTGGTAAAGGAAAAACATATATTCGATATATTTAGTATATCAGTTTTATTATAATTTAAAGAATTTAAATAATATTCAATAACACTCTAGCCATCATGTATGTGTGTATATATATATATATATATATATATATATATATATATATATATATATATATATATATATATATATATACACACACACACACACACATGTATGAACTTAGGTATTTATGAATTTAACAGATAAAAATTAAGGATTAGGGGTAACAAAACACGTTGCAAATAGAAGATGTCTCGAATATTATCTTTATACCTGGTGTGTAGCAGCTGCAGAGACGTCGGCAGGAGTCAGTCGGCAGGAGTCAGTCAGCAGGCGTCAATCTTTCCATCAATCCTTCGCATGTGGAGCGATTGTGGAGTATGTGGAACAATTGTGGAGCATACGAAGCGATTGTGGAAAATGTGGAGCACGTAGAGCATGTACAGCGATAGTGGAGCATGTGGTGCTGATTATGGTGCGTGTAGGTCACAAGTTAAAATAAAGTTCCCTTACTGTAAAGTAAAATTATGTAGTCTTCTTCCAAAGCTGAAATTTGTATTCTTTATTTAGTAATATCGCTTTGAAATTTATATATATATATATGTGTGTGTGTGTGTGTATACACATACATGTATATATACATATGTATATATACATATGTATATATACATAAACATATATATACATAAATATACACATATATATACATATATATAGGTCCCACGGTATAGTTAATAGCTTACTAAATACATTGTTTTTGCAGTTTGCAATAAAATTGCCTAGCACCATGGCGGGCATGCAACATGCTTCACCATTTGTTGAAAAAATATGTTGCACTTTGTTTTCAACCAGGCAGCACACACAATCAGTATCGGAGGAAGGAATCGAACATGGCGTATGTTAAGTAACCATCTAAGTGAATTCCTGGAATGATTTCAAGAAACCATGGGAAAAACTCAAATCTGGATGTATGGACTGAAAATTTAACCTGGGTCCTCCCGAATGCATATACGGTGTTTTATCATGGCAGCATCTCGTTATGTTTCATAGAATCTGGAATGTTACCCCACAGATGCTGGGTCATACAATACATATGTATGCATTTCGCCTCGCAAACATTTATGTGGATATCAGTTCTGATCTCAATACCATCGAATTCTGATACTGAGACATTGGGTACCTAAGTGTGTAAACCGAAAAATTCGGCATGAACTGCTCAACGTTATCAAACTTTCCTCGATTGCACAAATACAGCTATCAGCTGGTAAGCCGTCGCGGGTCTGGGATATGTGCCATCTTTCACAGAAACCAGTAACAGATTAAAAATGCAGTGAGCTTGAAAATATGTGACCTTTTTGTCTCGATGCACAAATTCCCTCACTATGGACTATGTGGAAGGGCATTCGCCTGCTTTGATGTTATTTTTAACAGATATTTCTCTTTAGGAGTTTTCATAAGGCTGATTATTTCTACTGGCATTGCATCAAGGCCCATTTTTGGCAATGAGCTGTATGTTAAGCATTGCTGACAATATGGCGATGACAATGAGTTAATGATCTGGTGAAACATATTTTCCTCCCATTTTTCGAATTTAACACTTACGACTTTTTCCCTTGCAAATAATAGTGTATTTGGCAATGACTCGTGAATTCAAAGTACTCTTGGTGGATAGAGAAACCAGATCTTTTTCAAACTTATTGGCATATTAAGGCATGCAAAATTGTGCTGCTGAAGTAGGATAGGCATGGTGTAATTTTCCCTTAGCATGTTTATTGGTCATAGATACTGTAAAACGCATTATTAGGGTTGTGAATATTAAAGGTGGACAGTTCTGTTGAAGTTTGATGCATATGTTATGAATTTGGCAACTATATCTTATGTGGTTCGGATATTACATCCACCTATGATTATAAGTAGATTATATGGTATAATTGACCCTGCGAACCTCCTCGTAGTCATGGGTGATGTATATGTTATGAATTACAGTCAACTATGCTTATAAGTAGAATGTGGTTTACCTGGCCCTGCGATCCTTCTCATCGTCAGCCTGTTATGAAGTTGACAATTATATCTTATGGGGTTCGAAAATTACAGTCAACTATGCTTATATGTTAGGTCTGGTGAGCATGTAAGCCGATGCTGGTATTTGGTACCGCATTATGGTGCAAGGTCGACAGATCCCAAAAGGATTGACAGAGCATGAGACTCGGCACCCACCAGGATGGTAGGTGTAAGGGTCCCAACACCCTGGTATCATATTGACAGAGCTGGAGGTTGGGATCCAAGATGGCCACCATGTGTCTGAAGGAAAATAGAAAATTTTTTGGGGGAAAATGGGGAATTTGTCCCGTATGGCATCATCAAAGATGGTGGTTGCCTAGATCCCTTGGCCGCAGCTCCAAGCCCCTGTTAGATTACCCGTTTGTATACTACTACATGCAAAGCTTTACTTGAATATATGCATCAAAATGCACTACATAGTGGTTGCTACATTAGAAATATAATTATATACAGCTTTTTAACGTTCTCATTACTTTCACTGATGCCAAATCGGTTGAAAAATTTCTGAGAAATGCTATACAAGCATTATATTTGAGGTAGCGCTGTCTTCCAAAATGGCTACACATATAGATTTATCTACTGATACCGGCAAACGTCTGTGCACACGAGTCCAATCTTATTCCCTAGACTGCTGCTCGGTGCGGTCCGATTTCTAGCTGAGCGACAAGATTGCATTCCGGCAGTATTCACACGGACAGAAAAACATTCGGTATTTTGTCTTGAGCAACAGCACATGCAAAACCGGACACGGAGACTTTTTGCTGGCGACAACAGATAGCAGTGCTCTTGTGACAGTGTGTGCTGGAGGATTTCTTTACCATCTGCGTGTATTGTTCGATATAATATAATTGCTTTTCTGTTGAGTGCAATTTTTCTGTTCAAATATTAATTAGAATCTAATTAAAATCACATTATATAAAAGTAACAATGGAGGTGGAATACTTTCAGCGGTTTGATGCATCAACAGATTACTTGTTCCTTTTCCACACTTTCATAATATATTTCACCATTAAAATGGGAGTGAGTGGAGGATATAAATATTTGATCTGAAGGTTTACGGCGCGGCGTACGAAATATCTGAACGGGAACGCATTACTCAAGACAACATTTGTTTACAAAATTTTCAAACATTGAGAGGCTTGAGACAGCATAATACTAAGCCAACTTGAACACATTTTACAGCATAGCAGTATTACTTCTAAAAAAAATCCAAAACATGCAAATATTAACACACAATGTCGTACATAGCTGTCATCTATCTAGTCAGTGCCGAATGTAATTTTGTAACATATCCACAGTTGTTGGCACGATATTTTTGATGACATAGAATTCTTGAATTTTGTCTTTTGTCGAAATCATCAATCACAATACGGAGCAGCGAATAGATTAATTTTAATAATGAACAATAAATTTAAAACATTTTAACTATAATAATTTTATATTAAATGATAAAATAATATTTAGTACAATAACTGTTAGACAATAACAAAAAATAGAACTGAGAAAAGGATAAAGATATATTTTTATTTTCAAATTTTTATTCCAAAGAAAAGAGTGATGTATGAAGGTTACGCTAAAGTATAAAAACTTTGTCTGCATTTTCTGCATTTAATTTAGCGCAAATATGTGCAAGCGAATACTAATCAATGTGGCAGTGAATTATAGGCACAATGTGGAACAAGTAATTAATATTGTTACACTTTCTCTCTCTATAAATTAAGTGAGCTATACCAATTTCGTTAAGGGATAGAGGTCTTAATCAAATAAAACAATTAATTATAATTTCCTTATTTTATTTACAATAACTACAGCGAAACTCTCTAAACTCAAATTCTCACAAATAATTGAAATCACTTACTGTTCACAATTGACGCCAATTAACAATATTTATAATTAGGACAAAGAAATCAATTAAATTAAATAATTAAATATCAGTCCCAATAGACAGTGTCTCAACCTATTCAATTATTTGATAATTTATGTTTCCATATTTGACAGTTCGAATATTTACAATAAAATCAGTATTACACTACCATTCAGTCCCACCTCAGTTCAGTCCATGTCCCGCCAGTTGTAATGTTCTAGAGTCCTCCAAGCGCCCTCACGCACAGTAGGCTTCGCTTGTCGGTATCACACCCTCTCGTTCATTCAAGCCACGAACACCTCACTCTCCGTTGTCCCGCGATCTCCAGTCGTCGTCCACACTTCACTTCGCTCGCGCACACTCGCCAGACGGCCTCCGTCAAAGACTGCCGGCCGCTGGGTTGCGGCAATATATATATATATATATATATATATATATATATATATATATATATATATATATATATTATATATATAGGTCTTAGGCCGCCACCTAGAATCTTCCCAACTCGCGTGATACGTCACGGAGGGCTGAGATGCCAGCCAGTCTTACCAGAACATTTTCGCATCGTCGCTAAACATATCGGAAACTCTAACAAGCGAGAGGAGATCTGTGACGCCAGCAAGTCTCGCCACTGTCGGCATTCGCGGGATTCCCAGAAGAGGAGCAGACAGCCACGAGCGCATCGTTCCATGAAGAGGGGAGGGCGAGATGGGTCTCCGATTACGGTATGGGGCGGCGGAGTCGGCGCCAGCTGCATCACATAACAAAATATTACTTAAATTGTTACTTAGAAATTATTTCCAATGAAATAAGCTGCTTTTTGTTCACTTAAAATAAGTTCTTATAACCACTGACAGTGTCCTGGTTGACCTATTGGCTGCCCTCTGTGGCGCAGTCGGTCAAGTGTTGAGCGTGAGTAGTTCCGGTTTTGAATCCCGGGTAGAGCAAGGGTGTAATTTATTCTTTTTACGTAGGAGTCAACCTTTCATGGGAAATGAATCTTCCAATAGGAAAAATATGAGCAAAAAGTTGTCACGGATTTAAAAACATTAGTGCTGTAAATCTGGAATTGTGTGTGAATTTTATGCTACTTTTACAAGTAATACCTTGAAAACTAGTAACTAAAAGAATACTCGCCTTTTCTTATAATAAACTAACTAACCTACTAAGTGAACTTGCAATATATAGATATTTAACATTACAGTCAAGCTTGTATTTCAGTCACATTTGTAAATAGAAAATCTAAATTAATATATAACAAACTTCCAAACATATATTTATTTATACCACAAATATAATACAAAGATTATTATATTTTATATTATATTTAAATAAATACGTTCCAACTATAAATCGAACCTACTACTTCTTGAGCAAATACGTGTGGCCTTAACTTCAACATCAACAAACTAATTGACTTATTACTATAGCCTAACGATATCGTTAGTTTCAAATCTGTTTGTGTAATAATTTAACAGGCATATAATTTTAAACAGTTAATGTTTTAGTTTTTTATGAATTTCAAATAGGATTTCACATTTGCACAATCTTTGTTTCACTACCGAGAAAATATTTTCTCTTAATGAACATCGCATTTGGAATAACATTTACTGGCATAAATTATAGACAAACGAATAGTACGGTATATTAAGTTAGTACAAATAACTGTATCATAAATGTTACAGAAATATTTTTACATTGGTTACACCGTCTGCTAAAGTCAGCATTATTTGGAAAAACATATTTACAGGTGGCATTAAGTTTGCACGTGAATCGGAATTCCAGAAAAAATATATAAACCGACAAGATACTTAACACTTTGTTATGTAAACTCTAAATGTTTACTGCGATTTTCGTGAGCTTTTTAGTTTGGACACTTGGGTGTCTGTAGACCACGATTTCACATAAACGACCATTTAGCACGGCAAGAATGCTTACACGCAGATTAATTGGGTGGAATTTGTGAAGTAGATGAACATTATGCTGTAGATTGTGATTTTATTATTTTATTTTTTGTTTTATAAACACTGTGTGTGCATTCTTTATAGTGCGAGTGTACGTTCCACACAAACCGACTCTACTGCACTCATTCAGTCTTAAGCATTAACTGTCCTATCATAATCGTCTGTAGAATCAGAATCCAACGATGCAGCAAGGGGTATTGACATCACTTGCTGGCTCTCAAAACAAGAATCCTTGCAGTTCTTGATGTGCTCCTTCAATGTATCGTCTTGCATAAACTGCTCGGGACCAATAGCGTAATGTTTCCTTATTGAAAAAGGAATCTTCGTACAGGCGGTTCTCTCATGTCGCCGAGCATTTTCACAGAAGGTGAAAACTCTGTCGCAGAATCGACACTGACGATAAAGTAAAACAATAAAAGTGTGGGATTTGTCTTCAATAGCGAAGAAATTTCCAAGTAAACATTGCGCCTTATGTATATGTACAGTATATGTATATATCTTTATATATACAATTCTTCTGTGCGTGTGTATGTCACTGAACTCCTCCTAAACGGCTGGACCGATTTTGATGAAATTTTTTGTGTGTGTTCAAGTGGATTCGAGAATGGTTTAGATTCACAATTCGGTCCACTACAAAATGTTTTTTTAGTAAATTTTTTATTTATTAGTTATTGTTGATCTTGGAATGTTTTACATTGTATCCGGCAGACACCGCTGCGATCGCGGTGTCGAATATCCAAAAATATTTCATTTTACTTCCAGTTTGTCCCGATAGTGGCGCTGCGATCAGATTCAGGAGAATTTCGTAACTTTGTGTTGTTATTGTGTTAAAATAAATCGCGTGCTAATTGAAATATTACGTTCAGATGTAATTAGTGTGTGAAGGGTTTTGAAGTGTAGATAAAAACTATACATTGTGCAAATTCGGTGAGGCATTGAAGTGAGTATTTTACATAAATTCCTATCTAATTTACACGTGCGTTGATTAACAATCATCCTAACCTACAAATTTGTTTGTGTAGTTAATTGATTTCATAACAAATTATATGTTGCGTGTTCGAGGTTTGGCAAACCATCGAGTTTGTTTGTTTATACCCCTCAAGGATTAACCAAAAATATTGTACATTCAATGGCATTGCGATAAATTTATTTTTTGTACATTAAAAATATATACCTGTTATGAAAATAGCTCGAGTTTTATCTTTTTTACCCTTTAATTAAAACAAGTTTAAGTTTCTATTCAACATAGCTTCTATATTCAACTTAGCTCATAGTATATACATATTCACAAGCAATCGATAGGTTGAATTGTGGTAACTGTACATGTGATGACGTCAGGTATTGTAATAACTTTTTTTATAAAAATTTTCATCAAAACGGTCCAGATTGTTACAACTTATTAAAAAAAGTTTGAAATTTTCGGATTTAAGACATGTACAGGACAACGTATATATGTCGGGTCCGCTAGTGTATATATATATATATATTAGCGGACCCGATATATATATATATATATATTCATATCATGTAAATTTTACTGTACAACAGTCTGCATGTAAAGAAATCTTGAGCGAGATTTGCATATGAATCAAGTCATTTCAATTTTCTTTTAACTTTCTCAATAAGTGTAATAGAACTGCCATGCATACTTACAGTGGATATGTTTACCAAAATTTATTCATGTTTAAGAGAGCATTTGTGAAACCATACTTATTTTATTATTTCTGCCCACATGGGTACTCTTCGGCATGTGCGGACCCCCTGACTACTGTGCATGTCCATGCGTAAATCTAGGAAACACTGCAAAGTCGTCAGAAGATAAATACGTTACAGTTAGCTGGATTCCTTCATTAAAATTAGTGTGAAACAAAAATTAAAATTGGTGTGGATTGGTGCGGAGGATTGTTGAGAATTGGTGTGGATTGGTGTGGACGATTATTAAGGATTGGTGCGGAGGATTATTGAGGATTGGTGTGGAGGATTGTTGATGAATGTGCGGATTGGTGCGGAGTATTGTTGAGGATTGGTACAGACTGGTGCGGAATATTGTTGAGGATTGGTTTGGAGGATTGTTGAGGATTGATGAGAAAATTTGCAGAGGATTGGTATTTATCGAATTATTGATGTCTGATAAGAGCACGCATGATTATCACCCAACCTGCCCTCGTACACTCCAAGTCTCAAGGGCCCATTGGTTCGTAAACCATGGACAACTGTGTTTTTAAAAGTGTTGGTAGATGCTGACCCATACCATGATTATATCATACTTGTGTAGAGAGTCGTTACTAATATGATGGGCTTGGATTGGTAACATATGCGCACATTAAAATAATCTGTGCACCATATTATGTGTCAACAAAACAGTCGAGGCAGTGAAGAATTTCCCAATTCCGACATTGTGTATTAATTAGTCTTCAAGAGAGTAGACTGGAAATGTAGTAACTGAATCAGAGATTTTTATGTGTTTACGATATACGCTACGTACAATTTCGGTACGATTTATAAAAAAATACTTAAATGTTTTAAATCAAAGAAAACAAGTTCAATAGGTTAATAAATAAATACAGATTTTTCTGTTTGACATACTCTATGCCTATAAAAACAATATGGCTACCAGAAAAATATATGCTTGAACTGCTAGTGGGCGTAACTGCTGATCACCTTCGGGGACATTTGTCAAACCCGAGGCCAGGGTTTCAAAGCACCTCCTGAGTCGAGTCGAAGACTGCCGAGCTCGTCCTAGTCAATACTTTCAGCCGTAGCCTCACACTCCCCATTTAAAATAGATTGCGTCAGACTCCCCATACGAACCCTACTGATATGTATGAGCTTCCGTTGAGAAGTTTTTTAATTCACAGGCTGCACTGACCACTTTAATGAACATCTAGATGATTTCATCTCATTGACGGCAGTGAGTTCGTTTCGAAATAACGGTCGAGTTAGTGACATTATCTTCTTTTCTACGGACACAGCCCTGCTTTTGACACTTACTGGTGATTTGTTAGTAAAACCTACGCAGGTACACAGAGAAACAACTCCGTAACTTGATGTATAATATGCATCATATTATGATGATTATGTGTTGTAATACATCTCATTTCTTCAGTTCCAGAATATTACTTCATCAAAGTAAATACCCCTTCTTCGAAATATAATTTATAGTGATAATAATTTGACTCGCAGAACTAGCAGTTTTTCAAATTAACATATGTACATTCCCTATCACAGAAAGAACTGGTTTGATTGTATGCTGAGTTTACTAAACAAAACGAAAAAACCGGTCCGTTTAAAATACGGGTAAATAGTGCGAAGTCCAACAAAGTGAACAAAGTATAATATCATGGTCTTTATTTATAAATTTCCTTCAATAAAGAGAGTTTTGCAGCACACCCTATATGAATAACGCCCCTTTCTGAAACTATTCTAGGCAAAAATTGTTTCAATTGCTCCTGCAGACTCACGTTAATGCTTGCCTCCTTTATGTGGAAAGAAAACCAAACTAGTAATAGTTCTGGCGCAAAACGAGAATCTAAACTTCAAAGATACTTGATCACAATAAAAATAAATACTGGGTTATAAAAATGCTTTGCTCAAATTCCTAAACTTTTAACCACATAGGATGGCACCAATTTACTGGCACTGAAGACAAAGTTGACGTGAGCTGCCTATATTCTCCACCACAGTTATATCTAGGGGCACCTGTTTTTCGCGAAAATATTTCAGGATAAGTTGTGTTTCTAAACGTTTTAGTTCGGAACCACTTTCGTGTCTGTCTGCCCGCAAATCACGGGCAGTCAGTGCCGGAGAAACTTAATTGTGATTGGCTCACTCATGTAGTAGCCAGTGTTTACACAAAGACGAGCGGACAGTAGCCAAAGGAAGGCTGCAGGTGTGCACATATGTTATTGAAGTCTAACCTCCACGCAAATCTTTTCGCAAAAAAAACAGGTGGCCCTGGTTATATCACTTGTGTTCGTCTCGTATTTCCACTTACATTCGCCCTATTGCTCCTGGCTACGCCGGACGCGCTTATTGAATCCCTGCAACGTTTATTATTGAGTGGCCGTCGGCCAATCGAGTCGCGCGTTAATTGTGTACCGAGTAGTGTATCGCGACAGATGTAACACGTTTTACAATCCATCATGTTCATGTCGGAGTTTTCAAAAATTGCAATTTTATTCTTATAAACTGCAATGTTGACTAGTTGTAATTTTTTCTTAGGTTCCAATAAAGTCCAGCGAAACAGCAAACCAATAAAAGTGTGAGATTTGCTTTCAAGAGCAAAGAATTTTCCATGTGAACGTTGCCCCTAATATACATATGTATACTCCTCAAAGGGTTAATTGAGGCCTTTAACCAATGCATAGCACGTAAATTTTACTGTACAACAGTATTAATGTAAAGAAATCTTGAGCGAGATATGCATTTGAATCGAGTGATTTCAATTTGCTTTTAACTTTCTCAATAAGTGTAGTAGAGCTGTAATTCATACCTACAGAGGAAATTTTTGCCCAAATTTATTAATGTTTAAGTGAGCATTTTTCAAAGCATACTTAGTTTATTATTTCCGCTCACATTGGTACCCTTCATCACGTGCGGCCCCCTGACTAATGTGCTTTTCCATGCGTAAATCAAGAAAACACGTTACAGTTAGCTAAATACGTTAGTTAGCTAAATTTGTATAAAACAAAAATAAAATTTGTGTAGACACAAATATAACCATTAAATTTTCATAATAATGTTGCATAATTAACTACTTTCCGCGAGTCTCTATTCAGTTTTATGCCAAATGCTTATGTGAGTGTTTAATTTTAAGTGTACACATTTACGGTAAGATGTGAATTTTTTCAAATATTTATTATAAAAGTGCTTAAGTAACCACATAACAGATGTATTCTTACTCTTTATTACGCATTTACACTTGCATAGTAGATTTACGAAAAATGTGTGTAACCTAGAAGCAGACATCCTATATTTTTCTACTTTATTATTTTTATATAATTCGTTACCTGCGACGAAATACTGATAACGGGATTCCTTGATAAAATTGCAATCGCGCATGAAGAAACTTCTTTGCCTTAATTTTTTACAGTATTGCAGACACGTGAAAAAATTACCTCAGACTCTAGTTGCAATATGGTCGGAGAAAATATATCGCAAGCTGTTAAGAGTTCTTCGAAGTTTATAATAATAAGTTTCCATGGAAAAAAAAGTGTCTCGTTTTATTGCTTTATTTTTTGTAGTGTTGGCTTAATACATTTCTGTTCTTAAATAACTCGCAATGCTACAAATAAGAATTACGTTTAAAAAAAAAACTTTAAATGAAAATATTAGCCTTACTCAAGTTATGTTATATAATTTTTGCACAGTGTACTATGCATTTTTAATCCCTGTTAAAAAAACACGCATAAAAGACACACATGCACGTAAGTCACTTTCGCACCAAGTACGTGGATAAAGTCAACCAACCTTGATCAGGCAATGGGCAAAACGATAAGACTGACGCAGAGGCAGAGTCGCACGATGATAAAAGACAAAGGTTTAAGGTATATTTTGATAGGCGTGGCACGAAGGGGGATGGGTGGGTGGAAGAGACGCTTAGCATAACGAAACTTCACTCCAAACCTCTTCACCTAATTTTGGTTAAACAATTTTTTTTTAACGTTACAACTAATAAAATCATGCAAATCATGTGAAAAATTTATAATTTATAAATTTTTAACCCGGTACATTTTTAAGAGAGACTTGATTGTAAAATCTAAAAGACATCTTGCATTAAGATAAATCAAAAGGTTTAAATTGTGAATAAAATCAGCTCCAATAATTGGCGCATTTCCTATTACAATGACCATATAAGGAGAGCAATGGTTCCTAAAACCCGGAATTTCGACGCTTTTAGTGAGATTTGGGGGACGAAAAATTCCCCCTACTGTACCCCTCCTCACACCCACCCCTTTCTCGAATACTTTGCGATGCACCTGACACTGTGTATATATTTTCCACGGTAAACTAAGCCCTTTTTGAAAGCCCAGCATAGGATCTACTTGTAAGCACATCATGTATCCTTCCGTCATATCTGAAATCAGCATTGCAATGAGCCTGACTACTTTATCCGTGCGTCGGTCTAGAGAAACTTTGAAATTATAATAACAGTAAATATTTTATAAAATTGCTAATTTTCTCATTTACGTGCATGAAAAACAACAAAAGGAAAAGTGCATATCTGTAGTATTGACAAATATTTACCGAACACTTTTAATTCAACCTCAAGGCATGGAACTTCTTTCCTTTCATCGATACCAGCATTACCGCGCGCATGCCACTTAGTGTGACTGTTGAAAATACACGCAGGGAGAGGCAGTGATATTTTTTTCGAAGGTTGATTTCTAAAGTGCTCATTTCACCTTGAACAGCCTTTAACCATGGATGTAATAGATGATGGAGTGGCAACGGCCTATCTTCTCCCCGTTTATCAAGTGAAGCCGATGCCTTGTCTGACTTCTTTCAACTGCACATGCGCAGACCGATTGTTTTCGTCAGCCGCCATATTACGAGTGGCGAAAGTTACATAGTAAGCAATGTAAAACATGCACCTTTTTGCCACTACTAGCCCTGTCTTTGTCTTTCATTTTCGGCTTCACTTTCGTGTTTCGGCTTCCACTCCATAGACTAATACCTCCATGCCTTTAACTGGGAGTGTGGTGTGTGACTGCGCAGACCTGGTGAAGGCGCGCTTCGTGTTCCTGGTGCTCGGCATGCTGGGGATCGCCGTACTGTTCATCGTGCGCGTCAACCTGTCGGTGGCCATCGTCGCCATGGTCAACAACACGGCCCTCAGGACCTTCGAGGTGCAGGCGTTCGCCGTGGAGGGACTCGACGACCACCCCGAGGACGACATCTGCCCGGGAGAAATGACCGCCAAGGAGGAGTTGGCCGAGGTGAGTCCTCCGCCAGTTGTGCCTTGTTATGATGGTGTGGGCGAGCCTTAACTCGACGGCTCACCTGAACACGGCCTCAAGCCTTTGGGCACTAAACCAGGACGCGAGCGGAATTGCAACAACTTCTTGCGGAGAATTTGGTTTGGTTGTGTTGGAGACACGGCCGTTTGTTTTGCGTGAATACGTCTGCATTGACGCGCTCGGATGCCTTGATGTAATTTTACCTTCCCGGTACCGCTTCAGTCGATCATATAGGGTTTTATGGGTATCACTCGATTGCTTTTGAGATGCTCTTCCCAAGCGTATATGATTTCTGTACTTCGACTTGGCTTTTTGAAGAGTATAGGCCGAAATCGTATTAAGTTTTCTTTATTTTTTACAATAAACACATACTATTTCACCATAATCACGCCAGACAAATTTTTTTTATACACGCAATTGATTTATCTTGACCAGAGTTGTCAATTGAAACTCAAACGAGCGTCGTAGCTTCTCCTAGTCAAAAGTTATACTACGCGGAAGTTATTAGACGCGGCGAAACGAACTCAAAATAGTGCCCCCCCCCCCCACCCCCGAGCATCACCGTACGATGCTTCACAGTCCTCAATCAACGTAATATATTCTTTTTTGATCCTTTGGCAATCGAGTGGTGTAATTGAATTTTGAATGTAGACTATAGATTCGGAGTTGCAATGCCATACTTTATCCCCCGATTTTGTTATCATCGGGTTTTCTGGATTGCCTCCCAGTATGGTCGCAAATTTAAAGATGTATTCAGGTCAAAAGCCAGCAGCAGAAATGCTCCCCCCCCCCCCCCCTAATTCGTGACAACTATACCAAACAACGCACCGATATAGGCCAGCACAAGACTGGGCGCGTTGTCTTTTCTCATCCGGCCAGCAACGAGAAAAAATATCGCAGAAATGGGTATGGGTATGTCCGATCGTCGATAGCTGCCTACCAGAACAGCCTCCGGAACCATGTTTAAGGTGGGGACATCCCAGTTAGTCATATTAGTGGCCATGGTAACAATTTCATATCAGGTTAAATACATAATATATTAAATGTAAGCTCCCCTGTTTAAGTAACAGTAACGTAATATGTTATTGTGTGTCAACTTGTCTAATAAACCCAATCATTCACGGTAGTGCTCTACCAAATCATTTCTTGTTATTCTGCGATCCCTAACCCTTTCTTGTACGAAGCATAGACTAAATATGAAATAGACCACTTACTCATCTTCTGCGCGTGTATCCGACATTGACCTACCCCAATCCTACAAAACTCCTACACAACTGTCAAAGTCACATGGTCAACAGTGATGAACGTGTTTGTTGATATCTTAATTTTTAAATGGCAATCACTATTACATTAATAAAATAGTTTTACCACTTTTAATGTAATCAAACTGCATTACAAATTAGTTATAGGAAGTATAGATTCATCTCAAAGCATTTGTTTACAAATCAGTTTTCTAAACTAAAATCCAAACTACACCATTTTCGCTAGACGTGTTGGCAGAAAAGCAGTTCAATGTTGGGACACGGATATTGGTTGTGCGCAGCCAGCGAGATCGGTCTACCCCATTTTTAGTTTATGGTATGGAGTTAGCAAAATGTTACTTCATAACAGCCTAAATTTTAATTTCTAATTGTGATTTATATTAAAGTAAACTCGTGGTCACTTTCAAGTTTTCTGACGCCCTGCTAAAGTTATTCTTTCAGGCTATTCCTACAGATCATGCAAACAAAACTTTACACAAGTATAAACAATTACTCCAAAGGGCAAACGCACCGCAATTGTGCGCACTCAGAACAATAATTATATTTTGCGTGAGAACTATTCCTCGCTAGGCATTATAGTCCATTCACGGTTTCTTCGGCCTTTTTGAATCAAACCTTTGAAAAATCTCCCCATGTATGACGTGTTTAGTTATTTCCTAGATACGTCCTTTATCGCAAGCGTTTTATACTTTTGTTCATAAAAGTTACTTTTTTTCCTGTTAAATTGAAATGTTATTAATATCTTATCTATAAATTATAATACTTCATTGATAAATAATTTGCATAAAACAGGGAGAAAATAGGTATGTTGGTAACGTCTAGTGAGAAACAGTTCTTGTGCAAAATATCATTACAACTGAGTCCGTACGAATGTGGTGCGTTGTCCCTCTGGTGTAATTCTCCAGGCTTAGTTAAGCCTGGAAGTAAAATATAAGCACGGCTTCATAAAAGGCTGAAGTAACCGCGAATGGATTATACCAACACACCTATAATATATGGGTTATTCATATCAATTATAGATGAGTGAATGAGTGAAGAGATTTGAATGACTCTTAACATCGAGGTCTTGAGAGACGATGAGGGTGATTGAGGTGACTATGGAGCAGCGCCGGAATGAAAGAGCGGGGAAACGGGAGATCCCCGAGAAAACCCGCTGACAAGCGGCATCGTCCCGCATGATTCCCACTTCGCTTGTGAAAATTTGGAGTGAACCGGCCGGGATTGAACCCGATTCGCCTTGGTGCGACGCGAGCAGTCTAACCACTCAGTCACCGTGGCCTCCTAAGGAGTATGCTAAATGTAAATTATCACTACTGTACAGTACGCACGTTGTTTCCACTACAGAAGATTTTACAACCTGACAACTGACAAAAGATGTGATTACGGAGACAAATTGTAGTTTGAATCTGATGTATATTAACTTCGGTTTATTTAAGATGTTAATGTGAGTAATATATTTATAAGCTATTCACAGTAAAAAGAGCTCTTCTGAAAGCCCTGCTTAAGATCTACTTCTATGTACGTTGTGAATTTTTCCGTTTTACGCAAGATTAAGATTGTCATGGGCTTCATCGCCTTATTCATGCGTCGGTCAAGTGAAACTGTGAAATTGTTAGAAAAGTAAATATTTTACAAATATGCTCATTTTTACACTTCGTTGCATTAAAAAAAAAAACAGGAAGCGAAAGAAATAATTTAAGTTATCAGAAATGGTTACCTAACACTTCTTATTTGACGTTAGATACGGAACTACCTCTCATCCATCGTTACCAACTTTAATGGGGGCATGTCACTCAAGGCGCCCGTTAAGATATATGCAGGTAGGAGCAGTGACTTTTTTCTAAGGTTGATTTCGAAAGTGTTCACTTTATCGTGAGCAGCCTTTAATAGATCTTATTCTCTATAAAAGTTTTAGGGTAATTTTTTTTTTGGCATGCTGAATGGAATTTTTCTGGAAACAGTTTAAAAAGTATTGAATTTAGTTTTCTTTCTAGGTCGAATCAATATTATTTCGAGCCATTGTCACGGGGTTCCAATGAACAAGTGCATGTTATTGCCTGTTACTAAGGCACTGTACTCCGGACTAAAAGTGCCGCATCATCTTTTGCTCTGCGGGTACGGAAAGAGCGCAAATAAAGCCACATCTAGCACTACTGCATGAATACCAATCAGCTTGTGTTTTGCACGCGTATTTTTTGTTTGGACTGTATGACTACTTTCTCACCAGCTTTTATGAGGTTTTCCTTCGTTGACGTCACTTATAATATTTTTTTCGAACCCCCAAAGCATTTTACTAACGGTTATCTGAACTCTAGTTTTTTTTTTTTCATCAGAGGAAAATATATAAGTTCCAGATATGTCACTAGGGCCATCCTCACCACTAGTTAATCAGCAGTAACAACAGTTGTAAACAACAATCAATGAAACTTTGAAGAGACCGAAAATTTCGGGTTACCTACCTCATCATTGTCGCTACCAAAGAAAATATTCACACATGCCGCTGCCAAGTCTAAGGGAAAAAAATAAAAACCCCGTGCCTTTGGCTTTGGAATTCCATGTGTTTCCTAACAAGCATGGCTTTTCGTATAACGTGAGATGGCTAGACAGATCGCCGTAAGTTTGTATTAAGCGAGAAGTGCTGCATGTTAATAAGTGTTTTTTTCAAGGTTGAAAACTTATAATAGACCCAACAGATGCGGAAGAAAATGTCCTCTTTCCTTACACTTTCTAATGGGCAGCATTTTCAAAACCACGCATATTACCAGACAAATTTTAATCTTTAAAACAAATGTATGTATAATTAAGAAAAATGTTTTTTTTTAAAGCTCGCCTTTCCTGTAATAGCGTCTCCTTCCCCCTCCTTACCCCCGCTCTCCCATACTGCAATACAGAGAAATATCTTTCCCGTTATGGAAGTTGGCTAACTTATAGGCCTATATACTTCCATGTAAAATTGGTGACGTTACTGAATCGTTATTTCGATGACTTTAAAGGTCCCACTCATACCAAAACATGTTAATGTTTTACCAATACAATTTAGATGATGCATAGTGTATGTTTACCAAAATTTGTTACAAGCGTCTCATTTTGAAGCTAGCTGCATTTTCTAACGATATATTTTTTTAATTGCCTTAACTAGGTCATGTATAATTGAGTTTATGATAAATGAAACAATCAATAAGAGACTTTTGTTGTCGATCAGGATCTGTACATATTCAGTGCGCAATGTGTTTCAGGACGGGGAGTTCATCTGGAGTGAGGAGAGGCAAGGATTCATCCTATCAGGATACTTTTACGGGTACGCGGTTGGCCAGCTGCCCGGAGGTATCCTGGCTGAGCGATACGGCGGGAAGCTAGTGTTCGGGCTGGGTACCTTCATCAGTGCAGTTCTCACCATCATCACGCCATTCGTAGCCTGGTGTAACGACGAGATGTTCTTCGTGCTGCGACTCGTAGAAGGGTTGGCAGGGGTGAGTCTGTCTATAACACTACAATCCCTAAACACTGTTCGCTTGTGTTAACAATCTGGATCTGGTTCGAAACATTGTGGCTGCTTGGATGGCTTTTAATTTTGCTTTTGCGATCGTGACGCGTCGTTAAGAATAACCTCAATAGCAAAACTTCGTTACAAACCAATTAATGATGAACTTTCAGGTGGATTATATACTGATCATTTATTAAATATTAAACAATTATATTCCCTTAATTTAACTTTTAATTAATTCACTCCTTAGTCACTGTGTTATAGATCAATAATTAATATAAAACAATATTTATTTTATTAGGTCATATTTCACATTAAGCCTGATGTCTAAGCTACTTTGGAGATTTTCTGCATATTTTAAAGTGATCACTTGTCTTTTCAATCACCCGTGTAATGAACATGGTGTTACGTAGTTTTCTCTTCGATTCCATTAGTTTTAATACACAAATTCGGTCTCGGTTACATAACATATTTACCTAATATTGGTAATCCTACTGAACTTTTAAGGTCACGTTAAAATAATTTTTTTTTAACTGTAAAACATTTATACCACTAAAGATTATAACATTATGCAATGTAGTATGTTCAACTTTGGTGACAGCAAATTTGTATTTACTGTAACGGTAACTGATTGCTGAAGTCGTCTCAAATAATTACTTCGACTGCTTAATACAAGACATTTTTTCAGTCAACTATATTTGTATCAAAGGCAGCAGAAGTATTTTATAACTACCAGAGCTGCATTTACATTACATCCCGTTATTGAACAGAATGAGTGGCACATAGATGAAAGCAGGAAACACGCGTCTGTGTTATAAAACAGAGAGTTAATAATAAAAATTTAAGTTGAATAAAATTTTTATTTGACATTAAAAATTATATAAAAATAAATTCCTGCTAACAAACTGTATACGAACAACCGAGCAATTTTTAGAACTTAATTTAAATGTTAAGGCGTTCTTGTGGCCATCGTACTATATATTCCAGTTCACGTAAAATATGGCCCTTACAGCTACCGCTTAAAATATTAAAAGGTTTGTATGCAACGGAAAGAAACTAATTGAATGTTGCCACAGTCGAGTAAAAGAAATGTTATAAACTCATTGTTTGATATCTTCGGTCAATAAAACCCTCAAAGAACTGTTTAAAGACACTTTTTTGTTAGATTTATATAGGTATAGCAGGATCTTCATCATTATTTATTGTGTTAAATTCTCTACTTATTACCTCATTTATTGTTTAATTTTTTCCGAGATTCCATTTTTCTAAAAAATAATTGGGGAGTAGATTTTTTCATGTGTTTTGTCGTAGCATAAACACACGTTTGCCAAATATTCATTTCAAAATTCTGATGGAAACAAAAGTTAATTATTTTTGGCAGTAACGACACCAATTTTTCATGTGTATTAAATACTGGAATCAAATATTCAGATTTAAGAAGCTTCGCTGGATTAATGCTGAGTTTGCTCTAATAGATACAACTTCTGTATGCACCGATGTACTAAAGTGTCTGTTTTTGACGACTGGTCTTATGAACAATGTTGCAGAGTGTGACCTTCCCTGCTATCCAGTGTATGGTGTCGGCCTGGTCCCCGCCTGCGGAGAGGAGCAAGTTCTCAATCATATTCTCAGGTACTATTCTCACTATAGGCTGTTCACCATGAAGTGAGCACTGTTCAAATCAACCTTAGAAAATAGTCACTACTCCTGCATGAGTATATTTTAACTGGCGCACTGAGTGACATGCACCCAGTAAAGTTGGTAACGATGTATGGGAAGTAGTTCCGTATCTTAACGACGAAGAAAAAGTGTTGGGAAACTATTCTGATAATTTAAATTATTTGTTTTTAATTTTTTTAAATGAGTAGAATATTACAAATTAGCAGATTTGTAAAATATTTACTTTTCTAATAACTTCATGGTTTCACTTGACCGATGCATGAATAAAGTTGTGAGGCCCATTTCAATGCTAATCTTACACAAGGTGGATGAATACACAACATACATACAAGTAGATCTTAAGCAGGGCTTTCAAAAGTGCTTATTTGACCGTGAATAGCCTATAGATACTTTGTCACACGTCACTGTGCTAACTCACATATGATACAGCGTGTTCCGCGGCTCAACCGACATACTTCGGCAGCGTGTTATACAGATCATTGTCAACAAAAATTGTCATATAAACAAGTAGACCATGCAGCCCCATTTCAGAGTCACAGGAACGTAAATGCGATAAAAACACAAATTGGAATTGCTTAATGGCTTTAATGTAACTGACTACATTCATCTTGAAAGTCTCCCACAAGCTGTTCAAAATGTGTAGGCAGCGAAACGTTGTAGCCTACCATGGCGTGTTGTCACTGCATGCCAGCCAGTTTATTCCTGAGTTGAATTGTGGCGTCGGTTATGACCTGTAGCAATTGGTCTCGTGTGTCTGATCGCCATCCGCTGTATATTCTTTTCTTCAGGCAGCCAAAGAAGAAAAATAAGTCCAACTGGGAGAGGTCTGGGGAGCGCGTCGGCCATGGGACTTGCCCACCTCTTCCAATCCACCTGCGCGGATACTCAGCTGCTGCACCACGCACATTTCCGTCACAGTATCCGTAAACAAACACCGTGTATGTGTACTCTGCACGTGTAAACATTCCTGGCATTGTTGCTCAACCACTCGCCTCGGGACACTAACAAAGACTGGCCACGCCAGCCACAATAGCGGTGTCTTCTTACTGTCAGACTGGGCACATGTTGAACAGCTTATGCGGAAATTACAACATGAATGTAGTCAATTGCATTAAAAATATTCGGTAATCCCAATTGTGTGTTTTTATTGCATTTACGTCCCTGTAACACTGAAATGGGGCTGCATAGCCTACTTGTGTATATTACATTTTTTGTTTCCAATGATCTGTAAAACACGTAGCCAAAGTATATCGGTTGAGTCGTAGAACATCCTGTACATACATACATACATACGTACGTACATACATACATACGTACATACATACACACACACATACACAGTATGATCATGATCTACAAGTACAAAGGCTGTGAAGTTATTTCCTATGCATAATAAGATAGGAAACATTTCAATGCTTATGTACTAAAGTGATTCATAGGGGAGGTATGTGGCCTTGAAAATCGATATTTCAAATGATTTTGATTCTAAATAATGAAACCTACTTAAGATGAAAGAACAATTTCTTGGGAAAGTAATGTTTCCATGTTACTACCCAACAAATATTTGCAACCCTGAGACGAGTATCGCTTTAAATGTCTTCATAATCGTGTGTACGTTAATGTACAGGAAAACTTTGCCTTGGCGTAACTCTCCCAAGGGAACGATTGTGGGGGAAAAAATGACGAAGTTTGTAAGGGCGCGGTTGGTTTCGTGAAGGCTGCTAACTAAGCCTTCCTGATCCAGTGCACGCCATTGTGTGCATTACTCACATCTATAGGCTGTTCGCGATAAAGTGAGCACTTTAGCACTTTTGAAGACCCTAGTTACTTTTTATTTTCAGCCATTTTTTACTCTTTTACCACGATTGTAAATAAATATTGCCGTGTAAGTATAAATAAACACAGTGTACATATCTCACTAGACTTGTAAGTTAACGTCTATGACTATAACAAAATATGTTTATTGGCTGTTATTCTAAATGAAAGGTCTTTCAAAAGTGTTCACTTTACCGTGAATATCCTATAAGCTATAGGTTAATTTAATTCTGAACTCCACACTGCAATGCTCAGTGACCGATAATCTTACCTGTGCGTAATGGCCAGAAAGTGTCTTACCGGTCTAGACTATGATTGGTTCATATTACTCTAACCGAACTTAAAAGCCTACAGCTCATTGCCTGTGGCAACGATGCAAGTGTCGTGTCGACTTAATTACAGTACACATCACAAACATTTTCTTGTTGGCAACTCCTGAGAACGTAATTTTACGTAGGTTTGTAAGGGTTAAACTGGCAGCGTATTAATGAGAATAGTTCTTACTACTTCACTAATGATTGCGACAGTGGCGTTTTAATTTATGGCGTGTAAAGTTAGTATTTTGTACACGTAAGGGTATAAATCTGTACATCAATAACACTTTTTTTTTCCACTCCTACCAGTTCCATGATTTTACTTGGATGGTGCATGAATAAAGCGATCAGGCCAATGCCAATGTTAATTTTGCCTAGGGCTGAAGGATACAAAATGAGAAGTAAAAATTTATCATAAGCATGGATTTCATAATTGCTCTTTCAGGCCACCATCAATGTACGATTTCAGGTGTTGCAAAAAAAAAAAGAAGGAATTTTATGATCCGTGCTGTACTTAAAGTTTACAAAACTTTTGTTTCGTTGTCACAGCCAATGCAATGTAAGCTATATATTCGGCCACAGTTACATGAACCAATTATGACTGAGACCATTAAGACTGTTTGCGAATCATTTACCCACAGGTAAGAGCATTGGTCATTGAGCTTAGCAGTGTGCAGTGCAGACCAAAAATTACATACGCGTCCGTAACTTACACAAATGTGTACACTAGGTCTGAATGGGTCAACAGTAAACAGCCTGTACACTTTTGCACTGAGACAATGTTAAGGGTGCTGCTGATCACAGAAAATGTCATTATTCATACTTGTGCGAAACTCCGTTCAACGTGTAGATATTACTTTTATTATCCATTGCCGGTTACTTCAAACTTCTTTGAGGCCCTGCAGGAGTTCTACTTTCAGGATATTCCTCCGCCTCGTGCAAACTAAGCTTAACTAAATCTTGGAAAATTGTATCCAAGGACAACTCACCGCATTCGTGCGTTCTCAGTTGTAATAATATTTTGCACGAGAACTATTTTGTACTAGGTGCTACCAACACACGTGTTTTCTCAATGTTTTTAATTCAGATTATTTATAAATAAAGTATTATAATTAGAGCCACGAGTATTTTGCGAATTTATTTGGTGAAGAGGTAGACTTCGAACAGTTGTTCTGTTTTCTGACTATTGCGATTGGACAGCAGTTCTTTAGACACGCCCCGTTTGACTGCGAGCCAGAAACAAGTAAGAAGCAGCAATGTGAGTGAGCTTTGAGCAGTCTTGTACAAAGGTCTCACTTGATCTTAGCAACCAATAAGCAAACGATGGTATCTAAAGTGTATAGGCGACTGTAAAGCCTAACTTGCTACCAACTCAATCCGCGAAATACTCGTGGCTCTAATATATAGATAAATATGAATAACGTTTCAATTTAACAGGAAAAAAAATGTAACTTTTATGAGCACAAGTATAAAACTCTTGTGATATATGGCATATGTTGGGAATAACTAAACACTTTTCAAAAGTTTGATTCAAAAAGGGTGAAGAAACCATGAATAGACTATAAATACTCATTCCTCGCATAAAAAAAAATATTTAACTCGAATACTTTTTGCATCATTGCATGTCAAAATGGCAATTTTAGTGTTTTGGGGACGTTTACATAAACGAAGTAATTTACAGAAGACGTAGTAGGTATGACTAAAGGGCCACGTCTTAATTCATTTTAAGATATGATTAGCAACTTATTTTACGAGAAATTATAAACAGCAACAATAAAAAAAATTTGCAAAAATTTCCTTATTTTAACCAATTCTTAGAAATTGGAATACCACCTCACTGCGTGGTTTTGAAGTTTCCTTGAAGTAACTCTATTGTGTTTTATTTCAACATTAACTATCTCATTTCGGTGAGTTAGTTTTTTTATTTGTAAGTCCCAAAAACACTAATAATTGCGATTTTAACAGGCTATTATGAGAGGAAATAGTACTCATGAGGAGAGACATGCAAAACTCGCGTTATTATTCGGCATCAGACCATACCTCACAGTACTGGCTGTACTTGAGCCAGAGTCGTTTCTCCATTGGCTGCTACCCAGGACGTGTCAATTATGCTCCAATGACAAACGTATTGCCAAGGTACACGTTTTTAAAGTTTAACGCGTCCCCAAATTATAAAGCGAATTTCGCAGGTCCCTACTCAAAAGTGATGTTTACGAGCTTAACTGTGTTTCGCAGGAGTATAAAGTGGGAAAAATATTTTTTTCGGTGATCAGCACCGTTACGGCCATTGGTGAATGAAAGCAGTATATTTATATAATTTTTGTCATAACTTGTTTTCAAAGGGTCTGTAGAAACTTTTATCTCGACAAGACGTAAGTAACAACCTTTAGCACCGTCTTACGTTGTTAAATATTCACTGCCGTCATAACTCGGAACACTGATGGAAGAAAATAAAGCATTTTTATTTTCCTACCTGCAATCAGTGCTCCGAGAATAACGAACACAGTGAATTTGTAACCACATAAGATGTTAAAACTGGTTATTTACGTCTTGTCAAGCCAACATTTTTGAAAATCCGCTGTCAAACAAGTCATTACAAAAAAATACATAAATATACTGCTTTCATGCACCAATGGTCTCAAGTTTGTAATCGCTGCAGCTGGTTCAGCGAAGTGCGTGTGTGCGCGCGTCTGTGTGCAGGAGGGTACCTGGGCATCGTGATCTGCATGCCGTTGTCGGGGATGCTGTGCAGCTGGGAGGTGGGCGGCGGCTGGCCCATGGTCTTCTACGTCTTTGGCGCCGTGGGAGCCGTCTGGTACATACCCTGGCTCTACTTCGTCTACGACACGCCGGCCGCGCACCCCAGGATATCCAGCGAGGAGCGCGCCTACATCGAGGCCTGCATCGGGGGAGCGAACACCGGCAAGGTGAGAGCCTGCCTGTCACACTTCTCTACTATAAATCTGAATCAGTGAGAATTTCACTGTTTCAATCAGCCAACCGTGTCTGACCGATTCAACAGTCACTTCAGTGAATTTACTTGATGAATCAGTGAAAAATGCCAGATTTCCTTCGCTTATTGATTCAGTGACACTTCCCGCTGATTCATCAGTCTTTTTTTTTTTTCACTCTTTACTCAGTGGTTTATATTTGACTGATGTATCAGTTAAACGGCGTGTAAAAATTGGCCGTTAAACAACATGTATCAAGTTAAATAACAACGAATAAACTAATAAAACCAATACAAGATACTTTATAAAATGGTTTAGTTTTTCAAATCGCCATTTTATGAGGTAATATGAACACTCAGACTTTCATTCCGTATTCACGCCTTTCATTTCGTTTTCACGTAATCGTCACAGCGCTATGTTTGAAGGTTTAAACTGCATATAATGTGGTGAAGAAAATACACTCATATACGTTTAAACAATCCTAACGGTACCAAATAAACCAAAAACGAAAAGTAATAGCATACAATTTAAACATTCACAATTTTGCGCGAAGGTATCAGATATACATATTCCTCTGAGTATTTAACTTGGCGTGGTAGCGCAGTTGGTAAGGTAATGGCTTAGAATCGAAGGTGTGGAGTTCAATTCCGGTCAACTCCGGTTCTTTTAGTTTCTTTAAATTACGGTAAATTGCGCAATATAAATAATAAACTGTCATAAGATGTTTATTTCACGTTAATTATTTGGCTAGTCCCAATAAAAGACTATTTAATTCACCACTGTTGTCTGCCGTCACTTATTCAATCAGTGAAATAATTTAACGTCACTAATTCAATCAGAGAAATATTCTCACTGAAACAATACAGTGGTTTTCCACTGATTCTAGGTGGAGCCATTTTCACTGATTCGAGTAGTTGAGTTTCACTGTGAATCGGTGGTTTCCCACTGATTCGAATTTAGTGTGTGTATAATACTCTAAGTATAGTCCATTCATGGCAGTGGTGTGTAGTGAACTGTTGCAATGTAAGCTGGTGCTTGCTCACTGCTGTACATTCCCGGTGCACGCAGCAGGATCCAGGAACCGCTGTGAAGCCTACACTGTAAACAAATGTGTAATTTTACACAAAATTTATGTAGCAGCAGTGTCTACACTGACATCGGTGTAATTTTACACCTACATATGTCAATGTGTTTTTACTCTCCGTGCAAGTAAATTTTCCCTACAAATGAATGCAATAACACATACTTTGTACAACTAACTTTACATAGAATGATGTAAAATTTTTATTACAATGTAGCTGAAAATAAACTGCAACATTTGTGCATTTTCTCTCCACGACAAGTAAATTTATACAGCCATCGCAATTGTAATTTCACGACTGTGTATGTGGTATTTTCTCACTTACGAAAAGTTAAACCACAGATTCACTGTAATTCTAATTACACAATTTCTGTTTATTTTTCACTGTTTTACTAAGCAATTTTACCGTTAGCATATGTCATTTTACAATTACGTTATGAATTCGCATACTCTGTGCGTGTATTTTTAAAAATTCCGTGATATTTTACTCCTTTTCGTAACTTGGGTGATTTAACAGAGTTGTACAATGTTATCTCTAAAATGTAGGTAACAATACTTCAGGTATAGAATAGGTAGTCATATACAAAAGTCAGCATATTCCATCAGCGGGAGTTAAAATTTCCTTTTGAACGCGCAAAAGGAGTTCGAAGTAGTTCTACTCCTTGCCGCTTTCACCAAAAACAAGTAGTTCTCTTTGGACTGTTAAGAACATTTGTGTAAAATTACACGTACTGTAGTTGTTTTTTACAAATTACACGCACAAAATGTAATATTACCAAAAATTTGTATGTGTAAATTTACACTTTATTTTTTTTACCGTGTCCGGAAACTGAATGCATTCCGACCACTCACGAGCGAACAGCAAGGGATTAAATAAACCTAGTCCCAGTGGCGTAGCGTGGGTGTCAACCGCCCGGGGCGGAAGAAAATTTTGCCGCCCTCTTATTTAGGTATTTCAATTTAAAAGACTATAATACACAGTAATTCTAAAGAACTTTTCGGCAAAAACAGTCATCATTATTGTGTATTGTACAGGTTACAAATAAAAAAGTCATATATATATATGTTTTACAAAATAATAATCACATTTATTACAAAAATTCTTACACGTATGCCACTTACATTGATATAACAGGTATAGAACACTTATGATTATACCTTGACAATCGACAAGATTAAGTTATTAGAGAATTGTATATAAAACGCAAATCGACTTCCAATTAGAACTAGAACGATACTGTTAACATTTATATTTTTATTGAAAAATAATATACTTGTTAGAATTAAAAACAAAACTTCTGTCTTTAACTAAAACTTTATTCGTCTACTTTTTTTAAGAGCAAAGTCTTTTATTGCACTATCAATGTCTATAGCATCACACACCTCTTGATCAATAGACAAGATAGCCTGATTGGTTAGCCTTAAAGTACTCATTGTTGATCTTAAATAATTTTTGATCAATTTCAATTTTGAAAAACTTCTCTCACAGCTGGCATTGCTTATGGCAATTGTGAAGAATATTCGGAACATTATTATAGTATTGGGCAGAGTATCTTCCAGCTTGGATTTCACAATAAATTTTAGTAATTCAAGTGAGTCCGCATTAATTAATTTATTTTCGTTGCCTGTGGCAGCAATGAAAGTCCGCAGTCGAAGTCGTTCCAGCTTGAATTCCTGCTCGTCAATTTCGGCAGATGCGTAGTCTATATTACATTTAGTGTCGTCTGAATCTAACAATATAGCCGGCGTTAGATAAGCAAACTTATCCGCCAAATTCTGTAGCTGCTGAAAACGCTCACGAATTTCTACAATGATTCTATCTAACGAAGAAAACAGCTTCCGTCTCAACTCATTTTCACAGGACAAGTTAGCATCTCTTGTTCCGTCATCAAAAATGTTCCTTCTTGTTATGCGCCTCTGAGGTTCCATGGAAATGCCAAGTTCTTCACACATATTTTTTGCATAACTTACAGAGCCATCTGCCCATTCTTCTCGTTTCTCTATCAGTACAATCTGCAAAGCATTTACTTTCTGAGCGCACAGTCTTATGTCAAGTCCCTTTGTTTGTAAATATTTTTGTGCATCATTCACTTCATGTAGCGCCGGTTGCCAGAGGCCCAAGAAACAAAGAAAGGAAAATGACTGCATCGTAACTAGCAAAGTTCCTGCATCTGTTCTTGTGTTTAAGCTTTCACCTGTCTCTGTCAGTTTTTCCAAAGTGACGAGAGTGTCTTTGTAATGATGCCATGTCATTTTTACGGCATCGCCTCTTGCACTCCACCGCGTGTCTTGAACCCTTTTTAAACTTTTGCCTGTAGCTGCTATCAGAACTTCCCAACGATGTGTGGACATGGAAAGAAATTAATAGCAACGTTCTAATGTGCCGGAAAAAGTTACTGAACTCGCTTCAACTGAGGCAGCGTGTAAACAAACCAGGTTTAACGAATGATTTGAGCAAGGTACGAATTCAACTTTGGGATTTATTTCTTTAATTCTTTGCTGAACTCCTGAATGCCTTCCAGCCATAACAGCAGCATTATTATATGCTTGGCCTCTACAGTTGCTTATATCGAGGCCATCAGCTTCAAGCTTGCTCAAAATCATCTTTGAAATTCCTTCAGCAGTTTTATCTTTTGTTTCAATGAAATCTATAAAAGATTCCACTACTTGTACTTCCTGATTTTCAATCATTACGTATCTTAATACCTGGCATGTTTGATCTTTATGAGAAATGTCTGGAGTGCTGTCGAATATAATCGAATAATACTTAGCCTTTTTTATTTGTCCGATGATATGTTGGCGAACTTTACTTCCCAAAATTACAATAAATTCGTTTTGGATTTCTGGTGACATATACGTGATTGAAATTTTGCCACACATTTTAGATCTTACAAGATGTTCACGAAGTACAGGATCGTACTTTGCAATTAAATGCACCAATTCTAAAAAGTTTCCTCTGTTGATACTGGTGTCGTTTTCTGTATGGCCACGTAAAGCCAAATTTTGTTTGGCAAGGAATTTTATAATATCAAACATTCTGATAAGAATTTCTTGCCATTTTTTTGTTTCCTTTGCCACTAAGTTTTGCTCTTTCTTGTCAATAGTCTGTCCTTTTTGAAGTCTGCTCTCCAACTCCTTCCATTTGCAATAATTTTGGTTGTGTAGTGCACTTGAATCGTGACTTGAAACCTTAGGATTTAATTTCCACCAAGTATTAAATCCATCATATGAGCAAAACTTTGATCCATTCGGTGTGTTTACGTTCTCAAATAAACGACAGCAAAAGCAAAATAATGATGCTTTGGAAGGAGAATAAGCCATCCAAGTACGTAAAATTTTTTCGCCGTTAGTCAATGTGCGGTAAAACCATTCCTAGGTAAGCCGTCTTGTCTCTCCTTTTGATGTTAAAGAGCACGAATCTGAACGTGTTACTGTTGACGCTTCGGCGAAGTTAGTATTGATATGCTGAACAACTTCCTGGCCTTGCTGAATGAGATGCAATCGCATATTTTCATCTATGTGTTCAGGCCATTTTCCAATATCGTCCAAGTTTTAGTATTGAATAGCAGACAATGCCGATGCTGTATCAGTCTCTGTTTCTAAACTATCGAAATCCATGTCTAGACATACAGATGCAGACTCTAATTGAGTAGATGTTGTTGGAATTTGATCTTCGGGAACAATGTCAACATTTCTAACAGGTACCAGATCAACAGTGTCAAGTTCTTGTATTTTTTTAGCTTGTTCTGGGTTTGAAGGCCCAGTTGTCTTTGATGAATTTAAGCCCAACGTGGAATCTGATGTCTCAGGAACAGGACTTTTCACGTATTTAAGTAAAGCCCCTTCATTTTTTTCTAATATTTTCCAACTTAGCTCTTCTTTTATTACGGCAAGATGCCCCACTTTCTTTTACTCTTTTCATTTTTGATGCTAAAACAAAACAAAATAATTATTGACACTTATATATAATAAATAATAAAAGTACAAGTTGGAGTCGTAAACGAAACTATCGTAGAACATTTCAAAATAATTACTAATAAATTTAAAAAATATATAACTTACTTTACTGAAATTTACTTGTTCTGATTTTTTTATTTTAATAAATTAAACCTTAAACAACATAGCAGATAGTCAAACATACAATGACATAAATAAAAAACGTAAATAAAATATTTAATACTCACATAGTTGAATGTATACGTACACGAACAATACAATTTTTCAACAAAGTTCAATAATTTAACAATCACAACACGTACTTATGAGCACTGAAATCACAGTTTGGAAAGCGTATACATATATACGATACGATTAAGTTAATGTGAACTGACGATCCATCAATCAAACTTTCTTTGAATTGTCAAAGCATCACTCACGGACTTCCCTGAAGGGACTTAATCGTACTGTAACCTAATTTGCAGGTGTTATTATACAATATTGAACATCATTCTTTATATGATAGAAGTCATTCTCGCTGAATATTAGTCATAAACAATCCAAGCACAAAATAAAATACGGGGAATCCCTGCAAGTCAGTACAGACGGTGTTGCCAATCGCTACAATGAGCAAGATGTCATTATTATACATTCATTTAAAGAAAGGGGATTCCCCGATTTCGTCACAGAATAAGTAATGAAATATTCCTTGCTCATTTCAATCGGTCCGAATCGTAGGTGCGACAAAAATATGAAATGGTGTAAATATTTTCAAGATATTATTATTATTTATTGTGAAATTTTGCCGCCCCCTAAAAGTGCCGCCCGGGGCGGGCCGCCCCTGCCGCCCCCACTACGTTACGCCACTGCCTATTCCACAATAGCTGGTCCGCAGTTGAATGATCCGCAGACATATACTTCGTCCCCGGGCGCATGTCCCGACATACGTGACTACAATAACGTCAGAAGCTAAGCGTCCGCGGACGAGTTATTGTGGACTAGACCTTACACACGCATCCCTCAGCGTCAGCTGCCGAGCTACTTGATCCCCTCCCTTCTGTGCTAGCACCTGGAGGGGTGATCGTATTCCAATGGATCACTGCAGCCAACAGTGCTGCGGGCATAACTCAAAAAAGTTGTAAACACACCACCAAAATTGTCAGAAATATACGATATATGTTGGATATGAAAGAAGAATGCATACATTTTGTAATACTGTAATATCTTTTAGTAGATTCTGCTACGTTAAATGTTTTAAAAATAAATTTATAAGAATCTATTTTAAACAAAATTTAAGCATATTTTTATTCTGGCTGTTTCAGAAAACACATTTTGCGAGACAGAAATCCTTCATCAGGAAAGGCAGTCATAATTATTACTCTGGTTGTATGTAATAAATTTAGTAATCTGTTCACATTATATGCTGTTCACTGTAGAATGAGCAATTTTGAAAGTCCTGCTTAAGATCTATTTGTATGCATCTTGAGTATTCTTCCACCGTATATAAAGTTAACATTGCCATGGGCCTTATTGATGTATTCACGCGTTTGTAAAGTGAAGCTGTGATATTATAGAAGCAAATATTTTACAATTGTGCTAATTCTTACTCTTATATGCATTAAAAATTCAGAAAATAAAAGGAATCATTTCGGTATTCGCAAATGTTTACGTAAAACTTTTAATTCTATGTTAAGATACGCAACTACAATCTCTCCATCGTTGCCAACTTTACTAGGCGCATGTCACTCAGTGCGCCCGTTAAAATATATGCAGATAGGAGCAGTGACACTTTTCAAAGGTTGATTTAAAAAGTACTCTATCGTGTACCGCCTTTAATGAGAGCACTTTTGAAATCACCCTTTGAAATTAAGCACTGCCCGAATGCTACATAGATGATACTGTAAACACTGGCATGAAGGCCCCGAGATTAGTTGGCAGCGAATTTAAAAAAATAGTTCCAAGACTTTGCGTTGTTCTGCGAGTGTGATGTTTAAAATTTATTGTTGAAACTAGTTTCCATTCTGTTTTTCTGCTTGTTACGCAATAGAGTATGAAATTGCATAAAAGCCACACATTTATGTTTCCAAAATGTTCGCGATTTCGCTTTGTTGATGCATGAATAAATCACCAAGCCCGTCTCTCTATCTCTCTCTCTCTGTCTCTCTCTCTCTCTCTCTATATATATATATATATATAATATTACATATGGTTGAATGATACGAAATAAGGAGAAAAGTGAATCTTAAGAATGGCTCAGTCACCAAAGTCATATTTTTAAAACTGAAATAAATGTATATAAACCACATAATAATAATTTTAACATTTGTGCCAATATTTTCCTACATACCACCATATCAATAATTATTATGATTGCCCTATTTGAAAAAAGTTCACATGCAAGAATGAGCTCTTTGAATCATCCAGAAAGAATATTAGATTAAAATTTAATTGTATATATATATATATATATATATATATATATATATATATATATATATATACACACATCCTTATTTTCTTAAACATTTAAATAAGTTAACTCCAGCTAAATATCTTACGGTTGGATATCAACGCATTTTTCTGTCATATGTGATATAAATCATGCTTTTGTGACAAAATTGCTAGTGTGTGTACGATTTTATAATGAGTTCTGCAAGTTGTGCAGTCAAATGCGGCGATCCATTGTAAGCCACTATACCTACTATATAGTCTATTCGCGTTTTATTCACACTTTTGGAAACAAACCTTTTTGTAAAATCACCCCGTGTATGACGTGGTTAGTAATTCCCAAAATATGCCATCTAACACAAACGTTTTATACTTGTGTCCATAAAATTAACTCTTTGGTTAAATTTAAATGTTATTTATATCTTATGCATACAAAACAATTCGTTTATAAAGACATAATATGAGTAAAAACAGAGAGAAAACATTTGTGTTGGTAACACCTTATAAGAAATAGTTCTCATGACATATATTATTACAACTGTGTGCGCACAAATGAGGTGCGTTGTCCTTTGGTGTAAAGGCTGTTCACGATAAAGTGAGCATTTTTAAAATCAACCTTAGAAAAATGGAACTGTCCGTCCCTGCATACATTTTAACGGGCGAAATGAGTGACATGCGTCTAGCTAAGTTGGTAATGATGGACGGAATGTAGCTCATTATCTCAACGTCAACCATTTGTGATAGCTTAAATTATTTATTTCGCTTTCTTTTTTTTTAATGCATCGAATCGTAAAAAAAGACGAAATTTGTAAAATATATACTTTTCTAATAATTTCGCAGTTTCACCTGATCGTCGCATGAATAAAGTGATGAGGCCCTACGAAATGTTAATTTTACGTAAGGTGAACGAATACACAACGTGCTAACAAGAATATCTTACACAGCTCTCTTAAAAGCGTTAATTGTTCTATGAACAGCCAATAATTTTACATACACAGTTAAGTTTAGTTTGCTCAAGGCAGATAAATATTCTGGAAGTAGAACTTTAGCAGAAAAGTGTGAAATAACCGTGAATGGATTACATATTAATAATAACTGTGCAGCAACAAGCCGATCGCGCTCGCGGAAATACTTCATCTGTATTTACTATCCACACATCATAATTTTAATAATTCCAGCCAATGAACATTCGCCATACACGTGCCTTTTTGGCATTTTGTCGACCATAACCAAATAACCTTGCACGTTACACAATCAGCATATCGTCACGCCAATATTCAAGGCTGATGTTTTCTAGCAAAAGACTTATTTTTGTAGATTAAATTTACACAATTTATTATTAAAAATTCTTACACATTTACCCTCTTGTTGCCATTAATATTTGCTTACAACTTTAAATACCAATTTTCCCGCCAACAACACTTGCTGCCACGCTGCGATTGGTGCCGCCGCGGAACTTGAGATTTAAAATATAACTATTTATTTTAATGCTTAAAAGGAAAGCCCAAAGACCAACACAATCCAATAAGTTATATCGTGCGAGTTAGAGCATTTAACGATACGAGTTAGGGATCTTGTGTACACCCGTCTTTGCCCGGGCTATAGTGATACGTGGAGATTTTGTGAAAATTTTAATAGCCTGAAAATCGTAGGTAAATTAAGATTTGTGGACTCGACAAGAACCCCAACTCTTATTAATTTACTCCTACTCGCTCTCTTGAAGCATAGTTCTTATCTTCAAAGGGCACAGTGTGTATTTTTCCTGAAACATTTCAAGGCTGTTCGCGATAAAGCGAACAATTTTGAAATCAACCTTAGATAAATGTCACTGTCCCTGCCTACATGTATTTTAACGGGCGCCCTGGGTGACATGCACCCAGTAAGTTGGTAACGATGGATGGGAAGTAGTTCCGTATCTTAACGTCGAATAAAAAGCGTTAGGTAACCATTTCTGATAACTTAAATTATTATTTTCCTTTCTGCATTTTTTTAATACATCAAAGTGTAAAAACGAGCATATTTGTTAAATATTTACTTTCATAATAATTTCACAGTTCCACTTGACCGACGCGTGAATAAAGCGATGAGGACCATGGCAATGTTAATTTTACATAAGGCGGAAGATTACACAACGTGCATACAAATAGATTTCAAGCAGGGCTTTCAAAAGTGCTCATTTTACAGTGAATAACCTACATCATGTAAAACTGTATACTTTCACTCGGCCCATCCCGGACTATAGACAGGGCCCCTAAGAGTGTAGGATACCGAAATTTAGTTGTTTTATATTTGTACCAAACATTGTTTAACTTGTATGCAATGCACGTAATACAATTTTACCTGAATAAAAAAAATTGTACACTTTTCATTCCTTGAATAATTTTATGTCAAATTTGAAATTCTTCTGTTTTGCGGAAGTCATAGAAATAAATACTATAGCTTGTTCGCGGTAAAATGAGCACTTTTGTAAGCCCTGCTCAAGATCTAATTGTATACACGTAATGTACTCTTCCACATTATGTAAAATTAACATTGTCATTGGTCTTATCACTTTAATCATGCATCGGTTGAGTGAAACTGTGAAATTATTATAAAAGTAAACGTGTAATAATTATATTAATTTTTACACTCTGGCGCGTTAAAAAAATAGTAAGTGTTAGAAATAATTTTAATGATCACAAGTGGTTACCTAACACTTTTTATTTTTCGTTAACATGCGGAACTTCTTTCCAGCCATCGTTACTAACTTTATCGGGCCCATGTCACTCAGTGCGCTCGTTAAAATATGTGCAGGTTGGGGCAGCGGCATTTTCTAAGGTTGATTTAAAAAGTGCTCACTTTATCGTGAACAGCCTTTAACTAAGTTGTAAAATTCAAAAATGGAGAACGTTAACCAATGCAGTGGGCTACCGCTTGGCATGCGTGCAATCAACAAATAACAGTTCATGAAAATTTAAAAAAAAAGAAAACTATTTAAATTCTGAGAAAAAAAAATACTATAAAAATTATTATTTTTTAATGCATATGGTGAATACATGCGTGTCACACGGTAGGCCATCCGCCATTCTTGATGTCATCTGCATGTAGAGAACCCGAGTTAAATATCTGAACCGTATTTGTTGAGCGTCAAAGTTTATTTCTTCCTTCACTAAGTAAGGACAGTTTATAGTTGATTATTGTTGATCGATACAGCCATCGTGAGCAACTTTACATTGTCCACAACTGAGGCACAAATGCCTTAAACTCGAGTCTTTTTTATTTCAGCATCCTATATTATATGTGTATTAATATGTGCTATATTCTTTCAGGAAGAATCACCTTGTATTTGCGATACGTATATCCACGAAACCAGTAGCTGCCGGTACATACGAGCCCAGTTTTCTGCGAAACTGTTTTTTCGTTTAATTCGAATGGTTTTCACTGGATAGAGGCTACCGGAGTGAAGGGAATAAGTAAGGAAGGAGATCGGAATGATTAAGTTAATGCATCGTGACAGGACTCACCGGGTCTCGCACCCTGACACTCTGGCTGCGCCGCCGCTGCCTTCCCTGGACCCCGTGGCTCCGTCCACACTTCTCGCCACACCGCGTATGTTAGTGACGTACAAGATTATGATTGGTCCCCCGTCGTGCACTGTGGGTGGAGTTTGCTGAAGGATTGTTGTGCTTACTTCAATGTTTACTTTAGTTTGATGGACCCAAGGAGGGGGGGGGGGGCACTATATAGGGCTTACAATCGCGTTATTTGAAGTAAGTGCCTGTGGAAACACAAACATAGATTTTGTACCACTATAATTAATGATTTTATGGAACAGATCGATTTCGAGTCAAAACTATGAGTGTTTTGTATCTCAAGCATACTGATTTAACCTACATATATTTCAGGTGCTGATTTAATAATTTACTAAACCAATTAGAAACATTTAATACGTTTTATACACTGCTTGTGCAAGATTTATTCTATTGTGTTGGTCACAATTGGAGGTAAAGTAAATATTTCAAAGACAGAGCTAACACAAACAGCACAGGTACATATTTAATTATTGCCTGAAACAGCATTATTGTGTGAGTCAAGTAGGTTCTAATTAAGCAATTTTAAATCATCGTTCTAGAACCTCTCAAGAATAATGCAAGCTGTAAACAAGGTAACTGCAGTATATTAGGTAGGCCACTCCCACACTCTGCGCTCTTATTGGCTGCCCGCGCATGACGTAGCTTGGAGGGCTCTGAGCGAGCGAGCAGCTGGCGGCTGCCTACCTAGGACTTGAACTGCGGCGCTGCAGTGCTTTTCAAATATCAATTTTTACGGGAAACTAATAAACGTGCGCCCAAGCTGCTTGCCTACGAAAAGAAGACACACTTCCGGCTACACATGAATGGTGCTTTTAAGATATCACGAACATCGGAAACATTATTTTCATGGCCTCCAAAGCCGCTAAAAACGGCATTTTCAGACTTCTGTGTCTCAAAATATACTGACCGGATTCATGCGAAACTTTGACATAGCTATGCATTGGACTTTGCTACAAAGTTGCGTCAAATAAACTTATAGGGTCACCGCTTAAATTTCCAGACTTCCACGGTCAGGACGCGCTTAGAAGCGATTCTGCTATAAATGCGCCGGCTGGCTAGCTCTTTAGCACTTCCTCGATTACTGCCTCACTCACATAAACAAACCTCTCGCTAAGCGGCCGCTCGATAACACAGGAAAATAAAATAAACGTACAGTTAAAAAAACTGAAAAGTTGCTATATGCTGTTCGCGGTAAAGTGAGCAGTTTTGAAGCCCTAATTACTTTTTTATTTTAGCAAATTTATTATCTTTTGACCATCTTTTTAAATAAATATTACCGTGTAAATAATAAATACACTGTATATATTCCACCACACTCTTAAGTTTACGCCTAAGGTCTAAATAAAATATATTTATTACTATTATTCCAAATAAGTGGGCTTTCAAAAGTGCTCACTTTTCTGTGAATGGCCTATACCATGAAAATAATACGAAAACATTTCACACTACATACATCTACTCATAAAATATTGTAGGTGCGTGTTACAAGGAAAAAATATGCGGATCCGTTTTAAATAAGACAAGTTCATTGCACAAATATGAGCATAAACAAAAGAATAGGCTATGGCGACTTAAAAATAAAATTTACCTAATATGAACACACACACAGCTGAAAATTTTAATGAATTGTATTGTTAACTTACGCTGTGATGTCTTAAAAATGTCTTTGAAGAATGCGAAGCTGCCTACAGTCGTCTCTTCCTCGCTGAATGCTTCTCCATGGCCTGCACTTTGAGTCTTTTGTTAAGATGACGTATTCGAATGAAAGTCCGAGTTATGGTGTACAGAGAGATAATATTCTGGTCAGGTTCGGGAAATTACGACTTTATTAGAGACGTCAGTGTTTGGAAATATAAAGACCGTGAAAACTGCCAAACACCTCGAACTGCATCACTGTTTTGCACCATTCTTCAGTCGGACGAGTAAGCCCTTCCTTGGAAATTATTGATATCCAATCGCGAGGCATTTCGTGTGAAACAGCGAATTGTTCTTCGTTATTAGGCCTACCCAAGCTGTCGTCTATTGAACGACATTTATATGCAAGGTAACCCGCGAAGTATTTACTGGCATCTTGTTTTATGTCTTCATTTTCCAAGCCACGACTCACGTCTTCCATTCCTAATAACTGCAATGCTTCTTCTTGTTCACTAATAGTTGTAGTTGATGCGGGTCCTTCAACAACATCAATACATAGTTCGTTAGTCGCAAATTCCAAGAAATCTTCCTCATTACTTGTCTCAGAATGGAAACTGCTCTTGCCATTTCCTAATTAATCACATTGTGCTTCTTCGGACACACCACTGGAGAGAGGGATTTTATTACTGCCTGCAAGCAATAGAAGTCGAATTCAATTATGGACTTCAAAAGGGGTCGGGTTGTTATGAAAAAAAAACTCCTAGTCCCCGCACACGTGAGAAGAAGTTCTCCAGATAGTCTTGATTTAGCCTAGAAGTTAAAATGTAAGACATATTTTCACTTCTCGTGTCTTCAAAAAGTCCTATAAGTGACTTGATAGGAATTACGAAACCTTTCTGGGACGGAAATAAACTATTCCTACTGCCTGCTCTCACTTGCGGAATCACCTCCAAAAAACGCTTTAAAGTATTTTCTTGGCTCTTCAAATTCAAGCCATGTCCACTCCTGGGGGTGGGGGGGTCCTTCTGATCCTTGGGTACTCTATAATTCAGCACGTCGAAGGTGTCGTTTACTAGTTCAGTAAAATTACTTTCAGTGTTTTTGTTAAGCATGTAACGAACTGCCAGAGCAGTGCGCCTGTAAAACAACTGTGCAGCCATTCTCACATTCTGACGAGATCTCCCAGTAACACTGATATGAACTTCATTTATGTGGTGTGTTGTTGACAAGTCCCCCTTTCGAGTATCTAGTAGTTCTTGTATGGTTTTCTACTGAAATTCTGTACCATCGGCCAACGTCAAACCTTCTTCCAAAAATGGTTTCTCAAGAGTTTCAATAAGTGGGCCATATCACAGAACACCCACACTTTCCTTTCGACAGCTACTGCATTAAAGAAAAAACTTTTGTCCGTGTTGACATTTAGTTCCTTCCACACTTTAACATTTTTTACTCCCATATCACAAGTTACTGAAACAACACCAATACCACAAGCTTCAGGTTCCCTAATAATGTTTTTTTTAATAATTCTGATGTCATTGTTACGTCAAAATCATAAAAAATAGGTTGCTTCCATGATGCAAAAAGTTCTCGAACCATTGCTATCCGAACATTGCTATGGGGCCCTAGTATGCGGTCATCTGACGAATCATATGAATTACGCCCATCTATATTCATCTCTTCAAAAGTCAAAACTGCGAATTTTTCATATTCCTTGTAATTCACTGCTTTGGCTTTCAAAAGACACAAAGCCTGTTTCAAAATTCCGGGCCTGCATTTGAATTGTTTGATCCATTTCTGTCATGTTGAACGGCATGGTAAAGGATTGTTTCGTTCCCTCAAATACTCATATGCTTTTCTAGAAAGCGATCTTAGTGTCAAAGCATTTCCTATGTCTTCTGAGGACCATTTCACTCGTTTGTTACTGCCTTAGAGACATCGAATTTGCCCGGGCGTAAAACACTTGGGAAGAATTTTTTTTTATTTCCTCTTTCTGTACACTTCTCCTTCTAAGTTTTGATGATCGTATTTAAAGACAGTGTGTCTAGGTCCCTTAAGTTTTCTTAGTGCACTTTCCCTCAGTCTTAAGGCCGCATTTGCTTTCTCCAAAACCTCCGCCCGTTTACAAAGTTTTAACATCTCTTCATTTTGAAGCGAGTCGGTGCAAGTCGCTTGATCATTTGTTCTCTTTTTTGGCGGCAATCGCTCTAAAGTTGATAGCGCCCGTTTCCTCACATTTCTAACTTCATGCCGCGATTTTCTGTCACTGAGAACCTATAGATTAAAGATATAGTGTTAGGTTCTACCTAATGTTAAGAATAATAATAATAATATACAACAGTTAACTAATGAAAAATTATTCAAGTGTTACAAAGGTCCACAGAATCTAACTCCTTACTTGCAATAACGAGTTCTTAAGGGTGAAGGGGGAGGGAATACACATATGATGAAAATATATCTACTGTACTTTCTGGAGTTCTTCAAAGTCAACGGCATGTCAACGTGTATGTAACACTGTTTTACCAATCTGTGATAGATGCTATTTCTCATTGGTCAACAATGCACTTTTGTCCCAGTAAATTTTCAGTAATAAAATAATACCCTAAATTATTATTTTTTAAGTAATGCAATGTAAAATACTGCGAAACTCGTAAAACAAGAAATATTCTGAAATGTATCAAAAACTACAATAAAAAAGACATAAATTTTCTGCAGTGGAAAATTGAAAAAAAATAATTAGTATTATAATTCGGCTCCGCCAATCTTTATTACTGAGACATAATTAACAGCGCACAAATACGCTTACGCGCACGCACGAATATATCAAGCTCTTTAAAATGAGGCGTTCATTAATTCTCAGAAGTAAGTATTAAACCTTTTATTTAATTTAGTAATTTATAAGTTTCTTAGAATTTTACTGTTTCAAATTTGCATTGCCGACTTACCTTTGAATGTACTGTGTAAATAAAAAAGGTACAGCGATCGTGTGTTACACCGTAGTTTAGCAATTGATAAGAAAAAAATTGTCTTTTATGATCTGTACTATTTTATATTTGTAATAAAATTGTGACAAGTAAAGTTGTCATTAAGTCAGTAAAAATAAGTGGTTAAGGGGTTGAAGGCATTGTTTCAAGCATAAAGACTTCCCTAAAATACGACTGTGCTGCTTCAACAAAATAGTGAAAACAAATAATTTAATTTATGGTGTTACAATAATATTTATTCATGTAAGCTGATCAACGAGTATTTTTAATCTATTACACCTGCCACTTCAGTAAATTTAATTAATACTCCTAACAGTTTTATCATATTAAAAGTTTTGAGTAAATACATGTTCAGCATTTCGGCAGGCCACAGTGCTTATGCTAGAGACGGTGCTAGATCCTGAAACTACATCACCATGCCAGTTTGCGATAGATAGAGTTGGAATAGCATCGACACGCACAATTTTTCTCTGGGGTATTCCTAAGAGTTCATTTCTCAAATCACGTTCGTAATCCTCTGACCGGAAATGTGCTGAACAAACTCTGGCATTGTCGGGATTAAATCCGTCGCTTCGCTTACAGCGCAACACCAACGTTCGCCTCAACTCCTCACTTTTCGGAAATCTGTGATACATAACACCAGTAGTTTTTGACCCCCAATTAGCGCGCTGTGCCCATAGCACAATTAACTTTATATTTAGGTTTATTCATTTTGAACACACTTGGTAACAAAATAAATTAAACTATGTTTGCAAACAGCGAGTTCCTTTGCTAGACGTTTCGACGCAATAACTGCATGCGCGAGCCCTCCTACACAATGACTGCGCGCGCCAGCCCTCCGTGTGATGTCAGCAGTAGGCGACGTGATGGGCGGAGATAGCGGGCGGGAGTCAGGAATACGCACCCCTGAGCTACCCGGCAAGCATTTAAAAAAAACCAATAACATTTTCTTTTTCGTAAATAGGCTATTTTATTAAACACTGAACACATCGTTGTTATTAACTACTTCAATGAAGCGTGTTTACCACAAAATAATCATTAAACGCTATTATTTTTGTTTTATTAAACTAGGTGATTATTTTTCGTAACGCGTGTCTGTTGTTGGTATTAATCCAGGAACCTACCACCCACCCACCACCCCTGAAAAAGACTTCAAAATAAGAAGATCGCTACAACATGGAAGTGTCCGCTCTTGTCTCATTACTCGCTCTGAGGTCGGACCCTCATATTCCGTCGTCTTCGGCGCATTCCTTTGGTAGTTTACTGATATCAATTCTGGTTCCGTGTTTGGCTTTTGTTTTGCTTGCTCTCGGTGCAAACAGGAGCTTTTTGAAACAGGGCGCACGACGGGCCTCTCACAACAGAATTAAATGCAATGTGCACTTGTTCACTTGCTCTTGATCACTTCGTTTCTCGAAATAGCTCACATTGTTTGTGAAGTACACTGGGGTCGCTAGTATCTTCTGATGGCGATCTACTGTCATGATTTTCCTTTCTTTTTTTTTTTTTTAATCTATGGTGTTAAAAGAAGGAATAATAAAATTGGTTGGTGATGACTATTCATTTAGTTTTTCGGTAAATTATTAACTTAAGAGTTTAGGACGGCCTGTATTAGTGTTAAAATGTGTATGATTAGTGTTAACATAGTTTTGCAGAGAGTAGAATTATTTGATTTCTTTTTAGTTTGCCACTGATAATAGCTAGAGAAAAATTGATAAATTCAGTAGAAACGGTAGTAATATCAGTAAATTCCTCCCAGATCCGAGATCTTCTTGTTCTTCTTTGTGACTAGTTGTCTACTGTCTTGAATTCAAACACACTCGTTAATTTTCTACACTAGTGTGTCATTTAAATATTTTTATCTCTTGTTGCAATGATGTGTTTACAAACCATGGTCAGCGGTAAGAATCGTTTGTTGTGATAATCTGTCGAATAACGAGAAATGCACTCAATGTAAGGCACGTGTATGGGGATATATCTCGTGTCCCTGGCTGAAGGGGCTATTTGAGGGAGTATTAGTCCCCTTTTGGTTTGAATTCGAAGAGAGGCAAAATGACGCCACAATCTTGATGCACTTTTGAAGGTGATCAAGCTATAAAGCTAACTGGCTTTTCGCAGGCAAATTTGAGCACAGGGCATGTTTATTATGCTGAAACGATGAATGTCAAACAGAAAGTTTTTTACTTGTATACGTGTTAAAAATACTCAACAATGTCGAATATGTGTACGTATTTTTTAATTTTCCACTTGACCCTGGGTAAAGACTGAGTTTTACTGAGGTATGTTGAACTTTTATTTTAAATCTCTAAACCTATTTGTATGTCTTTATAGGCACTAATAGCAGAAATACGTTTTTTTTTTTTTAAGCCTAGAAATTATTCCCGTTGAGAAACCTGCAGCGCCTCCACATATAAAAAATTATACCTGCTGATAAAAGTTACATTTTAAAAGTCGGTGGGCTCTCATCAACCACGTTCATTCGTCAAATGACACGTCAAAGGGCTCGAATGTTATACACGTGCTACTAGATATCCAGGGTGAAATATGTCTTTGAAAAGAACGAACTGAACTAATACAGAAGAAGATACTAGCACTCTTGATTCCTAACAATCATTAAACAGTTTCTTTTTTTTCGGCGTGGGACTGTTCTAAGATATTTCCTGAAGAAGAGTATACAGTTTAATCATTTATGTTGTACAAGATCTATGTTTTTCATCAGATAATTTATTTTCAGAACCAGTTTAGACAAAATTCATAATTTTACAAACTCAACGATCTTCTAGGGATTATTTTAAAAATTCTGATTGCGTCAGAGGATATTAAAGGTATTTTGTTATCTGAAGTGCCTGACGAAAGATCCGCCAACACTAACATTGTCATCAACAGAAAATATGTTATAAACATGCAGAATTTCAGCCACAGGATGAACAAGTCTGCTCGAGTGAAAATCAGTGGATGGAGTTCTTGTACAAATAAACACCTTGTCAGCTGCCCTATAGCCGTTGCATTTCTAGCAGTACATTGCTGTTTCTATTTTAGTATTCGCTTAACTTCGCCCTAAATTAGGTAAAGCGCGTTTAGCGTGTAATAATATTGCTATGGCGTAAATAAGGTGTGGAGCTTGAACTGTAATTGCCGGCTTATTGTTTGTAGAGAGTAGGAGGGTCAAGTCTCCAACTTTCTGCATCTATAACCATGTCCAGTTCAGTCTTTATCACTCTCCATTCCTATCGCTCACTCTTTTATCTATTTTACTTTGTGTTTTATGTTTCAGTGTGAGGTTATGCTAGGATGAAACGCTTATTTTCATGTAGGCCAAGATTTTAAACAACGTTAGAAAAAATTAAAAGAAAATTGAAATTTTATTTGCAAATGCTAAGCATATTGTAACTTTTACATTAACATAAGGACATTGTGTGTGGCATAAAATACTTTTTACCCTGTCTATCAACTCTAGGGGGCAATGCCACTCCTTGATAAAAATTAAGGGAGAAAGAGAATTAATTGCCCCCCTTGTCCACCCCCCCGCAGCTTCCAAAAACGACCATCTCACGACAAAACACGAACTCCTGCACTCGGTGCCTTAACTTGAACTATCTTTTGAATACATTTTCTGTGTTAATGGTACAAGAAAAACAACGTTTATCGGGCACCCAGAGAAACAGTGTTTTGACAATTATGTACTCAGTCTGTGCAAGTTTAATGCGCAACAATCTAGCATATCTGTAATGTTTATGTACACATACACACAAGCGTTTGGTTGTAATGTACCAATGGGATAAATTATGACGGGGTAACTGCGCATGCAGTTTTAATACTAGCCTCCACAGTTTCCAACTCAGTGTAAGCTGCATTCATTTTCCAACGTTATATGCATCTATTAAATTGTACGCAGAAATAATAGAATTTATGATTATTGCTTCAAAAATAACATTTTTGTATTTTATTCACTGGCTAACTTAATCGGTTTTATGTATAAAATGAAACGAGCTTTTTAGATACTTCGCCAGTATATTTGCTTAAAATATTGGGATGCAAAATTACCTACGAAGGGAAAAAGCTTGAACACACGACCTCTTGAATGAGAGACGGTACGCCGTGAAACATTCCACGAGATAATGTAAGAGCACCTATTATTTAACAAAACCAGCCACCAGCCGCCACAAAACAAAAAGGTTTTAATAATTATTTGAAACTGGAATTGCAGCTGGTTATGATCTGCGTAACACTATCTCGCGCCGGACAGTTGAAGTACATAACCGTCTTTTCTCTATGTAGTTTTACAATTAGCCGCTAGAATGCTCTTGTTAAAAGAATGAGCTAAACCATCGAGAAGAAAAAAAAAAGAGAGATTTAGTTAATAGCGGAAAAAATCGGCAAACTGCCCCGCCATTTTATTTCAATCAAAACATTGTCAGATGATCCTTATTGTCACTTTGTTACAGTAGATTTTAATATACTGTTATGTGTGTTTAGTTAACAGCTGCGTGTAAAGTGGCGTTGCTGTGTGTATCCGTGATTTCAAATACGATGTGCATTATTTATATGTTTTAACTGTGTACTGTTTATATGACGAAGTTAATTATTTACATTCACATCCGTTTATTTATCACAACATTGTACCTTGGTCTTAGGTGTTTGAAACACAGTCGTGTAGTGATTTGCCAAAATCCCTACGAAATACTAAGCCCAGCCCGATAAATTTAAATAAACCTAATAAACAGTAAGTAGCAATACATATAAATATGAGCGGAATAAAAGTTACTGTAAGCTTATTTGTGTGCATGTTCACCACTATCATTTTGTATGACAGCAAATAAGCAATATGAGTTGCGTGCTTAAATATGTGCCTTTTTCGTCTGACTGGTTGTGCCTTCATTCTAATATTTATCCCAAATGATGTCGTCCTTTTAAAGAAATATCCCAACAAATATCAATAACAAAAGGTTAAATATTCTTTTCTTTACCTCGCAGTTTTAACAGAGTTAAATACGGTTGCGAAATAATATTAACGTGCATTACATATGATGTGCTATGTCGTGGAAAACAAATACATAAATTAAAAATAACTGTAATAACTATCATCAATTCAAGCATTTTTAAAACGTCATAAAGCTGACCTAAATAATGCGAATATTCGTATGGAATGGTTTTTGAAATACACCTATGACAATTTTTTGATCAGGGAAATTGTGGGGTAAACAAGTGGAAAATATATACTTCATAATAATATTTACATATGGAAATACATATATTGCCAAAAAGACATAACCAAACCGATACAAACACCTAAATTACAAGTGGGGAGGGCAATTAAGATCAGGGAAATTGTGGGGTAAAAAGAGTGGAAAATATGTAGGCCTTCGTCATTATAATATTTACACATAGAAATACATGAATTGCCAAAAAGACATTACCAAACCAATACAAACACCTAGATTGATGGTGGGGAGGGCAATAAAGATCACGGAAATTGTGCGGTAAAAAAATTCAAAATATGTATGTATGTAAATCCAGCTGGTGGTATTCATAGTAACGCAAGCCATCATCATTTATAAACTGGACATGTAACTACAATAGACTTAAAGTATCTAGAACATTTTCAAGTCTTACTGCCCGGTAAGCCACCTCCACTCCTTGGATTAGTATTGCCCCAGGGAGCTAAAAGTCTTGCATAACAATTTAATTGTCGAAAGACGTTTTTCTATTTTCTCTGCACGGCCTGTCCAAATAGCCACAAGAGTAATCATGTCAAATGTCCTCATCGAAGGGATGTAGTTTACCGTAATAAATACATGTGTGTGAACTTTCACTATGTTATTTACTTACATCGCAGTATGCATGTCATGGAATGGGCCCTTACAATACCCACTAATTTTATTTTACAATACTTGCTCATTTTATTCACATAAGTGCCTTATCCGCAAGTGTTCTGAATTTGTTTTGCATTGTATGGGCATGTGGGAGGCCTTGACAGCCCACGTACGCGAGTGTTAAGAGTTAGGAGTTTCTCCATCAACAATAGTGTATAGTTGGCCTATCATCTATTGCTTAACAAGCACTACTCATCTGGAGTAATTCTCAATGGGGCAGAGGTCAACAGTCATCAGTCATCATCATCGGCAGGAGATTTGGTCCGGGTGGACAGCCGGCAACCCCAAGATCGAGGAAGTCGACCATCACTTTGACGTCGTCTCATCGACATCTAGTTCCACCCGGTAATTTTCCACCATCCAGACCTCACTTTCACCACACCTGAAAACCTATTTCCATAATTTCCACCGTACAACAGGCATCATTTATGGCTGGCCTAAGTGGGGCTAGACGCCTACCAAAGATTTCCCACCTCGGCGCAAATGATGGTGTAAATTATGGCGCCTTTCCGTGTGGCTGAATCTCCCTCCTAAGAATTTTTCCGCCAAAATTTTTCCGCAACTATTCCTGGAAATCAAATTTTCCCACCTTTTTGTGCCCGCAACCATGCGAGGACGACAGGAAGGCAGCATCAGAGGCAACAGCAGTGTCGGTGCGCTTACAAAATGCTGCACCGATGCTTGGGATGCTTGTCAACATTGTCAAATATCAGCAGGTGTTGGCATGCCGTGAGCGACGCCATGCCATTTGGAGGGCAGGCAGCAGCATAGGAGAAGCAATGGGGTGGAGGTTACCCTTCCTCTCTGCTGCAGACAGCCACCTAATCCCTCGTGCACGTCGTGTTTCAGCTGTGGTGTCAGTTCATCAACCCTGCATGGGCAGGCCAGCCACGCCATGAGAGGGCGAACCCAGTCTTCCATGCCGGTCATCCCATGTACATTTGTTTGTTGGCAAACAAACCATAGCTGGTAGGACAATTGACAGTGCACTGGCACTGTGTTGTCCTGAATGTTTATACCCTATGGTAACTGATGAACAGTCACTAAATTTCAGCAGTGCCAATTGTCAATGCCGCCACAAGACCAGCCCAGAAAACATCCATGCCGGTGACAACCGCATAACAAAAGACAGTTGCCCTGAAACAGTGCAGGACAGTACAACTTTCATAACATATGTAAAGTCTGAATAAGAACGCTTTCCAAAATACTGTGATAACTTATTGTGTAATGGAGAGGGTACAATAATACTTTATTGTGTACAGTGTGATGTAAAATATCACAAGGAATGCCTCAGTGACACAGAGCAGAATTCAGTTGTGGGATACACGTTTGTGTATATCATGTCACACATCTTAAACCAAATTCAAAGAGGGCGTAGTTTGCACGCAAAACTAAATCGCAGACACCTCACATGATCAGGTGTTGAACCTATTGGGACAATGCGACAATGATGTGGCGGAAAATGTGAACAGTAATATAGCAAGTAGCAAACAACAAGCAGATAACAGTTGGTCAACTATTGGCACAGGTGGTAAATGTTCATCCACATAACTGTAGGTGTTTTCTTATGTGGTACACAATAAGACCACATGAATGATAGTGATTGTATTTGCTTGCGAAATATTTTTTATGTGGGCCATTAAACACAAAATGATTGACAGTATTTAATTTAAGGCCCACAAGCAAAAATTAGTGAATCGCCCACTGGCATCTTGAAAAATGCTGAAAACATGTGGCTGATGTATGCCAAAGAGTATGAATATATGAACATTTTTCCATATATGACCCTATTGTGGTAGACAGGTTCAATTCTGATAGTTGGGCATCATCATGTGGCCAATTACAGGCCACTTATCACAAAATGACTTACAGAATTTCATATGTGGCCCACAAGCAAACATCAGTGAAACACCCACAAGCATCTTAGAGTATTTAAATATCATGTGGCTGATGTATGCCAACGAGTATTGATGTGTTCCTGACGTCCACGTATCCCTTGTGCCCGTTCGTTCCATCGCAGATGCATTAACCACACAGCAACACTCGACCGATCGACATTACATCGCGGTCTCGATAAGTGCAGGTCGACAAGAATGGCATTTACACTTTTCTTGTAACGGACCCCATGGCTGAATCCAGAGTGCGATGTGGCTCCGAGTGGTTTCAAAATATGGGGAATCAAATTCTCACAGGAAGTGTGAAGTGGCGAGAGGTTCCCTAGCAGCATTAATAAATAGGAGCATTTTTAAGCATAATTCACGATGATTACACCATAACTCACTAGGGAAACTGCCCACTCCAGCATAGAGTCGATAACATTCCATAAAAAACAGTGTGTAGCTCCGCCCTTAGTTACGAAGTCCGTGTGTCGTCACATCCATTCACATTCCTGAAATTAATTGCATAACGACACACGCCGATTCTAAAATGTTAATTATAACAGTGTACATGTAATCATATATCGAGAATCAGCCACCTGAGGTCTCATTTCATTTAATATCACCCTTCAAGTATGGTGACATTCTCGTGACATCACATTCTTAGCCATATCTGGGGCTCTGGTATTCACGAGTATGTCACCAATGTGTTTAAGTTTAGCAATCTTAATTATGTACAACATCAATTTCACTTATCATATTATTCATTAAGTTCAGGTTTTTTCATGTTTTCATTTTGGCGCCGGATTCGCAGGATATGCAGCGAAACCGACGCCATGTCGTAATTCAGACTTCTGTACTCGAGACAACCAGCAGGACAGATGGTAAGCTCCGCGTACCCCCCTCGGCAATTCAATATATGCTGCATTTTTCTTCATATTCATAGTTAGCGTAATTCAAGAACCTTTTAGTACTTTTATTTAGCCGATGGGAGCTCTGCATCCTGACGTAACATACCAGGACCTTACACACGGGATGCATTTCATGTAATTACAATCTAAGGCCCACACCTTATTTTCCAGCAGTAATGAGCACCGGCAGGTCCAGAGTGCCGGGTTCGCTTAACTAAGATATGGATTAACAAGTGCAGTAACGTTCCATTGTACCATTACGGTAATAAAACAATCACTGTAATAAAATAGTCATACCATAATTAGACTTGTTTCATTGCATTTAACTCGCCTAAGTTCACCGGGTACTGCACCCTAATAGCAGCCTTCAAATTTACAAGTGTATTTCAGTGTGTGTTTTGCATTTACGGGGCCTCCTCCCTCAAGCTAGTTAAATTCAGTGGTAATATAGGCGTGCGAAATGGCCGACAGCTTCGCCCACAGGCAATATTTTACCTTTACATAATATAAATGACAAATTCACTCAGCTCTCCTTCATATTGACCACGTATCCAGAGTCGCCATAGGCCGTCGGCTGTACGACCCCCATCAATAATTGTTCTCTACACCGAACGTAGTACCGGGCACATTGTCAGTTCCTGTTCCCCATCTGCTCTCAGGCAGGACACGGACACACCACCAGCACTTCTGGAGATACAGTTCTTCAGTATGATTATAAGATCATGTTTGTGCATAAAGGCATCGTGTGGTAGAAAGGTTCATTTCTGATAGTTGGGCATTATCAAGTGGGAAATTGTGGGCCATTTAACCCAAAATGACTCATGATGTGTGAGTGATGTTTTCCAAAGAGTACATACTGCCTTTTGTGGAATGCCAACTGTTCCTTATTACTAGAGACCTGAAAAAGTAGGTGTTATTTTTTTCAAAAATGTGTAATTTGTTTTATTTTAAAAAAAGGTGTTATTTTTGTCAAAAATAGCTGTTTTTTTCATGCTACAAGAACGCAGATTTCTGCATGAGAATTGCTCCAATTATTAATGTGCTCTTTATAAAGACATGCATAAGTTGAGATATATCACTATGTTCATAAAACCTGAAATTGACAGTGTTATTCCTATAGATAAGCAGTGTTATCTATTGTTATTCCCGTGCAAAAAATCCTAATTCCCAGAGAAATATTCAGTTATGGTTTTAATATAGACAACGGTTTATCAACAGACAACATTGAAAACAAGTTCAGATTTTACTTAGTTTTGTATTCTGCATATCAACGGAAACAACAAACGGTCGCCATGCACTGGCAAGGGCATACAGTTTCATGGGAAGAATAATGTAAACAATTTATTCTCATCTATAAAAGCACTGTTAAAAAAATAATAAAAAGTGCCTTTTACAAACAGCAAACAAAAAAAAATTAGAGAAATCTGTCTATACGTTTTCGAACCATCGAATCATTCAACAACACATTTTTTCGTTAGGCCGGCTGACGAAACTTTCGTTTCTTTGAAACGTCTCATTTTTTACAGCATATATTTACAGAGAAGGTGTATGATAAAAATACAGTTTACTAGACGAATACAAGTTTACAATATATGATAAATTGATTTACAAATATATTCTACGTAAGTAAATGCATATAAACACATTTTTCAACGCCGCACCGCTCGCTTTGTAAAAAATAAATAATTGTTGGTTAAAACGTGAGGATAATACGATACGAATGAAAACAACGCGTGAATTCCGTAGATAACACGGTGCTTGGTGGACGTGAACAATACAACGGTGTGTTTTCCTAATGAAAAAACTTTTACAGGGCTGCAAGTAGAATGTTCAAGGTGATAATCGAAAAAAATCTATTGGTCAACTAATGTATGCATTCGTATTCGAATATCCAAAAACACATAAAATACGTCTTAAGAAGCAACTATGTGACGTAAAACAATAACAATCCGCGAAAATACTACAAGATTTTGTACAATTCTTGAATTACAGCTTAAATTCTCAAAAATCCCAATTTTTCATTTTTTATGTCAAAATTCACATTCTTTTTCGCTTTTTTCATTTGCTAATTTTCCGTGTCTCTATTTATTACTGAGGAAACATGATCAGCGAGCTTATGATCCATTTATGGCATACCGACTATATGTTGTTGTGCAGTAACAAATAATATATGTGTTTGCCAATGGTTTTTTTTATTTCGTATATATATATGAAGTAAAATTATCATGTTGCATTGCTAGTAATAGTAAAAATAATTTTAGTCTCTAAACCTGCAAAGCATAACACTCAAAGTTAATAATTATTATGAATTTTAAATTTCATGTGAAAGTAGTCCGGAACTAAAATACCAGTCTTTTAAACAAAGCACATGAATCCCAGTGTTGACCCATGATACTAACATTGTTTGTAATATAAAGCTAATGATGCATTATGTATGTGAAATAAGTATCCAGATTTACTTAAAAGGTCGTATATGAATACACAGTAGAGTAGTTGATAGCATACTGGAATATAGACTAAATGTTTGTGAGTTCGATTCCAAGTATCTTCAAAGAAATTTACTAATTGTGAAATATAGCTGAAGGTCACACATATGGATATGGCAAACAACAATGTTATTTAGGTTAGACACAATTATATTTTAGTTTTGGAAATGCATGGCAAGCTGTGTCTATGTGGGCTACAAGTGGCCAATAGCTGGACAATAAGTGGCTTACCAATGGTTGGCTAATGACACGCGGTTTACTTACGGCATATCAGAAGCAGAAAGCCAGAAATGGTACGCTTGTAGTTAACTTACGGGCAACTTTTGGTTTGCCAGACATCAGCCGACAGTACATCCAGGAGTGGCCCGCTCTGGTTTTGCCATACATCTGCTGACAGTTAAATATTCGTATATGGCCCATGCGTAATCACATCATACCTCAGTCATCATTCATATTTTGTGCCTCATGAATCTGTGGGTGCATTCCACTTCTTTAATGTCTGTGGATGCTGCATGTGGTCTGCTTGTTCACAATCAGATCTGTACTTGTGGGCCAACTATATTGTGCTACTTGGGTTTTCGCAAATCATAGTGGCATGGGACACGAACAATGTGACAGGCATAGCAGCACAAAGCAAAGGAGGGGAGTGAAGCCGAGATGTCGTGAGCTTCTGTTGCAGCCGTTTACTAGTGTAAACAAACTCTCGCTGCCCGAAACTAACCCTACAATCATGCTGCACATGTACCAACCATCCACACAATTTTTCCAGCCACTACCACGTGTTCCCTACACCGATCTACCCAACAATACTGCCGAACTATCAACCCACTTTACCAAATTTTCCGTACGTAACAATGATGCCACAAATAGCAGGTATGGAAAACACAGTCAAAAGCAGAACCACAGAGCCCACCCAACCCTCACATCCGCCAGGACCATTCGCAGCAAAAACACCATCGAAGTTTCAAACGTTGCCCACGTTTGCGGGTACAGCAACAGAAGATCCAGCAGGCTTTGTGGAAGACTGTGTATCCCGTCTCTCGAGATACGGTGTCAGCCATGATGAATGGGCCAGCTGCATTGGAGCACAACTCTCTGGAGACGGACACTCTTGGTGGGTCTCACTCAACCACTATGGACTTCAGTGGGAGGAGTTTCAATGTGCATTTCATTGCAGGTTTCGAGGAGTTTTCACATCTGTACAGGCACAGAGCAGGTTGACTCTGGAAAACCAACAATCGGGTGAGTTTCTAACTGCTTTTATAACACGTAAAAACCAACATGTCGAAGGTTTCCATCCAAATTTGCCAGAATGTGAAATATTAGAATATAATTGCAGATACGGATCGGCCAGAGTTCAGAGCAGCTTTAATCCCTTTGCTAAATGGAGCACTCGAAGACCTAATGCATGTCGCAATCATTCTAAAGAGAATGTATGAAATATCCTTCCGGGATGCAAATGGAACTAAATAGGGCCACGATCCAAAATATGAAAATGTAAACAAAAACTACTCTGGCATGTCACGTAATTTTCAACCACATTCCAGTTGTAATAGTGCGCCAACGCATGGAAAAGTTGTATTATGAGAAACATATGAGAAAGTATTTGAAATTAAGCCCCGTACGCTTCTAACTGCAAGGAAATCATGACGTCAACAATATCATGCAGAAGGCACTTAAATGTTTTTATTATTATGTATCATTCATTTTGCAAGTGTGACGGAAGTCATTGTATCATTCATTTCGCAAGTATGGAGGAAGTCATTGTATTATTCATTTCGGAAGCAAGAGAGGGAGTTAGAGCAGTAATAACAAGGTAACCAAATGTAAAGATTGTGCAAGTTAATCTCATGTTATCACATCACCCCAGCAAATACTATAATTCATAATACCATCATACTAGCAAGTAAGAGCAAGGTGTACATAGCAAGCAAGTGGGTGTATATATACAACATAAGTGAGTAAGTAGCAAGCAAGGAAGCAGGAGAATATATACATAGTGAGCAGGAGGAGGATGTGTTTAACCACAAGCAAGTGAGGAGGATATAATTAGCATGTAAGTCGCAAGTAAGGAGGAGAAATATTCAAGCAAGCAAGTCGGAGGAGATTTTACATAATAAGCAAGCGAGTAGGAAATGCCACATATACATAGCGAGTTGGCGAGAGAAGGGTGAGGGCACCGGGCGACCATCAGCAAAGAACTTGGTTCCAGTGTGTCCCTACCCCATGACGGTGCATGCCATGATGATGTCAGGGAGGAGCAAGGTGTGGCAGCACTTCAGGGGAGAGATCCCGCAGGGTACCTGCACGACTTCCAGGACAAGCAAGCGAAGGGGAGGATGGTTCATTTGAAGCACCCAGTGTTGAAACACGCAGCAGGGAGTCCATAATGCCTCAAGTAAATACACACATAATGCAGCATGAGGAGCGAGAAGGAAATACGCTCGTAATTCACCAAGAGGAGCAAGGAAAATTCAGCAAGAGCAAGAAGAAAATACGCACCTAATGCATTGAGAGGAGCAAGGTGAAAACTCGCAAGAGATTCCGCAGCAGGGGCATGTGCACACGCATGTTAAGCAAGGGTCAAACATTCATGTAAGTGCAAGTGTTGTTGCAGGGTTGTTCAGCCGGGTCACACACAAAGACAGTGGGTTCAACAAGAAGACAGGGGGAGCAAGGAAGTTGATAGTGAAGGCAGTGAGTCTGGGAGCTTGCTGTGCCTTCGGTGATCACACAGGCGGAAACACCCGCCACCACCATGTCAACAATGTAGACAGCCAGAGTTGCCTAGGAGGAAGAGGCAACCACCAGCCTTACATAGTGGGGCAGGGCCACAGGAACGGCGGTACCACCTGCGGTCATGCGGTCCTGCTCACATCTGCAGCTGATACCAGTGACATCAGGCGGCCTCCAAACATTCTCTAGGGAGGGGGGCATTTGACGAGTGCCACGTAATCCAGCCCTAAGATTGTTTGTCCGGCCAAAACCTGCGCCGCCCACAGCAGGGTTGTGCACTCTACTGGTGTGGAATGTGCTCCCATTCATCGGAGCGACCAGACACCGAGCAGATGCAAGGGCATGCTGGCATACGTGCCGTCAGTGGCTGCCATAGTAATGCAAGATGCCGCGGAGCAATAGTTAGGTCAGTATATTAAACTGGGACTTTTAAGGCCTAATGAAATACATTGTTGTGTTTGTCCAATTAAAGTATGTATTATTGTTTTGTATTTATTGTTTTATCAGTTCTCTGCAAGGTAACACATATTTATTTTATTTCATTATACACCAAGTGCTTTGTCCACGTCATTTCACCAGGGCTTTATGTTGCAAGTGTGCTGATGTAATTTTTAAAGAAGTATATTTGTAGTTAATGGGTCATTAGCTTTAGTTTGGCAAGTAATGCCTTAAAGTAGTCCTGTTTCGGCATGAGTGCAAGCCACAGCGAGTCCCTGGGTCGGGCAGGAGTGTCAGTCAGCATAAAGCATCCACTGGAAGTGGCGGCCGTGTGTTAGACACTGGCGTTTTCCCAATCACGCCAGGCGAAAATCATCATTTTTCAACTGGACATGTAACTACAATAGACTTAAAGTCTCTGGAAAAAATTTTACATCTCGTCGCCTGGTAAGCCACCTCCACACCCCGATGAATCAGCATTGCCCCAGGGAGCTTAAAGTTTCACATAATTTAATTCTCGAAAGACATTTTTCTGTTTCACTGCATGGCAGATCCAAACTGTCACGGCTGCTGAGGGAGGGCTTCCGGGCGCAGCCCTCCTAATAACATCTCAGAGTGCAGACCTCTACTTATCTGCACTCAGCAAATAATACTGTGTACGAATACAGATGTTATTTCGCAGCAAATGTTTTTGAGATGGACGAGTCTCTTGTCAGGAGGGAAATGTTTTTGGAAATGTCGAGTGGCTGGGCTACAGATTATTCGTCCCTAAGTGGGTAGTACAAGTAGAGAGAGGGGGCCATAACAGTAGGGTAGCGGAGCTGCGGGAGGGAGGGGAGACTTCAGGGGCTCGCCACTTTTCAGCCAATCACATGCTGTAAATCAAAGAGAGCTGGACGCTCCCCTGCTCTCATACAAATACGGTTTCCTGGAACTTGACAAGGCTCCCAAAACTGGAACTTCGAATTCCAGTGTAAACAGAATGTGTTCTACAGTTATATACTACATGTTTTGTAAGCGTAATTTCGTGCTCTGCTCTTTTGCAATTGTCAAACACATTTCTTAACAATGAATGTATTTATTTCAAGTAGTTTTTAATTATAAATATCTTTAAAAGTCGTGTGTAATATTCTTAACAAGTGTGTTGTTAATGATGAGCCGTGAGCATCGGTCAGAAGCAGGGTTCAGGTGTTGTTCATATTGTGCTATGTAAACTTGTAAATAATGGATAATTCAGTCAGTATCATTCAAAACCTTATTACGACAAAGATTTTGAATTATGGGAATAAACTAGAGCTTATAAATTTTGTACCAGAAAGGCCACAGGTATACATAACCAAACAACAATGCCACGATGTTAAACGCAGTGGTTCGTATATGCAAAACTTCAACATTAAGTTCATATAATTTCGCGTACTGGCTATGAGGGTGTGAAGTTAGAAATGTGTTTTTTTGTTTCGTTTTTTTTTCTAGTGAAACCTAATGATCCTGCATGGAATGTCAGTTGGGTAAAAGATTTGAAACATTTGGGAGACAAAAAGATATACATCATGTTCACTGCATATAAATATTGCCATACGATTTTCAGCGATTGGTTCATTGCCAGTTAAATAGTGCTTAGAAGTTGACGAATGGATATTGTTTACAAATATATTAATTAAGACATGCCACTTTTACCCTCTAATTAAAATTTGACATACATTTTGTATGTACTGTACATAAATTAGTATTGGGTTTTTAAGATATTAGTTTTATGTTTTATTATATTTAATTTATCATCTTCATTAGTATAGTAGAATTAGTATTATTATCTAATTTCTTATCGTCTGTGTAATGTACCACACCACATGGGTATTGGTTGAAAGGTATATAACCTACACAAACTTTAAACAAACAAATAACTGTGCTAGTAATTAGATCTTAACCAGTGGCCACAGTGTGTTGACAATTACAAATCGATTGATGATACGTTTTTCTTCAAATAACTGCACTTAATGTTTATATTTAGCTGCATAAACCACACTTACATAAGCCTGCTGTATGCAAAATATTTATCACTGTGCCTATTTAAAAAATCCTACTTGTAATTATCTGAGTTAGGATCGCCACAGCCCTCCCAGTTTCAGAAATCACCAGTCACCAACCACCACTGGGTCCAAATAGCACTAAGTCTAATTCATGTCAAGTGCCCTTAACAAAGGGATGTAGTTTACCGTAATAAATATACATGTGTGAAATTTCACTTCATTATTTACTTACGTCGCAGTATGTGTGTCAGGAAACGGGCTCTTACAAAAACCTATCATTTTATTTATGGAAGTGCCTTATCTGCAAGTGTTCTGAATTTGTTTCGCATTGTATGGGTGTGTGGGAGGCCCTGACAGCCCACGTACGCGAGTGTTAAGAGTTAGGAATTTCTCTGTCAACAATGGTGTATAGTCAGCCTACCGTCTATCTCTTAACAAGCATCACTCATCTGGAGTAATTCTCAATGGGGCAGAGGTCAACATGTCATCATCATCGGCATGAGATTTTATCCGGGTGGACGGCCCACAACCCCGAGATCGAGGAAGTCGACCATCACGTTGACGTAGCCTCGTCGATGTCTGGTGCCACCAGGTGTAACCACCATCCAGACCTCACTTTCATCGCCCCTGAAAACCTATTTCCATCATTTCCACTGTCCCCACAGGCATCATTTATGACTGGCCCAAATGAGGCTAAATGCCTAACACAGATTTCCCACCTCGGCACATAAATGACTGCATCATAACACAATTACTCACAAAAATAACATTCACATCCCTACACTATACAACTTCCCAGCGGCATGTTGTATGCCATTTTTAAACCTGCAAAGCAAATCCACGAAAACGCCCCCACCAACCTCCTTCGAGTCCGTTTGTAGCTGACAACTCACTCGCAACAGGAGCATCTCCTCGGCTCCCTGCGGCGATGTCGTAACACGTAGGCATCTCTACATGGTGGCATCTTCAGGTTGTTCTTCGGCTGCTGCTGGCGGACCTGCACTCTACGGCGAGCTGTGGCGCTAACGCATGTGGAACATTCCCACGGCGGTTGTCTTCACCGCCTAGGACATTGTACAGGTGACGGGCAGGCCAACCCACTACTCTGTCTTCACTACTCACGCCTCCAATTTCGTCACTGCTATATGCATCTCGATACTGGTTGCGACCCGCTAATTGCATCCTGGTAGTCCGGTTCTGTTCCCCGACCTCTGTTTCCTCATCGTTTTACATGCTAACAGGGGGCGCTACCAGGGTGGAAAACTGTTCTCGCCCTTCCCCATCTTCCCGAGATAGTAGCAGAGCTGTTTCCAGCGCTTCCGTCCTAACTACTGAGCTTGACAGATCGATCGCATCGGACCTCCTGACGTTGGTCATCGGGCTCACCCTTTCCAGCACCTTTGTGTCGGGTGACGCCGGACCCCTTGCATCTTATTCTCCTATGTCTTCTCGAAGTGCCACACCACCTTGCGCCTTTGGAACGTCACCTGTGCTAGATGTTCTGACCTCTGCTCTAGGTGTTGGACCACTTTCTGTTTCACTTACTTCCTCCTGCTGCTCGTTCTGAGCAGGGCCATCCTGTCCGTTTTGGGGCTCCTGCACATCCTGTTCGGGGGCGCTCTCTGCTGCCGCCGAATGTCATCACAGTGGATTCTGACTGTCTTTCTACCGGTTCGTACCAAATACATTTTCGTACCTACCGGCTTAAAGACCCTTTTGTGGTCCTGTCTAATGCTGCACAAGTCCCATGCAAAAGTTTCTCCATGCCGCGGACTGCAGATGTGCGTCCATGGACACAACTTGGTGGTCTTTTCGTTTCAAGTAGCCATCTATTCGCGTATTTTTCCTGGTGTTCGATCTGTCCATGGTATCGATGCCTGAACCTCTCCTCCCATGTGCACTGGTCTCCATGTCACTACTTTCCTTCGTGTGTGGCAGTTCCGCTCGCTAGGCAGTGTGATGTTGTGTCCCAGCAGTATCTGTGCTGGTGTTCTCCAAGTTACTCCATTTGTCCTACAGCTCAGTGTGAAGAGGGCGGCAGTCAGGTGTTCGGCCGAGCTAGTATGCTGCTCACCCACACGGAGCCAGAGTTGCACCTTCAACTCCTAGTTGCACCTCTCTGTTGGGTCTGCACTGGGATTGTAAATCGCTGTCTTCAGGTGCCACACTCCCAAGCTGGTACATAAATCACACCAATGTCTGCCTATAAATTGGTACCCATTGTCCGTCAGGAGTTCCTTCAGGTAGCCCTATCTTGCGAAAAAGTCACCTTGCATGCATTTTGCAATCGGCCCCATCCTAGCACTACTTAGTGGGTATGCCCAATCCATCATGAAAAACTGTACGTGACCACTAAAATGAACCTTTTCCCGTCTACAGATTTTGGATAGGGCCCTATAATATTCAATCACACTGTTTCAAAAGGTCTCTTTGTCTGCCTAGGCTGCGGCTGTTGATTGCCATCGCTTGTACATGATTTGAACGTATTACATTTCTGACACTTCTGTACCCAATTATGTACACAATGGTTTATGCCTGGCCAAGAAAAAATTCTACTGCATTTTTCACAGTTTGTTCCATTCCAGGGTGTCCTGCTGTAATACTACTATGTGCGTGTTCGAAAACTCTCTCCCATTGTGTTTCAGGTATGTACAGTCTCCAGGTGGTATTATCACGTGGTGAGCACATCTCTACATGCCCCTCTCCTACTCTATGTCCGTCAACTTGCTCTCTCTCGCATTTCTCTCTCTTCGCCCAAGTGAACTCGCAATTTGCCTGTACTGCTACTACACCACTGTACAAATCTGCCAAAGATGTTCACATTCCATTACATTGCCTCGGTTTATAATTGCTTCCATAACTGGTTCCTGGGTGACTGGGGTAACACCTTCTCCCACTCCACGTGATCTGTTACCATTACCATAGTGTCTGGTGTTCGTGACAATGTGTCCACTAACTCATCCTCCTTGCTTGGGACGTGCTTTGTAACAAAATCGTACGCCTGTAGTAATAGTGCCCATCTCGTCAGCTTACTCTTAGCTTCCCGCATGTTATTTAGCCATGCTAGGCAACGGTTATCTGTCCTCAATGTGAATCAGAAGTATTCTAAATACGGTCTGTATTTGCGAATGTCCCAAATCACTGCAAGACATTCTCACTCATTCACGTCGCATCCACGTTCAGCACTTCACAGTTTCGCACTCATGAAATAGATGATTCGATTCTCTCCCATGTCGCTGTACTAATATAACATTGCAAAAAGTCCCTCGGTCTGTAGATACAAGTGGAGTGACGGGTCGTACCCTACCAGGGCAGGGAACGATCGAAACTTCTTTTTGATTTTCAGGAAAACTTCCTCTTGTGCGCTACCCCACACACACTGCTTCAGGGGTGACAGCAGGTCGGTGAGGGGTGTGGTGTTAACTGCAAAGTTTTCGATGTGTTCCCACAACCAGTTATTAAGGCCGAAAAATTTTCTCAGTTGTTTTCTGGTGCGTGGTACCTGCAGACACTCGATCAGTCCCAGCTATTCGGCGTTTGGCCTGTTTCCCTCTTCGTTCTCCACGTGATCAAGAAATTGGAGTTTTTTTTACCCAGATGACACTTATTAACGGCACAAGTTAATCCATTAATTTCAAGTGTTTCCAACACAAGCGAAAGGTGACGTAGGTGTTCTTCCCAGATTTAAGACCACAATATTAGATCGTCAAGACATGTGAGTGTGAATCCTCCTACCAAGTCATCGAGCACTCTCTCCATCATGCTTTGAAATGTCACAGGTCCGCATTTTAACCCAAAGGGCATGGCACAGAATTGGTATAGTCTGCAGCCTGAGGTGGTAAATACAGTCTTTTCCATGTCCTCTTGGAGTACTGGTATCTGCTGGTACCCACTTCTTAAATCGAGCGACGACATCAGCCTGGCCTTCCATAGTGAACTCAGTTCATCCTTAATGATTATGTAGGGTGGTATCGTGCTGCAGGTTACCAGATTGATGGGCTTGAAATCAACACAAAACCTCCAGGTCCGATCCTTTTTCGATGCCAGTGTTATTGAGGAATTATACCGGCTCAATGACTCCATCTGGCAACATTTCTGAAATCTGTTGCTTTATTATTCATGCCTGATGTGGTAAATAACTTCGCGGACTGCTCTTTCGTCAGCGGTATTGCATATTCGGCAACTGTTGTACTAGGCAATGCATCATGTTGTGAAAAAAAATGCTTTCTCTCATTTAATAATCACTGAAAAGCAGCTTGGTGTTCAATGGGAATTTCATGGTTGAATTCTTCCAAATTTACATCTGGTGTGTGTTCAATGTTATGGTGGTCTACATAGTATACAGTGTGTCTCTCCTTAGCCCCGAAATTAATGTAGCGCTGTGCTGTCTGAACTATTGTGTTCTGCTCCGATAAACAAGGTATGCCTAGAATTACATCTTCTGTGATTTCATCAGTTATTATTGCTGAGGTGATGGTTTCCAGATCCCTGATTTTAATTGTTACGATTGCTTGACCAACAACTGAGTTCGTGCATTGACCGTTGGCAAGATGAATCACATGTCCGGTTGAGGTTACAGTTTAAACTGTTTACAAAACATGACTGACATATGTTGTGAGATGCAGCTGTGTCAACAAGAGCATGACACAGGATACCATTGAATTGTACAATAACTCTGATAAATTTGGTACAATACCCATTGTCCTGATTTATTAGTGCCCTTTGAGACATTACCATAGGAGTGTTGTCCTGGGGAGGGGTAAAGTTCATGGCAGCTGGCTTCACCCCTAAAACCCGTTTCCCTGCTGGTCTTTACTGCTGGCCGGTGCTCGGTGGTTTTTGCTGCTGCTGTTGTAGTTGCTCCCTCGATGTGGGTTCTTTGGGCAGTCAATATGCTAGTGGCTGTTGACCCGGGCAATACCGACACAGCTACGGAGGTGGTCGCATGCTTTCCCACCGAACGAACTGTTTCGCATCGCGGTACGTGTACACATTTTGCACATTTCTGCCACCATGTCTGCGGTTTTGGAAACTGTTCACATTGTTTATCATAAGCTGTTCCTGCCTCCTGGGTTGGAAGTGCTGTCTGTTTACACATTGGCTTTCGCCGTGGTTCTCTCCGAAATCGCACTGTCCTTGGCGCACCCGTACGCCTCCCAGTTCCAGTCACAGTGCACGCAGATTTCGCTCAAGAATTAAGGCAACTCGCATGAATTTGGCTAGACCACTGTTCAATTGTGGGACAAGTGCTGGGCGGTATTTCGGCAGTGCAGTCTTCGCAATCAGTAGCAGTATTTCACGTTCGGCCAGTCTTGGGCGAAATTTCCGCACCATTTGTGTTTTCCTGTTGATAAACACAATCAGTGTCTCACCCCCTTGTTGCTCATGCAGAGTCAGTTTACTCTGAGTCTGGATATAAGTGAAAGTCCCTCCGAAGCGACATTGAAATGCATGCAGAAATTCACTCCAGGTGAGGCTGTAATGCTTTGCTTCCCTTTCCAGTTGTTTACCAATGCATCCAGGCCACTCATTTTCCGATACACCATATAGTTGCAAACACATCATACAGTCCTCGACAAAAGCTGATGTGTCTCCATTTAACTGTCCTGAGAAAGTTGGGAGTATTTGGAATCTGGTCGGAGTTGGGCAAAATTGAGAATCAGTCCTGTTGTTTACACCGGTTGTGGCTTACATTGCACTGTTGACAGTTTATTTGAATGTTCAGAAATGGTGTTGACATGGGGAATGGATTCGGTATGCTGGGTAAGACGGTGGGGAAATTTGGTGTGAACATAGTTGTAGGATTTTACGGTGGCATTTTCGGAACATAAGGTGCAATTGGTATCGGAGTCAGGGAGGTAAAAGGAAGGATAGTTGCTGGTGTTGACTGTGACTCGGGGAGAGTCATCCTGGGCGGCACCGCGGACGTGTTCTGAACATTGTGTATGGCAACAGGCATTTCTTTATCCCTGGCTGTGCAGTCTTCACACAAAATTTTCCTTCCCTGTCACTCATTGTTCTTTCTTGGTACTTGCACTGATCATGTATATTCTAAGTATATTCTGGCTGCATTTGTGACAGTGAGTGATGTAATTTTCCCTCCGAATTCCTTGTGCACCTTGTTCATCGCTCGTGTTCATCCATTGCAATTCACCCTAAAATGAGTCCTAATTATACATCACATTTTTGAGTGGCATTGGTTGTATATGGCATTGTTTATATGAAAAAACTAATCCTCTAATGGTTTGGAGTTAATTCCCATCAATGCACTCTGTATGGTAAGGGTTATTGCACTGTTTACATTTCAGAAGTAGGGTGTGCCAAACTGGACAAAGTAGGTCGTAGTACCAATTTGCTGCTTGATTGTCCGAAACATAAATTTTAAATTTTGATTCCAAAAGTTCTGACTTGTTAGTCTGTCCAATTCTGCTTTCATGGTTGTGGCCGATGCAGTTGCTCGTATTTTGTGATTAAGTCCTGTGGCAGTGGGTGCAGACACTACTGGCATGGTAACGCTGTTGCGTCACTCAGTATTCGGCCAGCCATGTTGATAAACAAGTCCGCGTGTTTGTAGAAGAGTAGACACGGTTGCACAGATGTAGGAGTATGGTCAGGAGCAGCGATGCTCGGTGCGGTGCGGGTGCAGTCACGTCACTGCAGACCTGCAAGGCATGATGTGAGGCAGGGGTCAATGCTCGACGTGTCGCACAACTGATGGGCGATGCGGGAGTGGGAACATTGATTTTTCCCCGCCTTCCCACTGTCCTTCGCCTCCTTGTCCTCCATATACACGAGTGGTGCAGGTGGAGGGGGCGGTCTTGCATCTCCTTTGTCCTGCTGAGCACCGGGGTGGCATGGCTGGTTGACATCACAGTACACCAAAGTGGCCGCTGTTCGCTGTCCTTCTTTGTCCTCCCTTCCAGCGACCACAATGGTGGCGTCTCTGTAACTTTGATGTGCTTTCTTGCCTTGTCCACATTCGTCGACTTTCCGGCATCCTGGGGCATCGCGACTGCATCCCACTTCTCCAGTTGTGCACTGATGATATTTTCTATGCCTCCTTGGCGTTTTCGTAGGTCAGGGAAAGCAGGAACTGCCAGTTATTGAATGTGGGAGTTTGCGAAATTTTCGTGGAAATTTGGAAAAATTGTAAATTTGTTTTGAAGTCAGGAAAAATTGATGTAAGAATGACACCCCTGAGTTGGGAGATATTTGATGGCAGGTGGTTGGATCGAAAGGGGTTAATTAGAGGTTGGGAAGCAGTAAGGAATTTGTTGGGATTTTCTCACCAAAATCTCTGTAGCATTGCCTGGGCGCCAGACACTGTCAGTGTGCAGTTTCAATTTTCGGTAGAGCAGTCTCCTTTCCCTGGGTCATGTGCCGATGGGCATGGTGACATCCTTCATTGACTGCTCCAGACGTGAAGAACTACCATACTTTATGAACCTATGCAGTGAGGTCTTAGGACGACTCACATGCCTATATTTAGGTAAACAAAGACATAAAACACTGTAAGATACTTGAAAACACTTTGCATAAACACTTAGAATATTTGGTGGTAAAGGTGTGTCAATACATGTTCATAACGGCAATTCACAGGTTAGGTGCCCACGGTGTTTTGCACTTGTATGTAAACAAACATAACACTTAATAACCCTGAAAAACACTGACTCTATTTTACACATGGCAGACAGTGAAAATAAATACAATAAAAATATTACTCTTTTTCCTTTTTTTACAAAGCACATTTACATGCCACTGATGCCGTCGAGGCAGTAAGGAACCATATGCTTGACGTGACTGTGTTGCACTGTAGTAGCTTCTCGGTGCATGTGAGTGGTGTATGCGGCGGACAAGGTGAACAGGCTAAGGTTAGGGAAACATGGCACATGTCAAAATATACTGTGTGCTGTGGGCTCAACACCCATGTTTTGCTCCATTAATTATAACACCCCAAGGATTGTAAATGCCCTGATTTCCAGGGTAATTATTTCTGTAGTGTATGTTTTCAAAATGCATACACATATTGTCACTGTGACTTGCTCTAATGTATGTTGATTAGTAGCTAATATGATTATATACATGGTGGGTGTAACATCACATGACTGCACAAAATGAGACTGTAAAAAGTTATATGAGGCTGCTGTGTCTATAAATGCATGACAATGGTGAACATTGGTGAATACTCATATGTGAATGAATTGTGACTGACTGCTACTAAACTTGTTTATGAAAGCTTACTGTGGTGTCACATTCGTGGATTTTCTGGAACTGGGGTGTCAGGGTCATTTTGTTCCCTTACGCCTCGTTGCCATTTCCCTGGTTGCTACTTTCTTTTTCTATATTGTTATTCAGATGCAGGTTGATTGGGCATTCGCTGTGCCAGTGATAGACCCGGCTGTCATAATAATGACACTTACTATTTGGGGGCTTGCTTTTATCCCACTTCACAATCTTGCTGTTTGCACTATTTCCCACAATATTTTCTTTGCTACTGTTTACATTTTGAGTTTTGTTTGCATGGGATCCTGAGCCAGAAATTTTGTCCCGGTTTTGTCCAAAAAACTAGCGTTTGTTGTGGTTTTGATTTTCAGAATCGAGCTGCGATTGGCACAGGTTGCACTTCGAGGATAATCGCGGCGTTCATGATTTCCCCTAAACTACCCTTTAATAATGATACCAATGCAGCACAGGATTCCTAGTGTACGGTCTCGACTACCATTTCTAGCACTTCTCGCTCTGGTAACTGTGAATGGAAATTCCGGACAAGATGCACTTTCTGTGTTATTAATGCAGTCAGCTGTTCGTTTAAGTATTGCTTTTCTAATTTTAATTTGCTCTGTGCTTGGAGTGACGTGAATGCACCTCCAAAGAGGCACTGGAAAGTGCAAAATAATTCTTCCCACTGCAAGCTGTAATGGTTTCAGTATGAGCACGTATATCCATACAGTTGTGCTCTGATGGAGCTATACCACTCATCTTCGCACACCACATAGCTTTTCAATCGCAACAAGCAGTAATTTCAAATCGCTGATAGATCGTCATTGGGTGATCCTACAAAGGTTAGCAGCTTCTCGAACTGTCACAGTGTGGTTGTACCAGTCGGTTTTGGGGGCAGTTTTTGTGATGGTTGCATCAGTTGCCTGTAGCCTAAGATTCCATCCTGCCAGTTATTTGCCATTGGTTGCATGTAATATGTCATTGGAAATGATGTGATTGTTGGCATGGATGGGTAAGGTGGTGTGACAATTGACTTGACTGTCTATAAGCTGTGTGGAAAAGTAGACACTGGAAAGTTCGCCGGTATTTGTGGCAGGTATTGAGTGGAATGCAAGAACAGGAGAGGTGCTGGGGCCAAGGTTTGCAGTTGCGGTGTGGATTGGGTGAGTGGCGTGTTTTTATTTAATTGTACCATATTCATGCTGTGGGCGTATGAGAGTTGCGGTTTGACGTCTGCTACCGCTGCACAATTCCAACACATAAACGTATTTCCCTGCACCATCTGTCTCTCACCTGTTTCTTGGCATTGCTCGTGGACCTATACTGCACATTTACGACACTTTGCCCTTTTGCTGTCATTACCTCCTTTACACTCTCTATGGTTACATGTTGGGTTTTGGCAATTCGATTCAATTAAATAATCATTCCAGTTAAAAAGAGTGTTCTGTAATTTTACATTAACACTGTGCTGTTTACATTGAAAATCCTGTTGTTTCAAAGTTGCGGTTTACCTCGCTGAGGCATTCTAAATGATACTGCAAATGTTGCATGGTACACTGAAGTGTAGGGGCCCCAGGGTCTATGCACAATAAGTTACTGAATAAAATTGACTCATTAAAATTGTGCATTTTAATATTTGACTGTTGATTAGTGCCCAAAGATTCAATTGCCTTTGTATTGGGTTGTTAACTTTCCCTTCGTATTTTCCTGGAGCTGTCTTTACACCCATGGTTGCTCACGACACAGCTAATTGCTTGGTTGGGCTTCCGATCGCATCTGCAATAGGTGGTGCCTAACTCAAAGCCATCCTGTGGGTTGGGGCATAAACATTGCAAACACAGTGGCATCGTATGCCCATGTGTGCTTGGGTATCCGTGTCAACACAAATGCAGCACAGCTGTATGGCATGGCGATGGTGGGAGGGTACGACCTTCCCCTCTCACGGCTGTCCCCTCTGTCCAGTGCTGAGTAGGTGGGGGTGGTGACTCCTCGCCCATCCAAAAATGGTCTCCTTTCTTCATGTACTGTGCTCTGCCAGTAGAATAGCTGCCCCTGGAAGGATTTGGCTATCTTTTTGCGTCACATGGTGCGTCTTCCATAGTCATCTTTCTGGCATCTAGAAGGCATCAGATAGCTGTTAGGTGCAGATTCTGCTGTTCTTGGTACTATCGTAGTCAGGTGGATATTTGGTCAGAAAATCATGATAGGAATAATTTTGGGAGCTGGAATTTTGGCAGTTTTCAGGTTCAAATTGCTGAAATTAATGAAGGAAAAATAAACCACATGGAAGGACGACATTTCACACAGTGTGGTTGAATGGCTCAGGGTTGAGGTGAGGTTATAGGGGCGGTGAACACATTATTGTTGACGATGGTTTTACCCAACTAATAACCAGGCATCACCGATTTGCAGTGATAATGTAGTTGAAGCAGGAGACTCTGGAGATATTTTGGGCACTGCATGCACTTTCCCAAGGTGTAACTTTCCCTCGGTGATTGTTGACCCTCGTCGTTATTACTTATGTGACCAAATAGTGGGCTATTCAAGGCTGGCCCACATGTCTGATGCTGAACTAGTAAAATTATCACACTCATTACTGCACTGAGGTTTAGAAATAATGCAGGCAGTTTATAAACGCTGCCATACATTAAGATTTTTACATACATCACTTTTACTGGTGAGTACACACTGAAATTACTAGTGAGTACACACTGAAATTAGCCCTGGCTGGAACCTACCAGGTTGGTTACACTGCTCACAAAAAGGCATGAAGTGTACATTGATAATTAAAAGAGTAACTTAAGCTTCCCCAGGCGATTCAAGTACTGGGAGGGAAGGGCTGGTGTCTCTGGTGGCAAATAAACACAAATGTTCCAGTAAGCTAAAGATATATTGATATACTAAGTGACTGGTTAAGAAGACGTATGCCACCGGAGTGTGTGGAGATGCGGACCATGACTTGTGGAGTCTCGAACATTACTACTTTCCTCGCGTGTCGCATGCTGCCCCCTTGGCAGAATAAGACACTCCGGGAACTACTTTTTGCCAAAACTTGCTTTAATAATTTTTAAAACAAACAACTCATGCGAAATAAATTCCACAAAATACTATAAAATATTGAATAACAGGACACAAAACCCTTGCAATAAAATGAATGTGAATTGTGATTGAACAGATTAAATGATTTACTTGCACTTTGAAAATAAAACTGCAAACAAAACAAACACTTGGATATGATTGGATTTCGGGACATCTGGGGCCCGTTTCACAAAACTACAAGTCTACAAGTTATAAGTGAAAAGACTTGTAACTCGTGAGTAGTAAAAAATGTGTGTTTCACATACCTACAAATATTTACTAGTATCTACAAGTTATTAGTAATTGCTTGTTTGGCATCTTATTCAATATAAATCAAATTTCTCATACTTTGTTTTTGTGAACCATAAACACAAATGTCTATTAGCAATTCAGAAGAATGTTAAACAAGCATAATGAACTTATGTAGCAGAGTCATCGAAGAACATTTAGGTTAAGAATGAATATATAGTTTTCTTTTTTGTGTATATATATTTGCTTCCCCAACAGCTTAAAAACCCTAGACACAATCATATTTTGTTTTCTATTTCCAGTTTACGTTATTGGGGTAAATCCATCTCACTATCGACAGACAAAAGTATTATGCAAGACAAAATAACTACAATTGTTTTACAATTGTAGTTATTTTATTTTTTGCTGAATGTAACATAAAAGATAATGTTATAGCAAAGTAGTATTGTTTCGATTCTTACTGATGTAGTGCTTTTTTTTTTCTTTTTCAAATTTGACTAAAATGTATTACCTTTTAGTTTACATCTCTTTCCCGAAATTTAAGGCCAAAAGCCATCGCACTGTCTGGAATATGTTCCCATTTCTATAATTGTTCGGGCATAGTTAACTTATCTGAAGAAGTACCAAACAAAACATCTTTAGTTTCTCTGACCTTGTTCAGTGCAGTCAATTTATTTTAATTTGATTTCGGCACTTTGTTTACTTGTAAAATAAACAAACACACTTGTAGAAAAGAACTAGTTATTACTAGTGTACCGAAACTTTTCAAGAAACACAAATTACAAGTCCTTGTAGATATTATTGCTGTTCGTAAAACGTAATTTACTGGTACTTGTTGATAACAGTACTTGTAATGTATAACTAATAACTTGTAGTAAACTTGTAGTTTTGTGAAACGGGCCCCAGAGGTCAGGAGGTTATGTCACCTGTAGAAATGTTTGATTAGGTTTTGCCAGTTTTGGGCGCCAGTGCAGAGCACAAGATTGATGCGGGGTCGTGATGGCAGATGGCTCATGTAGTATCCCTGGTGTCCCGAAGTCTTCTTCCAGCAGAAACCACTCTGTAGTAATTACGTGGAATTATTATGTTGTCCTGTAAACCTTATTGCTGGTCTATTAAGGGCTGTGGGTCTCCCCTAAGCGCTAATACACACACACATGGTGGGTTGTTACGGCCACCCAACGCCATAGCAAATACACTTAATACTTTTGATAATAGTAATAGTGAAACTGTTCAAGTGGTCAGAACGACCAGTAAATAACTCGTATGAAGAATTCAGTTGACGTGACAATTTATTTACGAACCCTTGTTTGAGGCACATACATTTAACATCTCCACTGTACCTCGGAGAGCTCTAAAACACTTCAAATGTGGCACCAGGGCCATGCAAAGCCTTATAAAGTTGGGGGGGGGGGATGAAAATAAAAATATAAAATTTGCCCCCCCCCCCCCCAACTAAAAAAATACAAATTTTGATAAAAATTAATGTTTATATTAACATATTTCATTATTAATATGTACATTGAACTATTATATACATTACATCAATACATTTCGATTATCCAGGACATTAGTAGTATAAAATATGTGACCTTGTTGACTTCTGGGAAATATCTCCGAAGTCTGCTCTTTCTGCGAGCAGAAAATATTGTTGCGAGTTCAACTTTTCTGTGCGACTCGGGTGGAAATTGAGGAATGCTTATGATTGGTTGTTCTAGTTATCCTCCTCTCTGTTTGTTCGGCGTGATCGGCGTACATGTGAATGTGGCATTATCATCTAAACGTACAACTACATAGTACATCAGTACTTACTTAATATGAAGAAATAATGGAAAGACAAATCTCACTAGGTACTCGTACACAATACTTGATACCTAAAACAAGGAAACGAACAACTGACACCGATTGAGTTTGCATTAACAGCGAGGCCGCAAAGGGCACTTGCTTAATGTACAGTACCCGTGATGCACTCTGTTGCTGGAAGTGAGTGTTATGTCAATACGGTAATGTGACATGCCACATAGACACTCTTTTAAATGTTTAAAATCAGTGAGCATTTGTATTGTTTTGATAAGGTTGTAGTACTGCAAATAACTAATTCAAAAGTCATCGATCCTATTCCATAATAAGTTTCATTTAAATAAAACTATTTCACACAATAAGCATCGTATTTATTTTCAAAAGAATGAGAAATACTTGCAAATACCTCTTTTCACACATAGTTAGTTTACCATACACACTTTCTCAATTTTTCGCCTCTTGTAGAGGATCTCACCCCCTTCAGAGATTCACGGGGGGGGGGGGGGTGCCCCCACAACCCCACTAAGCACAGCCCTGTATGGCGCAAAGCCTACATTGATATTTAGGTTGAAAAGTTACATCCTTGCCATGTACAAACAGACCGGGCCGTGGGGTGGCACATGCTCCAGGGTGAATAAAATATAAAGGGTCCCGAAAATATTAAAGTTAACAATGGCAGTTGCATGATTGGCAGAAAAAAGTTGAAGTCCCTAGAGCAGCACTCATCCACGATTTACCCCAGGAGATACAATGACATTACTGCTGAATGTCTGTGCGGGAGATGACCACCATGGCGCGAGACTCTAGCATGACGTGAAAAGTCCTGTTATTCCACAAGCCTTTATTATGTGAAATAAACATTTATGTAGCAATGGAATTATGAAGGTTACATGCCACATAAGACACTATAAAATCTACTATCAAAAACATAAAACAGAAGTAAACATCTTACATTATACCCTTCACTTTTGACATATAATTTTGCCTTGTTCTGAATTTAGTACGTATTTTCCGTATGTAATAATGTTATTCTGGGGTGGTCCCCTTTGATGCCTATTATTTTAGAGAGTTTAATTTGGGGTTACAATTACATTACAAACACACAAATCATACTCGTTAACCTAACTTTTTCCATAATTCTTATTTATCTGGCCACGTGGTCGTCCTCGTGCCTTATGGCTTTATTGTGGTTGGCATACATGACCTCACTCTACTAACCCCACTATTGGAACTACGGCCGCGATACTGGCTGCAAAATAATATTTTTTTAATTTCAACAAATTAGGTAAGGTGCACGTCTGCGCAATGTACACAACATTACATAAGAATAATTAATATGTTGCACTATCAAAAATTTGGTTTGCACATATCTTAATCAATTATACTGAAATGCGCATGACAAGAATTTTGACACAAAATCGTCTTAAAAATAACATATCACCATCCACTTACCTTATAAATTAAACAAATCACATTGACACTTAAACGGACTGGTTACATGCATACTTAATTATAAAAATATGAACAAATATCCTATATCGAAAGAACTCAAATTAGATACATGGTACGGAGTACTGGTGCACTTAAACGTATGGTGTAACACAGGCGCACAACATTTAAACACTGCCCTTTAACAACAAATAATTAAAGCCCTTCTAAAAAGAAAACATAAATATTAAATCACGCACTTCACTGATGCTTTGTACACATACACACGGAACATAGGCTGGTGCACTGATGTCTCCTTGTTTCAGTTTGGTATCTTGGCAGCTGCTGTGCCGGCGGGAAGAACGAGCTAGGGTTGACTGGTCCACGTCAACTTAAAAATAAATTGTAGGGGTATCTTTTACTGTTTTCTTGTTTATGGATCCATAGGTTTTTCATTTAATCCCTTTTGGGCACCCTACACTGCACTAGCCTGCTCTTAGCTATGTTGTGCTACACTCGTCACACTAACTGCACTGACCGCAGTACAACACACGACTGCACACTGGGTAGCGTCCGGATGTCTGCTGCGGTGCTAATGGGCATGTTGCAGGGCCAACTGTCTTAAGGGCCTGGATGCAGGCATGAATCAATGTGCACTGCACTGCCCATCAGCTTGCTACGCAAGAACGCGATCGGCGCTGGTGCACATCATGCCTGTTGCTGGGATGGAATTTGGTGCACTATGGCAGATTGTCTAAATGACACCCTGTTGGTATTTTGTTCTTAGCTGGGATATTGTTCTGTTAAAGAGCATCGATTATAATGTTATTGTTTTTGTATCAGTTCTAGGAAACTGGCAATAAAATTAATTAATAAAAAATAAAAAAAAGCCCATGTCACACTGTGAAAGTTTTGCCTTCAACTTTATTTGAAACTAATATTTGAAGACAAAATATGACCTTCGATATTTTCCTTCCAACACATGTTATCTAATAATCTGGAATGTATTTGAAAATGTGTCACACTGTCAAATTTTTTACTCGGAGAATCGAATACGAATTATTATTTCAAAATTATTTTCACAGTGAGATATTGATTTTGTTTCTCCACACAGTCTATTATAGGAAAAATGCTAAGGAATGTTGTAATTAATTTTCACTTATTTACTAACTTTAAAATGTTGTCTAGCAGAGAAGTTTCCTGCACAGTGAAATTTAATGTCTCTCGGTTCGTATTTTTATATTCAAAATTTCACTTAAATTAGCATTCATGCTCTGACAGCTTCTACATAAATTAATGATCTCATAAATTACTTCGTTTCCAGCAATTGTTCGTTATATTGAATTTCCTTGACGTCAACTTTTTCGTACACGATTTTGATTGGCTGAGACTGTCAAACATCAAAGAAATTTTAGAACCTGTCCAATCTTCAAATATGTGATGGAAACTGAATCCATCCTACTTTTTCAGACAAATATGGTGGCGTTTATCACATTTCGATTACGTTAAAACTGCCCAACTTGATTTGACCAACCTTATTTGAAGCAGTTTGACAGAAAAATTTGACAGTGTGACAGGGGCTTAAAAGAAGCAGAACTTCGTTCAGCGTGAACAGTTGTATCTGTTTATGGGTGTTCTACTCACTGTGTTACCTCAGTCATGAAGAGGCGTATTAACATGCTAATACTTAATGCTAAAAAGGAATTGGAATTATCTTTTTCATTTACAGAGAAGCTCTGGGCCAACACTTACGAGTCCCACCACTTATGCCTAAATTTAAGATAAAGCTAAGAAAACAGTTTTAAGAATTTTTTTAATTTATAGCAATGTATATCACTATTCCTGGTTATTAGATATATATATATATATATATATATATATATATATATATATATATATATATATATATATATATATATATATATATATATATATATATATATATATATATATACATACATATATAAAACTTAGAAAATCTAACACTTTTTTGTTTTAATCTCAAGACCAATAATATAACATGCTATTGTGTAAGAAGTTTAAAGGCCCTTACACAATAGAAAACTTTAGCCTTTGACATTACGTTGACAAACCACTAATACACAATGCAATATTGTAAAGTCAGAGTTCAGACAATTGAACATCGGTTCTGCGAGCTTCGTAAAAATGTGCATCTTGTTCTGTAAATAATTATATTATCCAGGAATGCATTTTACGTACTTTTCTTTAATAGACTTGAAATTTACATTAAAGGTTATTTAAAAACAAAAAAAAAAAAAAAAAACTCTTTTGTTTACTTTATTAAAATATCTCAATTCATATATTTCCTGTTCACATTATATATTTTTTGTCATTTATTTAATTTAAGACTAGCTTTGTTTAATATACCGAGATTAAAATCGCTCTACAATAAAATAACACACTTTCCACATAACCTTTGTTAGATTCTCGGCAAAATGGCTGTTTGAGTTTGACTTTTCATTTCAACTTTTCGAAATCGTAAAGTCAAGAGTGCTTGACTTTACCTTTGGCAGTTCCATTGTGTCAAGCTCCATAAGAAACAACACAGTCAAATGGTAAAGTCAAATGTTAAAGTTTTCAATTGTGTAAAGTCCTTAACGGAGCTCTTTGTGAACTTCCGAACCGCGGTTCTTTTTTCGGGAACTGGCTCTTGCGAGTTCTGATGTGCGAATCTGTTCATGAACCATTCGCCATTGTCGATTTTAAGGAAGTCTCTGGGATAGACGTGATCACTGAGTGAGTGATTCGAGCGCGATCTGTTCCGTACGTTTTGAAACGAACGAAATGATGTTCGATTCATTCGCAATGGTTCGATAGTTGTAACTAGATGGCAATGATGTGTCAGACACTGAGTCGTGAATAGTTTTTAACTCTCGTGTGTGGTATTAGTTATATTGTCGTTGTATTGCAGAGTTTATTAGTACAGCAATGTTTTGTAATCGTCTTTGGTTTTGTAACACTTTTTGCTTTTTTTCTCGGTATTAATGGGGTTTTTTCATGTACGAGCATTGTTTTGAAAATACTTTTGTTATTTTTGTTAGTGTTTTTATGTTTTGTTATGTAATTATTTATTCTAGAGTATTTTTTAATGCATTAGCCACTGTTAAATACAAAATTTCGAATGAAAGCACCATTTTCTAAGTACGTCCTCGTAATATACACCTGTATTTTTTTTAGATTTCTGCTAAAAATTAAAAAAATAAATAAAATGTTCATCCATAGGCAGCCATTATTTTAAAAGTAGTGCATACGTGACAAAATAAGCGTTTTGAATCTCGTTAAATCTTGTGTTATTACATTTTAATATTTTAATTTCCCACTCTATTCGTATTTTTTGTCTCTCGTTTATCACATGTCACTGGAACACAGCTTTTCGGTATCGGCCACGATTTTCTGTGATCTGAACCTAACCTACAGTTTCGAGTTGAAACAGCCGCGCAAAGATGGGTGTGTGTTGTTGATTCAATTCAGTTCAGAGCCCTCGAGATGTCTCGAATCTTGAGAGTCGATTGGTGTTTTGTGGTGTAATGCAGGCATAGAATCGAAGGAACCTTACGGGGTTAATTTTTCTAAACTTGTGTACACAAAAAGTGGAGGGGTAAAACACGTGTCCCCACCCCCCCCCGGTCGGTGCCACTTCACCAGCCATGTCTATGCTATTCTACGCCACTTAACGTAGCTGGGCATTAGATAACACAATCTGTGCAAGAGTTAAATTTATTATCTTTAACAAATGTCGAACTTAGAAAGGTCAGATGCTGCAAGACCTTATGATGACGCTGAGCTACATACAAGTTGACCCCGACTCAGTAGACAAGAGAGTGAATTATGATACATGGACGAACACGTTCATCAAAGTACTTCCGGTCTGACTTGCTTCCTCGCCTCGTGAACGTTACACTATAACTATGACAATCACGGCCACAGGAGAAGAAACTCGCAAATATCCCTATCCCGTTTGGAGTAAAATTTCAATTCGGAGTGAAGTAGGAGTGGACTCAGGGAGTGAGTGAGTGATGAGATTTGGGCGGCTCTTAACAGCGAGGTCTTGAGAGCCGATGAGGGTGATCGATGTGAATATGGATATGGAGCGGCGCCCCTTTATGAAGGGGCGGGGGAAACGGGAGATCCCCGAGAAAACCCGCCGACCAAAGGCATCGTCCGGCACGATTTCCCACTTGCGAAAATCCGGTAACCCGACCCCCCCCCCCCCTTTTTTTTTTTCCTAGCTCTTCCAAAGGTCGAAAGTCTAGACCCGCTTTTAAGTGGACTGGAGAATATTGACTGAAACTTAACCTAAATACACCCGCAGTGGACTGAACCAGGGTTGGATAGTAATTATCAAATCCAGTCAACACCATACTGGACTGGACTAAAAAATACTGGACGAGACGGTCGCCATATTGAACCATTGTTCACGGCATGCAGGTGTATATGGAATCAGAAGAAATTCTGAAATACTGACTTAAAAAGTGAAGCAAAAGATCTTCGTCGTTCAAGATAATTTTGACGAATCACAAACGTTAGCACTTATTATATTTAACAATTTTTTTGCGAGTCGTTTGCTGTGTGGTTCAATGTTCCTCAAACTAATGTTTGATGTAATAAACAGAAGTATAAAAAACACTGAAAATATAGAAACTTTTCTACTGCTCTCGAACGCCCTTAACACATAGGGTTACCTTTCACAATTCGCTGACAACATTGCTGTATATATGTCAGAAGTGTTGATATTTAATATATATATAAAAGCAAACAGAGTTTTTTTTTTTTTTTTTTTTTTTTTTTTTTGCTGTATAACATCTTCGTTTAAAAGACACAAGGATAACCTGGGAGCGGTTTACGAAACTAACCTAATTTGTGATTGCAAAGAACACACATCCAGGCCTTGCCCAGGATTTGAACTTGAGCATCGTACATCGTGGTCCGAACTGCGAAGCCTCCAGTAGCCAATTTAACAAAAGTGTTTATTTGATGGTAAACTACACAAAACAATCTTTCCAGTCGCGATGGATTTAAAAAAATGCATGTGGTGAAAGACACCACTTAGGCGAAGCGAATCCTATCGGTTTTGCAATAACTGAGGCCATGTGCGAAATGGCAGATTTTGAATCTAGCGGATGTTAGCAAAATACGAAATGACAAAATCAGCGCCATGTTGGTTTTGAACTTCAAAATACATATGTGAATGCTTAATTACAACTTTCATTTAAAGAAGTAAGCATTCATTAAATAAACTAGATATGTTTTAAAAAGCACGTAAGTGTTGTGCTTCATATATATACTTCGCAAAAAAATTAGTTTTTTAAAAGTCGTTATTTTATAATTTATCATTTTCTTATTTATCAACACATTAGCAGAATTCCAGTGATGATTGTAGGACTAGTGCGTCGGTTTGAAGAATTAGATTTAGATTTTTTTAAAAATCACTGTTAATGTAATAATGCATTACCGCGAGTGTTAAAGTGACTGTCGACAACGTCCGAATTGAAACTTATGAAATGACAAATTACAAAATAATTCATTTGTAATTTCGTACACGGCCTGACTCTGGAAGCTAATCATTATTCCTACTCTAAATAAAGAGAAGTAAAAAAATTAGGAAGCAGTGACATGATATTTGGGGGGGGGGGGGGTACCGAAAGCCTTCAACGTTGCACACAAAGTTTCCCTAGTGCGATTTTTTTTAACGCCTCATTTGCCAGCCATCGAACCCAGGTCCCGAAAAGCAGAACATCTGCAAACACATTTTCTTTCGGGTTCATGAGCTGTAATGGGGAAACTAATGGATCGCATGACATTGGTGTTAGTTTTTACAACAGCAAACATGAAAGATTATCATGGTTGTATTTGAAGGATCTCAAACATAATTCTTAGAAGTTCTATTTATGTTTAGTTAACTTCAGGATTTTTTTCGTATTATGTTTTATCAATCTACCAAATGTAAGTATTCTGAAGTAAATTAGCGTAGACTAGTGAAAATTAAAATCGCTGCATTAGGGCACACTCGAAACACAGCGATCACTCTTGTTCTACTCGAGTCAGGAAGAGACTTTGGACTGTTTCCCGTGGCCTCGTAACACTTTTCCGTGTGTCCAGTCGTAGTAGGCCTCCTGAACAGCTCCTTCGAATAGACGTCATTGTGAACTGCGGTGACATTCCAAGGCAGTAACATCGCGCGAATGAAATACACAATTCAAAGGTCAAACAATTGGCTCGGGCATTTCCGGGCATGTGGAAGTCACCTGAAAATCTTCCTTAATAAATTGTCATCGTGTAAGACTGTGCGGCCCTCACGGCCCCGTTACGTTAAGACCATCAATGCCATAAAAGCGCAATCCGTGTTCACACATGTTGTAGGTAGATAAACGACATTTTCGGTAAAGCATGTGTGGCTTTAGCAGACCGTTATCTTTATGTCTTTGTAGTACTTATCCGAAGCAGCTGCAGCTTAAAGATAGGATTAAACTAGTAGCTCTTTCGTTTTTTTTTTTTTTTATTTTTTGTTTTTTTTTTTTTTTTTTAGGCAATTGAAACTGGAGACTTAGAGTATCTTCTTAGGCTCTCGTAAATTAAATTTACTAAGATGATTTTAAATGGGACTGATATCTTGTACAAGAAAGTCCTTATTTCAAGTATTAATTGACGAAGTAAGTAAACTATGACAAAAAAATTTGCTGATTGACATTGCTTCCAAAGCATTTACTACTAACAAAACTTACACGACACAAAAAGTTTAATATAAATATTTATATAATTATTTTATATATTATATATATATATATATATATATATATATAATATATAAATATATATATATATAATATATATATTATATATATTATTATAGTAACCTGTTGCACTACGGAACAAAATTCACGTATTGTATAACTTTCGTTCACATTTTGATACAAATGGTATTGTTTTACGTAAGATCTTTTTAAAAATTCACCCAACATGCACACTGCAACAACCTGATTGCGACATTCCGACATACCTACAGCGCATCCCAAGCATTACTTTATATGCCATATATCGATGACTAACGCCATTAAGCTACAACAACAGTCCTGCAGTGTAACTTCCTAGCCTGGTACTGCATATTTCTCTGCTACAGAAAGTTCAAATAGTTCTCCGTCACCTCTTCCAAAAGTGTCCGTGGAGATGCAGATAGATGCCGCGCCTGTGAAGATGGATAGTGTTTATAGGTGTAGTTGGGATACAGCAGTAATTCCTGACTCCACTGTGCGGCATTGTTCAAGAGTCAAGGAATTCAGGTCGTTGGTATCGGTAGGTGAGTAAACAGAGCTTAAGGTTGAAGTAAAGAAACTGCCTATGGAGCGCTGCGCTCGACTATACAAAGTGAAGAACTCATAAAAAAAAGTAGTACAGACGCCATTAAAGTGGTCAAAAAATGCGATTTATGATGTAGTGGATGCAGTAGAATATATTATAATGTTGCAAAATATATAAATTCTTCTTTCATATACACCATAAATCACACTTTTCTAACCATTTTTATGGTGTCTGTATTCATTTTTTATGAGTTCTTCACATTGTATAGTCAGATACAGTGCTCCATAGGCAGTTGCTTTACTTCAACCTTAACGTCTCGTCGACAGTGAGGTCATTAGATACGAAGCAAGTCAGTCAGAAGAGCATGGAACGGGAAAGTAACTGACCATCTCACCACTCGCCTGGAGTGGTTTCGGAAAACCTTGGAAAACAGAAATCAGGATGGCCGGACCTTGATTCGAACCCATGACCTCCCGAATGCGAGTCCAAGCGTTTACCATTACGCCACCTCACTCGGTTGTTTGGAGCGGAGTTCGTGGGGAGAGCAGGTGAGAAATTCAAAATTGTCTCGGTTTGGATTGAAGATGACTATTGTATGAGAATAATAGCTCTTCATCACCTTCACGCCCATTGTCGATCAAAATCGGGAATTGCAGCCCATTTTATCTGCCTTGAAAGCCAAATCTCAAAACCATACTTCAGACAACCTCCCGAATCACGCAACAAATATGTGAAGAATGCGACAAAGACATTAGTTAGAAGCTATATGCCAGATATATTGTCGTAGTATAAAACCGCACGCTTGCATATGCAAGACTTGTCGACATTTCCTGCTTGTCCACGAGCAATGGTGAACACCCGCTGTGGCGGAGGAATGTATTATTTTTAATCTCTACAATCCTAGAGGCAAGCAGATAGATCTTCATCTCTATATTGACTCAAGGAACTCCACTTACATGCTTCTGTAACACAGGCAGACAGGCAGAGAGAGTGAACTTAGTTAATTGAGAGAATGTATTCACTCACTTTAAGGACTCAAGGCAATTCTGTGTCCTAGCATCTGAGAGTAGTAACTCAAACATGACCCAGCAAAGGGCAGATGGCACGTCACATAGGCTTCTCTGTATCAAAGGCAATTGTTTTCTCGATGCTTTGGAACGTGCTCAGAAAAAAAGTATATGCATCGATGGCTTGGTCCGACAGTTGGCATCTTGGCCCGACTACGAGGCGGGGATTTTGGCTGTGTAGGATCAAGGCCATTGAACCCCAAAGCCTAGATTTCAGTGTTAGTAAATTCAAAGGTATGGCAAAAGTAAGGCCACAATGCAGTAAAAGTGAATGTCCCTGGTGACTGCATACAGCGAGCAAGCAGCCTGAAAAGAGTGTAAGGTAAAAGTTTTGTCAATGATGGCTGGACACCACAAGAAAAAAAAACCTTGTTCTGACTGTATACAGATAAGTGATGTAGCTTAATATTTTAGATTGGGGTGAGCCCATTGGTGCAAACCCTTGTCCAATGTTTTATGTCCCTTAATTAATGTAAAAATATAATGTTAAAACTGTACTTGAAAAAAGTTTCTTTTTTCATATACATGTTTTGCAGAAGTAGCAGGGCAGACGAGTAATTGTTATTTTAACAGTATTAATAAAAAACCTAACTTCGACCCAGTATTAATCATGAGCAACACGATGGTAGCAAAAGTACTAATACCACCACATGTCTGCCTTGTACTGAGATGCTATTACATAAGCTACATTTGGAAACCTCGTGCTGCGAGAGTACTCTTATCCTGGAAGAAGGAAAGATGATACCTTCATTTTCATGGTTCTGTACACTGGCATCCTTCTCATTTTAACAGCGAAAAAAAAATGCTATTCTGCGCCGGTTATATCCTCCCCTAATGGAAGACAGGAAAAAAGTCCCGATGACGCTGTCTTATGCCTGGTAATCCGAGAAATGCAGCTCTCTCTCTCTCTTTTTGTATCTTTACTGGAAGGGAGATTAGCAAGGCCAAACCCTGCCATCCCACAAGTGCCAAGGAAATGTAATGTTACGCGTTCGCTGCTTCTCATTCCACGCAGGCGAGTGGAAGTGAAGGACAGCAGTTATATGATAGCGGTGGCAGCAAGACAGGAATATTTTGAATCAACAAGCGAGCGATAGGCCACTGGCCGCGCATCTGTTACAGAAAGCGAGCCGAAACGACCATTCTTTTTGAGGGTCAGTGTTTCCTTCACATGGAAAGGCGCCTATAGCTAGAGGTCAAATTTGTAATGTTAGACGAAGCGAGAATCCTATCACAATGGCCACCACCGCACACGCCAATAAACTTATCACAGCTGGCGCCTCGCTAACCCAGAGAAGCACAAATTTTCCCATTTATCGCTTATGAATGTCGTCGGCATCACCATTACCTTTCCCAGAACATCTTGGATTGCCGAGAACGTTCGAGACAGCACCTACCTCAAGTATAAACACCATATGCGGGCCTCTGAGGAGTGAGTGATTAAAAGCCGAGAGTTTGGCATCTCGTGCGACCTTAAGCTACAGTTGAACGATTCCTGAGCGACGAGGGCCGACTGCAGCGATCTGCAAGAGTGCGTCGGAGAGCTTGTGTGCAGTGAATATTGGGACTGATCTGTGGGACTGTGGACTGGATTCGTGAGTGAAAAGACATTCGGATGATGGAAATAGATAGTTTTAACTAAACTTGTGGAAATATTTGGAGCAGTTTAAGGGACATTAGTAAGAGTAAAGACTGTGATAAAGACTTCAACTGAAATTGTGATAGTAATTAAATGTTGCGGATACTCAGACTGGAAAATGACAGATATTCGACTGTTTGAAGCATTGATAATGAATATAATTATTGAATTTAGTTCTTTAATATTTATTAATACCTCTATCCCTCACGAACTCGGATACATCTCTGAGGCATTCATGCAACAGTATATTGTAGTATACCACAAGACAATCGGCCGGACCCACTAGGTAGTTAGTTCTCTCTGGTGTCTGTTCAATTCAGCAGAATGGACTTGTGCTTTGCGTTCTATGGTGTTGGAACAAACACCTTTGGTTGCAGAACGTATTTACAGACATCAATACAAGTTAGAAGTAAGTCTTCTACATCTACCACTAGGTAAACACACGTTCTGTTGGTCTCTGTATTACCACCTACCATTGACGTGTTAGTCCATATTTCACCGAATACACTTACTGTACTGTACAACTTTCATTTCTGGCCAACTGTCAGCCAATATAATGCCGAGCTGACAGTGTCCCAATAAAATGTTCCTTCCTAAGTAATATAACATTAAATCCATTCTGTTCATTCGAGTTATTTTACATTTCGAGTGCCCCTGGAGTAAAACTGAGTTGCAATGAACTTAATGAACAGTGCTGGAGACGCCGACCTCCCGTGTCATAGTCAGTTGGTGCGCCGCTGGTCTGGGGTGAGGGAGGTTCTGGTTTCGAATCCTAGGTGAAGCATGGGTGTTAGTAGAAGTTAGGTCATAAGCTAGTTTGTAAGCCGTCTCCTGATAAGCCTTCAAGCACAACACCAGGGGATGTAAATAAGTGCTTTCCCATTTCCAATAACTGCTGGAAACAAACTATTTAGTCGCCAACATGTTTAAAGAATGTGGGTGCAGTAACATTTAAGAACACTCCATAAAACTGTATTGAAATCAGGTAGCATTATACAACGTCGATAGGAATCAGAGTGTTAAAGTTTGGGGAAAGGAGATTAAAGGTTGAGAGCCAAGTCAAACTACCGACTGAAAATTCAAACGACTACACTATGTTGGTGGTGAAAGTAAATTGGCAATCCGGGAATATTTTATTAAGAGTGCACCCACTCTCAATGTAATATGGCCTATAACGCTGTTAGGAAAACGTGAAAATAAATATTCAGTGGAAGCATACTTCTGACACAGTTGGTGTATGTCACATGAAATCTGTTGTGAGTCTGTGGTTTAATTGCTTCCTTTGGTGGAATAAAGGCAAAAGTACATTTCTAACTGTCTGAGCATATCTAGAACCAATTTATTTAAATTATTTACATTTTAATCAACTCTTTTGGAAAAGAGATTTGCATTATTTTCAAGTTTAGAGCATTAGTTATTTAGGCTTCAGTCACTAGAGTAAATGAAGTTACAAAGTTCTTAAAGAGTAGAAGATTCATGGAGTAAATTTTCCATTTTAAGGAAACATAATAGGATAAAATAATTGTCTGCTGCTACAAGTCCTAAATTCTTTCTGTAATTTAGATTGTTTTTGCTGTACAATAAATTAATTAACTAAAGAGCATGACTCAAACATAATTTGGGAAGGGGGCGGGTACAAGTTCTATGTAGTACCTCATCTAAAAAACTCCATTCAGGACACTTATAATTAGAATCAAAGAACTGTGCATTGTAGGTCTCTATTGATTGGTAAAATTCGTTATGATGGCTCGTTTAACCAGGTAGTGGAGAGGCGCAACGACTAGATAGTCAATGGCAATGTTCATAAAAAAAAAAGCAGTTGTACCTGTGGGAGCCATTCTGTGTTGGAAATATTTCAGGCATTCGTATTTTGCATGGTGCTTGTATATTTTATCCCGATGTGGAAAAGCTTGCTTTCGATGATTTGAACAAAAAACGTTACGATATCATAGTTTTCGAGGAGTATAGTCTTAATTCCCATTCTGATTCGTTTATTAAAACATTATGTGGAGGTCTTTCCGTCCGCCTTACTGACGGTAATGTCGACTGGGGATTATAAGCACCCCAATAAACTACATCCGAATCACGATTGATTTCTTAACCGATGGGGGCGCGGTGTCTCAGCAGCTAGGGCACTCGCCCCTCGCCTAGGTGAACAGGGCTCGATTCCCGGTTAGGTAGCTCCCGGATTTTCACACGTGGGAATCGTGCCGGGCAATGCCGAAGGTCGGCGGGTTTTCTCGGGAATTTCCTGTATGCCCCATCTTTTTCATACCGGTGCTGCTGCATATCCACCTCGCTTCATCCTCATCGGTTTTCAAGACCTCGATATCTCCACTCCACCCTCACCCCCCCCCCCCCCCCTCATCAAAACACACCTTCCTGGCCAAGGGTTTCTGTGTCACTGATTCTGTTTCAAGGCAATGGGACGACTTGCGCAACGCTGTCGCTCTTTAAGAAATCTCCCTTGCATGTTTACATCAGGAGAATAAAATACCAAGTAGCAGCGGCGACTCAGCAACATAAGCAGTTGGCGTGCAGCAGTCGAGCTGTTGCGTGGGATATGAAACAGAGCGCAACACGGCTGAAGTTTTCCCGCTGGGTTTTTCCCTTTCAGGGTATGCGGCTGATTTCCCCAGTACCTGCCTAAGCTATGCCGATGGCTGCGTATCTGTTACAGAAAGCGAGCCGACACGATACTTTTGTTCTGCGACTCGGTGTTTCTTTCACGTGGGAAGGCGCCGATAGCTGGAGGTCAAATTTGTAATGTTAGACGAAGCGAGAATCCTACCATAAAGGATACTACCGCACACGCCAATAAACTTATCGCAGCTCGCGCCTCGCTAACCCCGAGAAGCACATATTTCCCATTTATCGCCTATGAATGTCATCGGCATCGCCATTATCTTTCCCAGAACATCTTGGATAGCCGAGAACGTTCGAGACAGCACCTACCTCAAGTATAAATACCACATGCGGGCCTTTGAGGAGTGAGTGATTAAGAGCCGAGAGTTTGGCGTCTCGTGCGATCTTAAGCTACAGTTGAGCGATTCCTGAGCGACGAGGGACGACTACAGCGATCTGCAAGAGTGCGTCGGCGAGCTTGTGTGCAGTGAAGAGTGGGACTGAATTGCGGGACTGCGGACTGGATGCGTGAGTAAAAATACTTTAGGGACGATGTAAATAGTTTCAGCTAAACATGTGGAAATAGTTGGAGGTGGAATCAGCGAGACTTGAGGCCGCACTGTACGAAGACGACGACGACATAAAGAAGGCTCTGAAAGAGATGCCGATATTTATGAGATACATCGCTTCCAGGGTTCATGCCTCAGAGTTTCGCCGCCCACCACCTAAAAGGCCTAAGTGTTGGTCATGTGAACAGCCGGGTCACCTGAGAGCCTCACAACAGCAGCAGCGATAATAGAGGCAGCGAGAGGCAGGACATTCGGAAAACTTGTGAACACCGATCTTAGGGGGCGAAGGTCTGTAACTGATAGAGGGAAGGCCCCGATGTTCTTACATGTACGGATGCAATACTGGTGATGGGGAGGCTGAATAATGTTCCTTGCCAGATGGTCGATGACACTGGGATGACCATAACAGTAGTGATACCAAACATCTTCGGGCCTTCCCGCAAGCCATCGCCCAACGGCAACATGGAAAAATGCTATTTGACTACAGTAACAGGTGAGACGACATTAGTTATCGGTAAGGGAAAAGTGATTTTGAAGCTTGGTGATCTTAGTTTAGAACACGATGTTTACATAGCAGAAATAGAGGATAAATGTATTTTGGGGCTTCATGTACTACATAGGTTGGGGTGCTGTATCGATACTCGCTTTGGTGTGCTATGGATAGGCAGTTTAGAATTAGTGGTGTCGATACCGCATGATTTGTCCTCCCCAGTTAGCTGCCTTTAGTTGGACAAGAAATAAAATATCCTTGTCCGTTTTCCTTCTGCGCAACGGTGGCCTTCCCCTACCTCAGCATGGCTGGAGGGGTGGAAAGCCATTTGTCAGCGTTCGAGTCCTTATTACAAGAGAAAAAATTTAACTCTCGGATTTTAATTTATGACGTGTTCCTCAAGTACATGTACCTAGATTTTGAACCATGCTAATTTTCTAAATCGTAGACTGAAGACTGAACAAGTGAGATTAAGTGTTAATGTCTCGATTCACTGTTTGAGTCAAAAATAGGCATACAAATGTCTTCAAGACGAGCATAAAAGTATATGCATCTGCAAGCTGTTGTAAGTAACCAGTGATTTGTCTGAGCCCAGTCTATGGCGAAGCCAACAAAGTTGCTGTGTAAAACTTGTGTATGTTTCACCGCACAGCACCACATGTGAAATCATCTACTTCAACTCATTTCTTGTGCCGTTATCTTACCTTTATGTATTGAAATGTCAGACTGGTTTTACTGTTTACTTTACCCTCTGCCAAATTCGTTTGACAGTTGATTCTGAATTTCCTGGTACAACTTTGTTTTAAACGCTGAATTGTGCTGCAACAATGTATGCGATCGCTCGTGCTTGTGCCCGCAATACGGGTGTAGAAGGCATATTTTTCTAGTAAGGGTTCATATTTAACAGAGGTTTTCTCTCACCACAGCAACTCGGTTTCTATGCCCACGCTCATTACAGAGCGAAGGCTTTGCTGCCCGATCTTTCATTTCAGATGTACTGTATTAAATTTACTTGTTAGGACACGATATCATGATATTGATATCGAAATATTACTAACTTTAGACTACCGTTACTTCCACTAAACCTATAGATGGTGACTAGCGTACGTAAAATGTTATCGCCTCTATGGGCATGGCCCTGAACTATCGCGCATTGGTTTCATAGTGATCGTTTAAATTAAGGAATTTAAGCGGTGGCCCTATAATTTTATTGGACGCGACTCTGTAGCAAAGTCCAATGCATGCCTCTGTCGTAACTTCCCATGTATCCGGTTCTCATATTTTGAGATACAGCAGCCTGAAAAAATAAGTTTCTGGTGGTTTCAGAGGGCATGAAAATAATATTTCCAATGTGATTGATGTCTTGAAAGTACCATTCTGTCATTGTTTGGAATTACTTTCTTTTCGTACGTAAATCTGCTGGGGGTATGTTAAGTATTTTCTTCAAAAGACACATTTTTTTCAAATGCGCTACAATGGATTTTAAGCCCAAGGTAGGGTACCACGTTAAAAGCACATTATTATTAGTATTATACGCAATATTATGATTTATTAAACTACAATTTATATAGTTGTTTTGAAATATTGTCCAAAATTTTTTTTCGTTATCTACTTTCACTCTAGCTATTATTTTTTAAGTGAACCTCAAAATTTAATGAATTATTACATCATTCTTGCCAAATCAAAATTAAAGGTCATTACTGTTAATTTAAAGTAATACAACTATGTATTGTACATGGTTGTATAGCTACAACCTTTTTTCGTGATCGCGTTGATAGACAGAACAATTTTTTTAACTTTCCACAGTAGTATAGAGCATACACATACCTTACAATGTCTTGTGATGCTCGCCTCACCCCGAAGCATACCTTAAAATATTTTCGTTAGTGAAGTAAAAGAATAAACTGAACATAACTGTTATTTTAAAAGATGGTCCCAAAGTTACAGTAAACAAGGAATTTTGGTATAAGTATGATTCGGGGTTTATGGGGTTCATCGCAATTCCAGAGGGATCCTTATAACCACAGTAAAGGGTTCGGAACCACATGTCCTCCATAGCCTCTATCCCAATGCACCGCATAGAGGGATCCTTATAACCACAGTAAAGGGTTCGGAACCACATGTCCTCCATAGCCTCTATCCCAATGCACCGCATTGGGTGTACCAAACTTATGTGCGACGTAGATGCCATAGAGGCAAGTTGTGCTTTGTAACTCGGGCCGCCCAACAACAGTGCCGGAGCGATTCTACAGGGTCGCGGGCTGTTGAGTGACTAACACCCTCCTTTAACTGACGTGCTCGTCATGTGCTCGTCGCGTGACTTCCCGCTAACACTAGGGCCTGCACATGTTGTTTTGTCCCTTGTCCAACTATAGTAGTATGTGGTCAACTCACTACTGCCTGCTTCTAGTGAAAGTGTCATTCCAGGCAGATGACAAGGAAAGTTTGTCAGATGTTTGGGTCTAATTGGAGCAGCAGAAAAAAATGGCATTCTCTCTGGTAAAGTCGTTGTAGCAAGGACTTATTCTGACAGTTTTCCAGTTAGAATGATACATTTGTCCGATAGTGCCATTCGTTTTGAAGAGGGGGCCATGATGGGTGTTTGCAAGCAGGTCACGCAGGTATTTCCAAATGGTCCAGAAGATTTGAAAGTAAAACAAGCGGGATGTCATTTACCAGATGTACTAGAGAAACTGTTAGTAAGAACAAAAGAAAACCTTAGCTGGCGACAGGAAAGGGCTGTATTTGAATTACAGAAGAGAAATAGAGATGCCTTCTCGGGTGGACCCAATGACCTTAGACTGACAACAAGACCTGCCACCACATTGATACAGGGGATACCAGGCCTATAAGACAGACACCAAGATGACTGCCACTAGCTTCGTATGATGCAGTTGAGGGAATTCTGAAGGAAGAAAAGGGTCTAGATGTGATAGAACGATCAGTTAGTCCATGGTCATCCCCCATAGTTCTTGTTAAGAAGAAGAATGACTCTGAGGTTTTGTGAAAATTGTCGCCAGCTTAATAATGTGACATGGAAAGACTCTTATCCACTTCCAGGGATAGACGATATATTATACAGCCTAGCAGGTTCACAATGGTTTTCTGCTTTGGACATGAAGAGTGGGTACTGGCAGTGCAAGGTTGGCCCATAGGACCAAGAGAAGGCTGCATTTGAGATCCAAGGGAAAGTAACTTGGCAGTTAAAAGTTATGCCTTTTGGGCTATGTAATGCCCCTGCCACCTTGCAACGCCTGATGGAAAAAGTTCTGCTTTATACATCTGTCAGTTTTACCTAGATGACATTGTTGTAACAGGAAAGAGATTTGAAGAGCACATATCTCGCTTAGATTCTGTATTTCAGAAAGTGGGCACTGTCAACTTGAAACTAGTTCCTGAGAAGTGTCATCTGTTCCAAAAGAAAATTAATTTCTTGTGGGATGAAGTGTCGGCCCATGGAATCGAAACAGACCCCTAGAAGGCCAATGTAATAATAATTTGGCCGACACCGACTGACAAAACTGAAGTTTAGAGTTTTCTGGGATTATGTGCGTAATACCGAAGATACGTACCTGGGTTCGCCACGATCGCCAAATCACGACATTAGCTGACAGGCGAAAAGAATGTTTTATCGAACCACTGAGTGTGAAAATGCTTTTCGTAGGCTAGAGGAAATTCTGATATATCCACCAGGCCTGGGTTTCCCGAAAAGAGAGAGAATGTGCATTTTGGACACCAATGCTAGTGACATGGGCATTTGAGCTGTGTTATCTCAGCTCCATGATGGGAAGGATATATCCCTAGAATAATTCAGTAAGGTATTGCACAAACCTGATAGAAATTATTGTGCTTCTCGCAGGGAGTTTCGGCCATGGTGAAAGCAATTTCACACTTCCACCCCTACCTTTATGGCAGACATTATTTCTAATTACTGACCCTGCTTTATTGTTCTGCCTACTAAATTACAAAAACCCCGAAGGTCAAATAATCCGGTGGATACAGCATCATCAAGAATATGACTTTGAAATACAGCACAGATCTGAACGCCATTACAACAATTCAGATGCACTGTCTAGGAGGCCATGTAAGCCATTTTGCCTTCAAGGCTCTCGAGCGAAGCCGAAGGTTGTTCACATCGATCGATTGGCACTCTACGATGGTTCGGATGTTTCAGTGTCTTTTCGGGACGAACAGACTTGAGGAGGGGGCATTGTTACGAGCTGGCTGCTTCGCATCCCGCGCGAGCGAGTGGAAGTGAAGGACAGCAGTTATATGATAGCGGCGGCAGAAAGACAAAGGATTCTTTTGAAGCAATAAGCGGCCGTGTGTTTCCTTCGGGTGAGAAGACGGCGAGAGCTGGAAGTCAAGTTTTGTAATGTTGGACTAAGCGAGCGGCTTATTATAAACGTATCATAAAGGACCCCGCCCACACGCCGATTAACTTATCGCAGCTCGCGCCTCGCTGACCTTGAGAAGTTCTTTTTTTTTTTATCACGCAGGGAACTTGTCGTCATCACCATCAACTTTCCCACAGCAACTTGGATTGCCGAGCAAGAGTTGGGCGATTCCGGAGCGGCGAGGGATGACTACAGCGACCTGCGGGAGGGCCTCGGCGATCTTGTGGTCGGACGTTCCCAAGCGGCTGCGTCAGACGCGGTGACGCGAGTCTGCCGCGCACAGCTGCCCGCGAGGGGTCAGTTTGTTAACCCCGCACTGCCGTCACTTGGCCCGCGACGCAGAATGAGTATAAAGGCTGCAGAAGCGGAACGGCTTGGCTGTTCCTTTGCCGTGAGATTATTCGCTCGCCGACTGGCCGCGCCACGTTATGGTTAAGGCCAGGGGGATGACAGTAGATACGGCTTACAATCGCATTATTTGAAGTAAGTGCCAGTGGAAACACCAACATAGACATTTTACCAATAGAATTAATGAATTTGTGGAACAGATCGGTTTTAAGTCAAAACTGTGAGTGTTTCGTATCTCGAACATATTGATTTAGCCATCATATATATTTAGGTGCTGATTTAATAACTTACGAAAACGATTAGAAATATTAATCCTTTTTTGCACTACTTGTGCAAGATTTATACTATTCTGTTGACCGCATTTGGAGGTAACGTGAATATTTAAAAGACGGGCATTTAATTATTGCCGAAAACAGCATTCGGCATCTAAATAGTGTTAGTCAAATAGGTTCTAATTAAGAGATTTTAAAACTTCTTTCTAGAACGTCTCAAGAATATGCGAGCTGTAAACATACTGTAAATGCTACCCGGCAATAGCAAAAATAAATAAATGTTTTTTTGTTAATAAGCTACTGTATTAAACATTTAACATAAAGTGATTATTAACTACTTCAATGAAGTGTGTTTATCACAAAATATTCATTAAAAACTATTGTTATGGTTTTATTATACTAGGTGATTATTTTTCGTAAAGCGTGTCTGCTGTTGGTGTTAATCAAAGCACCTACCACCTACCCACTACCCTTAAAAAAAAGGCTTTAAAATAAGAAGATCATTACAACATAGAAGTGTCAGCTCTTTCTCCTTACTTGCTCTGTGGACAGGGCCGTCCACGTGAACGCAGTGGGTGGGTGGCTGGTGGACCGGTCTGCCATAGAGGGCTGTGCGAGATCCACTTTTCAATATCGATTTGAAATAAGCAGGATTTACAATAGATCGTCGCGTCCGTCCGACACCAGCCCGTCATTCATCCGTCTGCCCTTCTCCCAGCCGAGCGATTTAAAACGAGTCTTCGTACGTCCGTGGTCAGTTCATTGCTGCAAACTAATACCAACAAAACTGTTTACTAACAGAAAAACATTCTATATAAAAAGTGTATATTTTTGGTGGTATTACGTTAGTAACTACCCTAAATGAGCGTACACGTACATAACGAAAGCTAATTTATGTTAAAAAAAATTAATATCACATAAAGCATGATTTTATTACTCTTACTATTGCAAAGAAGGAAAGCTTGTTTGCGAACATCATTATCAATTAATCTTCAGGAAATAAGTAACGTTATTTTATTTACACCAACATAAACATACATATTAAAACAAACAACAGCCAAAACAAAACATTACACACACACAACACAGCCTTCTAAATTACTCGGTATAAACGGGTCACAAAAAGTGAAAATTTAGAAGGTTGTAATTTCATCCTTCCATCCGTCAAAAGTTAAACCTTGCCAAGGTTCTGACGAACGGACGGATAGAATTAATGGCCACCTCTGATTTGCTGTTGGTCACGTGATTGACGGACGGATGACGGACGGACGTGACGAGTTGTTGTGCATCCTGCCCAAGGTTAATAATATTGGTATTGGTGTGATATTTCACTCCCAGAGAGCATTGAAAAACAATGGCGATATGTCGAAAATATCGCATATCGCCAACATTGGATTTCGCGATATGCGATATATTGCTCTGCACTGTTGGTCCATGTCGCATTTACAATTTTTCAGAAATATTGTTTTGTGATCTATATATGGCCGTACTCCCAATTCCAATGGCGATCTGGGTTAGATATATCGCAGGATCACGTCTGATTCTTGCAAGTGCGAAACTTGGAGAACAATATCGGTGGTTTTTATCAGCGTGTTCCTTTTTCCCCCCATCGACGCTCCATTTTAAAGTCTATTTCATGTCACCCTTCACCTACGGATCCCTTTGAATGTGTTAACCCCATGCCTTGTGTTGCAAATTCTGCATACGCTTAATAATGGTTTCATTAATAATAATAATAAAGGTGCTTTTTTATTATTGTTACGTGTCGCTGTTACGAGTGCTGACCTTGGCCCGCTTTGCGCGAGCTGGCGAAAGATGACACAGTAGTGATGATAACGGGGCAGTACTTCAATGGAATGTATTGAATGACAGGCGAGCGAACCGCGTATCTGTTACAAAAAACGAGCAGACACGATAATCCCTTTTGTTGTTCACGCTGCTGATACTGGTTGTATTGATTTCTGCGTTTATCAGAAGAATGCTCTGGATTACCGACCTCGTTCTCTCAGCGCGCATCGGGTGCGTTGGACCTTCCAGATAGCCAGGGCGAACGATATACTTGTGTTGAGAGGGCTCGGAGCCGAGTGGTTTATGAGGGAATGAGTAGTTGAGTTCCGAGCGATAGAAGAACGAGTGGCGAGAGAAGTGACCAGCGGAAAGTAAATTTGCGATTGCGAGTATCAAGCAGTGAAAAGTGCGGCTGGCAGGCTGGACTATTGGACTAGATGCACGTGTGAAATACATTATAATGGTGTCAACAGACAGACTGAACACGTGTAAATGATGAGTATGAGTTAATTGGTTGTAACCAGAGACGGTTAAGAAGGATGTTAGTTAGAGTTGAGGTAGACACTAAATATTGCGTTCACTGTTAAACAGAAATAGTAATAGCGGAGACAGATAATTTAATGCTGTAAATAATATATGTGTGAATAAATTAGAAATACAATTCAGTTCTTTTATATTTATTAAGACCTCCATCCCTCACGAACACAGATACGACCCTCAGACGTCCCATGTGACCTTATGAAGGTGTTCATCGTAAGTGACTTAGAAAGGAACCAAGTAAAGTGTTCGTAATCTAACAGCATCGCCGATAAACAAAACTTAAAGAACTGCTTCTATTTCCGATAAAATAGGTTTCATCTTTTTTTTTCAGTATCCCTAACCAGAAACATAGATAATTTATTATCTACCATCATCAGTCAGATGATGATGGTATTAATGATGACAGCGAATAACTGACAGTGTGGAAAAAGCGCCGGAGATTATTATTTCGATACGCACTCTGAAAAACAACTTGCGGCGATAAGGTGGTAAATATAAAACGTTTGTGTATCATTCTCTTTAACTCTATAAGGGCACCCATTCACTTGTGACTGGGGATACTGCCCAGTTAACAAATGAATTGGTAGGGACAACTTCTGGCAAGCATGCCTCCAGATTGTGATTGTCTTGTGACGTTTATTCAAACTGCTGATAAGTCAGGCCATTATTTTGCTGGTGTGTAAGACTCAAGTTCGCGATAAGAACAATAGCTGCACGCACAGAGCAAGTAATGAGACAAGAGCGGACACTTCCATGTTGTAACGATCTTCTTATTTTGAAGTCTTTTTCAGGGGTGGTGGGTGGGTGGTAGGTTCCTGGATTAATACCAACAGCAGACACGCATTACGAAAAATAATCACCTAGTTTAATAAAACAAAAATATTAGTTTTTAATTATTATTTTGTGATAAATACTCTTCACTGAAGTAGTTAATAATCGCGTCTTGTTCTATGTTTAACAAAATAGCTTATTCACAACAAGGATTTTTTTTTTTTTTGCTATTGCCGGGACACATTTACAGTACGTTTACAGCTTGCATTATTCTTGAGAACTTCTAGAACGAAGTTTTATAATTACTTAATTAGACCCTACTTGACAAACACCAGTTATTTGCTGAATGCTGTTTCCTGCAATAATTAAATATATACCTGTGCTGTTTATGTTAGCTCTGCATTTTAAATATTTACGTTACCTCCAAATCTGACCAACAGAATAGAATAAATCTTGCACAAGCAGTGTATAAAACGTATTAAATATTTCTAATCGGTTTAGTAAGTTATTAAATCAGCACCTGAAATATAATATATATGTAGGTTAAATCAGTATGATTGAGATACAAAACACATAGTGTTGACTCAAAATCAATCTGTTCCATAAAATAATTAATTCTAGTTGTAAAATGTCTATGTTGGTGTTTCCACAGGCACTTACTTCAAATAACGCGATTGTAAGCCCTATCTAGCATCACTTCTGTCTCCTCGCATATTTCTAAATCCAGGATGTGCAAGCCGTCCTTGCAGAATCTCTCAAAGATGGAGGACGCAGCAAGTCCAGTGTTGCTAATTTTGTAGTTTTCCCACAGCTGTAAAACTGGTGGTTTTTGGAAACCATCAATCGGAGGAAATCTGGAGCAGCCAGAGAAAGTTAAAATTGATTCCAGAAACTGTGCTGTTTTCTTACTGTCTCTACAGAGCATATTATTCGATGATTTTGTGCGTTTTTGTATACCACAAATTTTTCATTTTCGTAAATGTCCGCCACAATCACGTTCGAGCAGCATTTATTCATATAACTATCGTAACATTAATGTGTTTTAGGGAGAAAAAAAATTTAGCCTAGCGGTGGACTTGATTGGTGGTTAGGGGGGAGAGAGACTCAACAAAGAGAGGCCTAATTCCAGGAAAATGTATGTTATATAGCGTCGCCAATAATACAACAAACCATGAAACTTCACATGGAGTTACCTCTCACTATGTTGTAGATGTAAGTTAAGTGTCAAGGCGGGATATATAGGCTACGCAAGAAACGCAAGAACGAAACAAAGTAACACCTAACGACACAACAAAAACCACGATCGTTTATAAACAAACCGCGAAACGCATTAATGCTTTCATTTTTCCCGTCGTATACATATATCTAATGCTGATATTAACATACCCCGACCCTCCGGAAGAGGCTGTACTTCATATACGAAATGATCACACATTAAGAATATCATGACGGCATTGCCAATATCAACGCATGTGAATCAATAACACAGTGACCTTACTTACTCCTGAATAAACATTAAGTATACACAGTCACATCTGTCAATCTCAATAAATACAACTTACAATACTGCGCACTTCATCAGCATGCTTAAGTACGACGGTCGGTTTCAGCACTTATTTTACTTATTGACCTCCACTTATTTTTCCAAAGTAGCTATTAATTTTGTATTTTCAGAGACTGGTTCAAAAGGAGACACATTTCAACATGAAGTTTTACAGAGGCAATACAGCTTGTGGTTCATAAGAATTTTATGTGATTTAAAAATACATATGTGTGTATTTTTGGAATACAATTGATCAGCTATGTTCTGAACCACTTTCCCCATACAGTCAATCAATGAGACGATGAAAAGAAACGAAACATACCATTCAGTGCAGACACTTCCAGCTTAACACGGCAGTTGACGCGACAAAGAACATCCAGTCTGGTGTAGTCGGTGGCCTTTGATGTCTTTCCACGTCGTTTAGACGTGAATAAGTCTTTGAATTTGCGACCATAGTGGGAGGCAATCCAGAAAATCCGATGATAAAATCGGGGGATACAGTTTGACATTACAGCTCCGGATCTATCGTTTACATTAAAAATTTAATTACACCGCCCGATTGCCAAAGGATCAAAGAATATGATACGTTGAGTGAGGACTACGAAGCGTCATTCGAGGAAGTGGTGGAGGGGCTGGTGCAATTTTGAGTTTCGCCGCGTCTCATAACTTCCGTGTAGTATAACTTTTGAATAGGAGAAGCTACGACGCTCGTTTAAGTTTCAGTTGACAGCTCTCGTCAAGATAAATCGTTTGCGTGTATAAAAATATATGTGTAGCGTGGTTAAGGTGAAACTGTATGAGTTTAATGTAAACAATTAAGAAAACTTAACAAAATTTTGGCCTATACTCGTCAAAAAGCCAAGGTGAAATACAGATATCGTATATGGTTGGAAAGAGCATCTCAAAATCAATCCAGTGATATTAATAAAACTCCATATGATCGAGTGAAGCGGTGCAGGGAACGTAAAAAAAAAAAAAAAGTCAAGGCGTTCGAGAGCGTCAACGTAGACGTATTCACGCAAAACAAACGGCCGTGTCCCCAACACAGTAAAACCCATTTTTTTGGGACCTTCTGCACTTGCAGTGGAGCCGTGGTAGTGTGGTTAGGCTGCTCGCCTCCCACCGTGGGGGGGGGGGGGGTTGAACCAGGTTCGATTTCCTGCGGGGTCGCTCTCAGATTTTCGCGCTTGGGAATCATGCCTGAAGATACAGCTGGTCAGCGGATTTTCTTGGAGATATCCCGTTTCCCCCGCCCTTGCATTCCGGTTCTGCTCCATACTCACCTCGCTTCACCCTCATCGACTCTCGAGACCTCGATGTTAAGAGCCACCCGGACTTCTCTACTCCACTTGGCCATTAGGCATGGCAGTACCCAGAAATCTGTGGATGCCTTCCTCCTAACTCTAGGGAGTTGGTGACTCCTCTTTCTTATCCCCCACCACCCATTGTATAGTCTATTCACGGTAAAATGAGCACTTTTCAAAGTCCTCTCATTTAGAATAATAGTCAGTAAATATATTTTATTCTAGCTTTAGACGTCAACTTCAGAGTGTGGTGGAATCTGCACACTGTGTTAATTACTTACATGGCAATACATATTTAAAAAAAAAGTGGACAAAGGACAAAAATGGCTAAAGGAAAAAGTAACTAGAGCCACAAAAGTGCTCACTTTATCATGAACAGCCTATAATGAAGGACACGCTCATTTCAGCTGCATCAGAACAAGCCTCTTGTCCACTAAACAACTACATAAAGCGACCTAGTTGACGAAATTCCGATCAGTTTTCGGAGTAGGTCACAGGTTCAGTTGGCACGTCTAGGTGTAAATTACATCGTAAGATATTACGAAACGCTTCCGTATGTTACAGCGTTGATAAAGAGGACTGTGAATAAGTAATTGCTAATTATTCTGCCCGTTAACGTCTCCGCCTTAGGTCAAGTGGCTAATCTGAACATTGTTTATCTGGGACTGGAACCCGAAACTCTGTGACCCGATCACCACAGAGGTCGTCACAAGAACTCGTTCATCGCGTAGCAAGTGAGCTATAACTAAACGGAATGGTACTCAGAATTGCAGTCAAGTAGCGCATATAATGTCCCTATTTAATTCTCGCGAATTCTAACGTGAATCGATGGTGTTTAAAGTAAGTACGGCGGCAATAGAATTTTTTCTTTCGATATTTACACCTTTTTCATAATCTTATCAGCCTTGACAGCACAGTTCTCGTCTCATCGCCAAACAACGCAAAGCCATGTTTCGTCTCTTCGTGTCAACACGAATTCGCGCCGGCGGACACCCCTGGGTGTCGCAATGCGCGAGACCTGATGCAGAATACACTCCGCAAAAATTACACAAAAACCTAGGGACAGCGCCTTACATGTGTCACTTTCAGTGTGACACATCTTGAGGTGTCAGGCGGAAGGCGGACAGGGAGTGTTGGAGATTTGAACACGGTATACACGTCTAAAGGCTTTTTACGATAAAGTGAGCGCTTTTGAAATCAACCTTTGTAATACTTCACTAATCATACCTAAAGGCTGTTTACGATAAAGTGAGCTCTTTTGAAATCAACCTTAGAATATTCGACGTTAACATATGGAACTACTTTCCCTCCAACGTTACCATCTTTACTGGACGCATGTCACTCAGTGCGCTCGTTAAAGTATATGCAAGTAAGAGCAGTGACTTTTTTTCTAAAGGGGCCACGGTGGCAGAGTATTTAGACTGCTTACCTCCCACCAAGGCGAATCGGTTTCAATCCCCGGCCGGTTCACTCCAGATTTTCGCAAGTGGGAATCGTGCCGGACGATGCCTGCTGGTACGCAGGTTTCTCGAGGAACTCCCCGTTTTCCCCACCCCGCCATTCCGGCGCTGCTCCATACTCACCTCATTTCACCCCACGTCGTTTCCAAAGACCTCGGAGTTAAGAGCCGCCTAAATATCTTCCCTCTCTTTTTTCCTACAGTTGATTTCAAAAGTGCTCACTATTGTCATGAAAGCAGAATTTGTAAAAAGATCTTCGTCATGGAATATCGTCTTAATGTTTGCTATGATTTTGTGTATGGAAATTGTGTAATAATAATTTAGGAAATAATTTTCATACTTGATTTTATGTACGTCCATTTGTCACAAACATATATGGTTGAAACTGGTGTAAATGAAGTTAATTTTAAAATTATATGATACATTATTACAGTGAATTTATTACACATTATCATAGTAAATATTATGTAACAATCTTTCTTGAAGAAGATTTTCTTGCAAATTCTGCTTTCCGAAGCATTCAAAACGGAAATGGGCTTAATTTTTTTTTTTAATACAGCCAATTTTGGTGTATTATTGTTTTACATTTAAAAAGTATATTATAGTAAATTATTTTATAATGTTGCTATATATATATATATATATATATATATATATATATATATATATATATATATATATATATATATATATATATATATATATATATATATACACATATTCTTCTTTCATACACAGCACAAAACGCACTTTTCTGACAATTTTCATGGTGACTGTATTTTTTTTTTATGAGTGCTTCGTGTTGTATAGTTGGGTGCAGTACTCCATAGGCAGTTGCTTTACTTCAACCGTAAGAGGCAAGAGAAAAGTACATAGATACGGGCGTAGTTTAGTATGTGGTCTTTCATCCCATGTAATAAAACCCCAGTGTTAAAGATCTAATTTACACCGTAGTAAAGACTAGCTCTAAGTACACTTAGGGAGGTAGTCATGGCCCCGAAGTACAGGCCAAGGCTGCCCAATCCCTCTTTGTCGCGATGCACGTCGCCTGCATGATTTTCCTTCCTAGTAGGCGTAAGGGGTTAGCCCTGAGACGCAATGAAATCCCGCCCTACCTTCGGGCTGTAACTTCACTTAACACCTAGAATAAGGTAGTTTAGAAAAAAAATGAGCCGCGAGGGAGGAGATGACCCCCGCGGGTCGTCGTGACCTTGGCGGCGTCTGGAGAGCTCGACCTGCGCGATGTCGCCGCGAGCGAAGGTCAAGTTCCTGTGTTCGCGACACGCGGAGGAGGACTGCGGGCGGGTGTCCTTGGAAATGCCCTCGCACCGTGCAGCGCTGCGCACGACGCCGCCCCGTGCGAGCCCCGTGCAACCCGCGTGCGCTCTCTCGGCGCGACGACGTCTTCCTTCTGTGCTGCGCGCAACCACGTTATGCCGGAATCACACAGCCCCGACCAACACAGCACGACACGGCCAAAAACACAACCACGACACATTTCAACGTGACTAGAGCCTATTCACGGTACAATGAGCACTTTTGAAAGTCCTGCTTAAGATCTACTTGCATGTACGTTGTGCATTCTTCCGCCTTATGTAAGGTTAACATTGTCCTGGGCGTCATAACTTTATTCATGCGTCGACCAAGTGAAGATGTGAAATTATTAGAAAAGTAAGTAATTTACAAATTTGCTCATTTTTACTCTTCTATTCATAAAAAAAAAACCGAAATATTTAATTTTAGATCTCAGAAATGGCTACCTAACACTTTTTATTCGACGTTAAGATAAGGAACTACTTGTCATGCATCGTCGCCAACTTTACCGGACGCATGTCACTCATTGCGCATGTTAAAATATACGCAGCTAGGGGCAGTGACTTTTTTTTCTCAGGTTGATTTCAAAAGGGCTCACTTTATCGTGAACAGTCTTTACTTGAATTTACAGCACGACCGACACCACGCTTCCGGCATTTAACCTAACTATTTAAAGGCGCTGATAGGCTACGTTAGTTGCTAAGGCGGTGAACAAGAGGGAAATTTATAATAATTAATGGTGACAAATTGGTATCGCTAACGCATACAAAGGTAAAATAATTATTCTTATGAGTTAGATACGGTAATTTTCAATTTATTGTTAAGCTGCGTATTTATCATTGTAGGGAACGCTTGCAATACAATTTCGTTTTGCAATGTTGTACATTACGTGCGTTGTGCCGCACGACACGCACGAATAGAAATCATTTCTAATCCAAAATTGCTGGTCGTGCGACAGAATCGGTCGGGCTTACGACGATCTATCTTGTATTTCATTGGCTGTTGGCCGTCGTGTCGTGCGCGTCGGGGGTATGTGATTCCGGCATTACAGCGATCCGGTATCGAAAGAATAATATAGATTCTTTACTCATCGTTACTAGAGACACGGAAGTCTCGCGGATTCATTCCGCAACAAGCTAGACTCCACAATCCCTTGTGTATTCGAGCATCTTTATGTTGTTCTTTGGATGCTGCTCCACTTGAACTCTAGATCAGGTAGCACGTGATTCAGTCCTTGTTTTATTAGCAGGTTCGTTATTGGTTGAACGTGGTCTGGAGTGTGTCTCACAAACTATGGTCCAATAGAAGCAGATACTTCCATGTATATGAGGTTGAAGTTTAACTTGTCCTCAAATAAATCTGCGAAATTTTCGGGTCTCTACTCATGACTAGAGACCCGAAAAATTCGCGAGTGCAATGACCTGTAGGCTAGACTTCACAGTCTTATATACTCTCATACAGATATCAACTGTTTACTGGTTGAGTGTTATGGTAGTAAAAGGTTGTGGTTGGACGCACATTTTATTGCATGTTTGTTAATCGCTCATTTATCTCCAGGAGGTGCCAAACAACACGTCGACCAATTACAAAAGTAACATGTACGTACAAGTGTGTGAATTCCAACTTGTCTCGAAATGAACCCGCAAAATTCTCGGGTCTTTACTCATGACTGGTACGGGTAGAAAAATATCGATAACTCTAAAGTATCGATAAAAAAAATCAATACCTGAAGGTATCGGTTTCATAACAATTAACATAGTCTATGCGCTATTTCCTCACGCTTTTTGAATCAAACCTTTTAAATATCACTTGCTTGGTTATTTCCCTATGTCTCAAAAGCGTCTTTAACTTGTGGTAACATTAACGTATCTTTTTTCTGATCAAATCAAACATTTATTTCTATTTTACCTATAATTTACAATATTTCGTTTGTATTTAATATGAATTAAAACAGTGAGAAAATAGGTGCGTTTGTAATGCCTAGTAAGAAATAATTTATATGCAAAATATCATTAGACTGAGAGTGCACAGTTGTGTTGTCCCTTTGATGTAATTTTTGAGACTCGGATAAGCTTTTTCCGCGAGGTGGAGGAATCTCCTAGAAGCAGAACTCGAGCAGGACTTCAGAAAAGTTGGAAGTAAACGCGAAGGAACTACAAGTTAACAAAACTAATACTTCTTTGTGTCGAAATAAACGTCTGTCATAAGCACATGATTGGTTCACTCGCCGATCACGCCGAATAGACAAAAAGCGGGAAACTACAATAACCAATCATAGACCGTTTTCGTTTTCCACACGAGCCGCGCTGAAATATCTGCTAGCGGAAAAAGCAGACTTTTCGTATACTTCCCAGAAATCATTTGAATCACATATTTTATAAGACTAATCTGTTGGATTATCTACGTATATATATATGTAGGCCTAATAGTATATAATAGTTCAAGGTATGTATTTTTAGTTAAATACGTGAAAATAAACTGTAATTAATTTAATGCAGTTAGTTTGGAAATGAACCCTTGGGTTTGATTTCGACGGACTGCACTTGGGGGGGGGGGGGGGGTTTACATCGTTCCCTACCCCCATTCCATGCTAACGTGGCTATAGTCCCTGGGATCCAATATTTTCAAAAAATATAAACTTCTCTTTATACCTCCACATAACATTGCGGAGACCTTCTACATGAACAATGCCTGATTCATGTTTCAATGAATATATTTTAATTTTACCTTAAGAAAGTTCTGCCCGTAATTTTAGACATTTCAGAGTAAAATGTAATGATAGGAGTACTTACAGTAACTCTGGCAGATAAAGTAGTTATATGTTTTAACCTATTGCTGAAAACCACTGACACAGGCTTCTTTTTATGTTATAAGCATTAGAGGAAATACTGACTTGGAATAAAATATCCTTTTCTAACAGTTTCACGGCGCCATTATGATTTTCAACTATTAGGCCCATAACTATGTTAAGTTTTTACATATGGTGTGTAGGGATACACTGAGTCCAATCATTGATTTCGACTTATAGTCCATTCATGACGCTCGCTGCTTCGCCTCCTGCGTGAACACGTGGAAGTGAAGGACAGAAGTTATGTGATAGCGGCAGGTGGGCGAACCGCGTGTCAGTTACAGAAAGGGAGCCGATATGACAATATATTTGCGGCACAACGCCGCTAACGCTGGCAGTATTAATTTTAGCGTTTGTCTAAAGAATGCTCTGGATTACTGACCTCGTTCTCTCAGCGTAACTCGTGGTGAATTGAACCTTCGAGAAGGTCACGGCCAACACTATGAATATAGCGGCAGGCCTCCGGGCCGGGAGTTGAGTTGGAGTTGATGAATGAATGAGTGGCTGAGTTCCTAGCGATAGAAGACGAGCAGCGGGAGAAGTGACCAGCAGAAAGGAAGTCTGCGACTTCTGGTATTAAGCGGTGGAGTTTGCGGCTGGTAGGCTGAACTATTCGATTATATGCGTGAGTGAAAGACATGATAAATGATGGCAACAGATAGATTGAGCACGTGTTGATAATGCGTATGAGTTAATTTACTCTAACCAACAGAGACATTTAAGATGGACGATAATTAGAGTTTAAATAGACAGCAAATATTGTGCTCACTGTTAATTAGAAAGACTAAAAGTGGAGATAGATAATCCAATGCTGTAAATAATAGCTGTGTGAATAAAGTAGAAATCAAGTTTAGTTCTTTTATTTTTAAGACCTCGGGCCTTCACGAACTCAGATACACCCCTCAGGCGTCCTCACATGTAACACTGGTGTCAGAAGTGGGATGGTGGTAATTATTAATTAATCAATTGTAAATAAAATTCTAATATAGGCAAGTAGTAATTGATTTTAAAACAATTAATAAGTTGTTATAGTTGTAGGTGAAAACAATTAAGACCGTTTGTACAACAGAAGCAGTGAATGTTAACAAGGAAAATGTCTGCAGAATAGGAACCACTGTCAGTATTAATTGAGGGACTAGGTAGCCAGATGGTTAGTGTGAACGCAGGTATAAATAGCTTGAAAGAATATGTAAATAGCCAAGTTAGTATTACTAAAGATAATGTAAATGACTTTGTAAAAAGCCAAATTAGTAGTGTGAAAAATATTGTACACGACATTGTAAATACTGGCATTAGTAGTGTAAAAGAAAGTGCGAATGAAACTGTAAATAACCAAATTAGTTCAGTAATAGTAAGTGCAAACGAGAATGTAAATAGCCAGATAAGTAATAGAAGTGATTTACTAGATAATAAATAGTACACTGTAAATGAGAATGTAGACAGGAGAATAGAAGGCCGTCATTTAGTGACGTCACCCAACCATCGTTTTGGATACGGCTGACCTTGACCCATGACCTTGACCTTGATACAATTCCCATAACCTTTAATGATCTCGAATCCACAAAAATCTTGAATATCTCAACAAATATAAAAACAATATTAGTAAAAAACGTAAAAATTATTATTGGTGGCAGGTCGAACGAGTGAGAGTAAATAACCAATAAAAATAATGTTGGATGGCGAAGGGAACACAAGTAATCAACCAATGAGAAACATTGGCGAGGGTAAGTCGTCTGCAGGACATGGTGCTGAAGAAATATTTGAAAGTGTAGGTTTTTGAAAAATTTCTTAAGATAATTTTTTATAGTTTTTAAAATAATTGTTTAATTTTGTTAATTTTTGGGGTTTAATGTTTAAGGTTATGAACATTGATTCAAGGTCAAAGGTCAAGGTTAAGGTCGCTTGGATTTAATATGGTGGTCGAGTAAAATCGTAACATGGTGGCTGGTCGGCTCCAGTCCCTTATCCCCTATAAGCCAAAACATTCGAAATTTTATTTAAACTTTAATATTTTTTAGTCTATACTTTTAAAATAATTTTTAGCAGTATTAATTTTTTTATAGAAATTTTGAAACAATTAAGGTTTTTGGGGGGAGGGGGGTTCAAGGTGACCAAACGTCATAGGCACGAGGTCAGCATCATAGGTCAATGTCAAGGTCACCGATATCCAACATGGGATTCATAGTAAGTAACATAATATGATAGCTGACTTTTATGAATTTATTCAATTTTCACAATTTTTTCTAGAGTTTGTTTTCAGGGTTATTGGGGTCATGATCACTGGCATCCGACATGGTGGTCGGAGTCATCAATTAAATTTTTTCCTGTATTTATTAACTTTTTTCGATTTTTCATTGTTTATGTGGTATTTATGTACCTATTTGGTTTCAAGGCCACCCAAGGTCAAGGTCCTAGGTTAAGGTCATCAACATCTAATATCGCTGACGAGATGGATACTGGCCGACCTGGCGAGGGCTAGTCGTGTCGGGAGCTTAGTCGATCCACCTGTCATCGAACCGCGGACCTCCTACATGTATATCTTTAAATAATTTTGTTGAATTTTTTAATTGTTCAAAATTATTTAATTTTTTTTATATATTTTGGAATTTTTTAAAATTTCTTTTGGGTTTAAGGTCATACAAGGCTACGGGCATGCAGTCAAGGTCAAGGGCAAGATCAACCACATCCAAAATGACAGTTGGGTGACGTCACTTCATGACGGTCGGCCGGCACCTGGCGCCTATGCTCGGTGCCAGTTTTGTCCCTTTTAAGATACATTGTTCTCAACTTGCCGTTTATATTCTACTTATTTCCCTGATTGTGTTTCGCCATGGTTCTTGTTCTCTGTTGCAATTCTTTTAACATTTTTTGGAAGCATTTTTATTTGTTGTCGAAGTTCAACGACTGCTGTCGTCTACAACTAATTCTGCAATAAAATAATACATTGAAAATATTACAAATACAGTATTGCTGAAAGGAAAGTTTGTTGGCAACTATCTAGGTTAACAAAAATACAAAAAGGATTTGCATCCAGTCAATAAAAATTAAGTAAGAAACTTAGGAACAATGTTGCATCCATAAATACTTTTATTTTGGGGAAAAAATGGGAATTTATGTGTAAACCATTTCCCATTTACGGGGACATCCCATGTAGCAACAGTCAGTTGGCCCACTTCTGCAAATCTGCTTGTACACGAGCGGCTCACGTAAGGTTTCCATTATCAGTTAGCAATCAGTCAACCACTGTAATGCACTCGCAGATGCTTGCGGCCCACATGATACCTCTTGCAGTTGGCCACATCTGCGCCGCTGTTTCAGATAACGTCCATGCAGCAAAATACAATCTGCGTAACCAACTGCACCTCCAAACAAGGCATCACCATCAGTGGGACTAGGGTCGTAGCCTGGATTTTATTTCGGGGGTTGTTCTTAACTGCTACCCCAATTAAAGGGGGGGGGGTCCCGGGGTTCTCCCCCGGGAAAATTTGGATTTAAAAGTACAAAATGGTGCTATTTAAGTGGTTTTAGAATCTAAATATTGAATATACAGCTGGCAGACGTCGTAATATGTTTGAAAATCAACTTTCTAAAACTCTTGGAAGTATTTAGTGGAGGGGAAGGGGCACGGATCCCGGTGTCCCCCTTAATCACATTATACACAAGATTTGACTGTTGAACATTAAAGCAAAATACCTGTCCAAATACGTACCTAAGAATCAAACACTTTCGTTCAATCGTATAACTAATAAAAATATACACAAAATGAGTTCCTTGAACATTAAATTCTAAACACCCAATAATAAAAAATATTAAAGCTATGTATTACATTACCAAATACTTAAAAGGTGCATCAGTATCGACGATAAAAATATTGTATGTACATGTATAAGTAATGACACCTCATAGAACTTTTACAATAACATTCTCCTGTTCGGTTTCCTGACCATGACGTCTTCAACGTCATCAGCCGTGAAAGGCAATGGATAGTGAATTGACATGAGTGCCAGGCCAGTTATTCGTTAACTGTACATAGAGTTTCTTAAATATTTCTAGATCCTATTCAATGAGGACAATGACCTCTTGACCTCAGCTGTTGATACAGGTAAAGCTGCCAGGACACACAACATATGGTGTATGGTTGGGAAGAAATGTTTACTACATGCATCCAAAATTGACATAATCCCAATTGGCATGTTAGATTTTTTGCCTTTCCACTTCTCACACCACAAAATACATTCCGCTTCAACCGCGGCCTGAGAAGTTTGCTCTTCAAAGTAGAGGCTTAGTTTTTTGAGCTCCTCGCACAATTTTCGTGTGCTTGTTTGGGTAACAGAATCTACAGCGCTGAGACAATGACGTTATGTCGACAAAATCGCTGTTGAAGACTGACAAATCCACCTACACAAAGCAGAAAAATAGATCTGAGATAGTACAGTTCAACAGATTTGTGGGGATGATTATTCCTCATGGTCTGCTTCTTAGCCTGTCAAGGTACTTCAATAACAGTTCCAAACAAGTTATCTGCTGTAGTTACAGACTTTAGGAATATCTCAGCAAATTGTTTATGGTCATCATTGACTTTGGAACATTTTCAGGATGTTTTCACAGTAAGATATTGATGAAGCGAGATCATGCTGTGGGTTCTGCAGCAAATATGAAGACAATGGAAGAATGAGGCTAAATAAATACTCGCAAACAAAGAGTGCTAGATCACTATAAATGTTACCATGATAATTTTTCCAATTCAGTTCAATATTTCAGTGGGTGCAGGGGGGGGGGGGGGCTTCCTGGCGTCGGGGGTCATGTGTGGCAGCAGTGGCCCACTGGCTTTCTGCATCTGGCCTGCCGTAAGTAAATCACATGTCGTCAGCCAACTGTTGGCAAGCCACTTGTGGCCCAGCTATTGGCGACTTGTGGCCCACACGCAAGTAGGTTACCATGTAATTTCAAAGTCAAAAAATAAGTATGTAAAACTGCTTCCCTAGTTATAACTTTGAGTTTCAGCTGCATCCTTGCACGCTGGTTGCAGTGGAGTTACGCGCGTGTGTGTTATGGAGTGGATGGGCGGTGTGTTTACAGAAGAAGCTGGCGACGCCGTGGAGAGAGCTGCTGCGTTGCCGCGGTCTGTGGGCGTGCGCCATCATGCACCTGGGCGTCGGCTGGGTCTTCTACATACTGCTCACCTGCCTGCCCACGTACATGCTCAACGTGCTCCAGTACAACATCCAAGACGTGAGCACCTCCCACCCTCCACCTAGCTGTTTCAAACCATATATATATATAATATATATATATATATATATATATATATATATATATATATATATATATATATAGAACGCTACTTTCTCGAAGAATACTGCCAAGTTAAAACATTTCCAAAATTTCTTCATATTTTATAAATATTTACATATGTGCATCAGAGGTAAAGGGCGCTATGTGACAAATGTGGAACATTAAAAGAGTGCTTTTTACCTCAACACCTTGATGGCACATAGTGCCTGAACTTTTCTACTGGTTAATTCTCCTATTAGTCTGTGTAGGAGATAGTGCTTTGCAACCCCGGAAAAGAGCATGAAAATACAATACTACAATGTCAAAACCTCGGTTTTGTAAAATATACATAGTGCCCTTTACCTCCAATGCGCGCGCGCACACACACATACATATATACATATCAATATATAATTGTCATTTGGTGCTCCGCCGATCTGGGGTGCAGAAGGTTCTGGGTTCGAATCCCGGGTAAGGCATGGGTGTTAATTTAAGTTAGGTTATAGATTAGTCTGTAAGCCGTCCCCTGCTAAGCTTTGAAGCATAAAACCGGGGGACGTTGAAAAAGCCCTTTACAATACAATTAAAAATAAAAATTGCCATGGCGTCTCAACGTGGTGGGGCCACGGTGGCTGGGCAGTTAGCCCGTCCGCCTCTCACCAAGGTGAACCGGATTCAATCCCCGGCCGGGCCCCCCCCCCCCTCCTGCATTTTCGCAAGCGAGAATCGTTCCAGATGATGACGCTGGTTAGCGGGTTTTTTCTCGGAGCCCTCCCATTTTTCCCCGCTCTTGCATTCCGGCGCTGCTCTCGTTCTCGCCTCGTTTTGCCCTCGTCGGCTCTCAAGATCTCGTTAAGAGCCGCCTAAAATCTCGCAACTCAATTCTTGACGTGCTGGTATTCCTTCAGAAATTTCGCGTAGAATGTTTTTCGTTTGAAGCAGTTTCTATAATTTAGCAATTTCCCTTACTCCGCGGTATAGAAATAAAATTCTCAACGTAAAATTTTAAGACGAACAGCATAAAGTAGACTTTCAAATATTGATACGTCCCTCCCTGCCTTTCACAATCACCAAACAACACATAATATAATCAAGTACAAGAATTTCAAATAACTCGTAAAATAAACATTTCTTTAGTCAGAAAATTTTAATAACAACTCAAACGGAAATTATGACACTAAAACGAGGTATTTCTGAATGAGATAGGTAGTCGAGCATTAGGGCCCCGCCTGGCTGTAGATACGTATTTTGCGCGTCCGAACCGTAGAAGAGTGGTAGAGGCTAGAATACCCTAGGTACAAACATCGAATATCTGGTCGCCTTTACACGCATGGTACTGATCTGGCTTGTAGTCCTTCTATCGCCGACTTACCTCACAGGAGTTTCGGAAACGACCCTATCATTAGAAAGGCATGATAACAAAGACAAATATGTGATGCATGTACCTACAGGTGTTGCAATGTGGCATGTCAATACTTAGGGGAACATTCCTCACATCTGGAGGATGAGATATTGTTATATGATCTTATATGATCATAGGGTCGCAAACGCTTCGTTTCTTTACTAAAGCCCGTAATACATAACGTACAGTGTTATGACCCGCGGGCCGGATCACGCTACTGTGGAATGCCATCGTAGTATTCATTTGCGTGATGTACGGCACCTCACACCACTACACTTCGCCTAGAACAGTAGGAACTGCACAGAAATGATTTACGCATGTGTGAAATCGTATCATTGGCACTAAGGAACAGTTCGAAATACCTTCCATCAGCACGAACACATGCATCAAGTTGCCGTTGCATGGACTCACGGATGCGTTAACGAATCCCTGGGGCATTTCTGATAGTTTCGCAGCCCGCCGTAATACGGTTACGAAGGCTGTCCACATCGTCCACTGGGGTTGCATACACAATGCCTTTAAACGTCCCCACTAATAAAAGGCTAGTGGATTCAAATCAGGGCTCCTCGCGGGGCAGGTACGGGGCTTCCAATTACAGCTGCGATGGCATTCCACAGTAAGATGATCTAGCCCACGGGCCATATACTGTACAGTATGTATTACGGGTTATAGTGAAAAAACGAAGCATTTACGGACCTGTGTTAATATAACATTTGTTTATTTATTTAATATAGAATCGGTTACTGCAAATGCAATTGACTAAAAATATTTTGCAAAAAAATTTCACGAATATTTAACTACTGTTGCTAACACTTAAATATATCGATGAATAAGGTTTGCCTTAAGTACGGTTAGTTCTACTCATGTTATGAACAAAAAGAGATCTCTTATGGGAGAGTTCGGTGTATGGAAAAATTTCCACCTCTAGGTGCGCTGTGTTCCAAAGAGGTATCTTATAATTACAATTTTAAGCTATTTGAATAATGAAAGAGAAAAATTTTACTTACTAGAGAAGTTATTTTATATTTGATTTATGATTATTGCAACCATCCTGTTTTTTTTAACGTAGAAAATAGAGAGAATCCGGTACGCATGCAACACTAGCGCTTTCCTAGTGGCAAAAAATTTCAGTTGCCAAACTAGGAGCACTGAGCTTCCCAATCTGAATAGGATGGACCTAACCTTGAGCATTAAAACGAGTGTTTAAGCAAATCGCTTGCGTTTACAGGCAACTTTCACCGAAAGAAAAAAATACTGCCTTCCCCTGAAGTTGAAGCAGGTCGGCTGATTGCTACCGGCTGGAGCGAGCCACTGCAAACAGCAGCTGGTTACTCACTGGTTCAATTTCACAATGACCCTTTGTATATGAAAGGTCACGCGTGGCTCCAGAACGCAAGTTTTAATGACTTTGGTTGAGAACAAGACCGACAAACTTATCACAAATACCATACAACACAATGAGAGACGCTGGTAGTTTAGGTCGTCCGTAAGAAATTAAGTCTGTTAAAGGTCAATTATTTTTTTGTAGATTTTGAGGGTATTTTTTGGTGTCGTGATATGCTGTCGATTATAACGTGATAAAAATACCAAATAATTTAAAAACATCAACCTTTTTTTTTTTAAACGTAAAGATGAGAATTTTAACATTGAACATTGGTTCCAGCAAATTATAAAACGAAACAGAAACGTTTATTTCAGCTAAAGTTTTTATTAACAATCACAGGAGTCACATGAGGCGCACGATGTAAATTCTTTTAAATTCTACGTTTTGTTCACCTGTGGTACTGGTTCGACACTTGGCTATTCTTAACGTTAATTTCTATCTCAAATATTAAAATTGAAATACGGATGAACCGCATAAAAAATTTACAAAAACCTGTCTTGGCATTCTAATAACAACCAATTATTTTGATACTTAGTTCAAAACAATAATTTTCTTCAGTTTTCTTATTTGCACGAAAAAATATATAAATTAAAACAACGGCAACTAGTTTTATTCGTTTTCGGAAAATAATTCCCCTTCGCTGTCATACTATTTTCAGACCATAATTTCATATCCCAACGAAAAAGGAAGTAATATTAAATATTTAAAAAAATATGATTTACGTTTTCCCCTCCCATTTTATTTCAGGCACTGCGAATGTAACTTAAAATCGCTAACACAGTAGTAATGACTGAATTAGTGGTGGATCTGCCACAGGAGGGTTCAGACTAGTCGGTCGTAGCGGTAGTAACAGCAGGAGCAGTGAGTGTGCCACGCGACGAACCGGTGACTGGGAAAAGTCAAGGCGGCTTTGTCAGAGAATACTGTTTGCTTCCCCCCCCCCCCCCCAAAAAAAAAAAACTTTTATTCGCCCATGTCAATGTTTTATGAAAAATGAAATTGTAAGTTTAAATTTCAGAAAAAAGTATTTTAAACTTTAAAATTGGCAATTTACTTGACGTGTCAGTATTCCTTATGAACTGTCACGTAGAACCATTTGAAACTGAAACGGTTATCTTTAGCACCGGTGCACTCGGAAAGAATTTCTTCGACATTGATTCCCCGTTTGAACTTCGTGACTGTGGGCTTGGAAGGCCGGGACGGACAGTTCATGAGTACGGGTAGCGAAATTTCGCGAAAAGATTTCACGACAAGTCGTACTCCAAATCACTGTAGGGTAATTTGCGTATCTCGATTGGCTGAATTACTTTTGAACACACATTAACTGTCTGTATACGAATCACGTAGGTACATTACGGATGTTGCCGAATTCTGAGTGGCCCGGTTAAATGTAAAAACGCCTCCTCAAGTAGGCAGCAATCAATGGCAGTAAACAAATTGCTTTTGGGAGCTTATAGTATTGAAGTAGAGCATAGATTCATATTTTTTCGCGAAAAATCACTAGCTCTTTCCATGAGTTAGGCGAGGTGGTTGCTGCACTATGAAGAAGGGTGGGTATTTCCCTCGACTAGCATAGCATAGATGGCGCAGTTATAACATGGCGAGATGCCAAGAGAAACTGTTTCGCAGTGGTACTTTGCTGTGTGTTAATGCACTTGAGCTCTAGACACACTAAAGCTGTTCCAGAGGAGGTTTGTTGTGGATGGGTGGTTTAACCTCATTCTCGCTGCACTCCCCCAAGAATCGTTGCGCTCCACTGTGGGTAGGCAGGGTCCTTAATAAACATGTACGTCATGACCTGCCGCTGGCGAGCGAAGCGCCGTGATTTGGTTCGCACTGCGTTGTTGAGAGAATTGAGAGAAAGGCCGACATTCGCTCGCTCACCACTTGCCTCATCGCCTCTACGTGGAAGGAAGGTGTAATTGTGGTGTAGTGGTTAGACTACTCGCCTCCCACCAAGGCGAACTGGGTTCGATTCCCGACGGAGTCGCTCCCGGACTTTCGCATGTGGGAGTCGTGCCTGACGATGCTGCTGGTCGGTGGGTTTTCTCGGGGATCTTCCGTTTTCTTAGCCCTCTCATTCCAACGCTTTTCCATACTCACCTCAATCGCCCTCCCTTAAGACCTCGCTGTTACGAGTGGAATGGATCCTCACGTTTTTTGTGAAACAGTTGTTTGCGCGAAAACGTGTATCTTGGTAAATAGATGTTCTGCAAATACGTATTCTTGTCAGAAAAGATATTTTAAAAAATTATCCAAGCCCCTACATTTTTACTTTTGACATGTTAAGTGTATTCTCGGAGAGAAAAATAGTGAAAATGGCCTAATATCGCATTTTTAAAGCTTGCATATGCAGTTTCCTTAAGCGGCAAGGGGAAACTACAAAGATGCAAGCGTAGTTTAATTTGTGGCCTTTCATGGCGTGTAATAAAGTTCCACTGTTACAGATCTAATATACACAGAACAGCGTCACGTCGGAAACACTGAACGCCTTGCGAGTAGGAGCGATGAGGCACTAGGCGTGCGTGTTAATGTGGCCCGTATCGCTCCCTCGCTTCTTGACCTTGCCCGCCCGCGCAAATCTCTTCACTCAATCACTCAAACGTGCAAAAAATAACTCCAAGTAGGCCGTTGTTGCAGGCCGTTCAACAGAAATGGCGGGCGGTGTTTAGGCGTTATCGGTGCGAGAGAGGCCAGCGACAACAACCCACCAGGCGGCGCGGTAGTTGCGTAACCAGTTTATCTGCACCCTGCCTGCTAGCAGCACGTTTCCCGCACACGTGACGGCCAGATCGTTGCTGCTGCTGCTGCATCGCCCGGAGGCCTTGGACCACAGCCCTACCCTCGACAACTCTCTCTGGATGCCATCTGAGTAGTTGACCCGGGGGGTGGGGTTCAGCTGCACTTTTGATTAATCGGATTAACCCTTTTATATGAAATTGATTGAAAGGGTTAATCCGTAATCCGATTTTAATCCGATGGGATTAATTCTTAATCCAATAAAATCGGGTGTGTTTGATCAAATTTATTTGATTTTTTTTGTGTATGGGTATACTTTATTATCTTTCTTTCTTTTTGGATGTGGGTAGGGGGTAGCAGGAGCTCTGTACGAAGTTGACGGTGTGGTGTCCACAGGCGACTGACCAGAGTGGTGGGTTTCAATGTATTATATAGGTGTTGGGTTGAGTGCAATAGTGGGCTAAGAGTAAATTTTATTATTTTTTCTAATTTTGACGTGTTTGTGGGGATATCTGCGGTGGATAGGCGATTTTTACGAATATATTTAACACGCGAGAAAATTCAGAGTGTTCTATGTATATGAATAAATTACACTCATCGAATCGCATATTTCAAACGACTACATGAATAATAAGTTCAATTACGTGAGTCTTAAACATAGCGTGAGTCTCGAGCTTAGAAATATAATTATACAACAGAGAATTTTAACTATGTGAATAACATCTTATGTCGACAAGTGGGAACTCACTATAAACGAAATCCAGCTAGCCAGTATGAAGTTACACAAGGCAGAGTCTTTAAACGAAATAAGTAATCAGTTCTATGTATGAATGAATAACACGAGAGACAAGTATAATGAACAACTGTGTTTTACTGTCTTTAAACGTAATCCAGCTAGTCAGTCTTCCTAAATACATCAACAAGTTTACACGCACACATTGCACGATTCAGCCTGGTGAATAATATCTTATGGAAAAAAAACTCTGAATACAATTTAAACCAGACACAATCATGTACCTGAAATTATATTAAAATAAGTCCGTTCGATGTATGAATGAGCAGCACTTATGTCGAGCTGTGAGTAGATATGTGTAGCGCGACCGATAGGCAACTGTGTTTAAATTACGCTAAAAACTCGTAAATGAAGGGGAAAAAATTTAATGTTTATGAAATTCACTGCACTTGTTAATACAAACTGTATTTTTAAACTGCTAGGAATTTTTGTGGTCCAAGGTCAGGAAAACACATAATGAATTAGCTCCCCGAACTCGCACCTCCATCCCCCTCGGAGATCATTTGATAAATGAGTAGATGCTATGACATACACCTGCTTATATATGTGGTGATTGAGGGCGAGTAGACATTTATGACTGACAGAAAATCTACCAAGCTACTATTAATGTTTTGATTCATCCTAGGAGTACATGAGTCAATAAAAGTTAATTATAAAAAAAATCATGGACATACTACAAATGTTTTCCAGCACATCTGGTAAATAGAGTGCACTTGTTAACACAAACTGTATTTTTAGACTGCTAGGAATTTTCGTAGACCATGCTCAGAAACGTGATTTGAAAATCTTATCCCAATATTGACTTAACACACAAAAATTTATATCTTCCCTATAAAATATTTTTTAATTAAAATGTAAATCGTGGCTATCACAAGAGATGAAGGTAGGTCAGACTCTTGCAAATTTATGGGAAATATACTGGCATTTTTTAATAACTTGAGTTGAAATTTATTTATTCAAAAACTAGTTTATATATAGTTAATTATGTTGGTCTTCTTCTCCAGACATCATCGCATTGTATCTTGAAGAGCTGTAATTTGTGTATATGTAAAATGAAATATTTAAAATGTTTGCTGGAGTGTGGTGCAAACGTAAACGTTTCACATGGAAAAACTTTCTTGTAGGCAAGGAGGGTCAGAGGTCTTTGCTACCTGCCTCTGTAAATGTATTCGGGGCTCCCTTTCAATATGTTCCCCTGGGATGTCACACAAGTTAGCCAGTGTCTCCTACTCCAACTTTGAATTTAAACAGCCAGAGTGGACAATGACTTCTAACCTGCTGCCTCATTCCTTTGTAAAACATCATTCATTCAGCTATGTTTTATTTTCTACACAATTTTTTTTCAATTGCACCTCAGCCCTTCAAAGATAGTTTTTAATCAAGTTTTTATTTAAATCATTGTGAGTTTTAAGTTAAGATATTTGCATCTTCTTCATGAAAGCAAGCAAAAAGTTAATACTTTTGTATTATAATATGAGTCATCAGCTTACCAATACTGTTAGACAGCCACTCAATTCTCTTTACTACCATTAAACCATCACTCATTATACACAATACATTATTAAAAAAAGCTAATAACATGGGGAATACAAAAAATGAATACAATATCACACACTATTCTTTTTATCGTTTTATTTCACAATATTATTTTCAAAAAATCTATCTTTAAATATAGGTATTTACAAAATCACACAAAAAGATTGAATTTACGAGAAACATCTACACACATTAAAAGTCATCTTTCAATAACAATTTTATACAAATACCCACAAAACAATGTTGCACATTCTTTAAAACAATCATCTTATAACTAAATTATCAAAAAAATTACAAAAACAAATGATTTTAACAAAACACAATAATTGATCAATAACATTTTTAGCAACAATGATCTTACAAACTACAAGACAGTTCATCAATAACATTTTATCAACAACATTTTATGATTTACACTTACAAACATTTCATCATACTTTTTTACATCTGGGACCTAGCACTACAAATACTGTTACTACAACTACTATTATTACTGCTACACTACTGTTACTACTACTACTGCTATTGTTACAAAAGTGTCTGACATATATTACAAGAGAAAAAAATATTTACAAAAAATATTTAACAAAATATTTACTAATATAATACATTGTGTTCTTTTCTTATCTATTTACAGTAACGACACGTTCGGGAGGTGCAACCATAGACGCTTACTGTGGAGTGTTCTTTTGTAGGTGTCACATCCGGTATTTTTTATCAGACACTCACACACACCAAAGACAGATTGTAACACACACTCAACGCACACAATTTCCATTGGGAATTTCATTTTCTTCTTTGACAAGGGGTAAAGATAGTAGTAAACTTGTTAGGTAAACAGGGAGCAGCAGCATTGAATGGTAGCACAATTTGTAGTTGGTGTAGTCAGCTGCTATTATGAATGTAGACATCTGTAGTCAACTGTGATGATGTTTGTAGTCAGTTGCGATGATGATTGCAGACAGCTGTGATGAGTGTGGAACAGGAGGTGAGTGTGGTGGTGGTGGTAGATGGATGTCCTTGGTGGTGTGTGGTGCTGGGAAGACTATAAATTTATTGTGGTGCTGAAATTATTTGAAGGAAAATAAAACAAATTACCTAGGTATTCGATAGTGCCCCCAAGGTAAAGTTGGTATTCCATCTGCATCAATGTACTGCTTATCATCCATACCTGACAACACTACCTTTGTTAGGCATTCGGTGTGGACTTGATGAGCATGCGAATGGAACTCATATTGGGTCCCCATTACCCTTGTGCAATTTTCGAGGCAATCTCGATAATCCTTGTACCTGAGTGATAACAACATGTTGGGTTCTACACCCTTTGCCTTACGAATACATTGCTCATTCGCAACAACCTACACATAAAGCTTAGGATGTAAATCCACAAAGTGTGTGATTATGCACCCAGCATATTCATCTTTCTTCACCCTGGTACGGCCTTTGTTCTTGTGAGGAAATCCTTGTGGGTTATCGAGCACATAGTTGGTTTGTATCAAACTGTGCCTTTAAATCTGGAGTAATTATTTTATTAATGTCATCACAAAAAAAAACAGAATATATTAGGGAATTGGTGTCACAATAGAGGAGGTGCAAAGCTGGTGGAAGACATTTTGTACACATGCAATGATAGTGAAATTCATAATGTGTTAATTTTGAAAGGTCGATAATGGCAACACCAGTTTACAAAGGTTTGTTGAACACAACAGAACTCTTTGACATCTCTGTAATTACCAAGTTTTCATCGATAATGTCTGCCATGCCTGGAATACTGGATGTCACATCAGATCTGCAGCACCATAGACCATGTCATACCTCTAAACAACCCTGATTTCCCTTTCCCGGCTAACATTCTGCAAGGTTTTCCATAAACTGAATTATTCATTAACTCGAAAAACGATTTTTCGAATTTGTTCGCAGCTTGGGCACGTTTCTCAATGTTAAACTTGACCTACAGAGCCCTCCAAGCCTTCTGCTCAAAGCACAAAATGTGATGAACAGAGTCAAGTTTGGCCACGTACATCAAATACTGCCTCAGTGTTTCCCCTGTGTATTTATTACGTGGTGCGAGTGTTAAAAGAAGTTACTCATGCGAGCCTTTCGGGGATACACCATTTTCTGGGCCCAAAGGCAGATCAGATAGTTTACCATGACACTCCTCTGGAAAAGACAGATCAACTTCCGCGCAAAAACAAGTGTCACCATCATTCATTGTGTTTGAAAAATCCCATGAGGATAACACATCAGGCACAACCCACTCGAAATTACCAATTGGAAGCTTGGACTGCATTGTATGACTCGACAGCCCATTTACATCGGAATAACATATATATTTCGATGCCACACTGCGGTCGTAGTCCTACCCATGTAAATATTTTTATAACCTGGATAATGCCGCCCCTAACCCCGCATTCTACAAAAATATACATTCAGGATCAGACAACAGCTCTAGTTGCGTGCGTTTCATTGACAATAAAGTGTCCCATGAAAGAGACAGAATTGTGATGTACTTGGTGGGGTTAAGAACGTAATGAGCTAAACATATGGTCCTGAAATTCTCAAAAACATCCACCATCAAACAAGTGTTCACACGGAAGTAATGAATGGCATACTGCAGCAAGTTTATGCAGTTGAACCCATCCCATGCAGTTTGGCATGTGCGTAATCCTCATCGCTAATGCCTTCGCTTCTCATCACATTATGAAATGCATCCTTTGGTGGGAGTGACTTGCACATCAGACTATCTGGTGCCTTAACAAAGTCATAAGGAAAAAACCCCTTCTGTTTTGCTGATTCGAATTGGGTGTTGTCTGGAAACATCGAGCAGGTGATACTCAATTGCACAGGTAGTAAATTACCCGCCAAAGTTTCCAGAGAGGTGCTCATGAATAGGAATGAATCAATAAATCTTAACTTCAAATATTCCACCTTTCCATTGCTGTAAGTCCCATTGGGAATCTGTTTTTTGATACATTTGTATCTCTCTAGGGTAATTCCAATCACTAGAATTTTTCCAGCATTTTCAATTACCATGGTTCTGTCGTGTAATATTACGTGACATTCAGCCAATAGCTTTATAAGAAAGTGAGCATAATAATTCTGCAGGTTATGGAAAAGAGAGACAAGTTGTCTTTTGGACAGTCTGAAATTAATGTTGCAGTTATTATGTGCGCTGTCTTTGATTTCGCCCATCAGATGGTCATGGTCGACCACAATATCATCTGTGTTGAGTAGTTCCTTACAAATGTGACAACTTTTCTGAGCCATCAACCTAGCTTCATCAGCAAGTGTTTTTGGATTCATCGGAACAGTGACCTTGAAAATTGCTTCAACCAACTTTGTAAGTTCAACTAATTGGTACATACAATCAGCACCTACAAACTTAAAATAGTTAGATAAACACAGATGGTAAGAGCAGACCAACAAAATGCTACAAGCATATGGAACATGTTGGTTAATGGTAGTTGTATTACTTGTTTCATCATTAGGCAAGCAAGTGGATATGTGTTTCAGGCAACTTTCAACGTCGCTGTAGGCAACAAAATTCAATCTCTTCTGTTTGCTGTTATCTTTAAATTCCAAGTACTTGTTCCCAGTAGGGAAAGTACTGCAAACAGCCTTTTGTTACTAGCAAAGAATACTGTGATTTGAGAGTTTCTCCTCAGTTCTGAAATACTGAAGACAATGCTCGCAAACAAATTTCTTGTTGGCTTTCTTATTCAGCTGACTACCAACCAGCGGGGACAAATTTCTAATATAGACAAAATGCAAGTGAGTGGCATTTCCACTTGCACGAATCGCCAAAATATTCACATGTTTGTCATAGCATACAGGAGAGATACACATGAGTACTACAACTCCACCCTTTTCGCAAGTTTCATCAATTATATGCTATATTGGTCTACCACACAGTAGACATTGATGTAAATAGCATTGTTCTCCTCGAACTTACGAATATCCTGTATGACTACAGGTGTCGACAGACCTTCGATATTCAAAATCTGGTGAAGTTTTGGAAATTAACTAATTTGTGGGCATTTTGTGTGACAGGAAATAAATGCTACGATGGCATAGTGGAAACACATTCCCTCTGGGTTATCTACATCGACACAAGCTTTCCTGTCAGCAATAAACTTGGACAGTTTAGTGTGCACAGCACCCACAGTGAATGGCCGATATTGACTCACATGGACATCCATGTATGTCAACATTTGCAGACCAGCCAGAACCACACACAATAAACTCCTCAAGGCTGTTAGTGATATAAGGAGTGATGTCATCATAGATTAAAACCACATTGGATGAATGGAGGACAGTGAGTGCTTTACTTTGAAAATAAAAAATCTCTGTAGCACCATCTTCCACCATGAGGGATTTTAAGTACTTACCTGCTACAAAAATGGATAATCAAACTGGCCAGGATGATGCCATTATTAAGATTAATAAAGTGACTTTACACCTCTGGAAAAAACCAGAAAAATCTATGCCAAACTATAATTGATCGCTAAGTATCCACATGTCATTTAGTCTTCTGAGAACACTGTAGCCAATAGCTGGTATGTCAGGTTTGGCAAATCATCCACTCAAGGTTGGGAATCGGAAAACGAATTATTTTCCAGCTCAGTTGGCGAAATATCTCTAATAAATTCGAAAGACTGTTGTGAAATGGTTGGAGCACTATCCAAATAACAAGAATCTTCAAAGTGAGATAGAAATAAGTTATCATTCAAAATGTCAACTGTCTCATGTTTGGGGGAAGCGGACATGTTTTGACCACATGGTTTAGACAATCTCTCCATAAGTAAATCTGTGCTCGAATCACTTAAGTAGAGATCATCCTCCAATAATTGACTTGTGTCTGCATAGGCAAAGGGACACTAACTCGACAGCTTGTTTGTCTTTCTGTCTGCAATTCCGAATCTGAATCATGTATATAAAGATCATTAAGCAAGATGTCAAAACGGGATTGCTTACTCTCACTTATTTTCACCTTACTAAAAAAACTTTCTATAGTGTTCGTGATATAACAGTTTAAACACCAAAATAAATTAAATTGAAGTGACCCCCACACACATACACAATATCAATGCAAAAATAATGTTATTACTAACATTTAAGACAAAAGGGCAAAACGTTTTTCTTAATTTTAAAATTCTTTGTTTGTTGGGAAAAGACATAAGCGAGAGCTGTGACTAAAAAGGTAGCGAGTTCAGAATACTTTTAATGTGGACGAGAAGCAGGTAGCTAGCAGGTGGGGAGAAACACAAAAGGGAATAGATGGACAAGGTCTTGCCTTGCTGATAGGCAGCATGCAAAGCTGAGGGGGAAACAAGGTGAGTGTGGAACAAACCATGCCGGTCTGTGTATGGAGCTGCTAGCATGAGAATAGGAAATCTAGTACACTAAACTGCCACTAGCACTCGGGTGCGCCACCACCCAGCTGCTCTACCCCTCCTGTGCCCGCCCGTCAACTTCCACTTCTCCCCTGCAATTGCGCAAACCTTTTGGTCGCCTCCACACATGTGCGACAGAGGAAGAACTTCCCCCACCCACTCGACATTCTTCTTTTCCCCTCCAATGATTCATAGCATAGACCTTCCAGCCGTCTCTGCGTTGTGCCGAGAGAAGGGAAAGGGAGAAAGTTGGCATTTTTTAGATAAATTATTCGAAAATAATTTGAACAATAAAAGTTTTAGCAAGGGGAATTACTATGTTGCACTCGAAGCATTTAAAATCTTGTCTAAAATTCAAACATTTCACGCTATAAAGTAAACTTTTTTATTCTTAAAATTCAAAAGTTTTTCAATTTAAAACAAAAATGCAAGACTCTTACTTATATACAACCAGGCAATTTAGAAGTAAAATTTACTATAACTTATCAAAATACTTGAAAAATCTTTCTCTCGATCTCTCACACTCTCTCTCATACATACAGAACTAGTTCGCTGGATCCACACACACTCAAACTCACACCTACCTAACTAAAAATTTTCTCAGAGTACTTGGTGATATGTTCTAGATATTTTTCATATACTTTTGCGAGTATTTAAACAGTGAAAAGAGGCAGTAGGTATGCTTTATTGACACAGCCTTATTCCATATAGTGCGAGGTGGTACTACTGTCGGTTCACTTCTCCTCTCAACTCTGCTAAATAAACTCAAAATAACATAAAAAAATTTCATCTGAAATTAAATTTTTTATCACCTTTCCCCTGCATTCACACATACACACACACTCACTCACACCCACCCAACCAAAATTTTTTCTCAGAGTACTTGGTGATATATTCTAAATGTTTTTTTCACATAAGTCTGCAAGTATTTAAACATTGAAAAAAGGCAGAATGTATGTGTTATTGATGCAGCCTTATTCCATATTGTGCAAAATGCTACTACTGGCAGTTCACCTTTCCTCTCAACTCTGATAAGTAAATTCGAATATACATAAAAAAAAATTTCACCTGGAATTCAATTTACACGACTTTTCCCCTGTACTGACTCACACATAACTAACCAAAATTTCTCAGAATACTTGGCGATATATTATAGATGTTTTTCATATACTTTTGTAAATATTTAAACAGGGAAAACAGGCGGTAGGTATGCATTCTTAATGCAGCATTATTCCATATAGTGCAAGATGCTACTGGCGGTTCACCTCTCCTCTCAACTCTGATGATAAACTCATGAGTACATAAAATATTTCATCTGGAATTACATGTTTTTAAACCTTTCTGCTAAATTCAGACACACACACGCACACACACACTATCACTCACTTACTCATACTCTCTCACAAACAATTTTGTTAAAAGTTTAACAAAATTCATTAAAATGTTTTTACAAATTTAAATACCAATAATTAAGGTTGATAAAAATGTCTATGATTTCAAAGACTTTTTTTCTACAATTACATAAATATTTCATTCAGTTTTAACAATTTTTAAAGACCAATCATTAAGTTTGATAAAAAGTTCTATGATTACAAAGACTTGTTTACAATTTCAAAGACCAATCATTATATTTGTTAAAAAGTCGAACAAAATTCATACATTTTACTCAAAATTTAAAGAAAATGCAAAAAAAAATTATACAAAATACCAAAAACCCTAAAGTCTTATATTTAAAATTATTCACTTACTTAAACTCTTGTAGCAAAGATGGTGGTTGTTGAAGGAGACCCAAATGCAGGTCAGTCAGGCTGAGTATGCACCTGGCTCCACCAGGTGAGCATCGGGGCCTGTGGGTGGCCAGGTGCTCGCAATTCACTCGAGAGCTTCATGGGAGCCTACCCCGGCAGCCTATCAAGAGGTTGAGCGAGCTCCATGGGTAACTTCTCCGGGAGATGAGAAGGGTTGCTTTCACCGCTGCTGCAGAAGCGATGGGTGGATGAGCAGGTCCCTTGACCATCGCAAAAGAGCCTCGCAGAGCAAACAAGAGGCGAGCAGGCAGGCAATACCCTTTACCTGGACGCCACAGAGATGTTACCTTCATGAAGTCACTTGAGTAAATGAGATACAGTGGGTTGAAGGAGGTATTTATAGCCCATCACCCTCCCTTGTTGCAAAAATGAAAATTAATGCTATTTGCCTGAAATATATATCAAATAGACGAATTGCTCATTTTAAGATGTTCTAACACACTTTTAAGCAAATGTAATGCATCTAAAAGCATTTCACACAATTTTTCAATTTAAAAACGGATATTATATAGCCTTTATATCTGAATTTTATGTGAATTTGTACAGTTTTAAGCCATTAGTTTTCAATTACAGTCTTATTTAATGATTTCTTATATGAACACTTGTCATTACAATATGAATTATTCACATTACAAGATTAAATCAATTTAATACTATGATTCAACATTCAGTTTACATATACGAATTCCTGTTTCTAATATCATGTATTTGTAATATAAATTGATTAATCCTTTTTCCTAATATGGTTAACGAATTACAAACTACCTATTACCATACAAGACCTAGCCAGGAATAGAAGCCAGAATCTATTTAACTACCTGCCACTGAAAGTGAGATACTAGATTACAATCATACATGATCTAAGCAGGACTCGAACCCAGCTTATATCACCATGTTTTAACCAGGAATCGAACCCACAAAGTATATATTACAATTTACCATGCCTTATCTGGGATTCGAACCCAGAGCCTCAACTTATATGTGACATACTTATATTACTATTATTATCTCTCTCTCTCTCTCTGTGGGAGTCAAATTAATTACTTTCCCTCTCTCTGGGGAGAAAATATTATTCTTGGCCGAACAAGTTCACTTTTGATAAGATAAGGTTAAATAAATATTAATAAAGGGATTCATTTTATGTCATATTTATTTACAAAATATATATTTTTTAAGCACAAAAGGTTTCAAAAAACCATTTTAAAACCGAACAATATATTATGATCAAAAACATATTTAAGCCACTAGAAAAAAATCTCCAAAATATCATGAAATTACCCACTTGTTTCAATCATTCCAAGACTATCTGTTATAAGATGACACAAAACATTTTAACACTGAGAGGTAGAATTTGCTTCAAACAGTTCCATGCTAAACAAAGACAAGTAAATTCACAATAGATTTACATTATATTTAACATTAGCAAATTCAGCATGTTACAAAGCATATTAGAAAATTATTTCATAAATATAGGTAGATCGAGAACTTTATGTACAACAATTACACCTTGCTCTGAAACAACTACAGAGTAACACAAATCATTTTAACACTATCAAATACAACATATTTTTCTTTACAACAAATATTTTTAGTAACTGTTAGCAACTTCAGTGATCAAATTTTTCATGCATTTTCTTAATATTTGATCCAGATCCCCTCCTAGACCTCTACTTTCAAGGAGTGAGCATTTCTTACACCCTGGTTTTAATCTGTGTGTTTGCCCACAAACATCTTTACAAGTAGGGGCATGTAAAACAATGTTTTCAATGCAATCAGGGAATGATTCACCATAATGAGAGTACACATCTTCAGTACTAGTTGGAACAGGTGTGTTTGCAGTAATATGAAACACTGCACATTTCTTATTGTCACTGTACTTTATGAGTTTGTGACTCTTTTAGTCTCCTAGAGGAAAGAAAATAACATTCAAACAAAAAATATTGTCACAGGTTTCCGTAAATTCTTACAAGATTCCATTGCACCATAGGGTGTCCATTGTTTTGGAGTTTCTTTGTTTGAGACTGACATAATGATTTGCAGGATTAAAATACACCATGTTGCTACTATGACATCTAACATTCGACTCAGAAGATTTAGCAAGCAACACAGTATGTATTTGGTAAATTCACTCTCTAAATTTGCATGTTGAAACACATTTTAGTGCTAAATTTTATTTTTGCTGTTTTTATTGCTCGATCTACATAACATTTTGATGAATCACGCCCAGCATGAGATGTTTAACCAAACTGGTCTTTGCTATAATGATATAAAGTATGAAGATTATTATCACATTCTTCGAAATACTGATAAGGTAAAACAGTGTCTGTATTATAATCACAATATGAAGTTACAATGCATTCACCCTTAAATTTATGCTTACAATCTACTCTTTGTGGTCTGTACTGGTTTACAAGACATTCAGAACTATTACAATTAGTTAAAGTAGCATAATAAGTATTTGGTTGACTATATGCTTTAAAAGTATGAGAGAAATACATACATTTGAAATGAATGACTTGCTCATACATTTCCTTAACAACACAATGAGAATATAATAACCTGTAAGTTAGAGAATGCAAACCTTTAGTAAAACGTATACTTTAATTTCATTTGGCACAATGGGAACATTGGGATCATCATTCTAAATTAGCCACTTCACACACATATAAATTAAATATCGATGGAAAAACTACTTATCCTTGTTCAAAAATAAAGTTGTGAATGTCCCCATCGCAGATCTCCTTCAATAAATGGCGATTCCTTGGCGAGGTCTGTAGAGCTGGTAGCCTATTACTCCATATCCCTGTTCATCTTATATTTCCTTGCTAAGACTGGCAAATATCAAATCTTGTAATGTTATTGGCAAGTCATTATCACGATGAAGATATCTCACAGCACAATCATTGCAGGCTATTACTTCACCAATGTGAATGCTGAGACTGTTGTCGAAAGTGTAGCACCAATGTTCTCTATCATTGCACATTGAACATGTAGAATACCGTCATACAGTTTAAAGAACACTCCTCTGTATCCAATTTGTAGGACCTTGTATACATCTGTAGGATTGAAGATCCTAGCCATGACTGACAATTTTATACTAGGCAGACTGCTTTATATATTCTCCCAGAAGTTAATTATTGGTCACTGATATACATATAATGTTAGTTATTGCTTTGTTCTGTCCAAACTGTAGTAAGAAAACAGCAACTACACTCCTTCTGGATAGTGTATTTGATTTTCTTGTTTGACTTGTGTTTGGTGATGTATCCACTGTGAGCTGCAAATTCTAGTTTACCTTCATTACAAGGAAGTTTGGGTCAGGACATAAATTATATAAAGAACAATAATTTCGCCTGTAACATACATCGAAAACTTTAAAAGTTTCTGTTGAACTGATTAATGAAAAATTGCCAATGTTCATCTCTCTTGCACATATGTATCTGTAGTGGACTATCTTCATCTTCAATTCCAAACCATACTCACTTTAACCCTAGAGTAACACTAGTGTACTGAAGTGATGAGTCGAACCTCTCCATCATAAATGAAGCTCTGTTGTACAATTATTCCAGTTAAAATTAGTACTTCAACTACAACTTTGTTAGATCAAATTTATGCACACAACTATACTGTACCATATCTCACAGTCCCACATTCTGCATGGTGCCCTTAAAAGTGACCTACTGCCTTGTATTTGAGTGATAAGGTGGTGGTGTCATAAAATTCTCTAATCAATTTATATTTGATTTGATGAAAACCTGGTTCTTTGCTTATTTCTGTACAGTGATTTTTAAAACATAGGTTCGAAGAAGAACAGGGTAGTTCGCTGTCAGGTTGCATATTAAAAACAGGAGAGTCTTCTTCTGAATCACACAGCACTCATTCTGTATACAGGCTTTCTCAGAAACTTTTTGCGAAATTCCAATGTTAATTTTCATTACACACATGTGTTTGAAATTATATGTTGCCTAGAGACTGGAACCATTTATTCTTGTGTCCTCGAAAAATAGTGGAGAACATCAAGTCGGGGTCGAATTTATCCATTATTTCGAAATATTATGCTACCTGGAACAAACCATTTATTAGAAAAATTAATACCTTTACACCTAGGTCGGATGTTGGTACAAATATTCTCTTTAAGCTTCGCTTTTTCAATGTGAACCGAACATTTTTTCATCACAGATTTGTATTATACTATTCATTTAATACTCGAATAGTCGTGGTATCTTCTGATATTTATTACTTCTGCATTGGTTGATTTTTTAAAAGTTTCCTTCTGCATTTTTCCGAGCACATATATGGGATAGTCTTCGTATATAATGCATCATTGACATATAGAAAACATTTTTTGTATGCTATGTCACCAGACTCCCATTTCATGTTATGTATCCTGTAAGTCTGTTCCCAAAACATCATTTTAACTTCAGGTTTTAAGCTATACAAACGTCTGGGAGATTTAAAGCATTATACTTTAGATTCATTAGTGTCAGCTGCATAAGAAATAGCAAGCTTCCTAATTACAAATGTGTTGTTTTGGTGTTTTTCGAAACCCTGAGCATAGCACATAATTTTTACATTATTTCTTTGTACACTATTAACAAAAAGTCTCTCTCTCTCTCTCTCTCTCATATATAAAATAATATAAAATGACTGTGCTCGCCCCGGAATCTACTTAATCAACTCCGGAACTGTCCATTACCATATCTGGAATAATTCTAGCATCAAGTAGCTGTTCCAGCCAATGCGACATACAATCCCTCTACATATGCTGTAAGTTCTCATCATTAGTAAATGCAGGCATGCCATAAGGACAGTCACCACAAGGTAAATAGGATACAATGTCCTCATTGGCTTTTAAAAAGGTTCAGCCAGGAAAAGACACACTAATTTTATTTTGTGTCCTGCAAAACAAATGATAAATTCTTTAGGCAACACTTGCAGTTGGGAATACTCAAGACTCAATATGGTTTTTGTCTTCCCATAAGCTAAAATCGCATTGAATGTTCCAATCCATTCAGAGTCGCAATTGTCACAGCAGTGACCTTGATGCATTATACCTGATGTGAAGATGAAATGTCCTGTAGTTCTGCATTGACGATGTTCTAGTTGTAGCAAAGTTGTAGTAGATGTATGGCATCATTCTCGGTGTGGACGGTAGTAGCTGTAGTAGATGTGATGGATGTCTGAAGATGTAGTAGACATGATACAAATGTAGAGCTGTAGTAATCATGAAGGACATTTGGCATTATAGTAACATTGTAGTGAGCATCTGTTGTAGTGTGCAGTGTTGTGAGCATCTGTTGTAGTGAATGCCTGGCATTATTCATGTAATCAATGCTTGCTGTTGATGTCGATGCTTCCCAGGTGCCTGTAGTAGGTGCCTAGCATTGTTATCTGTGCTACTGCTATGCACATGCACACATATGCACACAAAGTGATCTTAGCAGATTTACAGATAAGACTGAGAAAAAATTGATTTATCCCTCCTTATATGCTGTCCACCATTTTCCCCTAAATTTACATGAATTTGGACCTTTTAGTAAAAAAGTAAGAATTACCTTGAAAATTGCTATATTCCAACAACAAAAAACATGATTTCTACTTGTATTCATACTGTTTTGTTAAACATATGTCAGAAACTGTTAAAGTATTAAAGTTTTCGGTTAGAAATAAAAAGACAGAATGTGTTGGTTGAGCAGTTAGCATGCTCACCTCCCCAGGTTGGTCACACCATAAAAAACAATATTTTGGCAACATGTGGAGATTGTGTTAGATGTTGCCATTGATATGAGTTTTATCGGAGATCTCTCTCGTTTCCCCATAGTCTCACACATGCTACCTGGTCCAGATCGGCGCTTCTCGCCTCGTTTCTCCCTAATCTGCTGTGGAGACCTCATTGTTAAAAGAGATCGACAATTCTCTCCCAATATTTTTTCTCTCCTATATGAATAAAACATATCTTTTTTGAATACTTGTAAAAAATTATGTTCTAACAAGTGAATAAAATAAGTCTTGTATTTCCGTATAGTTATTTAAACTTATAAGTATTGTAGATTATAGTTAAAAGGTGATGTTTGAATTTTAAATCTGGGGCTTATATTGGGAACTTGATTTCACGGATTTGTAATTTTTTTTTTCATTTTGTTGCTGGTATAGTCAACCTGTTGCATAAGGTTGAAATGTCAGCGAATCAAGCGAAATATCTTGGGGTATGCATCCAGAGGGCTATGGGTCGAAACAGGTAAACCAACACTAGAAAAATATGTTCAGAATAGTTTGTTTATTGTCGTGAAATACTGCAAATACTGCAAGGTCGCCACATCACGAAAAAATACGAAAAAGCTGGGGTATGTAAAACAGGGGGACTAGGGGTTGGAGGTTGGGGTGGTAGGGGGTGGAAGGCAGGGCTCTCCCAATCTGAATGCAAGTAGGCAGTTGTCGCCATCTTACCTCAGTGCTGAAATATTGACAATATAACGCAGACAGGTGAATGACCCCAAGACACGTCGTTCTGGTGAGGAGTGCAGGGTAGGACGTAAATGCTACTCATTCATACATCGAACTGACTTATTTTAATATAATTTCAGTTACATGATTGAGTCTGGTTTAAATCGTATTCAGAGTTCGTAAGATATTATTCACCAGGCTGAATCGTGTAATGTGCACGTGTATACTTGTTAATGTATTTAGGAAGACAGACTAGCTGGATTACGTTTAAAGACAGTAAAACACAGTTGTTCATTATACTTGTATCTTGTGTTATTTATTCATATGTAGAACTCATTACTTATTTCGTTTAAAGACTCTACCTTGTGTAATTTCATACTGGCTAGCTGGATTTCGTTTAGTGAGTTTGCACTTGTCGACATCAGATATTCATTTAATTAAAATTCTCTCTTGTGTAAATTATATTTCTAAGCTCGAGATTCGTGCTATGTTTAAGACTCGGGTAATTGCACTTATTATTCACATAGTGGTTCGAAATTTGCGATGTGATAAGTGTTATTTATTAATATGTAGAACAGTGTGAATTTCTCTTATGTGTTAAATATATTCGAAAAATCGCCTATCTACCACCAATAGCCCTAGAAACACATCAAAACTAGAAGAAATAATAAAATTTGCACTTAGCCCACTACTGCACTCAACTAAACGCCTGGTCAGTCGCCTCCAGGACATCACACCGTCAACTTCGTACAGTGCCCCTGCTACCCCTCCCAAAATGAAAGAAAGAAAATCAAGACGAAAAGAAATGACCCTATTAAAAATTAACCCTTTCAATCAATTTAACCCTTTCAATAAATTAACCCTGCCATTAAATTTAACCATTTTGATTAACCCTTTCAATTAACGTTATCGACCCTTTGATATCAATTTAACCCTTTCACTAGATCAAACGTGAAGTAGAACCATCCAGCCCCTACTACTCGTCTGTCCTATGTCCGCTGCCTGCACTTTCCAAAAGCTATCTTGCGCGCGGATAATATGCTCCTTTTACTACCTCTTAACACGTCTCCATTGACGTACACCTTGTTGTTCCCGCACAGACACTTCTTCAAGGGCGTACCTAGCTGCTTTTGCGCCCACTGACGATCAAGACGGAAGTTACACAAACATGTCCATGTATACAGTATGTACGTGAGTATAACCTGTGTGTAGACAGTATACTCCTAAGAAAAACCTTCAACATGGGTATATGTGCTAGGTTCGATGGTTCCCGAGTTTCGGGCCCATGTATCTGAGTCTGCTGTTTGTGTGCAGTGTTTGTCTTCATTCATTATGAGGAGCTTCCAAATTTCTGTAGAGTGGCCAGAGCTTATCTGGACGAGCAATTTCCCCACAGGTGGAAGTGTCGCGCAGGACAATTCGCCTGGCCTGCACGTTCCCCTGATCCGAATACAGAGGATTATCATTAGTTTGGACATCGCAAGACCAGAGTTCACGCAGCACCTGGTATTGGCACTGCAATGCTTCTCCAACGTGTGGAAGGTTGTCAGCAGATCCGTGACGTGACGTGTCTTCGCTTACTTTCGGATTGAAGGTGGACATTTCGAGCTCCTCATGTAAGAAAGAATCGCTGCTGGTACTCAGACAGGGCTCCAGTGGCGCGAACAGAGGTGTACCAAGTGCGGCTATTAACAATGCCAGCAGAACCTTGGGAAGGTTTTACGTCAGGAACCATCGAACATGAAACATATGTTGATATGCATTTTAAGTTATGAAGTGTACTGTCCACACCCTACATAAATCGGCACATCCTGTATAGAAACACACGCATCGAAACGTCTGGAAGGTTTAAGGCTGTTCATGGTAAAAGGAGCATTTTTGAAAACCCTGTTTACGATCTACTTATATGCACGTTGTGTGTTCTTCCGACATATGTAAAATTAACATTGCCATGGGCCTCATAACTATATTTATATACTCAAGTCACGTAAAACTGTGAAATGATTAGGAAAGTAAATATTTTACAAATGTGCTAATTTTTACACTTTGATGCATTAAAAAAACCACAAAGGGAAAGAAATTATTTAAGTTCTCACAAATGGTTACATAACATTTTTTATCTGACATTATATGGAACTGCTTTCCATCCATCGTTACCAACTTGACTGGCCGAATGTAACTCGATGCGCCCGTTAAAATATATGCAGGCAGGGGCAGTGACTTATTCTAAGGTTCATTTCAAAAGTGCTCATTTTCTTGTGAGCTGCTTTTAAAGGCAATTCTCAGACGTTCCGTTTTTAAAGCTGCGAGGCGTCAAAAATTGCACAATAGGGCCTGTAAGTAGGTCAACATCCTAAAACGCGAGTTTAGGGTGTAACTCGGTGACCGGCATTTCTCTGCTGGAACAACAGTACATCACAATCTGACCGAAAGGCAGCTGACAGATCTGCGAGACTCAGTGTGGTCCATCACAGTGAAATCATTGCGCGGGTTTCCTTTCGTTTGGGAACGTTTTACCCTCTCTATCTCTCTCTCTTCTCTCTCTCTCTCTCTCTCTCTCTCTCTCTTCTTTGTATTAAGTTAACTACATGTATACCCTGGGAGATAAGCACGGTTCAAATTCGCAGCCATTGCTGACTAATCCCTCTCTGCTGCGATGCATGCCTCCTTGCATAAATTCCTTCCTCCTGAAGCTGGTTCCACAATAAAGCGACGTGTTGCGGTGCGATGCGTTGAGTTACTGTGGACTGCGAAGAGCTGTAGGGCCTACTCGCTGTTTCACAATTGAGCGATGATCTGTCGGTGACGGACGCCATCTGATATAGTGCTACTATCTATTTCAAGGGTGAAAATTACATTTTCAGACCTCACATATGTAACAAAAGGCACGCGAAAAACATTGCCACGATTTTTTAAGTGGGTAGAAAATTAATAAGGCAGTACGAACGCGCTGTGATGTGAAAATTTGCAAGAACGAGAGACACAAGATCCAGATGAATATTTTTTTTTGTTATTAAACGGTTTTTATGATATTGTCCATATGTATTTGAAGCCTTGTCTTCTATTTTGTACAGCCATACGGCAACAAGAAAAATACAAGTACAAAGACGGCGGCATATTCACAATCGTCGTTTTCAAAACGTAACAAATATATGATTTTTTTTCTCCTTAGTAACTTTTATTCTTCTTCTCCGTCGCACGCTATCGCTGACAATCACAACGCAAAAATTTCGCGCAACGCACTCGACGCCGACGCGCTGCGACGGAATCTGCATCACCCTGAATGGCTACCGCTCAACGCAACGTGTCGTATCGCATCGCAACGCATCGCTGTCGTTTGGAACCAGTTTTACGCATATGGAGCCTAGCCGTGAGACGCACTTTACTCCCGCCTCTACTTCGGACACACGCTTAACATTTAGAATTAGGGCAGGGTAGGAAACAAACTAGCACGGTCACGGCATGAACAGTTTTGCCAACAAACTACGCCCGGCATGTGTGTAAACAAGCAGAAGATAGTTGCGCCCTCTTAAGGATATCGGAAACCAAAGACTTAATAATTCTGTGTTCGTACCAAACATTGTTCAACTCGTACACATTGTGTGTGATGCCACTTTCCTAGAATAAAAAAATTACACTCTATATTTTTCAAATAATTTGTTGTCAAATCCGAAATTGTTCTGTTTTGCTTGCAACCATAATAACAAATTCTAATAACCAAGTTGTACGAATAAAAATATTTACAACAAAACTAATGTCGTGGGCTACCAAGTGACACAAGTGTAATAACCAAATAACAAGCCATTTATATGAAAAAAAATCGAATATAAAGAAACTGTTTGCATATGCCTTAATTTTTATTTAAAATATAATGAAGTGTTATTTGGTGACTACCTATATGTCAAACAGCTCACGGAATTAGTTTTCATTGTAAATTTTTTCATTAGTGCATATGTGTATAATCAATTCACGATTACTTCAGATTTTTCTGACGCCCTACTAAAGTTCTACTTCCAGGATATCCCTCCGCCTCGTGCAACTAAGCTTAACTAAGTCTGGAAAATTACGCCAGGAGGACAGCGCACCACATTCGTGCGCACTCAGTGTAACAGTATTTTGTATGAAAACTATTTCTTACCAGGCGCTACCAACATACATGTTTTCTCACTGTTTTAAATTCTAATTGTTTATAAATGAAGCATTATCATTTATAGATAAAATATGATAACATTTCAATTTAACAGAAAAATTAAGTAACTTTTATGAACACAAGTATAAAACGCGTGTAATATATGCCATATGTTGGAAATAACTAAACACGTCATACACGGGGAGATTTTTCAAATGTTTTATTCAAGAAGGGTGAATAAACCGCGAATAGTCTATAGTTGTTATAATGGCTGTAGCAAAATAGACCAATTTTGGGTTTTACATCAAATTATTTTTAAAAAATAAATATAAATATTTTTCATACGAGAACAGTATTTTCACACACAATGCATACTAGTTAAGCCATATTTGATACAGTTATAAAATAATTCATTTGTGGGTATCCAACTTCCTTAGTTTAAGTGCATTTATGTTGGCCAACGTATTTATGCTAAATTCGCCGATTCGTAGCTTTGAAATGCGGCGCTACCGATCAACCGTTCCGTACATTAAAATAAACTTCTGAGGCTACTCAACCTTCCCTCCCCTTCCCTGTCCCACTACTGACACCACGAGGGTTTCGACAAGCCAATGATAAGACATTTCATAACTTATGACTAAGAAATTAAACATGTATGTGTTACAAAGCTGAACAAGTGTTTTCCTTTAAAGGGGTTGACACCCATATTTCAAGTTGCATCCTAGACAGGCAGTAGGGACGAGGATAGCATTTTACAGAACCAAAGGTGTTGCTGGGAGCAAAAGTACTGCGTACGATATGGACGGGCGCTAAAGGACACGTCTGCACCAAGCTGTGACTCCGTTTTCTGGCCAACTGGTATAGTTGCTAGACTTACACTAAGCTTATTGAGAATATCTTTTTTTATTCCCACAGAAGCCGTGCCTTGGTTTAGCCCTGCGAGAAACCGTTACTTACCACAGAAATCTCATGCGACAGCTATAGACTTAAAAGTTTCTTATCAAAGCCTAGATCTAATGGCACTTTTTATCAGTTAGGCCCCACTAGAGGTGATCTTCCAGTACCCGGGTAAGATGGGCTGGGGTCGTGACACCAGTGGATAATTTCTCTTAATAGGAGAAGGAAGCGGAGAAGCCAACCAATGATAGACTGAAGAGGTGAGCATTTACACAGACTAGATGGGCTTCTACGTTCTGTCCAAGTCCATCAGACCTCGAACCATTCCCTTAGTGTTCCGAGTTATTGAGGGGACTCGCCATGGAGTGTTAGGTTCAGCACATCTTCGACAATAGAGAGTACCTCGCCCTCAGACCTCGAACCATTACCTTAGTGTTCCGAGTTATTGAGAGGACTCGCCATGGAGTGTTAAGTTCAGCACATCTTCGATGATAGAGAGTATCTCGATCTGTCGCCTAGGGTAGCCGAAGTGTTACATACGAGTAACACGTTAACAATTCGTTCTACGTAATAGCCATGAAAGCACTATCATACGTTGCTTCAAATAGAACACACAGGGGTTTTTGCTTACGTATTCATTATAAGCATCACTTACCCGGTTTTTGTAAGGTCATACATGTGAAAAGTACATTTAATTTTTAATTAATTCAATTTTTAATTCCTGGTCTATTTTAATAAAACGCATAACGAAACCGGTTATTTTTTCTGCGCGAAGCAATTGTTTTACAGCTGATGTACTTGATAAGTTAGATATGTAGATTTGTAAAGTTGTCACCCCTTCTATAAGCCATTTTTAAACTTCATCTCACACATCATGTGTTACGTGTGGGCGTTGTAACATATTTGCGCTTACTCCCGTCACGTTTCTGCAGTGGCGACTGGCCTCAAGTTTTCCGCGTCGACAACATGCATCATCTGAATGCAAACATCAGGAAATTTTTCACTCTGAAAAAATAAAAAAACGAGACGGAACCTCTTTTCCCACTAAAGCCTTGAAGTGACTGGACATGCTTGACTCTGAAATTATTGTCACCTTAGTGTTGACACAGAATTGGCTTGGAGCCAACGAATATGAGATGGTTTCTTTACTTTTCTGACTTCGGTACATAAAAGCAGGACATAAAATTTACTCTAGGAAACGTTGCCACACGGACGTAAAGTTATTTAGTACACATGTGCCAGTCCAAGATAAATGTCTTTTTCACATATACATGCAAAACAGGAATGGTGCCGATCAGTAATTTTACTCGTAAATTGTGTCTTAGTTTCTTTGCGTTATTCCCTACAGAGGAATTAAAGCTGTATTGTCATTGACAATGATGAATGAGTATTTCCCATCGCATTTCTACATTCTGACAAAATTAAAGCATATGAATGAATTTCTAGCCATGTACATAATTACGCATGGGAGTGCATTTTTTTAAAAGCTGCAATAGCATGAAAAATGCACAAATTTTGGAGCCATTATTTGCCAAATAGCATAGACTGCAAGTGTAAAACTCAACATATTTTTTTTAACTTAAACCTTCTGGCATGACAGTGCCCAATAGCTAACCGCTAAGGCCGGCAAAAAAATGGGTTAATATCGCTAGCATTAGCGCCATCATCGACGGATCATTCTCATAACACGTAATGTGTCAAAGTAAAGGTACACGGCGAGAGTTGCCAGTAGTACAAAAATGTATGTTCTGGGCTAGGCTGCAAACTCCACCGCTCCATCTCCAAAGATGCGGAAGACATACCTCAAGGCTTTATTCCTTCGGTAGTATTATTTATTCAATGATACTATTTTACTTCAGGAGGTCAGCGATGACGTGACACGCTAACTTGTATTTCATGAACAACATTGCCCCAAAATTTGCACTCACTGCCTACATTTCATGAATCTTGTTTAGAAGAAGGGGTATAATCCTAGTGAAAATATTTGTTTAGTGAAACTTTACTTCCCCAGTATTGCAACACAGTAGGTATACTATGTAATATGCACAATTACTACATTAATTGCACTTGGTATATGTTGCATTATCATCAAATGCTAAAATTAATAAAAATTAATAATAACCTGAAAATAAAACTTTTATCAATAAAATATCACAAAAATAATTTTAACGAGATTTGAACTAGAGATCTATTGGCACACATTATAATTAGAATATTTGCGAGAAGTAGGTGCATGCCAGTCCTAACCCCAAAGGGTTGCTGCCTTTTTATTGACCTAATTAATATGATATCAAAGGTTTAATTAAATTCATTGAAAGTGTTAATCAAAGTGTTAGTAAAAAGGGATAAATTTAATGAAATTGTTAAATTTAATGAAATGGTTACATTTATTGAAAGGGTTAAATGTATCGAAAGGGTTATTTTTTCTTGATGTTGTGTATACTTCGTTCTTTCTTTCCTTTGGTGGGGAGCTCTGGTACGTCCTCACCCTTGGAGCTCTGACACTCGATGAGGTGTGACGTGTAGGGGACGGGGTATATATGTGTAGAGTTTTGAGCAAGAGTGGTCTAAGTGTAATATTTTTTTGGTTTGGTAGTGATCTTGCTTGTAGACGGTGTTGGTAAATAGGTGACTTTGAACAATGGGATTTACATGTTAGTAATGATAAACGTTTAAATATATGACGACTGTTTCCAAATGCAATTAAACATTTGGGAATTTTAGAGTGTTCTAGGTATGAATCAATTATATGCATCGAATGGCAAATTTCAAACGACTACATGAATAACATCTGGTGTCGACATATGCTAAACAAGTGTAAATAAATGAGTGTCTAGTATGAAATTATTACATAATGAAATAAATTAAACATAAAGAGATGAATTAGTCTACCCCGAGCTGTATGATAGCAATATAATTTACACGAGAGAGAAGTATAAGGAACGAACACAACTGGGTGAATATGACAATTACGTGAGTATGGAATCAACAATCTACAGCAAATAAAAAATGTCCCTATAAATTAAACTGACACAATAACAAGATATATGACACTACTTGACACCTCTCGCACATACCTTACATGTACGTCTGCCTGTGAGACTGGTGAGGAGGAACTTAAGAAATTTAATACACACATAAAAATTAATTAATTGATTAACACTCATAATAAAATTGCACCTCTCCCAAAACACATCTGTCCAGCTGCAAGCTCAGTGAAGCACTGTTTGCCTATAGACTGAGGTGAAAAACTCGGAAATATTAAGCAAAACGAATGTTTCCAAATCAATTTAATAAACAACACGTAATTAAATGGCACCAGGAGCTCCCCAAAAACACATCTGTCCACCTTGGAGGCTGGTGAATGGAATGAGTGGATCGTATGATATGCGCCTGTTTATAAGCTGTTACATGGAGCGCTGCTGAGTTTAAATTCACGACTGACAGATGCTATTACCTTACCAAGCTTCTATTAACGACTTGATTCGTCCTACAAGTACATGAACGAAAGTTTCACTATTAGTGTTACAGTTCAACTTGATTTTTTAAAGAATTTTTTTCAATTAGGTTCTCTGATTTTTTGTGTTAAGTGTGTTTATGTTTTTTCACCACCAGGCATCGTCGTGTTGATTCTTCAACTGCAACAGTTGTAATCTTGATGCTGTGTAGGAAAAATACTTTTATTTTAAAGGTTGGCTGGACTCTCCCAGTTGTAATGCAGCAGAGAAGCATTGTGGTGTGATGCCAAGGGCTCATTCTACCAGGCCCTGAAAAGGTTTTCATGTGAATAGACTCTCAGTTTTGTTAAATTACCTAGAGTTCTTGGCCAACAGCCCAGTAAAGTTTTCACGAGATATCCAAGCTGGTTCCTTATGTTTCAAAATTCACTCCATCGTGTTCATTTCTCTCTATAATATTTGCAAGTTCTCCTTAGCGCATCAGAGCGTGTTTGTTTTATTATATTTTAATTGAAATGTTAGTTTTTAATGTATAATTTTTTTTGCCTCATGAACTTGTAAATATTTTACTTCTTTGAAAAAGTGAGCAAACAAACAAATAAGCTGTTACCAGGCTTTGAATTCAAAGTAACACCGATACTCTCTAACTCTTTTAACGAATACCAATTTTTTTTTTATTTTGGTTAAGTAATAAACACAAGTCACAGTATCAAAATTTAACAAAGAAAAAATTTTATTCAATGTTCATTTTTTTTCTCAAAAAACATTATCCTTGAGAGCGAAAACTATTTACAACAAACATTGACATACTAAAAGACATTTTCAATCACACTGCATTTTACAAATTAAACAAATATATACAAAGCCATTTTGACATACTTTAAAACAAACATCTTACTAACTAAGACACTTCATCAATAACATTTTATAAAAAAAAACAAGATATATCAGAACATGATAACTATTTTTACAATTTTCTGCAATGAATCTGTATACATCAATCGTACAGTGTAACACAACTACAAATACTATTATTACAACTACTACTGCTACACTACTGCTACTACTACTATTGCTAATACTACTGTTACAAAAACTCCGGAAACAGTTAAGATAAAAAATGTACAAAAATGATTAACAAAATACTTACAAACACAATATAACAATTTGAAGATTGTCATTTTCACCTAAAGCTATGTGTTGACAACATGTCACACATGTTGACAACAGGGTACAACACACACTCCCATGCATAAAGTTTCCTGTAGATGATGCATCACACAGTGACATTCTTTTTACTATTATTTTGTAAAATGTATTCTTGTTACAGATAGGCCTTACAGATAGGCAAACAGGGAGCAGCAGTATTGAATGATGACTTAGATATTTGTACATGTTGTGGTCAGCAATAGTTAGCTGTAAAATTGGTCGTGTAACAGGAGCTGCGTGTGGTGGTGTTGGCAGATGGACGTCATCGAGAGCATGGTGGTGGTAGCAGTTGTAGTGTGGTGGGTAAGCTGCATTTATTGTGGTGTTGAAACTGTTGTAGGGAGGGAAAAAAAAACTCAGTTATTCGATAGTGCCCCAAGGTAAGGTTGATATTCCATCTGCCTCAATGTACCGCTTATCATCCATATCTGACATCACTACCTTGGTCATGTGTTCGGCATATATTTGATGAGCACACAAATGAAACTGATATTGGGTCCCCAGAATCCTAGAGCAATTTTCGAGGCAATCTCGATTATCCTCGTACCTGAGTGATTGTAACACATTAGATATGACACTCTTTGCCTTATGTATACATTGTTCATTCCCAACAAAGTATGCATAAAGCTTAGGATGTAAACCCACAAAATGTGGAATGATGTGACCAGCACATTCATCTTTCATCACCCCGGTACGACCTTCGTACTCATGAGGGAATTTTTGTGGGTGTTCGAGCACATAGTAGGATGCATCAAACAGTGCCTTTAAATCTGGGGTATTTAATTTATAGATGTCCTCAAAAGCAACAGAATATACCAAGGAATCTGTTTCACAATAAAGGAGGCGTAAGGCTAGTGAAAGAAATTTTGTACACATGTACTGATAGTGAAATTCGTAGAGTGATCAATTTGAAAGATCTAGAATGGCAACATCAGTGTACAAAGGTTTGTTGAATATAACAGAACTGTTTGACATGTCGATAAGGACAAAGTTCTCATCGATAATCTACCATGCCTGGAATGTCGGATGACCTATCAGCTCTGCAGTCCAATAGATCGTGTCATGCCTCGAAATGACCCTGATTTCCCTTTCCAGGCGAACATTCTTAAGGTTTTCCATAAACTGAATTATTCATTAACTTGAAAAAGATTTTTAGAATTTGCTCGCAGCATGGGGACGTTTCTCAGTGTTAAACTCAATGTACGGAGCCCTCCAAGCCTTCTGCTCAAAGTGCAAAATGCGATGAACATAGTCAAGTTTGGCCACGTACATCACGTACACTTTGAAGATAAAATGTTTCCGCAGTTCCTTCATCTACCATGAGAGATTTCAAGTACTTACCCGCAATGGTAACTGAAAGTCTAACTGATCGCGGTGATGCCAGTATTAAGCTTAATAAAAGGACCTTACACTGCTGGAAAAAACGAGAAAAGTTCGTATCACTGTCTAGCCTATCGTTAATTATTCGCACGTAATTTAGTCTTTCCGCTAACATCGTAGCCATGAGTTCGTATGTCAGGTCTGGCAAAGGCTCCACTGAGGCTGCAGAATCAGAAAACGAATCTGGTTAAATATTTCTAATCGACTCGAAAGTCGGTTGTGATACGGACTGAACACTTTTCGAATCACAAGACTCTTCCTTGTCTGATGGAAATAAATCATCATTTAAAAGATCAACTTTCTCATGTTTGGGGAAAGCGGACATGTCTTGACCTTTGGGTGTAAACGATCTCTCTATAAGTGAATCTGTGCTCGAATCACTTAAGTAGAGATCATCCTCCAAGAAATTAACTGGTGACCACTTAGGCGAAGGGATACTGTCTCGACAGCTTCCTGTAGAGTGTATTTCCATTTGCGATTCGGAATCTGAATCTGAAATGTTTACATAAAGATCTTCAAGCAAGATGTCAATACTGGTTCGCTTATGCTCACCTATTTTACCTAACAAAAATTACTTCAGTTTCCCCTCTACAATAGTTAGTACACCACAATTAATTACACTGAAGTAACCCCCTTCTTCTGAAAAACACGAAACAATAACAACACTTTATTCCCTCATCACATCATAGTTGTAATTAATACTATCATTATTTATTATAGAAAAAAAATTGAGTGAACTTTAATTTATTTAGGAAAATTAGTAGACTATAGCGACGTGTTTTTACAAAGGACACGGGGACGAGTCATTCTAAAGTCTCATGTACAAGGCCAGTTAGCGTATAGCCTAGAGCTGAGTTTGTTTGGGGAGCGAGCGAAACTTAGGTCTCAAGAGCCGATGAGGGGGAAACATTCGGAGTTGGAGCAACGTAAAACCTCGCGCAGGCCGGAGTTTTTGGGACTTGTGGAGCTGCAGGCAAGGGAATGGTTCACTAAACTGTTGCTAACCGTAATGAGCGCCAGCGTCCAGGCATACTCCCGCCCGAAAACTTTCCCTTCTCCCCCCTCTATTGCGCAAAGCCTGGCTATCACCTGTGCACGTGCGTGATAGCGGGAGGGAGACTGGGCACTTCCCCTCCACAGTGCCTCCCTGCTGACACAATTTCCCGTCAAAGAAACTCTACACAATTGAGTGTGCTTCGCGAGCTGTCTACCTTTGTCTGCCTTTCAAAAAGTCTTATGTTTAAAGCATGAGGCTTTCGTTTAGAACACACTACAGCGAATTTTCCTAGCAAAAACGATTTGTTTAATATGTATTTAAACAATTTAAAAAATTCATAATTTGCCGAAAATAAGTTTGATAGTGAAAGTTTTAGCAAGGGTAATTAATCTGTTACGCACAAGACATTATAAAAACCTTGTCTAAATTTTTAACAAATTCTTAAAAAATAGTTGAAATTCAATTATTTTATGTTGTAGAACTAAACATGTAATACTTTTTCAATTACACAATCCTGGATACTTGCATTTTAGGAGTAAAATTTTCTGAACCTCAAATGTATCTAAAAATACACCTGTAATTAAATTTGTTCACCTTTCCCCAGCACTCACACTCACAGTCATGCACCTACTTGACCAAAATCTCTCAGAGTATTAGGCAATAGATTTTAGATGTATTTCGCATACTTTGTGAATATTTAAACAGTGAAACGAGGACTAGGCTATGTGTTATTGACACTGCCTTCTTCTATACAGTGCAATAACTACTATTGGTAGTTCACCTGTATCTCCCTCTCAACGCTGCTAAATAAACTCAAATGTACATCAATATTACATCTGAAATTAAAATTTCCTCACCTTTCCCGTGCAATCACACTCAGTCACACACACTTATGAATTAGTATTAACATTAACTAAACATAAACAACTTACACTTTAACAAATTCTAAAAATATATCACACTCAGCATAAATTTTATGTAATGATTCCAAAGACTTATATTACGATTTTAAAGATCCATCATTCAATTTGTTAAAATTTTTAATTATTCTAAATTCATATTTTACAATTTGAAAGACTTGTTTTACAATTTCAAACAAGCATCATTCAGTTTGTTAAAAAGATTTACGATTCTAAATATTATTTTACGATTTCGAAGACCCATCATTCAGTTCGTTAAAAAGTTTCACAGTTCTAAGAAAAGTTTCTGAAAAATGTGGTCAAAATTTAAAAAAAAATGTTTAATCAATTTTACAAAATGTTTTCACAAAATACTGCAAAAGAATTTTAAATGTCCGAAATTAACTACTTACTTTAACTCTCATAGTAAACCTGGCAGGCTTCGAACGAAACCTGAACTCAAGGTCAAGCTGGTTGAGTGTTGTCCCGCCCAGACAGGCAGGCGAAAGTCCAGGGTGGTGGTTCCAGCAGATGTGCGGGCAATTGAATTCCCAAGTAAGCAGGCGAATTCCTCATCTTGCGGTAGAAGTTCACTCATGGCAGAAACCTGTTGCATCAGGTCGCGCTAACGACTGGTGGACGGGCAACCGGTGTCCTTGGAAAGTGTGGACCTGTTCACAGACTGTCAGAGCATGAAAGGGTGGGAGATGTTACCTCCATGAAAATCGATCAGCAAATGGCGAGCTAAGGGTTGGACATTCCTATTTAAAAACCACATCCCTCCTTTCTCCAAAAAATTGATATTGTGTAATTCACTATCGAAATGTATGAAACATACATATTATGTAATAGAAATGAGTTAAAGACATTATTAAGGAAATTTAACACATTTTAAAGGATTCCATGCGATTTTTGAAATTTAGCATGTATATGTTAGATTTCAACATTTATTTATCCGGTTTTGAGCCATTAGATTTTAATTATGTTGTTATTTAACGATTATGTATATGAACAAATGTCATTACAATACAAACTTTTCACAATAAGAGGTGAAATGAATTTAATGTCCATTCTTACATCCCTAATACGAACAAACGATTATCAAGCTATTGTATTTTTGTATTGATAATGTTATGATCGTTATTCCTTTTAAAATGTTACATTCGTACCTAACACGAGACTCGAACCCGGAATCTATGTATTACACACATAGCTACACAACACTGAAAATCAGAATCTGGATTACGATCATACATGATCTAACCAGGGCTCAAAACCAGTTTATATCAACCAAGCATTATGCAGGAATCGAAACCGCAAACTATATATTACAATTAACCATGCCTTATCTGGAATTCGAACCCAGAGCCTCCTTGTATACACTTATTACTCTATGGAAGTAGGCGACATTTAACAACTTATTTTATGTATTGAGTTTTTCCAGCAGTCATCCTTTTAAAATTCAAATATATATTTAGATGAATAGTAATTTTTTTGGTGAATTAATAGTTTGTTTGTATCTGATTTTTTCCTTATACCACTATTTCATGATAATACAACATACTTTTTTCTCTCTATCTCTCTGTGGGGATATTTTTCTCTTATGAAAAACCAGTTTTTTTTAAAAAAAGAATAGGTTAAATAAAAGTAAAAATTAATTTTAAAAGATTAATTTCTTGACAAAATATACACAAACATAATTTTTATATAATCATTATTTCAACGATATGAAATTTTCCCTTTTTTTAAAACATACACACGTAACACAGGACATCCCAAAACATAGCATCAAACAATCAATTATAGGATGATTCAAAATACACAATAAACTATGGAATGTCACATAAATAAACAAGTATAATTTCAAAAATACAGGTTACTCAAAAGTTTATGTACAACAAATACACCTTCCTACAAAACATCTATAGGATAACACAAATCATTGAACACTAGCAAGATATATACACAATTTTTTAAATTAAAAACAAATATTTTTATAAACTGTTAGCAACTTCCATGAACAAAGTTTTCGTGCATTTTCTCAATATTGGATCCAGATCCCCTTCCTGACATCTGCTTTCAAGGAGGGAGTGTTTCTTATGCCCTGGTTTTAACCTATCTGTTTGCACACAATCGTCTTTACAAGCAGGGGCATGTACAACAATGCTTTCAACCAAATCGGAATATGATTCAACATCATGACAGTACATATAATCAATACTAGATGGAAGAGAACATTTCTCGTTGTCACTGCACTGTATAAGTTTGTGACTCTTTTCATCTCCTAGTGGAAAATAAATTACTTTAAAATGAAAAATATTGTCACAAGTCTCTGTAAATTATCGCAAAAGCCAGTTGCATCATACGGCATAAGTTATAATGGACTTTCCTTGTTTGAAAGTGACAATGATTTGCAAGATGAAAATACATCATGTTTCTAGTATGACATGCAAAACTAGACTGAAAAGATTTAGCAAGGAACAATGAATGTATATTTATAAATTCATTCTTTGAAAAATTGCAAGTTGAAATGTGTTTTAGAGCTAAATTTTATTTTTGCTAATTTTATTGCTCTATGTACGTAACATTTTGATGAATCACACCCAGTATGAGACGTGTAAACAAACTTGTTTTTACTTGTTGTCGAATGTGTAGCACCATTTCTATATCATTACAGACATGAACTTGTAGAACACTGTCACACAGTTTAAAGAAACTCTTCTGTATCCAATTTGTAGGACCTCGTATAAGTCTGTAGGGTCGATGATTCTAGCCATGACTGACGATTTTGTGCAGAACATTCTCTTTTATATAGTCTTGCCAGATGTTCTTGCTTTGAAAAACATTACATTGTCACATACCATGCAGAGAAGGTAATTCTTTGTCACCGATGTACGTATAATGTTGCTTGTTGTTTCAATCTTCTGTCCAAACAGTAGTAAGAGAACAGCAACTACACTCCTTCTGCATAATCTACTTGATTATATTGTAGGACTTGTGTTTGATGATGTACGCACTTTGAGCGTCAAATTCTAGTTTACCTTTATTTCAAGGTAGTTTGTGTCAGGACATAAATTATATAAAGGACAATAATTTCGCCCATAAAAGACATCGAAAACTTCTAAAGTTTCTGTTGGACTGATTAACAAGGAAATACCAATGTTCATCTCCATTGCACATCTGTAACTGTATCTGTAGTGGACTAACTTCATCTTCAATTCTAAACCACACTCGCCTCTATCCTGGAGTAATACTAGCATACTGAAGTGATGAGTCGAACCTCTCCATCATAACGTAAGGTCTGGTGTACGATTCTCTCTCTTTAAATTGACAGATTTCCCTCCAGTTTGTGGTAAAATTTGTTATTCAGTAACAACTTTGTTAGATCAAATTTACAGACACAAACAATGCTGTTCCAAACCTCACAGTCCCACATTCCACACAATGCTAGTAGAATTGCGCTACTGCCCTGTATTTGCATGATGTGTTCCTTATTATTGCATGTTTTAGTCTATAAGATGGTGTCGTGAAATTCTCTAATCAATTTATATTTTATTTGATGAAAACCTGGTTCTTTGGTTCTTTCTAAAATTTGATTTTTTAAACATTGGTCCCAAGAAGAACAGGGCAGTACGCTGTCAGGCCACATATTAAAAACAGGACACTCTTCTTCTTCATCACACAACACTCGTTCTCTATACATAATTTCTCCGAAAATTTTTGCGAAATTCCAATGTTCATCTCCGTTATACATCTGTGTTTGAAAGTGTATGTTGCCTAGAGACTGGAACCATACTTTCTTGTGTCCTCGAAAAATAGTGGAGTACATTTACTCAGGGTCGAATTAATCCATTATTTCGAAATCTTATGCTACCTAGAACAAACCACTTATTAGAAAAATGAATACCTCTATACCTAGGTCGGACGCTGGTACAAATATTCTCTTTAAGCTTTGCTTGTGCATATTGAACCAAATATTTTTTCCTCACAGTGATTTGTATTACAGTGTTTGACTATTAATTTAACACTCGCACAGTCATGGTTTCTTCTGATATTTATTACTTGTGCATTGGTTAAAGTTTTTAAAAATTTCGTTTTGGGTTTTTCCAAGCACGTATATAGGATAATCTTCGTGTAATGCATTATTTACATATTGAAAACATTTTTTGTAAGCTATGTCACCAGACTCCCATTTCATGTTATGTATCTCGTAAGTCTGTTCTCGAAACATCATTTTAACTTCAGGTTTTACAACTATACAAAGGTCTCGGAGATTTAAAGCATAATAATTTAGATTCATTAGCATCAGTTGCATAAGACATAGCAAGCTCCCTAATTACAAAGGAGTTGTCTTGGTAGTTTTCGAAACCCTAGGCGTAATGCCTCTTTTCTTATGTAATTTTTTTAAATGCTATTTACACAAAGTCTCTCTCATATAAATTTTAAAAGATGACAGCGCTGCCTCGGAATCTACATCATCGACTCCTGAATCGTCCATTAAATCATCTGGAATGATTCTACCTTCAAGTAACTCTTCCAGCCTGTGCGATGTACAATCTCTCCACATACGTTGCAAGTTCCCATCATTAGCAAAGGCGGGCATGCCTTAAGGACAGTCATCACTTGGCAAATAGGATACGATATCCTCATCAGCTTGTAAATGTTCATCAAGGAATGGATACACAATTTTTATTTAGTGACCTGCAAAAGAAATTATAAATTCTTTCGGTAGCACTCGCAGTTGGGAACAGTCTAAACTCAATAATGTTTTCGCCTTCCCATAAGCTAAAATTGCGTTGAACGTTTCAACACATTCAGGGTCACAATTGTCACAGCATTGACATTGATACATTGTACCTGTTGTGAGATAATGCAGAGATGAAATCCATTGTAGATCTAGATGATGTATGTTGAAGTTGTTGTAGATACCTATCATTGTAGTAGACACCTGTCATTGTAGTGGATGCCTGGAGGTGTAGTAGATGTGATGGACGACTGGCGTTGTAATCGATGCTTGTAGTGAACTGTTGTTGTAGTGGACACACTTGAAGTTGTAGTCGATGTCTGGCATGGTAATAAACACCTAATCCCCCTAGTGCTATGCACATGCAAGCATATGCACACGAAGTGACCTTAGCAGATGCCGAGTTAAAACTGTGAAAAATTTAATTCATGCCTTCTTATATAGTAAACAGATACAAAATGGCTGCAATTTTCCTTTCGATTCATCTTAAATTTGGTCTTTTAGGAAAATCAGTCAAACATCGTGAAATTTAACTATTTCAGCTCCAATATCAGTTATTTAAAGCTGGATATATATTATTTCATTAATAAAGTGTTAAAGATTTTATTTTCTTGGGATAAGAATTTGTAAATATATGCATAGTTTATGGTATAAATTCAAAAGTCGGAAAACTGCACGTAAAATACGCACAAATATTTTTAGAAAAACAGGTTGAAAGTATACGACTTATGGAACAAGTTTGTTTAACATAAATTTTTTTATATTTAAAAAATAAAGGTTAACTTGAGTATTTGCTTACATTGTAATAGTTAAAAATTGAATAAATATGTGTTTGTCATTACTTGTAAAATAAATATGTCTTATAGCTTCGTTGGTATGAAAATTAATAATTTATTAGTTAAAGAGTTGTTGGAAAACATAAATAATGTTTGCTGAATACAGGAGTAAAGTTTGCTGGAAAATGGTTTATATTTTTAAATTGAAATTATTGTGTGTTGAAGACATTTGGAACGTATTTTTTAGTGATGATGAAAAATAAAGTTTTATCAGCTGGAGTTTGGTAGCAAAATTGTATTTGGCTGGGAATACACCAACCTCTAACACCTCGAAAAATAGGAGGAAGCTTCAGTCTCCAAGTCAAAGTAATAGTTTTTAGGGAGATGGGGAAATAACTCAGGTCAGATCAAAATCCGCTGCTGCCTCTCTAGGGAAAATGTCGCATTGACCTTGAAGCAAACCTCCGTTCATGGCCGAGGCAGTGCTTTGTGGGTGAAGGGCTGGACCTCCGTTGATCGGCCATTTATAGAGATATCCGAAAAATGCATCACTTGAGTGCTGTAAGGGAAGGGAGTAGTGCGTGGCCTTGAATCGATAACGCCCTCTGTGGACAGGGACAGTCAACCGAGAAAGTACTTTCTTACCTTGAGGCATGCGGGTTTTGCGAAGTGACGCATTGACAGGGACAGTTTTTGGGTGGTGTGTGTAGAGGGGGTGTTTGCCACTAAATAGGTTCTTGCAGTGTCGTATCGATACCAGGGTGCGTGGTCCAGAGCTTTGGAAACAACAAAAACCAACTCTGTGTTGGAGGGGTGGGAGGGATGTTCTGGGTACTTGATCTTAGGGCACATTGCTCTTTTGAGGGGTGGATGGTAAGGGGTGTTTACAGGTAAGTGGGGCCGATGTGAAGTCGTCGCCATCTTATTACATTGCCAAAAAAATTTACAATCGAGGGCAGAGGGATGAGTAACCTCAAGGACAGAGTAGCACACTCTGGCGAGGGAAGGTGGAGGTCAGGAACTCTCTGCACTCCTGTATCCAGTCACTGCCATCTTAAGTTGCTCATAGAAGCTTGGACTAGCCGAATGTATACCTCAACAGCTACTTCATATACACAGGGCTTCAGAGGCTGATAGCTGCGATTCTCGTGTAGCAATATTATATGCATTGGGGCTCAGATCCCATTCACAGTCTTTGTAAACTATAGTGTGAATTTTTTTTCAAGTCTTTAATTTACCATGTGATAGTGCATTTACCATGTAAACCCCGTTTCTGTGTTCGGTCGACGAAACTTCGTAGCATTTTCAACTCGTGTTTTTATTACCAAATGCAGTGAATTTCACAGACTTGGAGGAAAAATTTGTAGCATGTCCATTATTTTTAAAGAATTCATTTTCATACACTCGCGTGCTTGTAGGACGAATTAAGTGGTTAATAGTAGCTTGGTAAGGAAACAGGTTCTGTCAGTCATAAATATAAACTCAGCTGTGCTCCACGTAACAGCATAAAAGCAGGTGTCCAAAATACGATCCACTCATTCTTTCACTGGCCTCCGAGGTGGACATATGTGTTTTCAGGGAGCTGCTGGTGCTATTTCATTACATGTTTTCTTTTAAATTTATTTGGAAAAATTCCTTATGTTCACTGAAATCACAGCCAGACAGACATGTTTTGGGAGAGGTACAATTTTATTATGAGTGTTAATTAATTAATTTCTTTTTACATGTGGATTATGTTTCTAAAGTTCCTCCTCACCAGTCTCACAGGCAGAGAGACATGTGAGGTATGTGAAAGAGGTGTCATGTAGTGTCATATATCTTGTTATTGTGTTCGTTTAATTTATAGGGACATTTTTATTCGCTGTAGATTGTTAATTCCATACTCACGTAAATGTCATATTCACGCAGCTGTGTTCGTTCCATATACTTCTCTCTCGTGTAAATTTAATTGCTATCATACAGCTCGGGGTAGACTAATTCATCTCTTTATGTTTATTGATTTTCATTATGTAATAATTTCATACTGGACACTCACATATTTACACTTGTTTAGCATATGTCGACACCAGATGTTATTCACATAGTCGTTTGAAATTTGCTATTCGATGCATGTAATTGATTCATACGTAGAACACTCTCAAATTCCCTAATGTTTAGTTGGATTCGGAAACAGTCGTCGTCTATTTAATCGCTTGTCATTACTAACATGTAAATCCCATTGTTCAAAGTCGCCTATCTACCAACACCATCTACAAGCAAGATCACTACCAAACCAAAAAAAAAATTACACTTAGATAACTTTTGCACAAAATTCTACATATATATATATACATACCCCATCCCCAACACATCACACCTTAGTCGTTTGCCAGTGCTCCAAGGACGATGACGTACCGGGGCTCCCCACAATAAGAAAGAAAGGGAAATTTACCCTTAGTACACTCTTGCACCATAATTCACTACATATATATGCCCTATCCCCAACACGTCACACCTCATCGAGTGCCAGAGGTCCAAGGGTGAGGATATGCCAGAGCTCCCCACAAAGGAAAGAGAGAAAGAAAATATTACACAACAATAAAATCAAGAAAAAAAATTAACACTTTCAATATATTTAACCCTTTCAATAAATTTAATCATTTCATTAAATTTAACCCTTTTGACTAACCCTTTTTGATCAACCATTTTTTATTACCAAATTCAATCAATTTATTTATCCCTTTGATATCAAATTAATTAGGTCAATCATAAAAGGCGGCATCACTTTGGGGTTAGGACCGGCACGCCCCTACTACTTTTGGTTAGTTGGCTCGTTCGCAGTTAAATAACTACTTTAAAAATAATATTTTGGATTTTTTTTCCTTCGTTACAACGTATACCTAAACAGACACACAGTAAAAACTTTTCGTAAATAAACGGAGTCTTTTTCAAAAATGTCTCTTTGGTATAAAGAAACAGTTCCTGTAATATCGTAGCACATAATCCGGGGTAATTTTATTATCTACATCTTGCAGTACGATACACAATAAGGATGTAAAAAGAGAGAAAAAACAAAGCTTTCAAAAGTGCACTCTTAGTTGTTAATTTCACATATGTCATACCAATGTAACGTGGAAAATTATTGCTGATTCCTTACACATTGGCCAGGTGAAAATTGTAATTGTGTGAACTTCTATTTCTTCTAAACATATTAAGTAACTAAATAAATTAAAGGTATTGATTTAGATTTTACACGAGGACTCAAGCAAATTAAAGTTGTGTATGTACAATGTATTAATAGAAATTATAAATACGAAATAACCTATTAATTTTAATTAGATGTCTAGCTGCACTAATAACACTTAATACTACAAATTTTGAAATTAATCCCCCAGTGCTTTTATTTATAAAACACATTTTAAATCATTTCAATAGCCTGCTTCCAATATGTCAGTAAAATATCAGCATTTTGAAACTTTAGGAAAGTATGAACATCTAGAACATGGGAATAATGTTGTTCGTTTAATTTTCCTTTCGTTCAATCCGTATAGGCGACGAGTGACAAAAGTCCACAATACATTTTATTTTACCACATAGTCACAGCGCTGTTTGTTTCTTTCTTACTATTCGCGGTTTCTTCACACATTTTGAAGAAAAAAAAACCCTTTGAAAAATCACCTCATGTATGATGTATTGGTTATTTCCTAACTATGTAATATATAATAACCATTTTATACTTCTGTAAAAGAAAACTGTCTTATTTTTTCTTAAATGAACATTTAATTATATTTTACGTATAAATTGTAATATTTATTTTATGTTTAATATGATTAAAAACAGGAGAAAGTAGGTGTGTTGGTAATGCCTAGTAATATGTAGTTCTCATGTAAAATATTATTAAAGAGACTGCGCTCGAAAACGGTGCGCTGCGATTTGGTATAATTTTCTAGACTTAGTTAGGCTTTGTTTGTATGAAGTGGAGAAATATCCTGAAAGTAGAACTTGAGCAGGTCTTCAGATATTGGGAAGTAACCATGAATGGACTGTAACTGGACAGAACACTCTGCTGTAAAAGTCACACAGTTATTGTCATATTCGTAAAAGAAATCGTACCCAAGTGTACACTTTTATTTTTTGTTTGTAGAACGCAATGCTGTCGACGATCCCTTACGTGACGGCCGGCCTCTTCGGCGTCGTCTGCAGCCCCGTGCTCGACTTCGCCACTTCCACCAGCCTCGTCTCCAGGATGAACGGCTTCAGGATACTCATCGCCATTGGTGAGTCACGATCACGTGACGTCCTCGTACCGACTCTCTAGCATTTAAAGGTGATGTCAACCAAAGAAATTATTTAACATCAGTAGTAGAGCATAGTCGAATCTGGTGTAGGAACCAGGAGCGGGCTGGGGTTCTGTCCTCCATGTTGGGTTCCGGACTTCCTGCTCTATCATTCCATACACTTGTCCGCCATCTTGGGTTACGCCATGTTGTTATCCAGTATGCCGCCATCTTTTAAGCCATTATGCCGCCATCTTGAATCGCCATATTTGTAGCTAGTTCATCGCCATCTTGTTACTCGATTTCATTCGACTGCCATCTGGGTAACTAGTAAATCATTTTTCATACTCTTGTATTCCGAGAGTTTACTCCGAGTGCTCCCACTTTTTGTCTCTTTTGCATTCTTTATATTTCTCTCATTCTTTCCTTTCTCTCCCATTAGTTCATTTGTTTATATCAGCTGTTACTGGAGGCTGACATCTTTGTTACTGGAAGACGTGATCTTTGTTTATATTTGTTTCCCACATTATTTCTGACATTGGCCACTGGAGCTCCGCCATATTGGTACTGGAATTGGCCGCTAGGGGCGCTGTTTTTTTAGAACTCAAAATACCATCTGGAATGGTGCGGAATCGAACTGCCAGACCTTGGGTCGCCAGACTTATGTGTTAGATAACTCGGCTAGCGCAATATGGTATAAGAGTTTATAAGTAGTATATAGCTTGGGGACTAACAAATATTATCTTGCCTCTCATCAAAGGCATTAAATTTTTATTTCCTATGAATTTTTTTTTATTCTAAGTTTTTTTAGTACATATTTTTTACTATGGTATATTTGATTTTATTTATTTTAGTATTTTCGAAATATTTATTTTTATTATATTATTTTCATTGTATTTTTTCATTAATTTTAAGTATTAATTTTAAGTTTTTAAATTTTCATTATCATTAATTTTTTTTTGATTATCCCATGATTAATTATTTTATTTACATGTAGAGGCTAATTTCTCTTTTTTACTCGACATCCACTTAACCTAACCACCACAATCTAGTCAATATCATGAAAGGTGTACCTAAGAAAATAAAACACATCAAACTTTTTACATAAACTTTGTACATATACATAATCAGCAAAAAACTATAATTTTTATTAATTTTCAGTGTTCACCACTCTATATATGCCTCAAAACCCAGGAATTATAGTGGGCAGGGAAACCCCACCACTTCACATAGGTCCTTCCATTACGCAGTTTCAGCAACTTTTCCACCAAATACACGTCTGCAAACTTCGTTGGCTGGATCTCCTCAGCGTAAAAACCACCATGGATGGGTACGTTGTTCAGATCTTCGAGATAGTAGGTCCTCGGAGCATAGTTATGTATACATCGCAACCGAAACAGTTCGGGGATCCAATTCGCTGTGAACCCTTTCTCGAAGACACCTTTCTGTTTGGAGATGTGCACCAGGTCACCGATCTTGGCTTTAGGCTTGTGTGGGTCCTTCCTCTTCGGAATAGCATACACAGTCCGAACCAGGGTGTCGTCCTTGACATCTTCGGGCTTCATGCAAGTGGTCGAGTGCACAGTAGAATTATACTCGTGAGCAAGTTTCGTTAGTAACTCAAGCCACTTGTAGCTACCATTTGCTGCGAAATGCTTCCACATCTTGCCCATCAGAGTCCTGTTGAACCTCTCGACAGATGAAGCTTTGAGATTACTGTATGTGGAATAATGATTTATGTTATGTTTGTTTATCAGGGCCTAGAACTTTGCATTGTAGAATTCCTTGCCCTGGTCGGTTTGCAAATTGGCAGGGATGCATCCTTCATTAATACATCTGTGATGGCCTTCTTGATGTCATATGCATTCTACGACTTGACCGGCCTGGCCCAGGCGAATTTGCTATAGGCATCGATGACTGTCAACATGTATTTGTAGCCTTTGTTGACTTGAGCATATGGTATCATCTCGACGAGGTCGGCTTGAAACAGATTGTTCATCCCAAAAATCATGACCTTGCGATTGTGGTAGTTGCGCCTGGCAGCCGCATGCAGTTCATTGGCGATACCCAATCGATTTATCGTATGTAGCCATCTCCGTAAGTTCTTCTATGATTGAAACTATCTCGTTGGTGTGGGAGTAATTTCCAACACTTTGCGAAGAAAGCAGTAGCTGCAGCCTATCGACCAGTTCGTTCACATCATCCTAAAACATGTATTCAATGTTCCTGCCATCGTCTGTCTTCTTCAGACCTTCACCGCTTTTCAGTGCTAGGCTGCTGAAGAGGCCTGCGAGAATGTAGATTTTTTCATGATCTTCATCCCTATAAGCACCAGTCTCTGGATCGTTATGTTGGTTAAGTGCATGCATGAGTTCGAGCAAAGTCTTATATTCCAGCAGGTCAGGTTCTGTAAAACCCCAGAGCTCCTTGGGAAATAGAAGTTCATATAGCCCGGATGTTCCAGATGTCATGTAATTGCCAACTTGGATGTTTCCACCTGGTAGAAGCTCTGTTTCATCAGCACCGAGGAACCATTTATCATTGTGTCTGTATATACTGTAAATTTTATCATTACAAGATGTGTACGATCGCAGGTACCGTCGAGGCAGAGCTTTAGATTTTAAGGCTTTTTTCAGTACTTTATTGTGTGGCAAATCCACATCCAATTCATCTTCCTGATCTGACTGTACTTCATCATGTTTTTGCTTCGACATAGGCTCAGCAGTATCATCGACTTCAGTCTTCATGGTCACGAGTGCTCCATAGCTCTCCCTGAGTAAATGGATAATGGGCTTGAAAATTTCTTCATTTATATGATCGCGTAAATTTTATCTCACTTGGTGAGCAAATACTTGGAGCGAACAGACTGAATCACCCGATGTAGTTCGCTGGCAATGTCCGGCATCGTACTGAAAAACGATTCTCACTGTTGCCCTCTTTTATAGGATTAGTCGTGAGTCTCTGCTAAAATACTTTTGATCTTACCCAGGTGTTCGCTGCAGACATCCAATATGTTCCTGCTGTAATTTTGAGTATCCATTTTCGTGGCGAGGTGGGAGAACGAGGTAGCAAATGCATACTTTATGGAATCTTTATGCACTTTTTCTGACTTCATTTTGTGCTGTTGCCACATTCAATCTGTCGGTAATTTGCCTTTGAACACTTGTTATGTGCTCGTCCATGGCCACGATATCGAGGACGATCTCGGTCTTCACACAGTCCACCTTCGCACCAAACTTGGACAAATAAGTGCGAAAGAATGTGGTTTGTTTGACCAACATACTGCGTAATTCCGAGATGAGGCCATTACCAGATTCGAGGACGAAATGTTTAGTAGCAGCACCTTGAGAACGTTCGGGTTTGCCAACATTTCGAATTATTCTTCTACCAGCATCACAAGTTCCATAGTTTTTTGGTATAAGACAACCTCCATCTTTGTCTTTGTCAAACCGCAGCTTGAAGCTACTCTGTCCAGATTTTGATATGCTGTTACTCATTCTCGGTGGTCGACAATGAACTGATAGAATCTGCATCGGTACCTGCCATTATATAGAGGCCAGTCTTTTAGAATCACCAAAATTCTGTACTTGTCTTTCCAGCACAGGGAACACATATATCTGAATTCTGCAAACAACATGTCTATATTGACGTGCTCATTGTACGCATGCCACTAGTTCATATCGTCAATGCAAAACAGCACCAACACATTAGCATTGTCGCGAAGCATCCGTTTGGTTATCCACGAATAAGCCTATCCAAGGTACACACAGTCCACAAATGCATGTCGTCCCATGTTAAAATACTCTTGAATACGAGTTTGTTCTCGCAGGCGATGTCATCAAAGACAAATATCGAGTTTTGCAGTGCTTTGTTTGGAGTTACAATGGCTTCATTAATCACTGCACGGGAAATAACCCATGGCTTCCATGGCCTGCAGTACTCGTACCAATCACCGGTATTTTCGGTTGCTGGAGCGATTTTGAGTACAGGTACACGTTCTCGAACCAAGGACCATTCGGTTCTTCCAGCAGGCTCAGTAGGACGTATGTCTTGCCACAACCCGATGGTCCCGCGATGATCCACCTCACTCTATTCGGAAATAGGCTTCCATGAGTATGGGTAGGGTAACATCTTGCTTGACGATTTGTAAACTGTTTTCTTCTGGAGGATGTGGAGGTGGAGGTGGGGAACCAATGCTGTTCATTTTTGAATGACTCTTTAGAGCATCACTCCATGAAACCACGTCTGGCAGAATTTGCATTCAAAAGTCACACTCGAACTTTTAAATCTGCACGTCATTATTCCATGTCGTCATAAATTCCACAAATTTGTGAATGCTTTACCACAGATGCTTCAAAATAGTTGCATCATTAAACATTTTACATCTGTACTGTTCCAAGTCTAGAATGATACTGAAACAAAAAGTATATAAGGAGTGTATTTATACTTTTTTCGCTCAGTTCGCCATGATGTCTCGATGCTGTAAGATCATTGCCGGAAGCGGGGTCGTCGATACGCTGATCAACAGTCTACTGTTCGAGCTACACATTCTTGGATACAAGTTCTGTGAGCCGGGAACCAAGCTAGCGAAAAGGCTGTCAAGCGGCGATACAGGCATCAACGCGCTGGATGAGGCTTGCAAGCAAGACGACATCGCCTATTCCCAGCACAAGAACCTGCAAGCCTATACACAAGGTAGGCAAGATACTTTCACAGAAGGAGAACAAAATAAGAAAATCATCAGACACCGGATTCCGAGAAAAAGTAGCAGCATGGGGAATTTCCAACATGATGAAAGCTAAAGTGAAGATGGGCATTAGAGTGAAGAGCAAGTGGAAGGCACAAGTGAAATGAAAAGTTGTGAATAAGGGAAGAAAAGCATTCAAGTTCAAGAAAACATCTATCGGTGGACTTTTTCCATTACTTTTTTCTGCACTCGGAGCACTAGGAGGTCTAATCGGTGCCACGAGTGGTATTGTCCTACCCATGAATACAGCATCAAACGAACGGAAGCAGTTGTCCGAGGCCCAAAGACATCATGCAAACATGGAAGCTATTACTATGGGTAAAATAATGGCCAGAGGCCTCTACCTAAAACCATACCCAGTAGGAGGTGGAAGTGTACAAAAGCAACGCAGTAAGAGGAAGCAATATTGAAATCTCTACCGAAACGGCCGCTCACCATCGTGGATTTGGAACTGTTTGCATGCAAATTAAGAGTTACCTAATTTTTGAGGAGTGTTTATGAGAGATGCTTTACACCCTATACCAAAATGTAATGAGCACACCATAATTAATCTGTACACGACAGCCGGACCTGGCTTCCACTGCATATGTAAAAAAGGGTAAACATGCAGACTATTATAACAGTTTTGGAAATTTGCGTCCTCCACCCAAACTGCCACTGTACCAGAAAAATTTGCAAACTTACCTACAAATACAAGATGGATCAGATACCAAACACGTGGAACTGTGGGCACTTATGTCTTCGCTTCCTGGTTCGCCTGTTCCAGCAATTGTATCAAATGGCTATACATAGTGAGGAAACCATCAGTCATGTAGATATGGCTTACCTTGATGGGCCGTAGCTCCAATTTGCATGCTGTAAATTTTCCTCCACTCGACCTGGAGTTGTAATTGTGCATAGGTTTGGTCGATTTTCAAACCTAGAATGCGATACAGAACATTGATGAAAAAAAACTGCAAATGTATCTCGTGAAAAGTGGCAATGTCTCTCATGAGGTGTCGCTGCCCATAGGCTCTTATGAATTAGACTACATTTCAAGGTACCACGAAGATTCGCTGTCTCCCGACACAGAATTCGAACTACATGGAAATTCCAATACTCTTAAGAGCGTCATTAGATGCAGCAAAGATATTGTCTTTACGAAACCAGATCCATTGGACCGATGCTGAGGTTCGAACCATGCATTTACGAAGTTGGAAAAGCACACATGTCGTCTGAGCCTGTAAATATCTTACCAGTCAATGTGATATGAATAAACTGCAATTTGGCCAGTGGTACATACCTCAATGGCATGCCGAGCAATACATTGCATCAGTTTTAGCTGATGGTTCTTCCAGGTTATAAACTGGTAGTGGCACCGCAAAGCATCATTTATATTCTGCTCGTCGTGAAGAGAGCACACGAGGTGGTAGTGAAAGGTCGTCGACCAGCACAGAGAGTTGGTGAACTTTCGAAACGTAGAAATCACCCTACGCATGCATTTGAGAAGGTGGGAATCAGATTCACACCTACCAGAAACTACCAAACAAAGCAGCAAATAAAACCTGCAGTCAGTACATCACAAGTCTCCAAGGCATTAACACATGTTAAAGGTATTTCCTTCGTAGTCTCGGTTATAAGGTCGATCGGCATGGAAGATTTCCTAAATATCGAAGAGCCAGTCGTTTTCGAAGACAGCATAACGAAGGTGGAACTTCATGGATACCAGCCTTTCCTGACCAGGCCATACATACTACCATCAGAAGTTCGGATAGTGGTCCAACACCAGGATATCCGCACTCTTCCTTGCCAGTCTTTCCTGCGAATCAGGGGGATTCTAATGAAAAAAATATGGGTCCAACCCGGCATCGACGAAAATAACCAGCAATCTAATTCTTCACCTTATCAATCGTATCACGTATTTGCTCAACGCCGTTGATGTGGACCAGTCGTGAGATGTGGGCATAACCTCAACTATCAAAAATTTTCTTTCGCTCACACCGAATGAGCTGCCTGCAGCCAAGATGGCAGGCTGGGGAATCCAAGATGACTACAGTGTTCCTATATATCCTGGAGGCAAGTTCGAAGTGTGCATTCCACTCTCCATGCTATTGGGATTTGCCGAAGACTACAAATGAATTATCTTCAATTCGAAGCAGGGTGTTCCTAGACAATACGCACATGAACACTATCGTGGGTATGGAAGGAAACCTAGAGGCAGTCGAACTGAAACTACATTCTATCAACTGGATGCTGCCTCAAGTGCAGTTGACCACTGCAGAACGCATAAAAATGTTGAAGAATGTGGAAGATGGTAACAACATCGGCGTGGCTTTCAGGTTGTGGAGTCTTGAAACATACCCCAGATTGCCGGCAAGCCAGTGCATCAACTGGATGGTGAAGTCCAGCTTTGCTTCTGAGAAACTGAGGTACATCATCATTGGGCTACAGACCGGAAGACAGCACAATGTGAGAGTGAGCCATTCGCAGTTAGACCCATGTAAAATAGAAAATGTGAAAATATATTTGAATAGCAAAAGCTACCCATATGTGGATTTTAACATGGATTTTGAAAATGGCAGTACCTGCTGGCATATCAGATGTATGCGCAATTCAAATCATTGTATAATGGACGCACCCAATCTACGATATTGAACCCTGATACTTTCAAGAGAATGACTTACTGGTTACCCCAGATGGCAGTCGAACGAAAGTGAGTAACAAGATGGCGGCGTACTGGTTACAAATATGTCGGTCCAAGATGGCGACATACTAGCTTAAAAGATGGTGACATGCTGGCTAACAACATGCAGACTTGAGGGAGCTTTAGGTATATAATACAACATGCGGAGTACAATATGGTGGAAACGTTACCGGAATGATAGAGCAGGAAGTCCGGAATCCAGCATGGCGGACAGAGCCCGAGTCCGCTCCTGGCTCCTGCACCACCTTCGGATATACTCTATTACTAACATCAGTGCGAAATAGTGTTCAATTCGTATACGTTATCCTTGCAAAAAAAAAAAAATGTTAGACCACATATATGTTTTTTACATATGTCAAAATTATAATTTTTATGTTTTATTGAATATGCAAGTTATAAAAACCCAATTCACTTACCGGAATGACATAAATCACTTTGAAATAAGATACTAAAAGTTAATTTAAGAAATATTCAAAATCACAGCATGAAATGTTTTTATGATTTTTTAAGTTGTTCGAAATAAGAACACTTTTGCATATTTTTGATATGTAACAGTTTATGATTAATTGTAGAATAAGTTTTACCAATCATGCCTCAAAATAAACTAAGACCTAACCATTTAGCCACCCTTGTTGAATTTTCTGAAAATATTCCTGATTCTTTATTTTTTACATTCTGAAAATACTAAAATTTTGATTTTGGCATTCCGTGATGTAATGACTGTGCTATCTAAAATTTTTAAGCATTGCAAGAATATCCTACAAGTAGTGTCTACAAGTTGTATGGTATTTCGTCTATACATAGTACAAATAAAACAAAGTCGTCCACCCGCATGTGTCTATGTATTCGGCTAAGGCTTCTAAACTACTTCATAGATTTTGATGCCGTTTACACCATCATTTAGAGAGTTTCTTGAGGGAGCTTTAGGTATATAATACGTCAGTATCTAATGTAAGGATAATAGAGAAATGTCGACGTTTTATAACAAAGTTGGAAAAAGCTGCTTTTGCGGGCCCTTACATGGCTTACGCTGACTAATCAATAAGAGGGACACCAAGTTGATGTACTACAGAATTGTAGATCTCAAAAAAGGTCTACAAAAAATCCGCGACAGGATATGTTTATCTCTTAAGGATGACCCATAGTAACCATTTTTGTGTTTTAGGGGTTCAATTACGAAAACTTTGTTAACCACACAGTATTAATCCTATTTTAGTTACCTCAAAAATGTATTGTATATACTTGCTGTAAAGGTAAACAGCGCCATATTCGTAAGTCCCACCCGAGCGAGGCCGGGGTGTGTCGCTAGTTCAAATATAATATGAAGCATTCTTGGTGTCCAGTGCCCGCCCGCACATGGAGCGCGACTAGATTGCAGTGTATTTGCTATACGCGTTTTTTAAAAACAAACTTTTTCACGTATGTACAGTCTGTTTGCACACTGAAAAGAAGCGACACTTCACACTAGGGCGGAATACAATTTTCAAGAGATCACGCTCATAGCAAACAATATATTTTGCAGCTCTTCAAAATGGCCAGAAAACGACATTTACAGATTGTTGTAGCTTCAAATATCCTGGTTGAATTCCTGCGAAACTAGTGTAGAGTCCTGATTTGAACTTTGCTGTGGATTATTCACGGTAAAATGAGCACTTTCGAAAACCCTGCTTAAGATCTACTTGTATGCACGTTGTGTAATCTTCCACCTTATGCAAAATTAACATTTGCATGAGCCTCGTCACTTTATTCATGCGTCGGTCAAATTAAACTTTAAAATTATTAAGAACGTAAGTACTTTACAAATCTGCTCATTTTTTTAAACTTCGATGCATTAAAAAAAAAAACAGAATATGAAAGATTTAATTTTAAGTTATAGTAAATGGTTACCTAACACTTTTTATTTGACGTTAATATATGGACCTACCTTCCATCCATCGTCACCAACTTTACTGGGCGAATGTTACTCAGTGCGCCCATTAAAATATATGAATGCAGGGCAGTGACGTTTTTCTAAGGTCCATTTCTAAAGTGCTCACTTGATCATAAACAGCCTTTAAGAACATACTGCGGTCAGTTGAGCTACGTGCAAAATTTACGAAGTAAGGAAGTAGATTACAGCCAGGTCACTCACACGCGCATATTTATCAGGATATTTGCTTTGCTGAAAAGAAAGCCATAGTAAACTATGCCGTATTCATCTCACAGAAGTGGCGATTTATATGTAAATAGTATTGCATGCGGTAGTCGCAAGTTATTTAGCTGAAAAGTATTTCAGTACAAGTGCATGTGGGGCCTCTGTGGCTGAGCGGCTAGCCTGCTCGCCTCCTACTAAAGCGAACTGGGTTCAATACCCGGCCGGGCCACTCCCGGATTTTCGCACATGGGAATCGTGCCGGACGATGCCGCTGTTCAGAAGACTTTCTCGGGGATCTCCCGTTTCCTTCCACCCTTTCATTCCAGCGCCTCTCCATGCTCACCTCAATCACACCCATTGGCTCTCAAGACCTCGCTGTTGAGAGCTGCTCAAATCTCTTCACTCACCCCAAGTGAATGTAGGGTAAATTACGGTTAAACCAAATGTCATTTGTGGCAGCCCAAAAATTAGTACATTTTTATTCGATTATTACGACCTTTTATAAAGCGTTTTGCCGTACGGCGTGGATTTTGTTACATACAAATGCGAGCATCTCGCTTTCATAAAATATCATTCTTTTTTAAACAGTGAAACCCAATTCATGTTATACAGTTTCTATGTACCTGTGTGTGTATCATGAACAAAATTGAGTACATATTGAATATTCTAGGCGTCACTTCAGGCTTTCGATGTCATCATTTTTCATTTTTTTGTTCTACATTTCTCGTCCTTCCTAATTCTGCCTACTAAGCTCGAATACTTCTTACGTTGGAAACAATCTGTTTTGACGACTTTTGGAACTTGTTTTGGCTTGTATATTGTATTTCATTTGGATGGACTATTCAAAGCATTCTTCTTTTCTTATAAATTCGCTGCACCTGGTAGAATGAATAAAAATCAGAAGAAAAAAAATGTAAGAAATATGACGGTGAGTTAACTTTTTAAAAATAATTATTATGGTTCGTTCAATTAACTTTCTAAAATTATAGTTACTTCAGTAATCACCACATATCCTGGCTGACTTTTATATAGGATCAAAGTTGTCAAGATAAAACTGCTTGTAGTACAACATATCCAACTTCCTTATTTCACACACTGCCTTCGTTCTCAAATACAACATTACATTGTTAAACACTTCACTCATATAGTAATTCTCAATCAAATGAATGTAACATGGCGCTGCCTTAAAGTTTGTGAAAAACCATCCCTTCAGTATGATTATAATGAGATTTCTAACTTAAATGGAAAGACTGTAAAGTATGTTTTGTCCATTTACTTTGTTGCAAATTATGTAGTTTCCAAAATGCTCAGTAATATTTCAACGTCAGATTTACTTACTTATTTCGCATGCGCCCTTACGCAGGCCATGAGATCTAGCAAATCTCCTTCCCAACTACAGTGCCTATTTCGTCTATAAGTGCTGCAATATACGTCCCCTAAGAGTGGAATGGACCCCCGTATCTCGGTAAGTAAATGTTCTGCAAATTCGACTTTTTGTCAGAAAAAAAAATTATATACACCCCGATTTTTTTTATTTTATTTTTTTTTACTTTTGTTACATTAAGTGTATTTTTGGGGAGAAAAAATCTTGAAAATTGTCAAATATCGCGTTTTTAAATGTTGCCTATGCAGTACAAAGATACGGGCGTAGTTTAATCTGTGGTATTTCATCGCGTCTGATAAAATCACACAGATGCATATCTAATTTGCACAGTAAAGCGTCACGACGGAAACACTGCACGCCTTGCGCGTAGGAGCGATGAGGCGCTAGGCGTGCGTGTTAGTGTCGCCCGTATCGCTCCCTTGACCTTGGAGGCGGGGTTCCCACGGGGGTCCATCCCAATCTTAACTCAAGCCAGGAAAGTATTTATCAGAGAAAAATGGTTTCACTGTTCTGAGCGCATTTGCCCCTTGGGCAGCGAAATTACTGTAGCACTCTAATAAAGTTAATTCTATCGTTTTTTTTTTAATCTAGAGGGAATATAAAACGTTCTACACGAGTGTTTTTAAGATTGACATTTCAGTGTGCATGCACCCTGAGAAAGTGGAAGTATACAGTCTTGGCCTAACATTTATTTGGTCTAGCAGTCGCACCCAAAAATTCCCCTGGCCTCGCGTCGATTCGCCTTAAAGTAACAGAACTCGATAGAACCCCCTCCCTCCTCCCTCCTTGTAGTACACAAATTAAAGTCAAGTATCTGTGTTTACATCAAACGATTACGAGTACACAAGCTAAAGTTGTTGAAACGAACCTTCATTTGGCTATTATTTTGGTATGACTGGACTGTGTCCATTGCTTACCATGAGATTAAATAAAAATCTCACACACACGGAACTCAGCAAAACTTGTGTTTTATTGTGGTTTCTGTGTGTTTTTTTAGTTTTTATTGTTCAGCTGTGTTCACCGATATTTTTTTGCTCTGTTTTGTTCAATTGTGTGGTGTTTTCGTCATCGTATTGTAAGTTGCTTTGGTTTGTTTTTGTTGCCTGTCCTGTTTTGTAATAACAAGTCGTTTGTCCGTTTTTTGCCTTTTGAAGCTTTTCCAAATTTTCTGTCTGTGGTGTTGTAAACGATTTTATCACATTTTGTCTTGTTGAGTTCTGTGTGTGTTCAAGTTTTATTTAGTCTCATGGTTGGCAATGGATACAGTCCAATCACACCGACATAATAAAATGAACTCACAGCTGTTGCTCACCGGGTCCGTGCTATTGGCCTCTTCGCCACAATAACACGAGGCTTTAGCGTTTACGGCCAACGAGGGCCGTGGTTACACGGGATGCAGAACTATTTCACTTTAAACAAGTTCAGCTATTGAAGAGGTTACATTACCTTCGAACGAGTTCCAATCGCAGTTGTTTCTCGTTCAAAGTGAACAGTTTTCATAAATCGTTTCGAACTACTTATCTTCTGTGCTGCGCTCCTATTGGCTGCTTCCAAGTAAACAAGGAGTGTATCAAATGTTACTGAATTTGGCGGGAATTCTTTTACTTGTTGAATTAACTAAAGTTTAAGGTTGAATGTACAAATACCCACCCATTATGCCATTACAGTAAAATTGTAGACTTCATAAGAATTAAAAAGTTCAATTATGATAAATGTTGGAGGCTGTTATAATTAAATGTCATACATTTTAAGTTCCATGTTTGTTGAAGTTAGAATTTCCATTGATTACATTCTGCTTTGGGTGTGCAACCGCGGAACCACGTTCTGTTTTCAAACTTTTTCAGACATGGCTAACGAATGTATTTAGCTGAATGTGTTTAACAGCGTCCGTGTAAACGCGGCCGAGAACCCGTATCACGCAACAGAGCACAGGGCCAGCGGCGAATAAGCTGCCGGTGATAACGCGGATGTGGTTCACCGCGCCCGAAGTAACATCTACACGGGTGCATACATCGTGTACACTGCAGAGACATTCGAGTGCTGCGTACACAAGAGTATCAAACGCTCGGCCGATCCGCTGATGACAAACATTTCTCGGTAGCTTTCTGCTCGGCAAACTTTCCTGGTAGACGCTTGACAAGTTGTTCGCTCTTTACAATCGACGTCGTTAGCAAGTGACACGCCACGTGCACGTATTCTGACGTGATAATTGGAAATGCATCTAGACCTAAGCGCCGTGCATGGTCGTATGCGAGTCACTAAAAGAGCCAGAGGCTGTTCACGGTAAAGTGAGCACTTTTTGATGCAGTCTCATCGGACGTAATGACCAATAAATACTTGTCATTGTGGCCTCAGGCCTTTGGTTTTAAGTATGGTGAAATGTCTACGTCGTGTTTACTCCTCGAATAGTTGTTTTAATATTAATGAGAGGCGGAAGGATAGCAATTGGCTAAAATAAAAATGTAACCAGGGCTTCAAAAGTGCTCACTTAACTGTGAACAGCCTATACCTAAACTTGAATGGAGAATAACTAATTTAACCATTTTGTGTCCAAAACACTAGTCAGTTTTTATGTATCCATATAATGTTGTCCATAATGTTAAGGTTTACAGCGAAAGTTCTTCTTCGACTGGGCTACGAATCGAGTATGCATATGACCTTACATGTATAATACATTAACACGTATTTCAGAATTTAGCGCACTTTATAACTACTTTGTAATTAATATTTACTAGTAATACGATAACAATATTTCATTCCAACTTGTATGTACATCATGCTTTAAGCAACAAACTAGAAATAATAAAGAGTAATCGTGATAATTAAAAAAAATGGTTAATGGGGAGGTTGCACAAAATCGGCTATTAACGTTCGCAGTTTTCGGAAAGACGGCATACGAACTACTTTTTATCGTCCTTGAAATCATCAGGGCCATGTTTTTTTTAAATTAATTATTTTAATCATATACGCTTCGTTGGTTGTGGGGAATGGTGGGGGGAGTGGTGGAAACTAACTATGGGAGGGTTACATTGCTGTATTATCATAACCTTGTGCCCAACAAGAAGTTCTAAGCAGAACTTGGAGACTACTTTCAGTTATTAAGAGCATAATCCAAGTGTAAGAACACTATTCACCTTTAACATGAGGCAGCCAAGTTCCAAATTATATGAAAGTTTTTGAATAACTCTGGAATATAATCTGCAGCATTACTCGAGGAGCGAAAGCGCGCAATCAGATTGAAAAGAAAAAAAATCTTTGAGGGACCTGCCTAGTAAACCATTTTATAAATAACTCAAGGTCAAATCCTGTCGCAATGCTGGATTTTCATTGGCGCGACGGAAGTAATGCTCCACCCAATCACACACAAGTATTTTTGTGACGTCAAAGCGACAGAAATCTTGGGAGCGACGGACTTCCTGAATAGAAATAATTTCTCATTTTCGTCGCGTCGCGGGTGTGACAATCGTCAATAAACGATTGTATTTTCTTGCTGTAAGAGTGGTTGCAATGTTCAGTTGGTAACATCTGTAATAACATGTGAAGATAGTAAATACAATTGAGACACTGTTTATTTTGGGAAGATAGACGTTGTTCGTAAATTATGTAAGAGCATAGTTTGGCCCATATAATTTTTTCCCCCAAAACTATAAAACGTTAACATTCATGCGGTTGTTTGTGTTGTAAGTTATTCTTCTTCGTTCATTCACCTCAAAACACTGATGGCCTTCTGCAACATTTTCTTATTTCCAGCCATGAGTGGTCAAAATATTATTTCTGGTGTCGCCTCGCGTCACAGTGTTTTCATTACAACCACAATTTACAGTAGCGCCACACATGTCGCGTTGCATCTGTCGCGTCGCATCTGTAGCGTCGCATCTGTCGCGTCGCGCCAATATACATTCAGCATAAGGAAACACTGCGAGGCGATGGAAAATAGAGTAAACAAACTTCGCGTGTGTTCAGTTTATCCAGAATTCCAAGCGGTGACTATATTTTTTTAATACAGCAATCCGTTCAGAATAGACATAGCATGGTAGCTATAATTTGAAAGACTGTTTTACAGAATAGTATATATCGTAAATAGAGGACTACTTACAGCGATGTTTACTGAATCTGACACTTTTACAACGACCACATTTACGTTTCAATAACCAATTTTATAAATTGGGAAGAAAAATCGACATTCAATTCTGTCCTCAAAAAAAGATTGATATTGAAATATTCCATAGCATTTTAAAAAATAAAATAAGCACAACAGCTTACAGGCTGTTCACGATAAAGTGAGCACTTTAGAAATCAACTTTAGAAAAAAAAATCACTCCGTACTTGCATATTATTTAACGGGCGCACTAAAAGCATGCGCCCAGTAATGTTGGTAACGATGAATGGAAAGTAGTTCCGTTATAACGTTGAATAAAAAGTGTTAGATAACCATTTGTGATAACTGAAATTATTTCTTGCTCTTTTTTTTTGCATCGAAGTGTAAAAATAAGCAGATTTTTAAAATATTTGCTTTTCTAATAATTTCTCAGTTTCACTTGACCGATGCGTGACTAAAGTGATGAGGGTCATGGCAATGTTAAATTTACATAAGGCGGAAGAATACACAACGTGTATACAAACAGATCTTAAGCAGGGCTCTCAAAAGTGCTCATTTTACCGTGAACAGCCTATACAATAAAACCTATATGACAGCTAGATAGCTTCTTTAGGATTGAGAAAGAAATCAGGTGAATTTATGGGACTATAGATTATCAAATCCTTTTTTTTTTTTTTTTTTTTTTGTATCTTATGAGCAATTGGCCCTTAGTTCTTCTTTCTGTTCCTTGGAAACTACATTCTTCGACGCATCAGACTATTTCTGCCACGTTTACCATTCCCAGCCCAACGCACTCCCCATAAACACGGCGTTATTTTTGTATCTTCCGCACGCCCGTGAGCAGACAGTATCGTGAGTGGCGGGGCCACGGTGGCTGGGCGGTCAGACAGCTCGCCTCCCACCGAGGCGAACCGGGTTTAATCCCCGACCGGTTCACTACCGGATTTTCGCAAGTGGGAATCGTGCCTGGACGATACCGCTGATCGGCGGGTTTTCTCGGGGATCTCCCGCTTTTCCCGCCCTTTCATTCCGGTGCTGCTCCGTAATCAACTAGCTTCACCCTCGTGGGCTCTTAACACCTCGCTGTGAAGAAGCTGTGCTGCCCCTTATAAAGAAATTATTTGTTTTATTGCCATAGATAAGTCAGGGTCATTACTGGAAATGTTTCAGATAGAAGCATTACATCTCACACCTCTGTGAAAATTTCTGTACCCAGTTGTTAACAGGTGTTCCCTAATTGTCATTAAAAGGTGAAAATAAATTATCATATAAAATTTTGTAATAGGTTGATTGTTGCGTAAATATGCATTAGCTCATGCATTATGTCCGCAACGATAAGTATAGAATGTTCACGGTAAAATGAACACTTTTGAAAGCCCTGCTTAAGACTACTTGCATGCACATTGTGTCTTCTTCTGCCCTATGTAAAATTAACATTACCATGGGCCTCATCACTTTATTCATACGTCGGTCAAGAGAAACGGTGAAATTATTATAAACGTAAATATTTTGCAAATCCGCTCATTTTTAAATTTCGATGCATTAAAATTAAAAAAAAAAAAAAAGCGAAAGAAATAATTTAAGTTATTACAAATATTTACGTGACACTTTTTATTTCGACGTTAAGATATGGAACTATTTTCCATTCTTCGTTATCAAATTTACTGGGCGCATGTCACTCAGTTCGCCCGTTAAAAAATATGCTGGCAGGGGCAGTGACTTTTTTCTAAGGTTGATTTCAAAATTGCTCACTTTATCGTGAACAGCATTTTAAGGCAATTGGTTAGTTTTCTACTGTCACATTTCCCAGTAAATCTTTCTAAATTTGAAGGAGGAAGAAATAAAAAAATAAAAAAATTCAATATGGCAGGTGATACGGGCTGTAAAAGAGCAGCCCAAATCTCTTCACTCACTCCCCAAGTCCGGCGGGCTGCAAATAGATTTGCATACCCACTTAACGAGTTATGGGAACTTCGCTTCCTGGCCTCGCGACAGCGCGGCTTTCGGAGGCATATGAGAAGAGACAGGTGTTTTTCGCGAAAAGATTTCAGGACCAGTTGCACTCCAAAACACTTAAGTTTATACGCACATTCGTGGTTGGCCTGATTTTAAATGTCACGTGCCTCAAGTGATAGTCCGCCAATCACGGACGTTCAGTATCGGAGTAGTCTATTACAATTGGACCAGTCAAATAGGAACGCGTCTTCTCACGTAGACACCTGGCTAATAACCAAAGGAAGTTGTGTTTGTGGACGTAGGATGTTGAAGTCTATCCCGGCCATAAATATTTTCGCGAAAAAACAAAAACACTTGTCCCTACATACGAGAGATCGGCGTCTTCACTCACTCACTCGCCGAGCGGCAGGGCGCACAGTTGCGACGGAGCAGACGACGACGGCGTCCTTGAAGCAGCTATGCGCAACGTGTTTAGTTCCCCGGTCACGACTGCACTTGCGCAAGTTCGCGCACAAATGCATCTCGTTATCTCACTCCGGGACGTGGCTGGACATTTGTTTGTTGGATCTTCCCCGTACTGCTGGACACTGTCGGCAAACAAGTGTCCATAACGACGATACGCGTCCACAAACACGGCTCGTTTAAAGGCGGCTGGCGTCACACCCTGCGTTTGGCGTTGATTGTTTTGGGATGTATTTGGAAGTACAGACACGGGCCAAGAGCCATGCAGTCCTAAACTCGACTTGGAGTGTGCTAGGCGTTCCTAGGATCGAGTTGGAGGGTGCTAGGCAGTCCTAGTCTTGACATGGAGGGTGCTTGGCAGTCCTAGAAACGACTTTAAGGCAGCTATTCAGTCCTAGGATCGGCTTGGATGATGTTTGGCAGTCCTAGGATCTAGTTGAAGTAAGCAACTTAATTTTTGTATTATAATACCTTGGCTGTTTGGTACTCACCAGGGCTATCAAGTAATTTTGATGCGAGACAGTCTTCATCTTATTTATCTGCGTGTGAACTCGTTTCGCACGCAGTTTAGTTGGCATTCTCCTACGAAATCTTGCGCGAAATGCATCTTGCATCGTATGAAACCTGATTTAGCTCTGTGGTTGGCCACCATCATGCACGCACTTGCTTCCAATCGTTCGGATATTAGTAGGCACACTCAATTTTCGCGTGAAGACTTCCTGACTAAATTTACAGTATTTCTGAACACTTTAGCTCAGACGTATGGTTTTAATTGCAACGTGTCTTGATGTCTACCCTCGAATTACAAACGTTCAGTATCGCTGTAACAAATTTGTAATCATCCCAGTCAAGTGGGGCCCGATGGTGTGTTAGCTGGACTACTCGCCTCCCACCAAGGCGGACAAAGTTCGATCCCCGAGGAGCCCTGATTTGCATCCACTAGACTATTATTAGTGGGGACATTTAAAGGCACTTTTGTATGCAACCCTAGTGGACGATGTGAGCACCCTTAGTAACCTTATTGTTACGGGTTGCGAAACAATCAGGAATTTCCCAGGGATTCATCAACGCATCCGAGTGTCCAGGCAACGGCGGGTTGATGCATGTGTTCGTGCTGATGGAGGGCATCTCGAACATTTCCTTTAGTGGTGATGGTAAGTCTTTCACACATGTGTAACTAATTCCTGTGCAGTTCCTACTGTTCTAGGAGTAGTGTCGTAGTGTGAGGTGTCGTGTATCATGCAAACGAACACCACGATGGCATTCCACAGTAACATGATCAAGTCCGCGGCCATACTCTGTGCGTTATGCATTACGGGCTGTAGTAAAGAAACGAAGCGTTTGCGGACCTATGTTCATAAAACCTTTTATAATCCTCCAGATGTGAGGAAGGTTTCCCCAAAGTATTGACATGCAATTTTGCATCATCCTGTGGTGCGGAAATTTACCACCCTGCAATCATTACATCGCCGTTTCCACCTTGATACCCGATGTGTCGACCTGAAGGCGTATTCAAGTAAAAATTGTGATTCAAAAGACCTCGTTCACGTACGAACTAATTTTAAGTGTGTCTACGAAACTTAAATAAACCATGGTAGATCGCAGTATACATTGAAAGCGTAAGACTGATATTCTTCACATAAAGTTTGGCCAATCATTCTGTACTACATTAAAAAATGTTACGAAAACTTTTCGATTACGTGTAAAGCTGGAGTCGCAATAGGCCAACGAAAAGGGCACGACAAACATATATGACGTCAGAGATCGACGGAATTTCACATTAAATTTCATTCAGTGTCCACAATAACACGACAAAATCTGCCCGACAAGTATGTTAGTTGGCTGTTTGGAAATTCTAAAACGGTAAGTTATCATTATATAATCCCAAGTTTTCTTTATAAAATCGCTATAAAATGAATGAGTATTTTACTTTTGACGAATTTTGAATCTATACGAGAGAAAAAAAAGTATTTAGAGACAACCGGAACGTTATTTTCGCGCCAAGTTAGTTTATTATTTACTACAGTAGGGAAATATGCACAAAATTTTGTTTTCCAGTGTTGTATTTCAAATTTTGCCTCGCCACGACGAGTCCGACATCACGGAAACCTCTTGTTTGCTGTGTTTGGTGAAAATGTGTGTTGGTTCCACAAGTTGTGTTTAAATATTTCCCACGGTGGTTTTAAAACGTCTGACGAGTACAACTTTGATGAGGACTTCAGAATGTATCCAGTGACGGGCTTAGATGTATGCGAATGGCACGCTGGAACATAACATAAACATGAGTAACCTCTTAGGCATATTTTCGTAGTCTCCAGTATTGCAATAACGGATTTTGTAGTTAATAACTCATAATTACACCATTTATTTAAAACTACAGCGTACCAAATATAATAAATTAAATATTGATACCGCGGCAAATGCCTCCTGCGTTAAAACACTACGGATTTGATAGATCTATCAATTAGTCCATGATCTTCAGCCATTGTACTTGTTATGAAGGAAGATGGGTCGCTGAGGTTTTGTGTAGATAATCGCCAGTTTAACTTCAGGTGAAACTGATAACGTGGCGGTTTTTACCCAGCTGTAAAATGCAAGAAAGCTGCTCTGTTCTACTCTCAGTTCTGTAAATTAGCACTCGTGCGCCAGGGTTCCAAGGAACACGAAATGCCTTTAGAAATTTTAAAGTGGCTCTCAGGTGGTTATCTAAAAGAGTTGCAGGCTTGCGAGTACAGGAAGTTCAGCAATTGCGGCCCCTCCTGTCAACACGACGAGTTGTTAACCAGCCTAGAGAAACGTCCTTGTTAACAAAGCCTCTCGCCAGAAAGGTGATTCTCAGACGACTCCTTGAGAATGCCACAGAGTGTAGGCTAAAATCCACTTTTGTCGGGCCATCAGGGCTGCTATTTTGTCGGTCAGACGTCACAGTGACCTTGCTTTTCGTTGGCCGCTAGTCAGATTTCGTCGCGTCTGGTTCGTCGGGGTATTGTGACTCCAGCTTAAAACCTTTACTAGCGTCCCCCTTAGCTGTCGGGCTGTCTTCTGTGAGGGAACGTTTCGTGGTAAAGTTGCGAACGAGCCTGTCACTGTTGATTTGAGGAAACCTGAGACGAAACATATTGGTTGAATTTGTCCTAAAAATGTCAAAATTTCAGTTTTCGCGTCCAAGGATAGATTATATATTAAACATTCTAGCAGGTTCACAATGGTTTTCTACTTTGGACATGAAGAGTGGGTACTGGCAGTGCAAGGTTGCCCCATAGGACCAAGAGAAGGCTGCATTCGTGATCCAAGGGAAAGTAACTTGGCAGTTAAAAGTTATGCATTTTGGGCTATGTAATGCCCCTGCCACCTTCCAACGCCTGATGGACAAAGCCATGCCTTTAGATATCTGTCAGTTTTACCTAGATGACATTGTTGTGACAGGAAGGACAATGGAGGAGCTCCTATCTCGCTTAGATTCTGTATTCCAAAAAATGACCACAGCCAATTTGAAATTGGTTCTTAAGAAGTGTCACCTGTTTGAAAAGAAAATAAATTTCTTGTGGAATGCAGTGTCTGCCGATGGGATTGAAACAGACTTCGAGAAGACCAAAGCGATATGAAAATGGCCGAAGCCAACTGACAAAACAGAAGTGCGGAATTTTCTGGTATAATGAGCCTATTGCCATCGATCTGTACCTGGGTTCACCAGGAATGCCAACATGAACTGACTTAGGCAAAAAGGATATGTCATTAGACCACTGAGTGTGTAGATACTTTTAGTAAACTAAAAAAAATTCTGATATCTACACCAGGCCAAAGTTTCCCGAAAAGTGTGTGTATTCATTTTGGACACTGATGTTAGCGATGTAGGCATTGGAGCTATGTTATCTCAGGTTCAAGATGAGAAGAAAATACCACTAGATTACTTCAGTAAGGTATTGCCTAAGCATTAGAGAAATTACTCTGTTACATGCAGGGAGCTTTTGGCCATTGTTGAAGGCAATTTCACATTTCCACCCCTACCTTTATGGAATACAATTTATTCTAAGAACTTACAATGCTTCATTACACTGGCTACTATATTTCAAGACCCCCAAAGATCAAAAAGCATGGTGGATACAGCATCTTATAGAATATGACTTTGGAATACAGCACACAACTGAGCGCCTTCACAGCAATGCAAATACGCATTTTCTAGTAGGTCATGTGAACAATTGTCGTCATTGCGAATACCAGGAAGTAAAGAGTGGTGAATCGCTGAAGGTACAGAGAGCAATAATTCAAGGTTCTTTATCTTGTGTTGGGTCACATATCTGGAGTAATGAGGTTATTAGGAAAGATCAGTTGAAAGTGCTCACTTTGCAGCCATTATTAAAGTGGAAAGAAGGTGGCTGTCACCAAAAAAGGGAAAAGATATCTAGCCTGAGCGCAGCAGTCAAAGCATACTGGGCACAATGGTATTCTCTCAAGGATGGTGTACTTTACAGAAACTTGGAAATTAATAATGGAAAACACACACATTTACAGTTGCTCCTTCCAGAATGCAGGGTTCCAGAAGTCTTAAAAGAACTGCATAGTTTGGCAGCCAGTGGGCACTTTCTCTGAGATTCTACTGACTTTATTGTCGACAGGATGCTGAGAAGCTGAGAACAAAAAAACATAAGTTCCAAAGAATCCGCTTTAACTTATTTTTTAGTTCAAACTATTGCCAGTGGTGCCGATTGTGCGACACCTGCACTGCAATGAAGGGCCCAATGACCAGAGGACGTCACTTCCAGAATTACAATGTAGGAGCCACATTCAAGAGGATGGCAGTAGATATTCTGGGCCCCTTGCCTGTCAGAAAAAGAGTAATCTGTATCTACTAGTGGCTCATGATTATATTACTAAGTGGTCTGACATCATTCCCCTCCCAAACCAAGAGGCACGAACTGTGGGTGATACATTTATAAAACATGTATATTTGAGGTTTGGGTGCCACTAGAACTGAATTCTGATCAGGGAATAAACTTTGAAGCTACGATCTTCCAGGAGATGACAAAAATTCGGGGGATGAAAAAGACTAGTACTACAACCTTACACTCTCAGTCGGATGGAATGGTCAAGAGGCTTAACCACACTCTTGAGCCGTACCCGTCGATATTTGTGGCAGACAAACAAAATAATTGGGATTCATAAGTACCATTGGTTCTTCTTGCTTACCGCTCAGCAGTTCGCGAGTCGACTAGGGTAACAAGATCACGGATGCTGTTTGGAAGAGAGCTAAGCCTCCCAAATGACCTGCTGTTTGGCCGACCGACACAATAGGAAGCTGCAGACCCTGATTATGCCAGCGAATTATCTAACAGACTTGTTGGCATTCATAATGTTCCTCGACAGCACCTCAGAATAAATAGTGACATGATGAAGATGCAGTATGATGAGAGAATGTCAGGAGAGGTATTTCAAGAAGGAAAACTAGTGTGGCTGTACAACTCACAGAGGAGAAAAGAGCACTGCCCAAAGCTACACAAATGCTGGGAAGGCCCCTGCAGGAATCTGAATAAGATCAATGATGTGGTCTTTCAGATTTGTGGTCAAGGCTCTCGGGCGAAGCCAAAGGTTGTCCACATCGACCGACTGGCGCCCTACAGATGTCCGGTTGTTGCAGTGTCTGTTCGGGACGAACAGGCTTGAGGAGGGGGCAGTGTTACGCGCTCGCTACTTTGCATCCCGCGCGAACGAGTGGAATTGAAGGACAGCAGTTATATGATAGCGGCGGCAGCAAGTCAATGGATTGTTTTCAATGACAGGCGAATTATAGGCCATTGACCGCGTATCTGTACCAGAAAGCGAACCGACACGATAATCCTTTTTGCGGCGCGCGCTTCTTACCTTTGGTTGTATTGCGTTTCTGCGTCTATCTGAGAAATGATATAGTTGTTTACTGCCCTATATTCTGTCCACGTGACTCGGGGTGCGTCGAATCTTTCAGGTCAAGACCAGCAGAGTATAAATTGTGCGTCGGGCCTCAGGGGCGGGAGTAGTTGAATGGATGAGAGGCTGAGTTTCAGCGACAGACGACGAGCGGCGTGACAATGGTACAGCGGAAGGGAAATCTGCAAACTACGATTATCAAGCAGTGAAGAGTGCGGCTAGATGCGTGAGTGAAAGACATTACAAATTATGGCAATAGACAGACCGAACGTGTTTTAACTATGCGTGAGTTAATTGACTATAACGAACCAGCGACATTGAGAATGACGTTAATTAGATTTGAATTAGACATTAAATTATGTGCTCGCTATGAAATAAAAAGAGTAATACTGTAGATAGATAATTGAATGCTGTAAATAATAGTGGAGTGAATAAATTAGAAACCAAATTTAGTTATTTTATTTTTTTTACTAAGACCTCCATCCCTCACGAACTCAGATACACCCCTCATGCGTTCATGCAACAATGCACACCTCGAAAAATTTTTCGCATCACCTGTAAATGGTGGCACATGAATGATGTTACGTGGAACATTATAAACAGACATTCGTCAAGACTGGCGTGGTATTCTGTTTAGACAGTGTGTATTTATATTCCATACTTTATCTTGGACCGTCTGCAACCTGGTATCTCAGAAATCTTGGTCGTTCAAAACTTTTCTTGAGGAGTGTATAATAGCACACATACTTAGCCACCAGACTCTTTTACATTGGTTATATCACAAGACAAGAAGTTAACCTGGTTTTACGTAAATGCCGAAGTACATAGTGACAGAGGCTTTGACAATGCTATGTCAATCTGACGTTGGAAACTGGTTTTACAAGGCCGTCACGGTTGCTGCAGGCACATTACCAGTAATAATCCTGTATAGTAAACTTTAATCGCTCCATTCCTTAGTGGCAATTTTCTCTAGTGAACTGGATGCGAAAATTGTAAATCTATTCCACTAGACGGCATTTAACGGCAGCTTTGAAACTAGAAACCTGAATCAACTTGGCACGTTCCGGTGTAGGACAGGTCTCATAAACAGGTGTTATTAACACTTGACGTAGTGATACAGATTGTGTAAATACTGTTACGATAAAATCAACTTTTACACGACGATGTAGTTAAGTTCAAATTACACTTGCTAATTTGAACCCTGCACACATTGATGCGTGTTTAACATAATAGCAAAATATTAAACTTTTTGCAATCGCTCTTTGTTTTTTGTTCATCTTTATTAACTCTATGGACAGCTATGAGTTGTATATTTTGCATATATCAGTAGCTAAAATCAAGCAATTAATGCTCAGAATATTTTAATATAAAGTTTTAATAGTAAATTTAAATAAGTGGAGTAGCAATTGAAATTCGTGTTACTATACAACCAAAGACATGTTAGGTCTACAACATTTCATACTTCGTTTATTATGCTGTTGATCGGGGCCAGAAGACTTCGATATGCATTGACTTAGGTTCCAGGTTCCAAGGTTCAAGTTGAGAGCAGAAAATTAAGTAGGCCGATAAAACCTCCATGGAACGATGATCACCCGCTCCACAAACCACATAAATATCGTTCCACAAAAAAAAAAAAAAAAAAAAAAACAGGCACTGCGTATATACCGGAAGCTGGAAGTTATCAGCTATTCGCTGAAATAGTTTGTCTCAGTCATATGTAACTTGATGCAATAATTCAGACTTATTTCTGTGAATTTTGGTACAGTGATTCTGTGGCATCACGGTAATTCGCAAAATTCCATGTTTCTTAGATCATGGCCGACTAGATACACCGCAGCGGTGTATCTAGTCCTTATAGTATATAGTATCCTTATAGATGGAGGAGCGTGTAGCGAGATGCATCTACAGTTGTCTATGGTTCGCCAGTTCAAGTCTGCCGGGCCGTTATTTTGCTTACGACGCGCTACGTGGAACCAGTCTCACATAACGCCCACTAATGCCCGGTTTCACCATCGTGGTTCGAAACTCGATCAGAGATCGTATCTAAGAATACCCACACAGAAAATTGTTGCCCCATTCGAGTTCAGAACTGGACTGGAGGTCGAGATGAAGTTCATTTCGAACCGCCGAAATTGGCAGTTCCAAATCTCGATCCGAGACCAGCAGCCATCGTCGACAAATGTAGTTTGAAAAAACGCCAACAAATAGAACTACGGTCGATTTTTTCTTGGGAAATTAAAACAACAATATACGCACTTGAATATTATTTAGTAAAATTCGCAGAACAATAATTCACTTAAAACAGATAAAACATCGCAAATCTAGTTCCATGTATAGTGAAAAATACATCTACTTCCATGACGTCATATATTACAAACCAATAGCAAAACTAGTCTCATACTTAATCTCGATCTCTCACTTTGGAACCAAGATCGAAGAATCGGAGATCCAGATTCATGAAATTTTGTTGATACAACACTTTTAGATTGGAACCAAGATCAAACTGGATCCTCGCTCGGAACTAGGATCATTTTATCTCGGAACGGGGAAGATGTTAGTGCAACCGGGCATAAGCGGAATTCTTGCGCGCAGTATTTTAAATCGAATAAAAAGTTTTGTACATCTCTCCCGGATTTTCGCAAGCAGGAGTCATACCGGACGATGCCGCTGGTCAGTGGGTTTTCTCGGGGTTCTCCCGTCTCCCCCTGCCCTCATATTACGGCGCTGCTCCATTCTCATCTCCTTTCATCCTCATTGGCTCTCAATACCTCGTAGTTAAGAGCCGCCCAAAACTCTCAACTCAGCTCAATTCAATTACATACACCACTGTTTCTTACCTTCGAAGTAGCCTATAAGGATGTTGGATATTTAACTTCAGGTGAAACTGATAACGTGGCGGTTTTTACCCAGCCGTAAAATGCAAGAAAGCTGCTATGTTCTGCTCTCAGATCTGAAAATTAGCACTCGTGCACCAGGGTTCCAAGAAACACGAAATCTTAAAGTAACCCTCAAGTGGTTATCTTACAAGAATTGCAAGCTTGCGAGTAAAGGAGTTCAGCAATTGCGCCCCATTCTGCCAGCACGACGAGTTGTTACCCAGCCTAGACAGACATCCTTGTTAACAAAGCCTCTCGCCAGTAAGCTTATTCCCAGACGATTCTTTGATAATGCCACAGAGCGTAGGCTGTTCGCTTCTGAAAGCCTCGCTTTAGATCTGCTTGTATGCACAGCATGTATTCTTCCACCACATGAATAGTAGAGGCGGACGTGTCCTACCCTACTTTTGATTAATTGAAAAGGTTATATTAATATCAAAGGGTTAATCAAAAAAGGGTTGATTTAAAGTGTTAATTAGAACGGGTTAAATGTAATGAAAGGTTTAAATTTATTGAAAGAGTTAAATGTATTGAAAGGATTAATTTATTCTCGATTTTGTACTTATTTCTTTCTTTTTGGGTGGGGGGAGCGGCTAGCAGGAGCTCTGTACGATGTTGATGATGTGGTGCCCTGAATGTGACTGATCAGAGCGTAGGTTGCAATGTGTTATATAAGTGTTGAGTAGAGTGCAAGAGTGTGCTAAGTGTCATTTTTAAATTTTTTTTCTAATTTTGATTTGTTGGTAGTAGATAGGCGATTTTTTCGCATGCAATTAAAAATTAGAAAATATCAGAGTGTTCTACATATAAATTAATTACATGCGTCGAATCGCAAATTTTAAACGACTACGTGAATAATAATTAGTGCAAATACTCTAGTATGGAATTAAACGTAACGTGAGGCTCGAGCTTAGAAATATAATTTAACGAGAGAGAAGTATAACACAAATACGTGAGTGTGGAATTAACAATCTACAACAAAATGTCCCTATAAATTAAATTATATATATATACATATGATGCCTCTCGCACATACCTTATACGTCCATCTGCCTGTGAGACTGGCGAGGAAGAATTTTTGGAAATTAATTGATTAACATGCGTAATAAATTGCACCTCTCCCAAACCATGTCTGTCTGGCTGCGAGAAGGAATGATGTTAGTATATGATTTGCGGAGACTTATAAGCTGTTACATGGAGCGCTGCCGACATCCATCCACCTCGGAGGATGGTGAAGAAATGGCGTCTGTGTATGACCTGAGCCAACTTATATAAGTGGAGCTTGCAGACGAACCGAAATTACGACAATAAAACTCTGAATACGATTTACACAATACTCATATGCATAGTGAATTATATGTAGAAAAAATGTATCCCTACCAAGCACTGCATGCGATTTAATTAGCGAAATGCACAGACAATGATTTAGCACTTACTGGGCAAATAAAGATTTTCCAAACTCGCATTTTGAATTTTAAGCAGACACAATAGAAATGGCATCAGGAGTTCCCCGAATACAACCTACGATTTAAAGCAGACACAATAGCATACATCTATTTTGATAAGTAAAATATATAATGATCTACAAGAAAGTAATTAAAAAATAGAGTATCTTACCCCAAAAGATTTGTTTCAAAATAATCAACTTGTGTCGAAGCGTAAAGCTTAATCCCACATCACTTTTTATAACAGAAAAAATGCACAAACATCATCGAAGAGAAAATTATTTTTATAATGATGGATCACTACAAATTTCCATAACGTGTGGTGAATAGAGCACACTTGTTAACACAAACAGTATTTTTAAACTGATACGAAGTTTCGTCTACCGGACATAGAAATGGGGTTTAGACTATGAACACACAATCCCATGAAAATTTAAATATTTTTCCCGATAAATTAAAAAAAAGTTTCCCAATAAAATAGTTTTATATTAAAATGAGTATATTATAAAACATTAAAACGTTAATCGAGACCTATCACTAGAGATTAAGGGAGGTGTAATGGTCGGTGGACCATAGTTGTGGTAACCTGCGATCGTGGCCTCGTCGACCGCCAAGTTTCTAGAGGTGTGGTGAAGACAATAGAGAGCTGGTGAGGTAGACATCTGTCTAGTCCAAGCGTTGATGAACAACTGGAGATGGTGGAAGCCCTCGAGAAACCTCCGCATTGTTCTGCCTGCTTGTAGCCACCCCCTATACTCCCTCCCCCAAGCCATGTCTGCGAGCCCCTGGGGGTCATTCACCTGTCTGCTCGTGATTGTCATTTTCCACAACTGACTCAATATGGCGACAACTGGGTAGATATACTCAGATCGGGTACTGTCTGCTTATAGCCATCTCCTCCTGCCTCTCAGAACCGCCCTGAGGCCAGGATGCTAGCCACCCCTAAACCCTCTCCCCGCCAAACCATGTCTGCGTGGTCATGGGAGTCAAGAACCTTTAGTACCGAAGGTGACTTGCCTTGGAATTCTAGTTTTCTGAAGAGCTTCGTTATCGATCGAGCCTGGTGTTCGCAAAAACCTGTTTTACACACTCCAGCTTCATCCCTGAGATAGCTTTTTTGTATTTTATCGTGAGCTGGCGCCCCTGCAGTATCTGTTTCACAGCTATGCACCCCTCCCCCACAACAGTATTCAGAACACATTTATCTGGTGTTGGCTTCCCTGCTTTGGATCGCCAGCCTGTAGCCCTCTGAATGCGTACCCCGAGAGATTTCGCCTGACTCGCTGTCATTTCAACCTTATCCAAGAAGTTGACTATATGAACAGAAAAATGAGAAAAATAATTTTTACGAGTCCCTGAACTCAAGTTCCCCATATACGCCACGAGATAATCCCCAGATTTAACATTCAAACATCAACTTTGAACTATAATCCAGGAAACTTATAAATTAAAAAAAAAACTTACAGAAATACAAGACATATCTGATTCACTCGTTTAAACATAACTTTTTTTTTTTACAAATATTCAAACAATACATATTTTTTTTTAGATAATGACAAACACACAACTTAATTCAAGTTTTAACTATATTTAAGTAAGCAATGCTCAAGTTAAAGATTTTTTTTCAAACATTAAAAAGTTATGTGAAACAAACTTGTTCCAAAAGTTGTTTTTGTTTCAATCTGTTTACCTAAAAATATTTATTCATCTAGCAGACAACAATACATATTTCACATATAGTTTTTCCTAGCCCAGAATTTTTTAGACAGTACTATCATATAGGACTATATAATATAATCTCTCTAAAGTTTATTATACTGTGTTAAGTAATAATTACTTCCAAATGTACTGTAAACCAATAATTTATGTGTTTAAAAAGCATCATGTTATTTTCAACAGCGCGGCGTGTTTTTACAAAATATATGTGTACGAGTCATTCTAAAACCTCGTGTACAATACCAGCTAATGGATAGCCAAGAATTGGGGAGCGAGCAAAACTTTGGCCTCAAGAGCAAATGAGGGGGGGGGGGGGAACATTCGGAGTTGGACCAGCGTCGGGCCGGGCCACGCACGGGCTGGGAGTTTGAGTCGTGCACGGGAGGGAGATGTGCATTGTGCGAAGCGGATGAGAGAATGAGAGAATGCTTCAGAAAAGTGTCGCAGTCCGTGTCGTATGCCACTATCAATACCCACCCACTTCCATCTGCCCGACAAACTTACCTTCATGTGCAGAGCCTGTTGGTCGCCTACGCACTTGCGCAACAGTGATAGGGAAACTGGACACTTCCCTCCTACCCCACTCCATCTACAATCTTCACTCCGCGACATGGGTTCCTAGCCTACAGCTCACCTACACTTTACACAATGATTTTCCTTGACCTGCCTCTTCTCGCCTGCCTTTAAAAAAGTTTTAAGTTTGGAGCAAGTGGTCTGCGTTTACAATATTTCATAGGATTTCAAGCCCAGTTTTGTAAACCATTTGTTTAGTAGCAAGAAAAATTACATCTTAAATGTGCTTTTTTTTTAATTTTTTAATCTTACAGCATCGTAGTAGTGTACACCATAAAAATCGTTTACACTGTCAAAAATATTTATGAATTTTACACTGTAAACATAATTTACAATCTAAAATTGTTAACACCATAAAAATTTAATAACTATATTCGTAAAAAAAATTTGGCTTGGGGAATACTAGTTTGCTCTCTTAAAACTAATCAATTTCCAAGAAATGGATCGTTACAAGCAAAGCAATATAACATAGCACAAACAATTATGAAACCCAGAAATCTAATCCCAGAAACAAATTCCGGGAAACATTATCCAAGTTATAAGAAATATATCACATTACAAATACATTCTAAATAACATTAAAATGGAATCTCATTCCAAATGCTTTTAAGTTGAAAAATTTCACAAAAAAATATTTCAATTCCAGAAAATTACGAGTCCGCGGCGTACGTGGTTTTTTTTTCACGCCCGTGTTCTTAACGAGCCTCCATAGTTGTCACGTGGGTTTCACTGTAACACGGGCGTGTGGTGAATTGTTGCAAGGTAAGCTCGTGCTTGCTCAGTGCTGTACACACTTAGCGCACGCAGCTGGAACCAGTAACCAGAGTGGAGCCGGGTGAAACTAAATATACTGCGTCCATTAACGAGAGAGTAGCGAGGCAGTGAGCAGTTTCATGTAGTGAGTTTTTCTTACAGGATAAGCAGTATAATAGCCCCATATATTTGGGTGTTCTAGATAACATTTGCTAGTGCCGGTCTGTGGTTCCATGTTCAATTTCTACTAACAAACGCAACTTCCAACTTTGCTTCCCTCCGCGTGTATTTGCCGTTTTATAATACCTAATATTAGTTATAAAATTGGAAACGAAATTAATGTAATAATAATTAAACTGAATATTAGTTAGAGAGCATATTACAAATTATCGAAAAACTCCCGTTTCCCCAAAAATTTTCGTCCACTTTCAAACGGAAATGAGGACGCAAACAGAACTACTGCTTACAATACAAAGGAACGCAGTGGCGTGTTGTTGCTTGCGAGTTCGATTCATCGCTAGTTGCTCCCGTTTGTGGAAGTAAGTACTAGATAGCAGCACTATGCGTGTACAGTACGGGAGTTACGAAAACTCTGTTACTCGAATCGGAAGCGGGAAACTCAGATTTAAATGTGTTTAAATTTAAAGTTAAGACGAAAACTATAAAGAGTCAAACATTTCCAATGCGTATAGGGTAAGCATTGCTTACCTCGCGTCTACGGAATAAACGCGACTGCACGTGCTGTGACGTCAACTGCGCTGCTTTGGTTAAATATCCGATGTGTAAACTATCAAACGTTTAGGTATAGCACAGAGCAAAACCCACTTTAACTTGCAACACTTCACCACACGTCGATACTCTGGGGCGGTCCTGCCTTTAAGGGGAATGGTGCATGCAAACCGTACATTAATATAATTTTTGTCATAAAGCGGATTTTCCACAATGTTTGGCTCGACAATATGTAAATAACACTTTTGAGCACCTTCTTGCATTGTTACAAATTCACTGTGTTCGTTATTCTCGGAGCACTGATTGAAGATGACAAAACAAATTTTTTTTTTCTTTTCTTCCATCAGCGCTCCGAGAGTAATGACGGCAGTGAATATCTAACAACGTAAAAAGTCGTAGAAAATTATTATTTGCGTCTTTTCGAACCGAAAATTTCGACAAGCCCTTTGGAAAAAGACTTATATCGAAAATCGAGTAACTGCACTGCTTTCATGCCTCCATTCCCCTTAAGTAGTCTGTGGCCATGCTTGAGCGAAATACTGGAACAACGGGCGCAAGTGTGTGCCGTACAAGGTCTCGACTTGGCGAGGCTTTTTGGGGAATCCAAGGCGACATGCATGCGAAACACTCGACGGCGGGGACAGCGCGAGTATTATCGACGGGTATAGGCTGTTCCCGGTAAAGTGAGTACTTTTGAGGCCCTAGTTACTTTTTCCTTTCAGCCATTATTAATCCTGTAACCAACTTTAAAAATAAATATTGTCATGCATGTAATAAGCACAGTGTATATATTTCACTGCACTCGGAATTTAACTTCCTAGACTAAAGCAAAACATATTTATTGACCATTATTCCAAACGTGTGGGCTTTCAAAAGTGCTCACTTTATCGTGAATGGCCTATAATAGCTGGGTGCACAGAGCAAGTAAGGAGATAAGAGCGGACACTTCCATGTTGTAGCGATCTTCTTATTTTGAAGTATTTTTTAGGGGTGGCGGGTGGGTGGAAAGTGCCTGGATTAATACCAACAGCAAACACGCATTACGAAAAATAATCACCTAGTATAATAAAACAAACATAATAGTTTTTAATTGATTATTTTGTAATAAACACGCTTCATTGAAGTAGTTAATAATCACGCTGTGTTCAATGTTTAATAAAATAGCTTATTTACAAAAAAATATTACTATTGCCGGGTAGCATTTTCATTACGTTTACAGCTCGTATTATTCTTGAGAGGTTCTAGAACGAAGTTTAAAAATTTATTAAATATAACCTACTTGATTAACACCATTTAGTTGACGAATGCTGTTTTCGGCAATAATTAAATATATCAATACCTGTGCTGTTTGTGTTAGCTCTGTCTTTTAATATTTATGTTAGCTCCAAATGTGACCAACATGATAGAATAAACCTTGCACAAACAGTGCAAAAAGCGATTAAATATGTCTAATCGTTTTGGTAAGTTACTAAATCAGCACCTGAAATATATGTAGGTTAAAACCAGTATGTTCAATATACAAGACACCCATAATTTTTTCTCAAAATCGATCTGTTCCACAAAGTCATTAATTCCAGTGGTAAAATGTCTCTGTTGGTATTTCCACAGGCACTACCTTCAAATAACGCGATTGTAATCCCTATGTCGTGCCCCCCTCCCCCCCCCCCCCCTTGACCCGGCTGCGTGCGCGAGGTCGCCACTTGCGTCATCGTCCTCGGGGCCGCGCGATACCCGCCGATGACACTGCCCTGGCCCACTCGTCGCGGCCGACGCTCGCCCGACCTCCGCACAGTCGACGTGTTCTCGTCTCCCGTCGGCTGTTCCGCTGCTTCTGGTCGCCGCGCGGCAAATGCGAACCAGCCTCTCCCTGGTGTCATCCATTCAAGGTTACTTCGCATACTTCTGAAGCCCTGCTAATGTTCTACTTCCAGGATATTAATCTCTCCCCCCCCCCCCCCCCCGGCTCGTGCAACCAAAGCTTAACTCAACAAACTCTAGAAAATTGCACCGAACGACTACGCACCGAATTCGTGCGCACTCAGTTTTATAGGCTGTTCAGGGTAAAGTGAGCACTTTTAAGGCCCTAGTTGCTTTATTCCTTTCGGCCATATTTGATCATTTAACAACCTTTTTAAATAAATATTGTCATGCAAGTAATAATACACAGTGTATATATTCCACAGCACTCCGAAGTTAACGTCTAAAACTAAAATCAAATATATTTATGGACTATTATTCCAAACGAGAGTGCTTTCAAAAGTGCTCACTTTATCGTGAACAGCCTTTAATGATATTTTGCATGATAGCTATTTCTTACTAAGCTCTACCAAGAAACATGTTTTCTCACTGATTTTATTCATATTTATTATAAATTAAATAATATAATTTATAAATCACTTACAGATGAGACTTCAATTTAACAAAAAATAAGATATTTCATGTTAACAGGCGTATAAAACGCTTGTGCTACATGGCATATCTAGGAAGTAACTAAACACGTCATACATGGGGTGATTCTTCAAACGTTTGATTGAATAAGTGTGAAGAAACCTTTGAAATATCATCCCATGTATGACGTGTTTGGTTGCCTCCTAAATACATCATACAACACAAGCGTTTTATACCTCCGTTAACATGAAAGTATCTTATTCTTGGTTAAATTTAACGATTAATTATATGTTACCTATAAATTATATTATTTAACTTGTAATTAATATGAATAAACACAGGGACAATATAGGTTCGTTGGTAATGCCTACTAAGAGATAGTTCTTATGCAAAATGTTACTATATTGATTGCCCATGAATGCGGCGCGTTGTCTCTTTGGTGAAATTTTTAGACTCGGTTAAGCTTTGTTTGCATGAGGCGGAGGGATGTCCGGGAAGTAGATCTTTAGCAGGGCTTCAGAAAAGTTCGAAGTAACCGTGAATGGACTATACTGGCCCTGCCTTAAGGTTCCCGCCTGCCTAGACGTTTTATCGAGCCTGAGGCTTACAAGTGAGGCTGCAATAAGGGCGATACTGTCATGCGCATCAAGTACACCATCATACATAACTGCAAAGCTCTGAACTGACGTACAGTGTTCTCGTTATACTGCGTGTATCTAAGGGACTTTCGGCGGTGACCCTGTCATTTTTTGGAGGAAAATCTTTAGAGTGGTTATTTTATGTAGCTGATTCGTATGTTTTGAGAATAAGAGGAATATGTACCTGCGCGTCCAAGGTCAAGAAGCGAGGGAGCGATACAGGCGACAGTAACACGCACGCATAGCGCCTCATCGCTCCTACGCTCAAGGCGCGCAGTGTTTCCGTCGTGACGCTGTAGAAATCAGATCTGTAACAGTGGGATTTCATTACACTTTTCTCTTGCCGCTTAAGGAAACTGCATAAGTAAGCTTTTAAAATTGCTATATTTGACCATATTCACTATTTATTTTTCTCCGTGATTATAATAAATATGTTAAAAGTAAAAACATAAAGGCAAGGATCATAGTTTTTTTTTTTTTACCTTTTCCAGCAAAAAGTTGTATTTAAAGAACATATATTTACCCGAGGTACGCGAATACGTGGAAACAACCAGTTCAGAAAAAAATGTTTCAATGCACACTCCTCTTAAGCGCTTTGGAAAGGCATTTTTTAAAGCCATTTTCGAGGTCTCCGAAATGCTATGTCTAACGTGACTGACGTCTTGAAAGCACTAAATAGCCCTCGTCTGAAGTGTGTATTATTTTTGTAGACAAGCACACTGGAGGTACGTTTAGTAGTTTCGTGGGAAAACGTGTTTTTTTTTTTTTTCAAGCGCACTGCAATTCAGTTCAATCGCCAGCTAGTTGGACCCCTTATGGCGCAACTACTTCAGCTCTTGCAAGTCGCGTCCTTCATTTATTTTATGGAGTGAGGTGCTTCAGTTATACACCCTGTTCCCACTGATCCCTGGTTAGTTTCACGCCGTGATCGCCCTGATTTAGATTCCCCCTGGTTTACTGAAGTCTCATTAAGTGAATACTGTGATAGGTTCTCGATGCAGGCCTTGAGCGATACCGACTGCCTGAGTGATTTGTTCCGACTGTAACCATATCCACTCTCGACCGTGTATTAAGCAATGACAGTATTCTGTCACTCATGTTCACATTTTTCTGTTGTTATTCTGTTACAGTCAAGAATGTGACCGTTCCTGAGTTGTTCTTTCTAACTTGTATCTGGAAGAGTGTCTTCAGAAATACCTCAACTATTATGTATAAATAAAGTGATATTTATTGACCTTTATTTTTTTTAGGATAGCGCCGAGCCCGCATTTTATATGGCGTTCCTGGCGATAAGCAGACAGGCAAAACAAATACATAGCTAAGCTCTGCTGAGGATGAAAACCACACTAGTTCCTTTCCCTTTGCATAACGAATAAATAGTTAAACAATTAAAATCATATGTTGATCGATGTACCAGATTTAGTAATTATTTTCCTAACAGTAAATCGCAATAATCTTTTCTTGTGTGAAAATAAGCTCAACATATTTAATCAATAAACACTTTTATAGTAAGAAATTTTCCGTGAAGATTTATTTCTGTCACCATCCGCCTTCAATTTGCTACATTTTGACAAATCCCGTTTACGTACAAACACGCCCAGGCGCAAGTGTATTACAAAAAATTCTATATTTTATACACCTAGTCTGTTAAAAATTATCCATTAAGTTATTTCTAAAAATATGTTACTTTTAATGAAAACATTTTGAGGACTTATTGTATGTGTTCGGGTGAAAAAAGGAGGGCACTTTTTTTCATTCAGGCAGGTGAACTCATTAGCATCCCCCCACAAAGTAAATTTGTATAAATAAATTTACTCGTATTTGTATTAACATCGATATAAAGTAAAGGACACAACAATTTACTTGACTGATAATAATTTAATACGAAGGGAATGACCGATAACTCGTCACCTGTCGTTAGTTAATCAACGTTATCATTGTCATTTATCGTTTTAATGTCTAGGCTGGAGTCACTTTCTGTTGCTTAGCACGATACCAGCCCCGTGTATGTCACGTGGGCATAATGCACTAAGGGACATAATAATAATAATAAAACCAAGCACCTGGCTGTGGGTGCAAAAAAAAAGGCGGGGGGGGGGTCACCCCTCCAATAAAATTGTCAGCCAGTAAGGGCGTCGCCCCTCTGGTTTGATAACCAGAGATTAGTCACTACTTCCGTATGTTATATATATTTACAACTTATTGTAGACTGCTTGCCTCATTCTTTTCAAAATACAGTATGTTCCCCATTATGAGGGAAGCTATCGGGGAGTGGATAGAACACTCCAAAAACACACAATTCGCCTTATTAACATATGTTCTAAAGTCGATAGTTTCTTAGTTACACACATTCCAACACTGTTCTACACGTATCGACAGGGACACCCGAATTTCGCGTAAAGATTTCACGATCATTTGTATTTCGTAACACTTAAGGTCAGATCCACTTTCGTGATTAGACGATTTACGAATCATGTGTCTTAGGTTTTTGCCCGCGAATCACAGACGTACAGTATCGGAGTAAAGTTGTTCTGATTGGCCAGTAAAGTAAGAAATTGTCTTCTCACAAAATCACGCCGCCAATAAGCAAAAGAAAACTGCTGGTATACCGGTAGGGTATTGAACTCTTAGCATGTGCGGGAAATCTTTTCGCGAAATTCGGGTGTCCCTACGTATCGGCAATAGTTGATCTTCTACGTGGCGTGCCTGTTTTATGTGATCAGCAGGAATGGCGCGAGTGTTATTGCCTGTCACGCACGGCTGAATAGGCCGTGCGGGATCAGTCGCCTGGCCTGCACGCTCCCCGGATCAAAATCTACTGGACTATTACATGTGGGTGCGCAAAGTCCATTGTTTATGCATATACAGAGCCGGACAGAGCAGTGCTTCGCCAGCGGGCGGAACAAGGTTGTGGTAACTCTGTATTCTAATATTTACGTTACCTGCAAATGTGACCAACACACTAATATAAATCTTGCACAAGCAGGGCCAAATATTGATTAAATATTTCTAATCGCCTGAAATATGTGTATCAGTATGTTTTAAATACAAAACACTCGTAGTTTTGACTCGAAACCGATCTGTTCCATTAAATCATCAATTCTAGTGGTAAAATGTTTATGTTGATTTTTCCACAGGCACTTACTTCAAATAACGTGATTGTAAGCCCTATCTACTGTCAACCCCCCTCCCTGGTTCCTATGCTCAGGGATAGAATTTCTCTAGGAGAGTCCGCGACTACTTCCCGGTGTCGTCTTCCAGCTGTTCAGTCACCTCCTCAAGTTGCGTGTTTTCCGCAGCTCTTGTGGTACGCCGCTAGCGTGTTCACTGACTGACCATGCTTGAAGCTGCTAAATTGCCGGCTATCGCATTTTGAAATATGCTAATTCCACGTTAACCTTGATCAAGAACTTTTTTTTTTTTTTTTTTTTACCTCGGTGCTGTTTTTAAAGACTAATCAATTCGTATTAAAGAATACACTTTTAGTACTATACAACGTCACGCCGTGTAATCTCGACTGATAAAGGCTATTCACGGTAAAGCGAGTACTTTTTAAAGTCCTTTCATTTCGAATAGTATTCAATAAATTTATTTTATTTTAGCCGTAGACGTTAACTTCCAAGTGCTGTGGGATATACACACTGTGTTCATTACTTACATGGCAACATTGATTTGAAATGGAGGTTGCAGGATAACAAATGGCCGAAAGGAAAAAGTGACTATGGCCCCAAAAGTGCTCACATTACTGTGAACATCCTATAATATACATGCTACTACATTAACCGTATAACGTACACACGTGGCATTTTCTCTTACTACTATCTCATACAACTCGCGCTGAGTAAAATTATTTCATGCATCATATAGGCGCTGCCTATTTACCATGGCTCTAATATATTCTTACGAACGAAACAATATGAATCTTATGTTCACAGACAATTGACTTTAATAAGAGGTTGATACAGGAAAATAAAATGATTGTGAAATTAAATTTATTGCAATGTTGGATGTTCCAAACACACTTCTAATAAAAGTTTGAGTACCAGCCTCTAAGAGTGCAAAGCTTCGTACTACAATACTAATCTGTAAATTCTAACTATTCCGCATACCAACGGCAAACTTTTCAGACCTACGAACTTGGAACTTCAGAGATGAACAGTAAAAAGCGATTGCAATAGCTACTAGTGTCTTAATAGGATTTTTTCCCCCTGACGTTAAAGGGTCTCATCTATTATAATGTTTTCAAGGTAGAATTGACGTCTGGAGATATGTAATGAATTTTGTTTTCTTTCGTTAAGTCGGCAAGAAAACTTCTACTGTGGGTTTTAGTATAGACAGTTTACATTTTTACTCTCTAAACATCTCGCCTTGAAAAGGTGTGTGTGTGTGTGTGTGTGCGTGCGTGCGTGCGTGTGTGCGTACGTGCGCGCGCGCGCATGGCTATGTGTGTGCATGCATATAAACACACTAAAGCTCGAAGTTGAGGTTGGTTACGCAAATTTTTGTAAATAGGCCTACTACTATAAGCAAGAAACAGATATATTGAATATTGCTACAAGTAAAATGTTGACGTACGTCTCTTTTTATTTGACGAACGATTTGAACATAAGAGTCAGTGTGATGACAGTAGTGAATAAAGTTCAGGGGTTGAAGCATGTTCAATAAATATAAGTTGTAACCGACATTCGTTGTTATTTCGGGATTTGAACCTAGAACTTCATTTTTTGGATGCGTTTTAGCAACTTGTCCAACGGAGACCACCTAACTGGCACTGAAAAATATTTAATTGAGATAGAATACGTATGTGCTTTCATATGACAGTAATTAAAACAAAAATGTTTTGTTAAGTAGGTACTGTATGCTTAAATGTAAAGATGGCTTAAAAAATAGAAACTACTTTGACATACGTGTGATGACAAAATGTTTATTTACTTCGTGTCTTAAGTCATTATAATATTTTAAAAGGACACTTTGTTGTGTCGTAATAATGTTATCAGCATCATCTTAGTTTAAATATTAAAATCACCTTATCAGTCAGATTTAGCTACACAATAAGCCAACAGAAGACTGCAATAACGCTGAGTTGAATGGAAACAGCGAATCATTTACGTCAGCAACAGGGAGTATATATACACAGCGTTTCTGTCCTCGGTCGTTGCTTTTAACAAAGGTTTATTGAATACTTGATATACTCTGTTGAATCCAGTTTATAACGTAATAGTATTTTACGCATATATACACTATCTACCAAAAATTAATTAGGGAACCTGTCCGCAATGTTTGCTCGGTGGTTGTCATCCCGTTAGAATCTCGTAGGGCCACCTCTTGCGGCTATAACAGCAGCCACCCTGTCTGGCATGGTCTCTACGAGTGTTTGCAGGACATCCACAGGGATTCGTCACCATTCCTTTTGCAAGCATTCCGTGAGTTGAGCAGAGGATTTTGGCCGCGCCTGACGAGCCCTCACCCGGCGATCCAATTCGTCCCAAAGATGTTCTATAGGGTTGAGGTCGGGGCTCTGGGCGGGCGAGTCCAATCGGCGAACATTGTTGTCGGCGTACCACTGCATAGCAGCCCTTGAAACATGGCACCTGACATTGTCAACCTGGAAGTAACAAGGGTCCATTCCGTAAAAACGCCACAATGTTGGCAGCATTTCATTATCCAGAATGTTACAATAGGCCTCTGTGTTCATGCTACCACGGACAAACACCAGTGTTTCGCCGAAGACCGTGAAACACAAGTCAACTGACGTGCTGTATCACCTATCTTCACGGGTGCCCAATTACTTTTTGGTAGATAGTGTACTTTTTACTTCTTATATCATCAACATAACTGAATTTCTTCCTATTTTGATGCGATAATAAATCAACGAAGACCACCACGTATTATTACTTAAAAGTTTACACAATATTTTCAAAGTCTCAGACAACTAAGTTTATAAAATGAATAAAGCAATGCATTTCTGCTTTGCAATAATACACTGTTTATAACTATTTCTATGGGTTTTAACTTGCTTTAGTTATTGGCTAGACAAAATGACATAAACATTTTTTGTACAAAAGATCATTTTTCTCCATCCATGCAAGATGTGTACACACAAATGCAGCAAGTGGCATGTTATGATTGCAAATGTGTCCCTAATTCGTTGTTTGAATTCGTCAAGACGCCATGTTCTACAAACTAGAGAGAGAGAGAGAGAGACAGATTTGGGTGACTCTTAACAACAAGGTCTTGGGAGCCGTTGAGGGCGAAATGAGGTGAGAATGGAGCAATGCCGGAATGCAAATGTGTAGGAAATTGGAGTTTCCCGAGAAAGCCCATCGGTAAGCGCCATAGTCCGGCACAATTCCCACTTGCGAAAATCCGGGATTGGCCCGGCTGGGAATTGAACCCGTTTCGCCTTGTTGGGAGGCGAGTAGTCTAATCGCTAAGCCACCGTGGCCCCGCTACAAACTAGTTATCTCGGTGTTTCTTCTCGGAGAATCATCAAGTGGTCAGGTAGGGCTAGCCGCAATTACTGGCACAGAGTATCTGCATATTCAGAGCTGATCCCAAGACGTACGCTTATGCTATCTTGCCGGAAATGTATTTCAGTGGTTATTTAAAGCCATTCAGTTATAAATTTTTCAGTCATAGGAAGATAAGACTGCTGGCTTACCGGTCTGTCAACAAAATTAGGATTAATAGGCCATGAGGTGTCAGGCAGATACGAGCGATCGATGATCTTGCACTTACTCTACAAACTGCGGATTAGCATCGCTCTAGAAGTTAAGTAGGCTACCTTACGCACGGAGATGAACTAGATGAACTGAGGTAAATAGCACACTCACTTCTTATATTTTCACTTAATTTATTTTTTGCGTAATGTATCAAATACGTTACGAGCTGCCAGTCTACCAGTTTCCAAGTTCTGCTAGGGCACTGCCTGCTAGCTGGCAGCTGAGAAATTTAAATAGGAAATCCCATGTTAAGGAAATTACGCCTCAGTGCATTGATTTTAAAGATAGCCGTTCTAAGCAAAATATTTTCTTCACGATTTTCTTCCTTAAAATTAACGCACCGAGGCGAAATTTGTTTAATATGGGATTTCCTATATAAATGTATCCTTTTGCGAAACGATTTATCGGAAGCAAAATATTGATTTTCGGTACATCGGAGTCCTATATTTTATGTATTAAATTACCTCACAAATGTAAAATTGCTTGGAATATTTCATATTGAGGACACGAGGAACTGCAATAAGATATGACGCCGATTTTTGGTGCATGCTGCCAAAGTAATCATAGTAATTTTCTAAATTAAATTTTTGTATTCAAAATTCAAAATAGCAATTTAAAAATAATTATTTCCGATATACTTGCAAAAAGATATTCATTTCGATAAAATATCGCTGAAAAATATCGGCGATCTATATCGATATATCGCCATTTCGACATATCGATATTTTTTATCGATGTTAAGAGCTTTTTTTTTCTCCACTCCACCCTCGGGTGGTGCAAAACTTTTTTCGAGGTGTGTGTGTGTGTGTGTGTGTTGTGTGGACGGTGTTGAGAGGGAAGTGTCGGGGTCATGTTTCAGCGGCGGTGGGGCCGGCGGTTGGGCTGATCACCATCTCGCTGATCGGCTGCCACCACGTGTGGATCGTGGCGCTGCTGGCGGTGACGGGGCTCTGCCTCGGCGCGCAGTACACCGGCATCTTCACCAACCTGCTCGACCTGGCGCCCAACTTCTCCGGCACCACGCTCGGCATCTCCAACACCTTCTGCAACGGCGCCGGCATCCTGGCGCCCGTCGCCGTCGGCATGCTCACCAACAACAACGTGAGTCGCTGTGTGGGCTCACGAGCACTTTGCCCGCCGCTCATGCGCACCATTCAATATCAAGAATATAGTCTGTTCCGGGTTAACGCAACACTTTCGGAATCAACCTTTTAAAAATGTTACTGCCTCTAGCTGCCTATATACTGTAGCGGGCATGCGCCGAGTAACGTTGGTAACGACGTAGGGAAATTAGTTCCATTTCTTAACGTTGATTTAGAAGTGTTATGTAAACATGTGTATAGGCTGTTCACGGTAAAATGAGCACTTTTGAAAGCCCTGCTTAAGATCTACTTGTTTACAATTTTTGTATTCTCCCGCTTTATGTAAAATTAGTATTGCCATGGGCCTCATCACTTTATTAATGCGTCGGTCAGGTGAAACTGTTAAATTATTATAAAAGTAAATATTTTACAAATTTGGTAATTTTCACATTTCGATGCATTAAAAAAAAAAAACCAGAAAGCGAAATAATTAATGTAAGTTATCACAAATAGTTACTTAACACTTACTATTCGACGTTAAGATATTGAACTACTTTCCACCCAGCGTTACCAACTTTACTGGACGCATGTCACTCAGTGCGCCCGTTAAAATATATGCATGCAGGTGCAGCGATTTTTCTGAAGTTGATTTCAAAAGTGTTCACTTAGTCGTGAACAGCCTTTAAATACTGAGGCGATTAATTTTCTTTCTGATTAGTTAATGCATGTAAGTATAAAAACAGAAACTTTTCTAATAATTTCACAGTTTCTCTTGACCGACACGTGAATAAAGTAAGCATGCCGGCAATGGTAATGTTACATATTGTTGAAAAATACACTAGGCACGTGCAATAACTGGGATTTCAAAAGTTCTCATTTTACCGTGGACAACCTATAGTTTGAAGTGTGATTATTTTTCATAAGAAAAAAATTACGGATAAATTCAATATATTTATTTCAAGTACTCTTCAGTGAAGTTGACCGCCAGGTAGACGAGCGCCTTAACTGGACTTTCTGTGACGCCAAAGTTGTCTGCAGTACAGCTCCGCTGACTCGCATTCTGAAGGTCGTGGATTTGATAGCAACCTTTTCTACCAGGGGTAAATTGCACTATAGGCTGTTCACGGTAAAGTGAGCACTTTTTAAGGCCTTCCCAACAAGCATTAACCACTAATAAATATATCTTATTGCAGCCTAAGGCATTCAATTTTGAGAGTGGTGAAATATATACACTGTGTTTATTGGTCACATTGCAATGTTTGTATTAAAATGCAGCGTAAGATGGAAACAGGATGAAAGTAAAAATTTATAAGGGCCTTAAAAAGTGCTCACAGCCTATAATTGCTTTCCATCCCTAGTCCTGGTATGCCGGTGAAATTTTTTCATATGAACTTTTCTAATTGTTCGCCCATTAGATTGAGTTCATTATCCCCATTGTACAATAGGAGATAAAGCAGATTATTATGGTTTTACATTTTTTTTTTTTTTTACTGTACTGAATGGCAAAATACGGCCTTCGGCTACCAACGCCCAATTATGAACTATAAGGTGAACTCTCGACTGCAAATCAGTTCTGCTGGTTTCTGTCAATTGGCCAGTCACAATAACAACTGTTTGCAAGTGCTTTTCAGATAGAAATGTTGCGTTCGGTAGGCCTGTAGAATGATGACCCGGGAGGATTGGCTCAAGTGGACGAGCGCCGTAAAGTAGCAACGCAAGGCTTTTTTTTTTTTTTTTTTTTTTTTTTGCAGTTCTCTATAATCTGAAAGGATGAAAAACCTGACGATGCCTCGACGTCACACGGCTGAAGCTAAAGTAACAATGGTGCCTGCCACGCCACAAACAGTCTGACTTCATTTGTTTACCTATCCGGCAATGTAGGTATAAATATCTGAAAGTGAAACTCTGGCAACCAGTTTTTACATTAAACACTATTTTTCAATGCATTTCCAACTTTACGATAAACTTCCCTTGCTCACCAACTACATATGGGTACGAATACCTATACGAAGTGCGAAAATGTATTATTACGTATTTCCTTTTCATGTAGCCAAAGCAAAACCCTTACCAACAAAATTTTCAACCACCAGTTAAATATTAAACATTTATGACTTCAAGTTTTTGTTATTGAATCAGTACAAATGGATTAATAAACACGTTCAAACTGTCAGAAATTAAATATTCACAATTTATTATTTTGCAAAAACGATCTTAAAATTTTATACAAATATATACCCAGGTGTTATAGTATTTGTCCTGTCTTCAATTTCTATATTGGCGAAAGCCTCATCTACTGCCTCGCTAAACCTCAGCAACCTATCTGTCCTGGTTGCGATTAAGAAAAAACAATCTTGGGCACTCTATAAAACAACTTGCACTGTAATGTGTGCATGGCCAGTTCAGTACACCAAACCATAAGTGCACGCCAAACTGTTTCTCGCGTCATTTTCGCAGATGAGCTTCCTCTTCCAAGAAGGTTGACTCGCAGCTCCATTTCGGCGAGCGACCCTGTTTACGAGTTAGCTTCCTGCAGTAAAATGCAGCGTCAACAACGGTGGCTTTCCTGGAATAGACACGACATCTGAAAAGCACATGTGAGACGGGTTCAGCACACTTGCGAAAACGCTGCCGGAGAAACGCTGCGTTTACGGCAGAGGGAGAGTGTCCACTTTCGTTTAAAGGTGGTTTCACATGCTTGCATGCCACGCCAGATCGTAGCGCTCTCGCCGCTTCTGCGTTATAGGCTATTCGCGGCAAAATGAGCACTTTTGAGAGCCCTGTTTAAGATCTACTCATATGCACGTTGTGTGTTTTCTCGCCTTATGTAAAATTGTCGTTGCCATGGGCGTCATCGCGTTCTTCCTGCGTCGATCAACTGAAATTGTAAAATTGTTATGAATGTAAATACTTACACTTCAACACTTCAGCGCACTAAAAAAACAGAAAGTGATAGAAAAAATTTAAATTATCACAAATGGTTACCTAACACTTAATATTCAACGTTAAGATATGGAACTACTTTCCGACCCAACGTTACCAACTTTACTGAGCGCATGTCACTCAGTGCGTCCGTTAAAATATATGCAGGCAGCAGTAGCGGCTTTTTTATACGGTTGATTTCAGAAGTGATCACTTTATCGTGAGTAGATGTGTAATGCCGATACCTGGCGCAACTCAATTTTTCATCAAAAACCGTGGTTTTTTGCTCCAAAATCGGGATTTTTTGCTCCAAATTCATGGTTTGAAATTTAAGAAATTAAACATTCAAATAAACAAGCAAATTTACTCCAAAAACAAGCAAATTTGCCACTTTTTTCTTTTTAATATCGTGCAGGCTTCTGCCACCTTAACAACATTAAATTTTAAGCTAGAATCAAGCAAATTTCTTAATTTTCAAGCAAAATTATCAAGTTTTCTAGAAATAGCAATTTTGCAAGCGAACAAGCAAATTTAAGAGAAAATCAAGCAAAATGAGCAAAAATCAAATTAAAATATTAAAAAATATAATTTATATAATTTATAGATGTTATTCAACAAAAGTAAAAACACCAATAAGACTTTTTAAAGTCTAAAAATAAAGAAAAATCTGAAGCATAGACATTACTGATTCCGTAATCCCAACCATCACAGTAATCCAAATCATTAATATCGTCTTTAAAATTATAAAATTTATCTGATCTTTGATCATTTTTATCGATTTTTAAAACAATTTTGAAATCAACAAGGTCCAATTCTTTATCAATGGAAGCTGCTGTTTTTTTAATTTCGTATCCAATATCCCAAAGTACTAAAATATCTATAGTTTGATCCATTTATAATATTTAAAAAATACATGTTTTATTTTAAAAAAGTGATACTATTAGAAAATTTTTATTAGAAAAATAATTTCTGATTGGATCAAAAATTCTTAAAACTTTTAAATGCAACCACTCAAATATGAGTCTAAAAAATTGTATTTAAATATCGAAACAAATTCCTTTTTCTGTAAAATCGTTTACATTATACATTTAATAAAATTAATAATTTATATATCTTCAATTATATTTTCTTTCAAATAATCATAAGTAAAATTTCGTTGTCTAATTAAAACAACATTACAAATTGTATCAGCCTCAACAGCATTTTTAAAATCTACACAAATTTTTATATTTGTTTTATTCTTAACTACTGCTATTTTCTAAATAGGCAGTCAATAACATATAATGATCTTCTTCCCCTTAATGAATAATAATTGATATCGCCATGATAGTTTTTAGTTGGCTTATAATAAAGTTCATTATTTCTGTATATAGTATCTAATTTTGTTCTAGAATGTCTAAAATCATTGAAAGCGAGAAACATTTTAAGACAAAGATCATTTTCAATGTCTAGATTCCAATTTTCTTTTGGAAAAATTTCATTTTCTACAATTTTTAACAAAACTATTTATTACATTACAATGATCAAACATTGATGCATGCACATATTGCTCAGCGCGATTTTTCCTATTAGTTTGGAAACCCACAATTACAAAATCAGGCATGTCAAATGCAAATTATTAAACTGATCTTTTATATCAACGTTAAAAACAGTTGTCCCAACAGGAACTTCTTTTTGTAAAAATTGCCAATGCTTAAAACCAATATGAACTTTAGGATTTTTATATATATTTTTCTTTAATTGCAATTGATGTGTTAGCTTCGTATTCAACAATAGGCCACAAAATTGCTAACTTTTCAATAAAAATTTTACTCGGATCAGCATAAGATTTATCAACTGAACCATCAGCTTTTTTAGTTTCATAAACAAATAAACAATTGTTATCAGATGAATTTCTTAAAAAAAAAAGTTGATTTTATAACCACCTTTTCCAGTAAACTTAATTACTATCGCGAATAAAACCAAACATATCTTAATGGATACATTATTTCATTAATTTTATCACTACGAAGAGATTTTACTCGAAATGTATTATCAACACCAGTAGACTCTGAATAATTTTGTTCACCTGGTGATCTTAGCAAGATATTCATCATTGTTGAAGTTATTCCTGGATTATCAAGAGCCTCAATAATACGTCCGTGTTTTGAAATTTCTACTCTAGAAAATTGAAATGGAAAAAATATTAGAACAAATATCAATATTGTTTCATTTATCGAATTTTGCCTCATCTCCAACTTAATCTCTTTTTAGTAGGCGATATTCTTCCAAAACATAAGCATCGTTTGGAAAAGAAAATATTTAAAGTTCCCCTCGTTTGATCAGTTGGGGGAAAAGTTTGTCTCTCAAAACTCTGAATGCTTTTATAACTCATTTATAAGTAAAAGAAAATTATATAAATGAAGGATTCAGAGGAAGTTCATAGAGCGAAACTGATCATCGAGAAGAGTAGAAATTATAAAAAGAACCATGAGGTAGAATATGGGAGAAAAAAAAAAAACTACTACCATTAATTCGTGAATTACAAAATATTGGCAAAAAATTAGAAAAAGTAAGTGAAGAAAATAAAAACTTAATAACAGCACTAGTACCTGTTTCTGAAAAAAAATTAGATTATCCACCAACACCAGAAGAAACATCTTTTGAAAGAGCATTATTCCCAAAATCACCAATGGGTGTTACTCCATTTAAGAATTTACCACCTATAGCATATATTTCTATTATAAAATTAGGGAAATATATTTCTAAAAATATTAATGTAATTAATGGTATATTTGGTTTACGAGGAGATGGGCAAGGTTCTATTTGTCAAAGATAAATAATATGAATTAACAATAGGCCTTACTAATTTGTAACAAAAAGTAAAAAAGATGATCTTGTAGATAAATCCACTGGTGAAGATAAATTCACTAATGAGGACTATAGAAATTATACAGAAATTGTTTTATTAACAAATGCAGCATATCACAATTATGATCCAAGTATGAGCGTAGCTTCGCGTATCGGTAGGAAGTATAATGCATAATTAAACCAATTTATCACGAATATATAAAAAATTCTCTAAAATCTGGTGAAGGTATAAAAAATTCCAATAGTTTGCCAAAATAACAAATTTGGTAGACGATGTTAGAAAATTAATTGATAGATTGTTAATTAGATACTGTGAAGAAAATGCTGGAAATAACAATTGTTATAATGAATATGTTAATAAATTTACTGATATTATTGTTAATAATCCGAAAGGAATTCCATATCTAATACGAGTTTTAAATGTAACTCCACACACATTTTGGAATTATGAACACCATGGAAAAGGTGTGATAAATTGCGTAGCTACTTCAATTTATAATTCTGTTGAACAAACTAGTAAAAATAAAAAAGAATTAGAAGAGCACAAAAGACATAATTTAGCAATGGAAAATAAAGCTGGAAGTAGTGTAGCTGCTAAAAAAAAAGAGGAATGTCAAAAAAAAATTAGCTCAATTATCCAATATTGATATGAAATATATGCAAAAAAATTAAATATTAAAAATTTCAGAAATGTTTGTAAGATTGATGAACTACCAATAAACATGCTAAAAATGAATGTGCCATGGTTAATTTTGATATTTCAACAAATCCTGGCACACATCGGGTTTGCTATTTTAAAGAAAATAATAATGTTTATTATTTTGATTTATTAGGAGGCAATATCCCTAGTAATTCAACTAATTATTTCAAAAACAATAATTTTTATTACAATGACGATCGATCTCAGAATTTCAATTCTATTATCTGTGAACATTTATGTTTAATTATTTTAGACCTTTTTTCGAGAGAATTTAAGTTTAGCGATATCATTTTTATGTTATTAAATGATAGATATATTTGGGAAACCATAAATTGGATCCTTAAATAAAAACTTTAATAATATTACTGAAGATTTTAAAAAAATATGTAGATTCAAAATGTCATTCAAGTGTTTCTTGTTTACAAAGTGAGCTAAGCACTTGTTTTGGTTTTACAAAATCGTATGTTTCTTTTCTGGGGCGAAGATTTGTTAATATAGGCGAACCTGCAGATAAAAAAGATTCGATCAAAATTATATATATATATATATATATATATATATATATATATATATATATATATATATATATATATATATATATATATAAGATTATGCATTAAAAAAATATGTTGATTCAAAATATAAAACTATTGTTTCTGATTATGCTCTAAAAGAAGATATAAATGTACAATTCAACAACACTATTGATTATTATATAAAATGATAAATAATGCAAAACATACATTAAAAAATGATATAGATTCAAAATATACAACTATTGTTTCTGACTATGCATTAACAAATGATGTCGAATCAAAATACAACACTAGTGTTTCTGATTTTAAAACATTTCTAGATTCAAAATATAATACCATTGTTTCTGTTTTATGAGATCAAATAAGTAAAGTTTTTGTTTACATAACAGAATATGATTATATTTAAAATCGCAGAATTAATAATATTGCTGATCCTGTGGATGGCAAAGATGCCGCCAATGAAAGATATCTGGATAAAGAAAAAACCGTTAAATTGCAAGATTTCAACAAAGTAATTTTGAATCATTGCTATACACTTGTTGATTTGCAAGTTGAAAAAATCAAAAGTTATTCGATATAGAATTAGATGTTAAATTACAAAATCTAAACCAATCTCATACATTTTATTTACATGCAGAGTGGAATAAAATGACTAATGATTTTCACTTAGATAATGATCAAATTTTCTTTACTTTTTTGATGGATTGTACTGTTTATAAAATAGTTACAGATATTCTCATATTTGATAATAATTTGGCCGTTTTCAAGAGTAATACAAAAATGACCACAGCAAGCCATTTGATGTCAACAAAAGTGATAACTTAACTTAAAAAAAAAATAAACATCTCGTTATGCTGATGGAGAGTTGGTGACAATAGGATTATTCGTGAAATATTAAGATTAACTCTCTCTCTCTCTCTCTATATATATATATATATATATATATATAATTTAATTGCACAACGAGCATATATTTTTCTGGTCTAATAGCCCATTTGTTGTATTCTCATTTTTATATTATTACTTTTAGTGACTTTCTTGCACTTCCAACACAATGTGTTCTCCATTCAATTCTCTCTCTCTCTCTCTCTCTCTCTCTCTCTCTCTCTCTCTCTCTCTCTATATATATATATATATATATATATATATAAATGAGAATACAACAAATGGGCTATTAGACCAGAAAAATATATGCTCGTTGTGAAATTCAAAAAATCAACATCCTTAAAAAAAATTACTCAATGTGAGAGAAGGAATAATGAATAAATTATATAAACCAGCGCGAAAAAATTTTCCAAGAAGAAAAGTTATTTCTTATGGCATTGATAATTTGTGGCACATGATCTTGTAGAAATGGATACTGGAGATTTAAAAGGTATATCACATATAAATAATAATTACAAATATATTATGCCAATTATTGATGGGTTTTTTTTCCTTCAAAATTTTGCTTTACCAATGAAAGATAAAACAGCAAAAAATGTAGCAAATGCTTTAGAAGAAACCAAATAATTTACAAAGCGACAATGTCTCAGAATTTTATAATGAAATGTTTAAATAACTTATGGAAAAGCATAATATAAATAATTTTTCTTCATTTTCTGAATTAAAAGCTAGCATTGTTGAAAGATTTAATCGAACTTTAAAATATATAATGTGGAAAACATTTGCTTTGAATGGCAATTATAAATTGATAAATAAATTGATATATTGAATAATTTAGTGAAAGACTACAACACAAAGCTCAGCACTATCGGCATAAAACCAACTGAAGTTAATTGTAAACATGAAAAAAAATTATTGCAATAAAATGTTGTGTTTACTAAACCAAAATATAAAGTTGGAGATGTTGTTCATATGAGCAAACCGAATTTTTTTTTTAAAGGCTATACTGATAATTGGTCAACAAAATTGTTTACTATATGTAAAGTTTTAAATTATGATATACCAACTTACAACTTAAAAGATACAAAAGGAGATGAAATAATGGGTAGTTTTTATGAATACGAAATTATGAAAATAACTATCGGTTGAAAAAATTAAAAAAACTAAGGGTGAAAAAAATATTTGTAAAGTGGTTAGGTTTTGATAATTCACATAATTAATTGATTAATAAAACAGATGTTTGTGCAACCGAGTGTGCTTTAGCTGACATTTTGTAAATTTGAAATATTAATTCTAGCAAATATATAAAAAATAGGTTCTTACTTAAGTTGACAAAAATTATTATAATTTATTAATTGTTGTTGAGTATAATTATTTCTATCAATGTTAAAATAGTTGCGAAAACACTCAATATTGCCATTCATGGTTTCTATCATTTTTTGATATAAATTGATAGAATTTGGAATATATTCAGATCTCAATAATATTTCACAATTTGGATGTATATCTTCGATTATTTGCAACTGTTTTCGAAGGCTTCTTCTTTGATTTCTAATCCCATAATAATCATATTCACAACCATTATCGAACAATTCTAGAATAATAAATGTTGGATTTGAATTTAGATCTTGTGTTTGCTGTACAACATGTGGAATCATTTCTCTAATTTCTTCACTTCTGCGATTTATTCCATGTAATGCTGTATGGACTGTTTGTGTTAAATCTTCTATATTTTTATCTTGAATTTTCTTAAATATATTTTAAATGATTAACTTCAATTTCTTTTAATGCCTCATTATATTTTCTAGCATATTTAGAATAACGATAAAAAATTTCTTCGAGTGTGATATAATAATTTTTTATTTCATCAGCAACTTTTGTTCTCAATCACATTATAAATTTTTTTTAAAATTAATAATGCAAATTTTTATGTAAAGTTGTTAATAATTTAGATTGATATGTTTTTGGAACTATCTTATTTTCAGGACAAAAAAGATAGATCTTTATGTATATTATGTCGTTCTTGTGGATATTTTAAATCAACTTCTAATATATAACCATGTTGTGAATCATCTTTCAAATCTAATATCTTTTACTCCAGTGCTCTAGATAATTTAATGTATAATAAACCCATTCAAAACCACCATATGGTAAATATTGTGACATTACCCAACCATATAAATTATTAGCATCGAGATATGCTAAATAATTTGATTCTTGGTTAGAGTTAAAAAATTTCCAAATATTTGTTGTTAGCTTTAACATATTGCTTACAACATTACAATAATTAAAATTATATCAAAATTATGTAGTAAAATTAATGTTTGTTTAGTCATTTTTAACATTGCTTCCCACGATAAATCCAGTGCTGTAAAATACCATGCAGGATTTAAATCATATGCATTTATACATGTGTTTCAAAAATTTTCGAAGATATCTGCTATCAATAATACATCACTTTTTAAATATAAATCTTTGGTGATCACCAAGATTTTTTATATTAAATTGGTTCCATAAAAGTTTTGCATGCGTAAAATCAGCGTCAGTTATATCAGGTTCATTAAATTTATTTTAAAATTCACTCTTTGGTGGGAGTTCTGTTCCTTCAAATTCTTTCCAAATATCCATGTAATCATATGGAAAAACACCTTTTTTAATAACTAAATCAACTTGTTCTTTTGGAAAAGGTTTTTGTGTGTTTCATTTGATCTTTACTCAAATTAGATCATAACTTATCTAAACTACTGGCCATAAATTTAAATGTGGCTATAAATTTAATTTTTAAATTTTCTGTTTCTTTCCCAAAAGTAATAAACTTTTGTTCATTATTTGCAAGTAAATCTATATTTTTATCATCATATCCTATCTCTTTAATAAATAAATGTGCATCATATACAGCTAAACTATGAAAATAAATTGGTACAAAATTTGGTAATTTTAATTGTAAATAACAATTATTACATACTGGATTAATTAAATTTCCACTTATGTGATCATGATGATATGCATTTTTATTGTCCTTAGAATATCCACACTTGCATATAGTGCATTTTTTTAGATTCATTGTCTAATATTTTTTCTTCTTTTGTTAATGGGTGCATTGGTTCAATTTGTGAAAATATTTCACCAATTTCATCTACTTCCCTTTTTATTGATTGTATAAAAATTTTATGTGCATTTGGACCTCGTTATACAACTGGTAGCTTATACTCAACATAACTAGATACAATATAATAAAAACCAAATGATTCATGTAATTGATATATTCATTGTATATGATTCGTCATTCAATTTTAAATCAATGTTATTTATTTTATCATTAGTAAGTTTTTATCATTCTTGAAGTGTTTCTTTATAAAAAAAAACATTATCAATATCATATTCAGTTAAAATTGGATATTTTTGATAAGGTCAAATTTATTAATTTCTTTTGGAATTGATTCAAAATCTACGTATATAGCAAAAGGAACTTTCATTGTATGTTTAATATTTATAAAAATTTATTTGTTGGCCTTTAATTGATATAGTTATTCTTACCGATTCATTTTTAGAACAGTCTTCTGTATGTTTATTTAATTTCTCTTGAGAATAAAAGTATTGAAGGTATATATCACATACGTAAGTTTTATTTTGTTGATTTTTTTTTTTGCAGAAAGCAGTTTCGATAAATCTTTTATCCAACAGTAATGCGAGTTTCTACCATTTTTGAAATAAAGTAAATTTATGTGCTTATACTTTTTATTTTTTGTGATTTTTAAATGATATACCATGGATTTCTTACCTTCATCTTCAATAGAGTATACATTTATGGATACATCAATTTGATTTTCTATTTTTGGTATATCATCAATTTTAATTGGATATTCATATTTATCTAGCGCTTTCTCAATGCTAAGACACGCATTTTTATATTTAGATACTCATTGTAGGTCTTTTTCTGCAGGAAACAGTGTAGATTTTATTACCCAAAGAAAACATCTTTCCTCATTGTTTTTAACATTTATGAATACTTTTTTATTCTTAATTGCTTCTGGTAGTTCAATATATGCTGATACATTTAATGGATTATACATATTTATTGCTAATTGTATTCCAATTACTATATCTAAAGTCCGTCCAGAACATCTTCTTTGAAATTCAGATAATTGTGAGAATCATTCTTGCTTTATAATTTTGTAAAATTTTTTCAATTTTTCCTTCGTTTAATATTGTGTGATTATAAAACTGAAATGTAAATTGTTCTACTTGATTATTTTCTTGTTTACGACAGTTGATATACATTTTAATGTTAGTTTTTAGTTGCCTAAATGTTCTATGATTATTGTGTATTATCTCAATTAACTTATTTTTTACTGAAGTTAAAAAAATTTTGGGCTCTACTAAATTAAAGGAATTTTTAATGTTATATGTAGATATCCTATCTTGAAAAGCTTTATGGACTATGTAATTTTCATTGTTTCTTCTATTTCTTTTGCTAACAAACACATTAGTAGATAGGGGAATATTTCTTTTAATTCGTTTTTTTCTTATTTATATAATTCATTGATATTGGCATCAGCTAAAGGTAAATTTGTAAAATTATTCTTTGTTCTCCATTCTGTTACTAGCTTACTCTAGGTTGTATGAAAACATCAGTAGAAAATGGGAAAATTCCTTTTAACTGTTTTTTAGATTTTCTGTATTTTATAGTGTAATTTGAAAATGGTAAATTTTTTAAGTTTCTTTTTCTTTGTTGATTTATAATAAATGGTATAATAGCTGCAATTAAATCAACTTTCTGTAGCCTGTGCAAATATTTTATTTCAAATCTTCTACCTTTAGTTTTTAACTCTCTCACCGTCTTTTCACTTAACACATGATTTACCTCCGAAGACTCCATATTTGTTTATTAAAAGGAAAAACCTATTTAAATTACAAAAAAAAAAATATACAAAAAATATAGTGGAATAGCATCGAAAAAATGTTAAAATTATTGGGAAATTATATTTAGCTTCTTGTTGAGACGATAGTTCTTAAGATATTCACTAAAACTATTTCTGCATATAGTTGTATGTTGATCCTTACAAGATTTATTGTAAGAAAATACTTTTACACATTAATTCTCATTACAAACTGTGCATGTTTTTGTTGGATAGTTCTCCTTTTAAATTTAATTTAAAATATATATTGATGTGTTGTGTGATTTAGATTTTTTTTTTATGGTATTCGAGCTGTAGATTATGAATATATTTTCCACATTCGCATATTAATTTCTCTTTTTATAATGCATAATGATTTTTGGCATACTCATTTATGCATTTTTTGCATTTTGTTGTAAGTTTGTCTATAGTTGCTTTATGTGGATAAAATGAATCGATAGATTTATTCTCATTATATACTACAAATATCTTTGTTGAAGAATCATTTTGAATTTCAGTTTTATTGTGCAATTTACTATTTTTATGCTTTTTGAGAGATAGTTTAGAAATATATTCTCCAAATTCGTATAGTATTTTCTCTTTTTTTTAACTCATATTTATTTTTGTCATATTCAGCACAACATTTTTTACAAGTGTTAATATGCTTTCGTTGCCAGAGCTCTATGTCAAGATACTCTTTGAAACTAATAAATGAGAAGTAGATTTTTATAGCATGTCGAGGCTTAAAAGAACTGGAAAATGGAAAGTCTGCGCATGATATAGAGTTCTCTTAAAAATATATATAAATTTCTATTGAATTGAATCTTTTTAATATTTCATTTTATTTTGTCTTAAATTTGCTTACTCACTTGCAAAATTGCCATTTCTCAAAAACTTGAACATTTTGCTGGAAAGTGAAGAAATTTGCTTGATTTTAGCTGAAAATTTAACGTTTTTAAGGTGGCACAAAGCTGCACGATATTATTGAAAAAAATTGGTAAATTTGCTTGATTTTGAGGGAAATTTACAAGTATTTTTGAATGCTAAATTTCTTAAATTTCAAACCATAATTTTTGAGCAAAAAACCACGATTTTTCGATGAAAAGTTGAGTTGCGCCAGGATCGGCATTACACATATGCTATCGTGAACAGCCTTGAACAGCAGTATCTGCACCAAAAAAGGTGGAGACTGTTTAGATTTTTTTTTTCGCTCAGGCAATGATGACATTACCCACCCTTAGCGCAGCATCCAAGTTGACCAAAAAAAGGGGGTAGTAGGAGAGGGTTGGGCTCCGCTTTACACCGGGTACTTGAGAGCCGATGAGGGTGAAGCGATGTGATTATGGAGCAGCGCCTGAATACAAGGGCGGGAGGAAACGGGAGATCCACAAGAAAACCCACTGACCAACGTAATCGTCTGGCACGATTCTCACGTGCAAAGAACCAGGAGTGACCTCGCTGGAAATTGAGCCCTGTTCGCCTTGGTGGAAGGCGAATACTTTAGCCGCTGTGCCACCGTGGTCCCTGTCACCAAAAGGGCTACCAGTAATGATAGCGTATTGAGGTTAAACCCTTGTCACACTGTCAAATTTTTCCGTCAAACTGCTTCTAATAATTTTGGTCAAATAAAGTTGGACAGTCATGGCGTCATCGAAACGTCATAAACGCCGCCATATTTGTCTGACAAAGTTAGATGGATTCAGTTTCCATCAAACATTTGAAGATTGGATCGGTTCTAAAATTTATTTGATGTTTAACGAGATCAGCCAATCAGAATCGTGCACGACAAAAATTGATGTCAAGAAACTTAAAATAACGAACAATTGCTGGAAACGAAGTAAGTTATGAAGATAATTAATTTATGTAGAAGTTGTCTGGGGATGAATGCTAATTTAAATGAATATTGCACATGCGAACTAAGAGGCATTAAATTTAATTGTGTAGTAAACATATCTTATAAATAAAATTTTAATTTAGTAAAGAAACTAAAATATATTGCAATATTACTTACATTTATTCCTGTAATGGACCGCATGGAAAAACAAAAGCAATATTTCACTATGAAAATAAATTTTAAATAATATTTTTAATTAGATACCCCCAATAAAAAAAAATTGACTGTGTGACACATTTTCAAACACATTCAAGATTATTTGATAAGATTTGTTGGAAGGAAAAATTTGATGGCCGTATTTTGCCCTCGAATTTTATTGTCAAATATAGTTGAAGGCAAAAATTTGTCAGTGTGACAAGGGCTTTAAGAGTCGGAGGGACTTGACCTGAAATACGTGTTTTTCTCACCGGAAAGATGCGCGGTACATCGTGGTTGTTATGCCCATTTTGCACGTCGGACTGGTGAGGATTAGTGTAGCACCACGAGTGGTATGGAAGAGGAAATTTCATCTTATCGCTGTAAACCCTGTTCCCTTATAACTGGACAACACCGACCAGATAGAAGGCACGCGCGCACTGCTGTAACGTCTCACATTAGAGCCATCTGCCGCAGGCGCGCTACCAGACCGCCGTTAATGAGTTGGCAGACATATGTATTCTAGGCTTCACGTTGATTGTGTGCAATTGTTTTTTACGTGTTATATGCGTGCCACAGCAGACGTTAACAAAATGAGGCGTGTCTTAACCACGGCACTAAAAACCATTGTTATTCCAGTATTAGGTGCCGATCCCCTGCATTTTGCTTCATAAACGATTTTGTTAGTATTCCTTTGAATATCGTGTATTTGTTTACATTTATGGGACACATGAGATATAGTCTACCTGAAAGAAAAGCATTGTATAGTGAAACATGCCTATTTATTAAACCACTAGCTGTTAATTCCAGAGAACGCTTAAAAAAAACTCAACTTTTGTGATAAGTATTTAATTCAAAACTAAAACTAAATGTGCGTGAATTACATTATATGTATTACGGAAACGGTAGCCTTGCGGTGTAGTGGACTCAATCACAGCTGTGATATATTAATATCATTAACCCAAGATTAACTTCTTTTAGTTCACGTTTGTTTCGGTCCAAAACCAAACCAAATATATCCAAAACCTTAATATTAGCCAACAAATATTTGTCGCGTTATCGCCCTGCAAGAATTTTCCAGAGATTCCGTTCTAATGTAGTCTACTTTCCCTGACTTTTGTTCTACATTAATTGGATGTTATTCTTTATATCAGCGCAATGCTTGGAATGTTATTTTTCTCTTCGACGAATCTATGCACGTTTATCACTTGCCCTGGCTGGAATATTTGTACATTGATTTCGGATCAACTATTAGCCAATGGCGTGTACACGCAACATCAAATCTCAGAATCATTTATTTTCAGTATATCTTTGATTTCACTTAGGGACTTCACCATGCATATTCTGCCAGAATCAATCGATTAGCTTAAATTCCTTTTTTGTGCCAGAAGTAAAAATATGGTAAAATTTACATTTTCTACGTAACGTACAACATGCATATTTGTAACGTATTTATTACAAAGGGGGGTGTTATAGTCGTAGGCTAGGTACTTAAAATTATTCTGGCAGCTGAGCAACACTATTTTCTGTATAAGAACAAGAATAAATTTACAGCGTACGTTGAATCCTTCAAAGGTGAAAAGGGGTGTTGGGTTTGATTCCCAGTGGTGTCTAACCTTGAATAATGTTAGCATTCGCTGCATTTACTGGGGTACAAAACAGGAAAAGAGTCATTAGATAAACTCCGAAACCATTGTGCCTGATCCATACGGACAAAAATTCTCGGCAGTTAATCACAGCTATACTGGTGGTTGTGATGGTGATGTGTGTAGTAAGTGCCCGAGGAGAGGCCGTTTTCTAAATACTTAGATAATAAAAAACAGACATACTAACAGCATAGCTAATTACGAACCAACTACCCAACGACACAATATAATATATTGAACCAACACTATGAATTAAGCTTAAAATTTGGCCGCACAGTCTCTGTTACCGAGAGAATTCATGTACATACACCACTGTAACCGAATTTCAAACTCATTAATGTATGGGAATGTTACCAAGGGCACACGAACAGTTTTTACGTATCCATTAAGTGAGCCTTGAGACACAAATGCAATAAATATTCTTAAAATCTTAACAGATGTCAGCGTAGCAAAATTATTATAACACTGATATTGCAACAGCACATTTAATTTGTTTTAATTATATTTAGCTTTTAACCCTTTCATTATTTCGTGATTGTATTTTCTTAAGTAATGTGCGATATACATTCGTAAAAGTTTTACTATTATTTTAAAGAAAATACTACAATCTTAAACCCTCCATTTATGCGATAATGAATTAAGCCTACCTTACTATTGTGCAGTATCGTTGTTCAACTATTTAATTGTGTACGAATATGTATTACTGTATTAAAATATGTATTTTAGTGCCATACTGCGCTATTTACTAATAAATGACGGATAATTTCTGCATTTCAACACCCGCATGTTTGCATGAGCGTTGGTAAGTCTATATATTACATAATTTGCAATGCACGATTTAGTTTACTTAACAGGACCTACTGTGCTAAATTAATTTTCCCTAAGGCTTTTTACGTATTTAAATCGTGAGTGCACACTTAGTATGTACAGTATCCGTCAAAAGTAAGACCATTATTGTGAACATTCAATTTCCGCAATCTTTTCATAGCCGTGTAAAAGTTGTAATACAGATATGCCTGTAAAATTTTAATTTTACGAGTTTAATTTAGCAGGCTACATTAAGTAAAATCAAACTTACTTTTTACTGCTGACTGGACTAGGCATTTTCCCGTGGTATAACATAAAAACATTTTCTTTTCTGCTCTTCACCGATCCGATATTTACACACGTGTACTTTTGACCCGTTATTTTAATTACCACTGCAGTGTGGACACAACACTTAAATTGTAATGCCTATAGTAAAATGTTTGTTAATTGTATATTGTATCCTACTAAACATTTTTAAAACTAACGATTATAATCACGGCACAATAAAACGCCATTTGAGCAGAGCTACCTTCAGCGGGAATAGTGTAAAAAGGAGCATTTCCATTTAAACGGTTTTTAAATTCTTTGATATTTGTTATGAGATATATTAGAACGTGTACTAATATGTTTGTTTTGAAATGAATAAGAACGTGTACTAATGATCTATGAAAAATGTTATGCAATATATACTGAGAAAAACTTTATTTTTCGATTTTAATTACTTTAGTATAGATAATAACTTTTAATATAATATTACTTTATTACATCAAATTTTTAGTTTAATCGAAAAACATTTTAATGACTTATTTGTATTTTAATAGCATGTATGAATTTTCCTTATTGGTAGGGCGTTCAAGAGTGGGACAGAGGGATATTGGGGAAAATCAAGATATTATAGCCATATTATTTACAGGAATTTTCTTCTCAGTGATGTAAAACTTGATTTTTGGCTGTTTGTAATTGACCATATTATTTTTTTGTAACACAAAAGTTATTCATAATATTACTATAAATATTCCCGAACAGAAACAACAATCACGTTGTCTATATCTTGCACTATATAAAACAGTGATGCAAATAATGCTATTATTGACTGAAAAATAGGTAAAAGTCTTTTAAAATTTTTTTTCTTGGTATAAAATCCCTTTTTCATAATTCAACTATACTGTACATTTAGTTTTGACAGACTGTTTCTAGTTTATATACACAGGCGAAATCTCTCATTCAGTTCACTCCTGAAATTTTTTTTTTTATCATATTAACAATGCCTTAAACAACGAACGAATTTTGGCTATTGTTTTTTAAATGTACATAGCGTAACATTTACGACATAAGCCTATGTAATTTATCCAATGGGAAACAATCAGAAACGACAAACACTATAATAATTTCAAGTTGAACACGTATTTATGTATATCTACAGTAATGTTATTTGTGTGCATATGTGTTTGGACATAATATCACACGATTATTTACATATGTGTTTTGGGCACCAGCTCACACTTATTTACATATTATGTTGAACAACGTTAATTAATTAAACCCTTCCTGGGTTCATAATTACTTTATTAAAGACACATTAAATTTTTATTTGTAAACCACCAATCCTAGTTTTATTTTTACTATTATTTGTGTTATTCTATGGCAAGCTGATATGAATTCTCGGATGAGGTTATGATCTAAATATGTTAATTTCACCTTGTTTGTTTATTTACGTGACTGTATAATTATTATTTTTATATTGAAACACAATTATTTATTTTAATTTGTAATTTTGGAGGAGAATTAATGTTTTAATTTTATTTCCGTTTCATTTAACCGGGAGTAGTTTCTCGCCAATTAGATCAGGTTTTGAGGAAGTTGCAGGAAGTGAAAGGTCCAGCGGCGAGATTATTCGCTGGGATTTTCGATAGGAAAATCTCCAGCATCAACATAAGTTAAGTTGAGGTTTTTATCCCCAGATGTTATAGTTTAGAGTTTTAGAGCCTACTAGGTAATTTGTTAGTGGTGACCGGCCTAAGAAGGCGCCCAGGTGACGCTTTAGTTATTCTGCAGCCATCTGATTATTTATTGATATATTAAAGTGATCTCCAGAAACCTAAACTTTTCTACGCTCAAGATTACATGTTTTCAGAACTCTCAAGTGGTAACTTCTGGGAAACACTAACCTAAATTCATTTTATTTTTCAAGTTTATCTTTATTGCAGCAGTTTGGTTATTTAATTTTTAAATTAATTCCATTATCTTCATTAAGTTTTATCTTGTGAGGATGGTGCTATAATTCCAATTTACAGTAATCCTACTTGCAATAACGGTTTTGATAATTTTTTTATTATGCGTAGTTTAACTTTAATTCCACACAATTTTTAATCTTATTAAAGTTCGTTTCCAGACAATTTAATTTTGAATGATAATAATTATTTATAGTTAAACTTCAAACTAATTAACTCTATTTTATCCAATAGTGTGCTTTCATTTTTCTGCAATTATTCAGAGGCATGTTCATGAGTTTTGTTTCTGCAAATATTTCAGAGTTCCAGATTCAACGAGAGCTTTACACGAGGTAAAAATTACACCTTTCCAACACCAAACAAGGCATATTGCAACTACAAAAATGTAACCAGTAAAATTTTATTGTTGTACCTACTTGAATTCTACACTTTGAGACATGCGTTAAAATTAACGATAAATTAAACGTGACGATGTGGTCAATTGGATTGGGCTTATTAACGTCTCCCAGTGTTATCCCCGAAGGCTTATAAGGGGACGGCCTACAAAGTAACTGATAACCAAATTGGACTAACACCCATGCCATACCTGGGATTCGAAGCCAGAACCTCCCGCACCACAGACCGGCGGCGCACCAACCGACTGCGGCACGGGAGGTCGGCGAGGTGGTCTATAATCGTAGAATTCATTGGGAATTATTTATAGAGAAAATAACAGCAAGTAATCCTCCAATGATTCATAAATTGATAGAGGATAAAAAATTTTGTCTGTTCAGATTATGCCACAGATGATTATTAAAAATAACTAGCAAATGCCAGAAGCCTTCAGACCACAAGGTTCCAAGGTCGAATCTCGGCAACTGATGTGTGTGTGTTGTTCGCAGGTGTTAATTTAGGTTAGTGTGAAAGATTGAATTTCAATATCTCAGCTAATATTATGTTGAAAACATACACACCTTTTCCCAGGACTTCAAAACATGTTATCACGAGCTAAGCGAACCTAGCCGAAACACATTTCTGTGTATAGTAATAAAACTTATATTCTTTAGAAATTATAAATAAGAATAAAATTAATTTTTTCCTATTAATGAAATAAACTAATCGTAAACATCAGTTTACCAAGGTAAAGACTGCGTCTGGAGATTGAAAATTGGAATCGACGATAAACGTAGTTACCTATTGTAAGATAAGAAAAATCAGGTTAATTGTGTTAAGTTTTGACACATATATTTAAAGTCATAAGAGACTTCGAACTATGTATATTACTTACTAAACGTAGTGTTACATTTTCTGCTGTAGTATTCCTGCAAATGTTTCAGCTTTTCTTATTTGGCTGAGCACTTCATTTCCCACTTACCTTCGTACTGTATCGATGCCATATTATTAATTTATTAATATTACAGTCCCAACACTTGAAATGAGGCGATACTAATGATTTCTACGCTTGGAGGCCTAAGCTTGAGTTCTCATTCGTACCTATACGAACTGCCCGCCGCACTCAGTGGATTGCAGTTTTGGTATGCTTGAACACCAACTTGGTCTTCGTATACGAGATTTGTATACGAATTTTGTCCGTGTGGTCGAGAGCGAGCGAACTCCACTAATTAATGTTTTCAATTCGTATGGGGTTACTAATTCAGTCATTCCTGTTAAGAGAATGTATTTCTGGAACTTGGAACATTACATATACGATTATATAGTAATTGTATATATAGTTTCGTACACAACGTGTAGTTCGTATACAGCAGTAATAGTTAAGTTGGAAATAACCAGATAACGCTAAAAGTAATAGATTGTATTCATTATCAAAGAATTTTAGTGGTATTTAAGGGTAAATTATTTAAATGTATACTTATCAGTTTATAAAATATAGAAAGGTCTACTAAATGTGTACATTTTAAAAACAAATTGTTGTTTATTTAACATTAAGCATATTACTCAAGTATAATTAAATGTTTTCAAATTGTATTAATGGAATCGTACCTATATTCAGATTTTTCTGCGCTACATTTTTAAATGTTGTCAATTTGTACTAATAACACTAAAATATCCCTTTAAAAATAATAAACTCGTAATTATTTAAATAAGTGTTCGGCTTTGGCGTAGGTATGACCTACTATTCAAGATGATTATCTGTCATGTAGTTGGAAGATTTACTCGACAATTTTAATATATGAAACCTAAACTCTGCCCCTGCCATGTTGGATACAGCAAAAAAGTTACCGTATATTTCAAATCAACATAACCCACCTGTCTGATTGGCTAGTCACCACGAAAATAAAGTCCGATGGGAGAAACAACTCGTACACGAACGCTCAGTGGATTTTTCTGCTTAGGCCTTCTGAACTACAAATACTCTTCACAGGCTTCTGCGGTCGCTGTCGATGAGACGATAAGCCCACTTACTCAAGCTGTCACGCGACCTAAGAAGTTATAGACAACGTGAAATACTATGTAGTTCGAAACATGCCTATGTCCAAAACGTACTTTGCAGTATTACACATTAAAACAGATTTTGTTAATTTAATTTAAAAGTATTAACATCAAGCCAATGGTGAATGCATTATTGAATCACAAATAAAATTATTCACCCATCTGGATAAAAACATTGACTAGTTTTTGATGGGAAAGACACTTTTTCTCGTATAACATGTCTGCAGAAAAAAACTGCGTATTTTAAGTGGCAAAAATTAATATTTAAAATGATAATTTAGACTTTAAAAAAATACTATTTTGAAGGTTTTAAGTTCCTTTTGTGTGTCCAGAAAACTGCGTTTCAATAGAGCGTATAGTTCTCTTTGCAATTCGCTAGTAAATGTTAACATTGATGGTAAATTGAGGCAAAATGACTCCCACCTACTTTTAAGGCTTGTAAATAATATGAGCGAAGTCGACTCTTCAATTCACCAGAAAAATTACACAGCGATGTAAAGGAAAATGAAAAATATCCACGTGAAATTCCACAATTATCGTGATACACGTAACTTCTAAGAAACGGAAGCTCAGTCCCCAGAAGTCGATGGGCGAAACAGAACAGCGCTTGCAATTATGTGTACGCAATAACGCAGAAATTCTGGTCGTGGGTGAATTCCTTCCGCTGAAATTCGCTGAGCCTACTCTATCTGATCGGCTTGATCTGCAAACGTGTGAATCGACCTTATCACTAGACAGAGAGAAAAAAAATGCTTATATATAGTATGTACTAGTAAGTGTACAGCTTGGCAATGGTGGGAGGAAAAAGAAGACATTCGAGAAAGCTGTCACCTTGTCAAAACACTGAGCGGAATTCAATCTAAATTTTATGCAACTTATCGTGCTATATACTTCTAACTTCTGTGAAATTCAGGAGGCGGCTTACCATACGAGTAGAATCCGTGGGGATCGTGGGGTTCCGGACCCCCTACTGGAATTAAGATTACCTCCATGGTACCCCGAATATTATTTATACTGGAGTTCCTTGTTCACAATAACTTTCATTTCATATCTCAAAATAGCAGTTGATTTCAGTTTATATTTTTATAAGCACTTCTATATCGAACATATTCAGCGGCGTGTAGTGGGTTTTTTTTTTTTACAGGTTAAGCAAATTCTACTAACAAACGCAACTTCCAACTTTGCTTACCCCCCACATGTATTTATTGTTTTATAGTACCTAACATTAGTTATGAAAATGGAAACGAAATGAATGTAATAATAATTAAACTGAATCTTAATTAGAGAGCATATTACAAATTACGAGAAAACTCCAGTTTCCCCGAACATTTCCATCCACTTTCCAAGGGAAAATGTAGGACTGGAGGACGCAAACAGACCAACTGCTTACCCCGCCGAAAGTATGCGGTCGAGCGTGTGGCGTGTTGTTGTTTGCGAGGTCGATTCATCGCTAGTCGCTCCCGTTTGTGGAAATAAGTACCAGATAGCAGCACTATGCGTGTGCAGTACTGGAGTTACGAAAACTCTGTTTCTGGAATCGGAAACGGGAAACTCGGAATTGAATGTGTTTAAAGTTACGGCGAAAATTATAAAGGGTCAAACATTTCCAATATGTATAGGGTAAGCATTGCTTAACTTGCGTCTATGGAATAACGCCACTGAACATATTTAATTTTAAAGGTTGCAATAATGAGAGGCGAGCACCCCATGAGAGCGCATGCTATCATGAGTGTACAACTATGAAAAGCTAAAATGTTTTAGTACTGTCAACACTTTAACGAGAATGGGCGGTAGCCATACGGGAATATTTTTTTTATATTAAAATTAAGAGTACTGTCTTTTAAATGCTATTTCGCAAGCGTGGTGTAATATTTGTTAAAATATTTATGGTGTTAAAGTGGTTAACTACTCTGCCATGTATACATACAACTCTGAATGCAACGTTTTGAAAACAATTTTATTAAATATAACTCAATTGTACAGGAGTACTTTTAAGAGTTGGTCTTCTAGAATCAGTTGTACTATTATTTGTTGACTTCCCAAGGCTGATTGTTGGTGTAATCCATACCGAGGCCTTACACTCACTTCATAATGAACATGGGCGTCGAAGCCAAGGAGATATAGTAAAGACTGTTCACGATAAAGTGAACACTTTTGAAATGAACCTTAGAAAAAAGTTACTTACCCTGCCTGCATATATTTAAACGGGCACACCGAGTGACATTCGCCCTGTAAAGTTGGTAACGACGGATGGAAACTAGTTCCATACCTTAACATCGGAAAAAAGTTTTAGGTAGACATTTGTGATAATTTAAATTATTTCTTTCTCTTTTCTTTTTTTAATGCATCAAAGTGATGAAATTAACAGATTTATAAAATATCTACTTTCATAATAATTTCGTATTTTCACTTGACCGAAGTATGGAAATACATTTTGTGTTGTAAAGGGCTTATTAACGTCCCCCTGTGTTATGCCTGAAGATTTATCAGGGGGCGACTTACAAACTAACCCACGGCCTAATTTAAAACCAACATTCATCTTACCTGGGATTCGAACTCAGAACCTCTCGCATCCCAAACCGGTTGCGCGCCAACCGACTTCGCCAAGTGTGAATAAAGCGATGAGGCCCATGGCAATGTTGATTTTACACAAGGCGGAGGAATACACAACTTAAATACACGTAGATCGTAAGCAGGGATTTCAATAGTGCTCATTTTATCGTGAACAGCCTTTAAATAGAAGAAGCCTCTTTTAAAGCTGGGAACCCACTGGAGTGGGAAAATATTCTTCCTACGGCCGTACGGCTTAAGCAGTAGAATAACTTAAAACTAATAATGTCTCAACGGAAACACATTCTCGGCCTGTTCGGTTTCGAGTCCGGTACCTGTTGTTCACACCCAACGACTTAAAAATTACGGTTGTCGAGGTCACCTTTCACAAAAAAGATAGACTCATCAACTTTATGAAAAAAAAAAAAAACTTACGACAGTAAACACTGCGCATAAGAACGGAACAGTCGCATAAATTTCACCATTGTCTTGATGGGAAATATTGAACTGAACTGTAACTGTTTATAACCTTGGTGATGAAGATAAATCGAAGGTTTATCGAAATGGCCTGATCACAAAAAATTCAGTAGCAATGAAACTACTAGCGTATTTCAGTTGAGGTATTTTATGAAAGCTAGAAAGCCAAATATTAGTCTAATGGGCAAATTGCGAAGTACCTTAGTGGGATTGTGGAAAACCCTAAATCTGGAAGTTCTCTCGTCGGGCAACAAACGTAAAATTGACAGAGCGTAACGACAATGATCTAAAGTAGGTGAGTTCAGAATGAATGTATTTTTCAGTTTGGAAATCACAGTGACAGGGAAGCCACTAGCACCAAATGACGCACATCGAGCACAGATAAAACTTGTATCGTATTTTCTTGTCGGACCACGTTTCCTTTCTGAAGGAGGCCAGCGGTTAGTATTGGGTGTACGCAGTAGGGCTGAAAATAAATCTTACTGCTTGTGATAAGCGAGCAGCGAATGTGTGAAAATCCATTTTACTCACGGGATAATTAGTAAAACATTTAATTTTTCTTCGCGCACATGTCTAATTAGGTCGAAGTATAATGCATGTGCACAACCAAGGTTGTACAGGGGTTATTTTAATAGTCCGATAATTTTTTTTCTTTTAAAGTGTGACTGTTTGCGGAAAGCATTGAAGAAATATTTCACTTTCATTAACAATGTTAAATTGCTTATTTCATCTATTAATGTTAGTTTTTGTGTTCGTATTCTGAATTTTTTATGCACAGAAAGTTAGTGCAAAAAAAAACCAACGAAGTATAGGAATAAGTTATTTTATTGTGAATCCATGTAATTATGGATCAGTGAGTGCTGTCGACTACAAGAGAGTTGAATGCATTGTACTTGAAGCAACTAGATGGTGTTGTCTATGTCCATGGTTAGGCTATAGATCCTATTTCTTCGCTCAAATACGGCAAAGGAGCTTCACGTTGTCGGATGCCTTTCCTTAAATAGCCATGCGATGGTTTTCGCTGAAACGAGCAATTCTATATGCTTGATTTATATCCTTCCAACTCATATGCAAAACTAACATTGACATGTTCCTATAGGCTATTCACGTTTAACTGAGTATTTTAAGAAGACCTGCTTACAATCTACTATCTATCAATTTTTGTATAACTCCTTCATAAAGGCTGTTTAAGATAAAGTGAGCACTTTAGAAATGAACCTTAGAAAAAGTCACTACCTCCGCATGCATATATTTTAATGGGCGCACTGAATGACATGCGTCCAGTAAAGTTGGTAACAATGGAGGGGAAAGTAGTTCCATATCTTAGCGTCGAATAAAAAGTGGTAGATAGCCATTTGTGATAACTTAAAATTATTTCTATCACTTTATGTTTTTTTTTTAATGTGCCGAAATGTAAAAATCAGCAGATTTTTAAAATATTTACTTTTCTAATAATTTTACAGTTTCACTTGGCCGAAGCATGACGAAAGTGATGAGGCCCATGGCAATGGCAATTTTACATAAGGCAGAAGAACACACAACGTGCACTGCATACAAGTAGTTTTTAAACAGTGCTTTCAAAAGTGAATAACCGTGTACTCGCTCACTCTATTCATGTGTCGATAGAGTTTAATGTGATTTTTTCGCGAATACGAATGTTATTTGTATATATACTTAATATCACCCGGATGTGCTTAAAACAAGTGGGAACTAAATTTAATAAGTTCAGAGTTCACAATTTAAAACTGTTAATACGTCTTTAAGACGTCAAACTACATTTCCTGATTCGTTGCCAACTTTACAATTGGCGTTTCTGTCAGTGCCTTTACGTTAAATTATACGCAATTACGGGCAGTGATATTTTTCAAAAGTTGATTTTAAAAGTCCTCTATTATCCGTGTAAATAGGACTAACATTCATGCCTTGACAAAGTGGCTTTATGAAAGTTTTTGGAGCATTTGTAAATTTCGGCGGGATTTGTTCTTACTCAAATGTTCACGCATCGAACAAAAAAGATCCTTACAAATGCTAGTCAGTGCGTTTAAGGGCGGAGGTTGTTTTTATTTCAAATATGGCACAGCTTTCGTAACTAAGGTCTTTTAGGCTACGTTAGTCACCGGAGTTGCGAATCCCCGAGCAAAACGTGGATAAATCCGTCGAGTGTCGTTATCAAATGCGCCTAAGTCGCCCTTAGCACTCTTGCGCTACTAAAGGGGCCGCGGTGGTGTAGTGGCCAGACTGCTCGCCTCCCACCAAGGCGGAACCTGGCTCGATTCCCGGCGGGGTAGCTCCACAGATTTTCGCGCGCGGGAATCACGTGCCTAACGATGCCATCGGTCGGCGGATTTTCTCGAGGATATCCCGTTTCCCCCGCCCCTTGCATTCCGGCACCACTCCGCGAACTTACCTCGCTTCACCCCCCCTCGACTCTCAAGACATCATTGTTAAGATCCGCTCTAATATCTCCACACTACTCGTGCTTCTAAGGATGTGTCCGAATTCGCAAGGAGCACATACTTGTTCTTACCTGTCCCCGGAGGTGACATCGTAAGTGCTGTCCGAATTGCAAGTGAAGTGTGCAAGTATGCAAGTAAACGAAGATGTATACTTCTCGCGTACTTCCGGAATATGTGCCGCCATTTTGTGAATCAATTTGAAGGTTACGATTGATTTCCGAAATAATTATTTTATTTGAAGTTTAATAGGGCAACATTACTACTTCGTAGACATGAAATTTTGAACAGGGTTAATACTTATCGGAAGGTCCACCTTAAAAAAAAAGGTCTTAACAATACATTCGTATTAGGCCTATGCTCCTAACCTACAGAAGCTAATATAAAAAGGGTAATTAAAATTGCACTCACAATAATGCAAGGTAATAAATGTTATGTAAATTAAATAGAAATATTGTTTAATACTTGATTTAACCCCAAAGAATTTAGGCAATTATCACATTCTTAGTCGGAATATACGTACATTAAAATTGGTTAGCTGGTTAGTAACTGTTATCGAAGCCAACTAGACTGCCTGTCCAAATTCATCAAGTTTGGTGCCAAGGCTAAGTGAATTAAGCAAGGATGCAAGTACGCCCGTATATACCTGAATTCGGACATTGCCTAAGCCTCCAAGCACACATCCTGTACATCCAGCCAGAAAGCAATACAGTCGCTTCTAGTGCGCCAAGGGTAAATGAAAACAACCTACGGGGCTATTCAATTACCGACCCGCGGGCAACATGTATCTCTCCAGACTGCACTTGTTGAATCAAACCTTTGAAAAATCACCCCATGTATGACGTGTTTGGATATTTCCTAAATATTCCATGTATCACAAGCGTTTTATGCCTTATTGTCTTATTTTTAGTTAAACTGATACTATCCTAAATTATATTTAAAAATTATAATATTTAATTAATAATAAATTATGATTAAAAACAGCGGAATAAACATCTGTGTTGATAGCGCCTAGTAAGAAATAGATCTCATGCAAAATATTATTACAACTGAGTGCGCATGAATTCGGTGCGTTGTCCTTTGGTTAATATTTCTAGACTTGGCTAAGCTTAGCTTGCACGAAGCGGAGGAATTTTGCTGGAAGTAGAACTTAAGCAGGACTTCAGAAAAGTGTGAATTAACCGTGGATGGATTATTAACAGCAATTCTATTTTTAAATATTTGCTTTGGGATACGCTTACCTGACTGAACGTCAATTGCTACTATCATTAGCTTAAAACTAGTAATAAAATAACCGACTGCGCGTTAGTGAGCCACTACTTTGCAATACGAGTGTGTTGCCCGTTGGGCATCCTAACTGTTCGAAAGTAACCTGAAGGGAAAATGAACTGAAAACCCCTGCGCCTACGACATGATGATGGTTTCATCACTAAACGCAAGCATAACATACCTAGGGCTAACTTTTCTTGATATATTATTTAAATTGGTCGGAGTCAGTTCGCAATAATACAGTGTCAACGGGGTAGAAATGTAACGCCGGCGTCGAAGATTGCGAAACGAAAGTATGAAAGTTGTTGTTTGTTTCAGCCCACGTTGTTTATCAGGTGATTTTCACAAAAACATGTTGTCTGCGCTATACTTTGTCTCCGCGCGGGCAATAATTGCGCGGCAAACAGAGCGACAACTGTAGACGTTCTCGGAATCGTACTTCAGCAGTTTTCTTGCTTACGTCTCCTATTAGCGACATTCTTGGAGTGCTGTTCTGTCATCATCGTTTCTCGCTATTTTTTTTTTTGACGTGACAACGTCTTACATCTCAGCCACTCATGTCCAGAAAGCGAGCGTCACGAAATGTCGCTCTCGGGTCCATGGCAAATACTCGTTGGGAATGAGCAGTACGTCAAATGTAAATTCACGATAGTATAGGTCGATCCTTTGGCTTCATGCTTCACACACAAACGTATCGTTCTGATGTCATCAGGCCGAGCTGCGAACCTCTGATCTCGAGCGGTTTAGTATGCTTAAGACCACTGTAGCGACCGAACGGCTCATCCGATCGGAAAAATTCTGGTGTCATTTTGTGCGTAAAATAAAAGAGTAACTAAGTAACTAAAAACACACATAGTGGTTTTTTAACCAATAGTAATTTTCATGGCAGATCACAAACCAAATTAGTTAAAAATTACTAGTTAGGCGAAAAGGACATGAATAGTGCTCGACAAGACAAATACTGAAAGGATGGCTCAGCTACCTCAATCCATTCCGGAGTTATATGAAGAAAAAGTTGACAATTCTACGCAGCAGCGAAATGCGGACGTGGCGATTGCGTCGCAATCACATAACACATCACGTAAACAAATCCACACGTCTATCAATATTTTTTTTACCTCTCACCACCCATAGATGTTGTCACATAAAAATACCCACGGCCGTGTAGACGACACAGCCCACCCCATTTTGAACAGAAACTTTTCAGCTACAGTGAGTGAAGAGATTCGGGCGGCTCTTAACATCGAGGTCTTGGCAGCCTTGGAGTTTAAATGGAAAATAAATTACAGACATCCCTTGTCATTGCATCGGTTCTAAAGATATTGCACAAACACGCACATACAAAATATCCAACTCCACTTTCACAGAGAAATTGTAATCATTCATTCATTTTTGTCAAATGTAAATGTAAATGTTAAATTTCAGGGGAAAAAATTAAACATGAAGATTGACAAGAATTCTTAAACTGCCTGTCTTCCTCAAGGAATGTCAATTATAGTATTGTAAGGCACTCAGCCACATTTTTTCTCTCTATAGGCTGTTCACGGTAAAATGAGCACTTTTCAACCCCCTGCTTAAGATCTACTTGTAAACCCGTTGTGTATTCCTTCACCCTATGTAAAATTAATATTGTCATGGAACGGGGGCTGAAAAGATAAACAGTCTTGAACTCGCATCTAAATCCAGTGCATGAGTTTATGGCCTTGGAAGTCACTTATTAGTTTATAAAGCATACAGAGTATGCAAAACATCAACACTTTATCCTGTTAAAGGATAAATGGAAATGTGAACTTAATGCAATTCCGTACTGAAGATTGTATGGAAACTTCACGCTAATTACTCGCGACAAAACAACGTGTGCGCTTTCGCGCCATCAGCAACGATATGACTACTGTCGCATTCCTCCCGAATAACTTGTTTACACTGAACTGTTAGTTGTAGACATTGTGGTGTCCGTTTTTGTGGTTACGCTGTTTGTTGCTGCTCGCAGTGGTCTCTTGCTGGTTGTGGTATCACTTTGTCCGACTGTTCTTGGCATCGATGTCATCTGCTCGTGGCACAGTTGCATGTTCACACAGTCGTAGTGCGATAGAGCATGTATGTTAGCATTTAAAAATATAAAAGTCTGAATAAAATCAATCTCGGTTGCGTGTATCGCAGGGGGAAGCACGGTACGATATTCTGCCCTCACAGAACCAGCTACTGTTTCCAAGATATCCTTCAGCTCGAGTTCCAGATGGTGTGTCCTGACATGGCTGATCTTCGGCATCGCGAAATTATACAGGCATTCCTCCCCATGCTCTTCCAATACTACCTTGCTTCTGTCCCTGAGATACGTGAATGTGTTTGCGAAATGGCTTTTCAGGCAGTGTCGTAACTCTTCCCACGTAATTGCGTCGGTCAAATGAAACTGTGAAATTATTAAGAAAGTAAATACTTTTCAAAATGCTCATATTTACACTTCGATGCGTAAAAAAAAAAAACAGAAAGCGAAATAATTAATTTTAAGTTATCACAAATGGTTACCTAACCCTTTTTAGTCGACGTTAAGATATGGAACTACTTTCTATCCATCGTTACCAACTTTACTGGGCGAATGTCACTCAGTGCGCCCATTGAAGTACATGGATGCAGGGTCGGTGAATTTTTTTCCGGGCTTCATTTCTAAAGTGCTCACTTTATCGTGAACAGTCTTTAACGATCATTTTTCACGCGTTGTGTAGAGGGATCGATCTTCCTACAATGCAAATGAACAACTGGCAAATGAATAACTTCTTCAAAGAATGTAAGACGCTTATGTTGTCTTAACAAAGATTTCGTAAACATACAGTACGTGTATCGTGAAACAGTACTGCCACTTCCTATACATAACAACGGTTGGAACTTGTCGTAGCGAAACAAAATGCGGACGTATCTGGCTCTTGAACTGCATAGCAGTGTAAAATACTCTATTAGTAAAGACAATTTTAGACGTGTGCTCTTTGTGCTGAAAACAACACGCAGTTTAGACGAAGCTTGTTTATTGTTTTTTTTTTAGACATCACGCACCGTGGTGCGCAACACATCACGCCCATTAGAAATACCTCACCAACAGCTAAAATATACTTTTACAAAGCACTGTATCTCAAAATATTTTGATCGGTTACATACAGAAATACTCCACGTATAGGCTATTCACGGTAAAGTGAGTACTTTTTAACGCCCTTCTAACCGGCTTTAGCCACTAATAAATGTAATTTGTTACAGTTTCAGACACTAACTTTTGAGAGTGAAGAAAAGTATAAACAGCATTTGTTTGTCACAAGGCAATTTTTATATTAAAAATTGATAGGAAAATAGAAATCTGGCAAAAGAAAAAAATTCAACAGGGCCTTAAAAAGTGATCACTTTACCGTGAACCGCCTATACCTGCACTGAACCTTACTATACTCTCCACCAGTAAAATATAGTCACATCTTGAAGTTTCGCACTCTGTAAAAAAATATTTGTAATTTTTACTGAGGAATTGTTTGTAATTGTACAATTGCTTGTAACAGTACGGTGATCAATCTTGTAAAACTACTCGTTTGTAAAACTACAAGGGCCGTGTTTCTAATAGACCTCAAGAAATGTTTGTACTATACTGACCCGTATACACGAGCTTCAGCAAAATGGCGGACACTCGACAACGTAAAACCGTGTAGAGGTGTTTGTGCAAAAACTATCGGTGATATAAAGTGTAGTTGCGTGCAAACAGCGGGAGCCTTAAGAGAGGGATGGAACCCCGCGACCAAAGTCAAGAAGCGAGGGGGCGATACGGGCGACAGTTACACGCACGTCTAGTGCCTCATCGCTCCTACGCGCAAAGCGTGTAGTGTTTCCGTCGTAACACTGTACTGTGCAAATTCTGTCTGTAACAGTGGGGTTTTATAACACGCGATGAAAGCCCACAGATTAAACTACGGCCGGATCTTTGTAGTTTTCTCTTGCCGCTTAAGGAAACTGCATAGGTTAGCTTTAAAAATGCGATATTTGACCATTTGCACGAATTTTTTTTTTCTCCAAAAAGACTCTTAATATGACAAAAGCAAAAAAAAAAAAAAAAAAAAATTGGGGCATTCGTGATGTTTTTTTTCTTTTCTGACAAAACGTCGTATTTGCAGAACATTTATTTACCGAGATACACGTATTCGCGCAAACAACTATTTCATAGAAAATGCGGGGGTCCAGCCCACTCTTATGAAAACCGTGCATGAAAAAGCTAAAAATGTAATTTTTAACCGTGCTGATTTTGAAAGCGATATTTTACTAGGCAACCTCCTTAAAGTTAGGTTTTATGTCGCGAAGCTGTATTGATGCAGGCCATAGATGACGGACGTGTTTGTAGTGGGATTCGAACCACCGGAGACCTCGGAGCTCACGCACGCTGGGATTGGGAACGTTATAGGCTGTTTACAGTAAAATGAACACTTTTGAGACCATGGTTACTTTTTTTATTTCAGTCATAATGTATTATTTAACTATTTAAAAATAAATAAATATTGTCACGTAAGTAATAAACACAGTGCGTAGATTCCAGCGCACTCGGAAGTTAACGTCTGAAGCTAAAATAAAATATATTTATTGACTGTTATGTTAGATGGGAGGACTTTCAAAAGTGCTCACTTTACCGTGAGTAGCCTATACCTGTCCGGCGTCCTCTCATCGTGAAGACGACTCAACGGCGATCACGTCCGCCTACGACCTGTGCTTCCTCGGAAAGACACACGTCATCACGTACCTTTCGAGAACTTGCGTGAGAGGAAATTTGTAATACGAATTATACTCTTTGTCGTTCTGATCTTACGTCGTGGACTCAGTGATCGTGCACACTTTATACATACGAGGGAGGTCGCTATATTCGTATAGGCTATTCACGGTAAAATGAGCACATTTGAAAGCCCTGCTTAAGATTTACTTCTACACACGTTGTGTATTCTTCCACTTTATGTTAAGATTAACATAGTCATCAGCCGCATCACCTCATTCACGCGTTAGTCAAGTGACAGTGAAATTATTAGAAAAGTAAATATTTTACAAATCTGTACATTTTTACACTACGCTGCATTAAAAAAACATAACGCGAAAGAAATAATTTGAATTATAATGTATGGTTACCTAACACTTTTTATTCGCCGTTAAGTTACGGAACTACTTCATATTCATCGTTACCAACTTTACTGGGTGCATGTCACTCAGGGTGCCCTTTAAAATATATGTAGGTTAATTTCAATAAACAGCGTATATCTTCAAATTTTTGGCATCAAACATTTGAAAAATGTCGTGTTTGGTTGTTTCCTAAACACGCCATGTATCACAAGCGTTTTGCACTTGGCTTTATTTTTCGTTGAATTGAATATTTGCTGATATTTTATCTGTAAATTACAATATTTCCATTTAGAGAGAAAATAGGTATGTTGGTAATGCCTAGTAAGAAATAGTTCTCATGCAAACTATTGTGCAACTGGGTGCACGCAAATGCAGTGCGATGTCCCTTTGGTGTAATTTTCTAGTCTTGGTTAAGTTTTGTTTGCACGAGCCGGAAAAATAGCTAGTAAGTATTCACGTGTGCAAGGATTCAGAAAAGTTGGAAGCGACCACGAATGAACTATGCGGTAGTCGGTAGGAATAAATAATAAATCCAAAGCAACAAAACAGTAAAATTATTTGTTTTCTCTGATCGGATGACGCTTCACGCTTGGAAACATTACCAATACGGGTCTCTTAATTCAAAGTGAATACCAGGAAGCGCTGCGTTCCGTTTTGCCTTCAATGTGAATCAGCCTTAAAACTGTTCAAGTACCTGATAACTTGCGTTGAGATACGAAATAATTTTCATCGTGTTATTAGATTGAAATGAGTATTTTAAATGAAAATATCGATTCGTGTCAGTTAAAATAATGTTATTTTAACAGAAAGCTTTCTTACAGCTTAAGGGTTTTTGGAGTCGCGTGAGTGGTTCGTTGCAATTTCTTTGAAACCCAACGTTTTTTGTTGCCTCCGGCGATGGTTAAACTACTCAACTATTGTCAAATTCAATTGTGTTTCAAAAGCCAAAATTGAAATACGGGCTAACCGCAAAACGAATTTTCAAGAAATATTCTTAATGACATTCTAATAACATAAACAATTTATTTGGGCTGTTTACTAAAGTATTAAGTGTGTTCAATTTTGAGATTTGTACGAAAAATTATAGGCTCTACAAATTTTAATAATCCTATAATTTGCATAATTTATCTGTGAAAATTAATTCCCCCCCCCCCTTTTTTGTCGTACTTTTTTTTTGGACTATCACTTCATATCACAACGGAAAAGTAAGTAGCATGCCTACGTTAAAAATGTAGAAAACATAATTTTAGGCCAGGGTCGCGACTCTCAGCATCGAGTCGGTGTGAACTTGTGGTTCGGAGCCCACTTTAGTAGGGCATTCTTTTAGTATCCAGCATTTGTACATAACCGTGCGACGTAAAACTGAAACACTGGCTTTTGCACGTCCAAGCCGAGCACATTGTGAGTCGAGAAAGATGTCACCGCATATATACTATTCCTGAAAAATGTATTCTTGTTTGCAAAACGCTGCATGCTCTCAAACGGTATATCGACAAAGATTTACGCCGTTCTTGCATATTCCCTTGTCTGATTACGCGTGTAACTACACTTTCGTACATGTCTGCAGCTGGAAGTTATAAAGGTTTCTCTCTCGTAGACCAGCGATGGCGGACATCATTGTTAGATCATGGTTTTCCTCCTTAAAACAAGTGGCCTGAAAAGGTTAATATTCACAAGCCTTTTCTTATTTGTAACTTTTCCCCAGGTAAGACGATAGCATGTATTTTAATATTTTCGTCATTGACCTAAAGAAGTTGTTGCGAGTCTTCCCTGTGCCGCATTGCCGAGTGGAGAGGTTCTGAGAGCCGATGAGGGTGAAGCGAGGTGGGTATGGAGCAGCGTCGGAATGCCAGGGCGGGGGAAACGGGAGAACCCCGAGAAAACTCACCGACCAGCGGCATCGTCAGCCACGGTTCCTACGTGCGATACTCCGGGATCGAACCCGCCGGGAATCGAACCCAGTTCGCGTTGTTGAGAAGCGAGATCTCTAGCCGCTGTTCCACCGTGGCCCCTTTCAGTACCACAGATAATTAATAAGCGTCCTTAGTACGCATAGACAAGGTCTGGGTTTGAGTACCGGATCAGCAATATATTGTTTTATGTTAATTTAGGTTAGTGTGTACTGACTTCTGAGTAGCGATACAGTGTAGGTCTCTGAGTTTAAAATCCCTAAGCCAATGTTAGTTTAATTTTTTAATATCTGACATATCGAAGTGGGATTAAGATCACATGTAAATCCAAATAAATTTACTTTTGTTTTAAATTTAGTGAGTTTAATACATCCTTTGCTTTTGTGCAGACAGGCACATATGGTGAGAAAGAGGGACGGGGGCTGAAAAGATAAACAGTCTTGAACTCACATCTAAATCCAGTGCATGAGTTTATGGCCTTGGAAGTCACTTATTAGTTTATAAAGCATGCAGAGTATGCAAAACGTCAACACTTTATCCCGTTAAAGGATAAATGGAAATGTGAACTTAATGCAATTCCGTACTGAAGATTGTATGGAAACTTCACTCTAATTACTCGCGACAAAACAACGTGATAAAAGCTTATCACAAGTTATTTCTCTTAAAAACCTTATCTTCCAGCCGGAGATTAACGAGTCAAGGAAACAACGTTCTCTGACGCTCTGTTCAACTAGGTTTCTGTCGCAAAAGCGTATTTATCGCATTAGTAAAATACCTTAAGGCAAAATGTCTCAATACGAAAGAAAGAATTATTGTGATAAATCAGTCTTCTAAACGTAAATGGGGCTCACTTCCTGATATTTGAAGCCCTATTGAATATATAATATCTTTTTCCTACGGAGTATCCCGTTCGAAACTAGTTGATTTCATTGGAAAATACTGTTGTAATTCACGTGTGGAACACAGATACTGTATTTGCGACTATAATCCATTCACGGTTACTTCAGCCTTTTCTGAAGTCCTGCTAAAGTTCTACTTCCAGGATATTCCTCCGCCTCATACAAACTAACATTTACTAAGACTGAAAAGTTACGCCAGAAGGACAACGCACCTCATTTGTGCGCACTAAGTGTAACAGTATTTTGTACAAGAACTATTTCTTACTACGCATTACCAACATACCTATTTTCTCCTCGTTTTTATTCGAATTATATATTAATGAAGCATTATAATTTATATATAAAATATGAATAACATTTCAATTTATCAGAAAAAAGTAACCTTTGTGAACACAAGTATAACAGGCTTGTGATACAGGACGTATTAAGGAAATAACTTTTTCAAAGGTTTGATTGAAAAAGGCCGAAGGAACCGAGAATATACTATACTTTGATAGTGCATGAATTAGAAACCTTATAAAGAAGGGATTTTCTGACAGTTTTGTTTATAGGTCAGTAGGTTAGTGGAATAAAGGTCCTGGGTTTGATTCTTGACGAGGCCGAGGACCTTTCAGACGAGTTTTGTCTTCATTTACTTTTTGTGAAAGGGAAAAGATAGAAAACTGAAGAATCACCCTGATAAAAAGATCTGCAAGTCTAAATAATCTAGATAATGTTCGAACTGATTTCAAGTTAACGTCATTGTTATCAAAACCACGCGTGCTTACTGGTTATATGACTATCGTACTTATTTCATGTAAAAGTATTTCATCTAGCAGCCATTTCAGACACACACCATGTGGCTCAGTGCGGAGTACCTACACGTATTATGAGTTCTCCTGATTATAGTTTGCACAGATTCTGATTACATAACTATACAAAAAATCGAGACATCAATCAACCTCTGCCAATTTTTATATCTACTTTTAAAAAGCTTGGCCGTATACATTTTGTTCGTTATTGCATTTAAAAAGGGAAATCATCCAGTACTTCTAATGTGTGTATAACGCTCCGTAAGTTACGTTGCGACAACTCGTCTTACAACCGGACTTTCGTAATTTTCTTACCATCCGTACAAGTCCTACCCTGCCATATGCCATGCCGCCCCAAACCATAAGTAATGTTACCGCCGCCATGCTTCATTGCTGCCAAAACATTCTTGGCTTTTATATAGCAGATCATTTCAACGATGTTCCCTTTAGGAGACATTTAAGTCGCCGATTTAAACCTCCTCGGCAATACTGCCCGTTTTATGTCGCCTACTATTTCTTACGTCTACAGGGCAGTCGACGTATCTGATTTAAACAATAACTGAAGCGCTTGCGCAATTTCGCAACAACCTGTATATTTGCTTGGCCACTCGCTTGAAACCCTTCGTTCGAAAATACAGCTCGAGAGTTCATTTGTTATTTTCGTGACAGGATAGTAACGGTGCTTGTTATTGAATTTATAGATTTTTAATAAAGGTATAAAAATCATAACAATACAAGTTCAACAGGAAACTAAAAAGTAAACATGTAAAACTTAAAATATGTATTTACTAACGTTCTCCAGTGTTTGAAAACATTCATGCGAAAACATTCCAACTTCACTAACTTCCACTTTAGGGCGTAGTGCTCGGGAAAATCGTTCTACGTTCGAATCTCCGTCGGGTTATAGAGATTTTGTTGTATTAACCTAGACGGCTTAATATATGTAAAACCAGACAAATCTTGAGTTGCACCAACCAAATCTTACATTTCGGTGGCAACTAAGAAGAACAAACAAAATAATTTGGTTTCGTCAGTAAAATTTTTCAATGCAATTGCTGTAAAGTTCGTTGCAGTGGAGATGCTCTGTGGCTAACGGCAGTTGTTCTTGTGCGTGTTGCAGCAAACAAGGACGCAGTGGAACATCGTGTTCTACATGTCAGCGGCCATCAGTCTGGTGTCTTTCGTGATCTACCTGCTGCTGTGTCAGAGCGATGAGCAGCCGTGGAATAATCCAACTAAATCGAAAGGTAACTATTACACAGGATGTGGTTTTGCTTAAGAAATCGAGAGTCGTGCAGACTGTGGATACAAAAAATTACATTTGGAAAAATTATAAACGAACAGGGCCATAATCTTAGGAATTTAACATATCACTTTTGAGTTCTGCGGACATAATATCACGCCGGTAGAATTTAAGTGAGTTGTGCCGAGTTAGCCTAGTGACATCCGCTTTCTTTGGAAACGCGGACGAAGAAATAAGCATTACTTCGCCAGCTGTTTTCGTAAGGCTCTCTGCCATATAATATTACGTCAAAAACACTCAAATTGTCATTACTCAAATGAAGTGGATGTATTGTATATAGTCTATTAGCGGTTTCTTCACACTTTTCGAGTCAAACCTTTGAAAACTCAGCTCATGTATGACGTGTTTGGTTGTTTACTATCCAAGTAATTTATCAAAAGCGTTTTGTTCTTGTGTTAACTTAAAAGAACATAAAATTATCCTATTTTGGTCCAATTAGAATTTTATATATATTTATATAAATTATATAATTTTATTTATATTTAATATGAATAAAAACAGCGCGAAAGTAGGTGTGTTGGTAATGCCTAGTAAGAAATAGTTCTCAAGCTAAATAATATTGTAATGAGTGCGCACGAATGAGGTACGTTGTCCCTTTGGTGTGATTTTCTAGACTCGGTTAAGCTTTGTTTGCACGAGGCCGAAGAATATCCTGCCAGTAGAACTTAAACAAAGCTCCCGGTGGAACCAGCGCTGGCCCCTCCAAACATCCCCTTTAGGTGGCCGATGCCTATAAAAGGTAATACCTAGCGTAAAACTAAACAGGGATTTAGAAAAGTTGTGACTATGAACGGACTTTATTTTTCAGCGTAGCAAAGAACACTATAGTGGGGCACTTTCAACTCGCCATTGCATTGGCAGATAGCGGACCAATAATGAACGTTGCACAGTATATAGGCTTTTCACGGTAAAGTGAGCACTTTTGAGGCCATAGTTACTTTTTTCCTGTCAGTCATGTTTTATCCTTTAACCACCTTTTTAAGTAAATATTGTCATATAAGTAATAAACACATAGTGTATATTCCACCGCACTCGAAAGTTAACGTCTAGGGATAAAATAAGACATATTAACTGACTGTTATTCCAAATGAGATGGCTTTCACAAGTGCTCACTTTACCGTGAATAGCCTATAAGCGAGTCCGGTATGGTCTGAAACAATGCAATCATACAGAGACAAATATAACTGCATGCGGCACTTCAACTAACTTGTCTTAACCGTCAGTAAATCTGTTCTCCACTATAAGTGCTAACATCTTCAGATCTGTGTGAGATATTCAGCAATTCGAAATTTTCTATGGTTAGAAGAGAATCATGATCTATATTTCATTTTATGCACGTTCTTCATGATCGTATGGTGAGAAGACAAAAAACTTTCGTCATGACTCGAAAATTTTGGAGACTCGAGTCGGTAGCGCGTGGTTTTAAATTCCATTATAATCAGGATGTCACGTCGTCTGTAACCTTTCCAGCATTAGCGTACGACGTAAGACCCAAAATTCGACTTTGTTTTTCATAGGAAAATTCAGTGTGTTCAATTTAGAATCAGTGGTGGATTTTAATTTTATTACATTCCTCCAATACAATTCAGTAGACTCTGTCGTAAACATCGTGGTAAGATGCTTATCTTTTTCGTTTATTTTAGATTACCGCTGCAATTAAACAACAAAAATTCATGTTTGCTCAAACAACGTGCTTTGGATGGGAGATCATCTCCAAGATATGTTTTTTTTTTGGTGATCCTTATACTTAATATACACCTCATTGTCATAAAGTTTCCACGGGGCCGCAGTAGTGCAGAGGATAGAACGCTCGCCTCCCACCTAGGCGAACCGGGCTCGATTCTCGGTGGGGTCGTTCTCGTATTTTCGCACCTGGGATTCGTGCCGGACGATGCAGCTGGTCTATCGGATTTTCTTAGGGATCTCCCGTCTCTCCCCGCTCCACAATTCCGGCGCTGCTCCATACTCATCCCTCACACTGCCACTATACGTAAAATTTACATTGCCATGGACCCAATTATTTTATTCGTGTTATGATCACATAGACTAAAGATCTGATAGACCGATTTTATTCTGTGCATGTGTCCAACTTTGACCCATCTTCAATACAGTTATTAAAGCCACACGGTCAGCAGAGATAAATGTGTTGCCTGATTACGTACATTATTCTGCAAAAATTTGTGAAGCAGATGATTGCTATGACCTTAGTGAAATTCAGATGTAATTTTGGTCTCCAACAAAAGGCAACTCTTTCAAGATCAACCTTAGTTGAAGAAGTTATAGTTTTACAGACTAGATATGCCTATTACTTTGGTGCAGAAACTATGGAAGCCTTTGAACCGGCACATATTCTTGCTTACAGATGTTGTAATGTTGGTATCATAGCTAACGATGGACATCCAGTTGCGATAACTGGATGTCCCTGTGCAGTATTGTTTGGAAAAAGGAAATTCGTATGGAAGGAGATAATCTGTTTTTGATTGCAAAATCAAATTATTTGAAACCATGGACTGTAAGGTCAATATGTCAAATGGCATTTGGTCGCAGTTTGTAGATCACGTTAGTGGCTCTCAAAAGATTCCTTACAATACTGTAAAAATGATTTTCATGGTAAAATTAATTATTTGGAAAGAGGTTTTGGTAATAAATTAAAATGGCTTGAAATTTATAATTTATTTAAGTATTTGTCTGTTGTTGAAACTGGTTACGTTTTATCAAACCTTGCCTTTACATGCGTACAGTAAATCGGATTTATTGAATATATTCTATTTGCACTGAAACTAGGAGAGAGGAAGTGTACGAACATCTCGCAGCACTTGTTTTCATAAACAGTGTTCTCGCCTCAAACAGTGCTTTTGACAGAAAAGCAGTTTGATATTGGGACGTGGAGTGGCTATTGCGCAAACAGTGTGCACAATTTAACCGATTTTCCCTCTACGGTGTCAAGTGCGAAATTTTTTGGAAGGTAAACGATATTAAAAGTGGCATGGACCAGCCCGTTTTTTGTAAAGTAGTTGTTTGCACGAATACACGCATCTCGGTATAAAAAAAAAAGTTCGGAAAATACGACTTTTTGTCAGAAAAAATATATATAAAAAAAACATGGGTGACATGTCAGGCGAACGTGCAAGCCAAGGAAACATAAGGCTTGCACATTCCTCGCCACATGTGGCCAGGCATTATCCTGCTGAAATATGGCATATGGAGTTGCCTGAAGGAAGGGCAGTACCTAGGGCTCTAAAACCTCCCTGGTGTAGCGGTTGCTGTTCAGATTACCCTCAAAACGTAGCAGTCGATATCGCATGTTGTATCCAATGGCACCCCACACCAAACACTTGGCGTTTGCCCGCTATGCCGCTCCGCAATGCAGGCTGCCAGATTGCCGTCACCACGGTAACATCTAACATGTATGCGGCCATCACTGTAGGACAGGTTGAAGCGGGACTCGTCCGAAAACACAACACGCCAGCGGCGACGTACACGTGCCCATTGGAGTCTTAGGCGTTTATGGTTTCTGCACAGTGGAAGCCGACGCAATGACATGCGTGCCACAAGTCCAGCCCTCAGCAGACGGCATCGAACCGTCGGCACAGACAGGTCCACACCCGTTGTAGTGCTCCAGTGTCGAGCCAGCACTTTGAACGAGGCTCTACGGTCTGTTACGGCCATGCGGACAAGATGGCGATCATCCCGTGTTGTGGTCCCATTGCGTGGTCCAGAACCCGCTCGTAGCTGCGTTCGACCGTCTTCTATCCACTGGTGCCACACACGCATCACTGTCGTAGCAGCATGCCCTGTACGAGCCGAAATGCCACGGTATGACAAACCCGTTTCCCGGAGACCAATCATTCTGCCACGCTCGAACTCACCCACATGCTGTATGGCGCCCTTTGACGTCGACGAAGCATACTGGCGTTTACTTTCATTTAGTTTAACGGTTATTCACTGACTGAGCTTTTCGTAACACGGACCTCTCCACTCGCACAAGAAAGGGCGCTGCTGGGCCTACGTGTACGCCATCACTCTGCAATTGTAATCACTTATTGCCGGTACACGGTTCTACACATCCTTCGAGTTTTTATTCTTTCGGACCATTCTTTCTGGGTGTTGCAATCTTCACAAACACTAGTGTATTATTATGTGAAACTGTATTTTAAAGTATAGCTACAAAGCTGTAGCTTTTCTGAACACGTTGCTGTATTAAAACCCTGTAGTCACCGCTTGAAGTTCTTCTGAGAAAGAGCAGCGGCGGTGAACTGGTTAGACCGCTTGCCTCCCACCTAGGTGAACCGGGTTAGACTCCCGGAGGGGTCGCTCCCGGATTTAGCATGTGGGAATAGTAACGGACGGTGGCGCTGGTCGGCGGGTTTTCTCGGGGATCTCCGGTCTCCCCGCCCTTGCATTCCGCTGCTGCTCTATACTCACCTCACTTCACTCCCATCGGCTCTCAATATCTCGATGCTCAGAGCCACCCAAATCTCTCCATTACACTCTTATGAGGAAACGGAACACACGATAAGCTTGTTCATGGTGTTTTCCATCACAGTTAAAACATATTAAAATATATGCATGCAGTAAGAGAGGGAATTTTTGAAAGGTTGACTGTATGTGTTGCAGACGTGGACGACAGCCCCGGCACGTGGAAGAGAAAGGTGAGTTCGGCGGTAAGCGGCGAGGTGAACGCTGGGTTCGTGCCGGACGACAGAGCCGTGTGAGAACCCACCGCCGCCAGCGTCCCAAAACCAGCTAGATTACACGAAGGAGAGAAACCCTAACGCTCTCTGGCTCCGGCCCGCAGCGCAGCGCGACGCAGTGTCATCTCTCCGCACCTGGCACACACCGTGGCGGCGCGGCGCAGCGCGAGGCTTCCGGCCTCTGACCGACCTACTGTGTGTCGCCTCCCCCCCCCCCCACCTCATGAGCAGACTGACAATAAACAATGTTCGCCATTAGCCCTGTCTCTTTTATTACACCCTCATCCCAAGTGTTTCATTTGCGAATTTTCACAACACTGATTAACTTATTGACGCAGAGTGCTGCCGATGTAATATTAACTCGCCTGCATTTAACCGAGTTTATGGAGCCTCAGATATTAAGGCATGACTATCCACTTTGCGTACAATGTTAAGAAAGGTCTCAGGGGTCAACAAAAAAAAAGTAAGTTTTCCGTGGATGCTAGTTTCAACAGCTGGTTTGAAATAAAAAAATCCCAACTCTCGCATTAGTTAACGCTTCACTGACTAGTAACAACATGGAATTCAATTAAATGTGGGAACTTACCACTAACATTTTATCCCATAGCTCACTAAAAGTTTAGTTCACGGATTTATTCAAACCATTATAATTGCTCAAATAATGGCAAGCCGAGTTCTGAATAAGGTTAGTGTTGTTGATAACACGATCTTCCACAATTTTGATCAAGATAGTATTATTTGCTAAACTAGCAATTAAATAGTTTTGTGTGTCACTCGAAAGAATTCAAACATTTTTACAATGAAGTTGAACCTTCACTATCCAGTGTACCAGAAAGTCTTTTTAGAATTTTTACAATAATATCAATTAGTCCTTTTTGCCTATTAAATGTTCCAGGTAAGATTGAAGTCAAACCAGATGCTTCCATCTTAAAAACATAAAATGCATCAGAAAGTTGGTTCACAACCAGATTACAATTTATATGAAAAGTGTCCTGTTCGTTATTTGCTGAAGACTCATTACGATGAATATACACTGTCTCATTCAACATTGCTACAAGTTACTTACTTATAAATCTGGAGCCCAAAACTCAGTCCAGCACACTGGGTAACTGTCCTGCGACGCAGAACATCACCATATTTTTCAAGCATAATTCCAGAATCTAAATTTGTTACCGTAATGACACCACATCTGTATAGTGCTGCGATAACCACGCAAATAATGCGCAACGAAAGAGCCCTTTTGAGGCGCACAAAGGTAATCAACCGGATCAAACACACCATGGAGAACTAAAACACAATATGGAAACAACACCGATGTAATAGAAAGTTGAGTCAAAATTAAATTCAGGAAAACAAAACTAATTCAAATAAAAACTCCCAGAACATGGTGAAATCAAAGGTTTACATTTAATCCCGTATTGAACTTCAATACCTGAACAACCTAATCTTATAAACAACAATTTATTTATTACAACGTTTTCCCAAAATCATCATACTACTTATACCAAACACATTACTAGCATCAACGAAACCAGAAAGCACACCAAATCAGAAATATAATTGGTACACCTAAACAAATAATCGTATGAACCCTTAAAAATTTTAAGCACGTGCAACACCTGCACTTAAGTGTCTAGTACCATGGGTTTTTTTTAAACATAAAGACCCAGAAGCACTCAGGATCAGTGGGTGATCGAGCCACAGTCAACCGAATGAAATGGGTCAAATACAATTATTAAGTCTGCCAACATATAATACAACATAGAGAGGATCAGGCTTCCTTATATGCACGAGGACAATAAAACTCGAGGCTCAGAATTAAACCTCCTCAGGTGAGAAATATGAACCCTTGTAACATAGGCTCCAGACCCATGCGGCAGTGGCATGGGTCAAGAAATATTCTATCTGGTAGGGACTCGGCCATTTATATCCCAACTTTGCCTTCCTTTTATCAACAACGTTGCTATTAGGGTGAGCTTTACAGAAGACTAAGTTACCAGTCATTAAAGGATTATCAAACCTTCCATATCGTACTAACACGAGCCTTCTCATGGGATAATTTTAGATTCCTGTAAGCTCCTGTCCAAGTTATTAGACACGTAAGTAAACATGAGCCAAAATGGCGTGGACTGATGGGACTTATGGTGAGTAATATTCAAAGCCATTTGAAGCCAACACAAACCTTTGTTGCCCATTACTCTGCTCCTTTGCATGAAACGCTATTAAAGCGGAACAAAGGTTCCTGTTGAAACGTTCGGCATGGGAAAGTGGAGGGTCGTAACGAGACAAGGTGATGTGCTGAATACCGTTGCCAAACACACATTTTTTAAACATTTTAGAAGTAAACTGGCGTCCATTGTTGGAAACAATAGTTGAGTGTACACCAAAAAAAAACTTAGTAGAGCATGAATGGTGGAATTTGAATCTGCCATTTTCAGAGGTATCATTCTGAGAAATTTAGCAAATGCATCAGCATTTTCAGAGGTATCATTCTGAGAAATTTAGCAAATGCATCAATGCAAACTAACAGCATATTATGCCCTGCTTCCTTCTTAGCAAAGGGCCCACAAAATCAACAAACAACTTTAATATAGGTTTTTCACCAACTTCCGATGCGAGGAACCTTAGGTGAGTATTTTGGGCTGGCTTGCTAAGAGCACACAACTGACATAGACTAACATCCTCAGAAATTTTACTATCCATGCCCATCCAGATGAAGTGAACTCTTATCTTTTGTATGGTTTCATGTATACCTAAATAAGAAATAACTGGGGATGTATGAAAATACTCAGAAACCAAAAGCTTTAAAGGTTTAGGAAACATTTTTCTCTTCTGAACATCAGGTATTCTCTTACAACGCAGGACTACTTAAATTAAAGAAAAGTGTTTCTGCTCAATTCCAGAACTCAAATCTGGAATAATTTTGTTCAACTCGTCATCTTCATGCTGGTGTATCGAAGTGCCTTCAAATGCCAAGAAGAAATCTGTTGGTGAAATGTTATAACTGGGATTAACTTTGGGGGCCTGACTAGCTTTCGATCTCTCAGACATTCTATAGAGTGCATCAGCAGCTATATTTTGGGTTCCTCTTGTGTGCTGAATCTAAAATTTCAAAGAGGAGATATTTATTACCCAACTTCCTAATATACCCAATTGACGATTGTCTGACAAAATCTGTAATGCCTGATTGTCTGTTTAGAATAAAAACTCTGCATGTTCGAGATACTCCCATAAGTTTTTGATACCAAAAATTACTGCTAAGTATTCTAATTCATAAACAGTAGAAGATTAGTTTCCTTGTTTGGTAATGGCTCGAGATTCAAAAGCTGTGGGCTGGCGAAAACCACCCACTTCTTCAGGAATTACTGTATCTACTGCCAAACTTGATGTGTTAATCTGTACAATAAAAGGTTTAAAAAATCTGCCATGCGAAGTGCAAGTGTGTCCACGATCTCTGCTTTAAGTGTTTCAATGGCATTTTTTTTGTTCTTCTCCCCATCTCAACTTAACTGCTTTTTTGAATAGCATATTCACGGCGGCTGCCTTTTCGGCTAAATTTGGAATGAAACTGCCAAAAAAAACTGGATCTTGACAATAAATTGAGCTGTACCTTTGGGGTCTCGATGAGGGGGAGGGGATCTCTGATTGCCTGTGTATGGCCTCTACCAATATATATACCAACTGGGGAAATCATGTATCCCAAAAACGAGATTTATTTTATAGCGAATTTCACCTTTTGGGAATTGACGGTAAGGCCGGCTTTCACAATTCGGGACTTCTTTCAAGTGATCTACATGATGCTTGAAACATTCTGAATACACCACAAGGTCATAAAAGTAATTATACATAAATTTGAATTTTGTGCCGTGAAAGATCATATCCAGGAGATGGGTAAGTACTTGTGCCCCAATGGCCTGACTAAAAGGCACACAGGTAAATTGGTAAAAGTTCCAAAGGGACGCAACAACTTGCTCTAGTCTTAGACACTTTAGACAACGGAATTTGATGATACGCGGAATTTGGATCGATGTTAGTAAACCAATGGGCCTTACAAAACCAATTAAATATATTCTATTAAAGGCTGTTCACGATAAAGTGAGCACTTTTGAAATCAACCCTAGAAAAAAGTCGCTGCTCCTACTTGTATATATTTTAACAGGCGCAATGAGTGACATGTGTCCAGTAAAGTTAGTAACGATGGAGGGGAAAATAGTTCCATATGTTAACGTCAAAGAAAAAGTGTTAGGTAACCATTTGTGATAACTTAAATTATCTGTCTCGCTTCCTGTATTTTTTAGTGCATCGAAGTGTAAAAATGAACAGATTTGTACAATATTTGCTTTCTTAATAATTTCAGTTTCACTTGACCGATGCATGAATAAAGCGACTAAGCCCATGGCAATGATAATTTTACATAACGCGGAAGAACACACAACCTGTATACAAGTAGATACTAAACATGGCTTTAAAAAGTGCTCATTTTACCGTGAACAGCCTATATCAATTTTTCTGGAATCAATAACAATCCGTCACTTGACATTAGGCTTAGGTACCAAAAATGCCAAACTGGCATACTGAGAAGGATAATGTTCAGTTACGCTTTAATTCGAGAATTACTGCATTTATTGTCTTAACAACTCCACCCAATTTTAACTCATACTTTATTTAATAAGTAAGTTTGGCATTTCAACAAAACCGTGAGTGCCAACTCTCAGGTAAGTACTTTTGTATACTATTCATACAACTTTTGTAACACTTCACGCTCATTCTCAGATAAGTGGCCTGAAGGTTCGCCCTTTTCCTCTAAATGTAGCTCAATATTAACTTCTTATGAGAAATTCTCGTTTTGTTTATGACTTGCGAAAATATTTCCTCTTCAGGACCAAATTTTTAAAATATCTCTTTACTCTGAATGTCAAGAACTGCTGTTTCCATAAAGTCAGCGCAACACAACATTGATAGGGATTCACTAGCTGCAGTGATTCATTGAATATTACTACTTGTAACTGATCTTATAAGGTTCTGCTTTTGTAACGTATCAAAAGTTTACTCGAAATGATAGTGCGTACTGATCCTGAATCGACAAGAGCTATGAAATTTATAGTCGACTATATTTACTCATTGAGTAGACATAACCACTGTGGAAAACAGGAAGTATGTGAACAAGAGAGGTCTAATTTTTCACGTGCTAGCGACGAGAAAAATATTTATGGAATTAATCAACGGAATCTTTCAATACACAATAGACCACATAAATTAAGAAAACATACAACTTATTTGAGTGTTAGCCTCTCAAGCAAACAAAAGAAAATCTTTCTATTCAGAAAAAAGGGCGAATTTAACAGAAAGTCAAATAATACTGAAAGGAATTATAATTAGGAAAGTAAGCAGAAATATATGAAAATTAACACGTAATTTCTTAAGCTGCTTTATGCTGGACGGGAGAATAAGAAATAATCCGCGTTCCACGGACGTCAAGATATGTTTGGGGTATTTATTGGTTACAGGCTGCGTTCTGGACAAGAAATTGAGTGATAGGGTGTTGTAAATGTTTGAAACGATAGCGCTTGGACATTAAATTGTTTCTCTACTGTTATGGTAATAGCGATTCAAGTGTATCAAAAAGAGAATGCATTATATTTTAGGAAACTGCTCATCGAAACCTTAAAATTCGCGACAGTGATGGGTAAACCATACTCATTGGCAAGAACTGAAGATTGCAAATTCACGTTATATTGTCTGTTCCATAAAAAGTAATTTCAAAAGCAGCGAAGGTATGTGTTCACATCTTTGAATGTTATTTTTCTTTTATCGCTCTCAGAGCACTGGAAAGTTTCGTTATGACATCTCGTAAAAATTCGAAATATGTAAACAAACTTCGTAACTGAGGCTAGTTTATTGCCTCGTTTGTAGTATAGATGCTGATGTCATTATCGTAGGCATTTTTTTTATAACAAGTAACTGCAAGATCTTATGATCGTAACACAAAGGTACGAGACACGATAATTTAGTATTTCTTCGTTCCAGCAAAATATATCACCGAAAATGAAGCGTAATCGGAAACCACTAAAAAATGTTTCACAGACAAAGATTCCACCTTTTCAACTTTTCAGTGTTTTTTCGTCAGACTTTTTTTTTTTTTTTGTGTTGTAAGAGACTGACTTCATCGTGGCAGTAGTGTAACGAAAGAAAGGCGAGAAATATCTGTTATTTGTATGTGCATAAACTGTTCCTCTTTGTCGGTGCCAAATTGTATAACAACATAAAAATATGCAGGATGCCCTATAATAAATATGCGTTCAAAAGATTACAGTTGCCATGGTAAAATATCCAAAATATCTGTGTTTTGCATGCGGTAAAGTTACTTAATTTAGTGTGACACTGCTTAGAGTCTGATGTGTTTGCATGACCGACTCATCCAGGCTGTGTGAGAGAATACAGGCCCTTTTTGCGCACTACCTCTTGCCATATTATTTTCAGGCTGCATTCACTGGAACATTGGATCTTGTCGTGTAGGTAACAGTCAAAAACGCGCACAAACATACAGGAGAAACAATCTAAAATACTACACACTGCGGAAATGATAACTCAGCAGAGACGTTTGGAAAAATTAGAGAGTTTAATTAAAAAATAATTCACTAGAAATTTTTGAAATGAAAACTGAAAATGGAAATCAGAAGAAATGTTGCGACTCAAAATTATGATCTCAAAATAAGTGAGGAAAAAATTCTGTGTGAGTTAGCGGCCTTCGTAATGCTAGTCGCCCTCGTGACTAATGCTTGGCCAAAAGGATTAGTTAAAACTTGCCATTAATTTAACAATGTTTCATTAACCAAACTAGCTCCCAGATCTAATGATCCTCCATCCCGGTTTAATGTAGTTAGATGTTCTGAGAAAGTTCAGTTAAATAAACTGAAATTCGAATGTCGTCTCTGCATAATTAAATGTAGGTGAGGGTTTATCTGTTCAGAAATTAAATTCTTAGAAATTTGGAAGTTCTGGATCTCGGTGAGGATGTCATCCTGAATGCCGCAGGAACTTAGGATATAGGTTTCCCTGTAATTAGCGCTAGGGGCTATAGTTCTATTGTGCATACAGTCCAGAGTACACTTAAGCTAGTCGCGGTAATTCGTCATAGTAATTTGTGTGTTCCTTTCCACGTTACTTTGTTTATTCCTGATTTCCTCACTGCATGTCTTGTCTGCACGTCAAATTGTCCGTGTTTTTATGTCACTTTATTTCCGTTTAATATTCAGTGTTCCTTCTACGCTCTCGTGTGCGTCACAACACCTCGCAGTGAGTGTACTAGCCATTAAGAAAAAATTGTAAGTATTAATTTTTATATATTGTAAAATACAATTTTAGAAAAAAGTAGTAAAGCAAATTATTTAAGTGTTCGTTCGTCATGGGAAATTGTAAGCTTGAGTCAAGTCAGATACTTGCGACATACCAGAACTTGAACAACAAATTATTCCCACAGAGGAATGTCAGTGGTGGTGATTTCACATCAAATAGTACATCATGTGAGTTTTCTCAAGAGGGCGATTTGTGCCCGAGCATGTTCATTTTGTAATACAGAATCCTGTATTTGTATTTTTATTTCAGATCGTTGTAATTCTCATTTTCTGTAATAAACATTTATCGATGAATGAATCAGTTAAGCCGGTCGCGGCAGTTCGATGTAGATCTAGCCTGAATAAAAATGCGGGCGGCGACCTTACAAGCCTGCTCCCCCCTAACACACATCTCGAGTCATTGTCTCCATGAGACGGCCAGTATTCCGGGGGCGAGCTCGGCAAAATTATCAACCAATCTAGTTCAAATTCCTACGCTCCAGCCCACACGGGCTAGCGTCCTGCCGTTCCATTTAAAATAAGGCTAAGTCCGTCTTCAAACAGCTTAAATTAAGATGATTCCGTATTCCCCTTCACTTGCTATGGCAACCTCTCAAAAACTTGTTCAAACTCAGTAACTTGAAAGACGGTGGGAGTGGAATATAGTTCCTCCAGGCACACAGGGCTGAGGTAGGTGGATCGTGGCAGGTGGATGACGTAACGGCAAGGTCACGCGTCCGCCATGTTTAATACGGATTTCGTGCTCTATCATTTCGGTCACGTGTCCGCCATCTTGTATTCCACCATGTTGTTAGCCAGTACGCTGTTGTATTCCGAGGATTTTCTCTTTTGCATTCTTTCTTTCTTTCCTTCAAATTTCCTTCTCTCTCATTCTCTCCTATTCGTTAATCATTTGTTTACATCGGCTGTTACTAGAGGCCGACATCTTTGATTACATTTCCATGGCAGTCGGCATCTTGGTTTTTCGTTTGTCATTTGTTTCCTTCCCATTAGTTCTGGCGCCGCCATATTGGTTCTGGCATTAACCGCTAACAGCGCTGGTGTCACTATCGTTCCATTAGTCGCCATATTGGTTGTGGAATTGGACGCTATGGGCACTGATTTTTTAAAACTCTAAATACCATCTGGAATAGGGACGGGATCGAACTGCCAGACCTTGGGTCACCAAACTTACACCTTAGACCACTCGGCTATCGCGACATGCGCTGAGACAAGAGTTTATTAGCAGTATATATAATGCCTCACATTTAAGACATTACATTTTTATTTTTTACTATATCATTTTTAAGTATTTCATTTACATATAATACTTGTGAGTATATATATATATATATATAATTTTTTAAGTATATATTTTTATTACATGATTTTTATTTCCTATATAATTTTTTAGAGTTTCTTTAATCAATAATATTTTATTGTGATATTTAAAATTTTATTTTTTTTATAATTTTGGGTTAACTTATATATAATTTAGATTTTATTTATATAATTTTTTAAGTATTTATTTTTTTAATATCATTTTTTTAAATTATTATTTTCGTTTAACTTAGAAATATATTATTTAAGATTTAACTCAAATACTTATTCTAAGAATTTTTTATTTAAGTTTAAATTGTATCGAGTGAGGAGTCTACAGAATCGTATTTGTCTGGAAAATAAGACTATGTCATCAGAATATATGATTATGTGAATATGACAAGCGAAATATTGGATTTTTTAAAGTATATATATATATATAGACTGTTTTAGTAAACATATGCCAAGTGATATATATATATAATGAGATTTGGTTATTCACACTTATTCGATTATTATTTACATATTGTATTTTTTTTTATATTCCAGAACTAAGTATGTAGGGATTTCTATGCTGAACTTAGAAAAACAGTTATTTCCTACTCCTATGTAATGTAATGCTTGTAAATTTAACACCATCCCATAATCAAACTGTTCAGTATCCACTTCGCTTAACCTGAGATATCCTTACCTTTCTTCACCTAACCTTACTTTGCCTCACCTAAGATAGCCTAACCCAATCATCTTGTAAGAACTCTGAATATAAAATTTTTATTTTCTTTCGACATTCAACCATCACACGCTGCTAGTCATCGCCAGACCCCTTTTAACCTCCCCCTCCTTCCAATCTTACTTAACAAACATATCGAATTGTACTGAATACCAAAACAGATACAGTACCTTTCACCATGACATTAGCTTGCTTAATTCATGCTATTAACAATACAGTTCCATATCCACCACCAACCCACAGACTTACTGATCAAAAATAACAGTCAACTATATTGAATACCATTTCAGCTCCATCTAACTTTGCCAGTTACACATATAAACAAGTCATACCAGTTGCCGAACAAATCAAATATTACAACCATACTATCATAAGATCAATACTATTAATATAACCATCAAACCATCCCGCTCATACTAACCGACCATACCAACTAAGCATTCTGCACCTCTCATACTAACTAAACAAAATAAAAACAATCATACAATTAAACCATTCTCGTAACACCATCCAAGCTACACTTTTTCATACTACAAAAATAACCGAACATGTGATCAGGTTATGCCAATCAACCATACAAGCAAACTAACTGTACAACCAAGTCATACTTGTATGCGTTCCACCCCATGTCAGGAATTTGAATATATTTTATTTCTCTCGTCATCCACCTAACCTACCCACCAGTACATTTAGTCATGTAAATAAGAACTTAGAATGTATTTTCATAATGTGTAGAACACAGAATATTTTTACTATAGTCATGCCCATTCCACCCCATGTCAGGACTTTTGAAAGACATGTTAACCACCGCACTCTAGTCATGTACGTTAAAACTTGGAATATTTTTTTTTCATTTTAACATTTTTTACGTACTTTTTTAAATATTATGAAAATGTGTACCTATCCTCCTGCTACTCCTCCCCCTCCTGTCCATGTTATGAGTACTATAGCCATCTTACAACATGCACTCGCATAAAATTATATTTAAACTGAATTATTAATTGTTTCAGAGAAGCAGATACACATATTATTCTGAATTTATATAACATTTTTATTCACATATACATTATGTTCTATAGATAGATCACTGCATTCTTTTGCAGAATATCTGCTCTACTAACCAACACCAGACTAAATTTACTCATACCTCAAACTAGAAGTCATGTAGACCACAGTTCAGACACCTTGAACGAAATATTGCTAGATTTAAACTCAAAACGCCCCCTTCATTCTATCCGCGACCAGTTGACCTTGTAAATATCAAGAGCAAGTCTGTATCTGCCCGTCACCACGCCCCCTTCATTTTATCTGAGTACCAACTGACCTTGTAAATGTCAAGAGCAAGTCTGTATCAGCAAGACATCTGGTAAATAAAGTGAATGAGTCAGTAGGCTTCACGATCAAGTACACGCATGCAACTGAATTGAACGTTGCGTCAGCATGAAGGAAGTTTTCTACTTACCCTAACCATGAAGTAGGACTTTGCATATTATTTTCATTTTAAAAATATTATATATATAATGATAAGGCGTGCCTTAGAATTAAAACATAGCAATTTTTATACACAAAATTTACTGCACACTTAATGAAAATATACATTATCGGCAAAAAATTACAATATTTTTCAATAGATATGCAACTTTGTTGTAGGTTATAGTCTTTTGTGCATTTTGATATTCACGTTTGCGTTGCACTTGTGCGAATACATCATGGAATTTATTACACCGACATATTGTGCAGGGCAGGGAATGTAGGTACCTACACTTTGGAGGGAATGTACCAAAGTCACAAGAGGCCTGCTTGCAGTAAACGTGGTACCGTGGTAGTGATGAGAAATGCATTTCGCCTTTACTGGTCTTTGTATGTCTAAGTAAACTGCCGGAACGGCCGGACTGCTTGCCGCACCTACTACACAAATATGACATGTGACAGGGATTCTTGACACATTTAAAGCGCTCAAGTCGTATTACACTGTAGTCGACAGTAAATTTCTTATTACAAAAGTGACACTGATGACGATGTAGTGGTTCAGACAAAGATCCGGACAGGCCTGTTGGCGATGCAGTTGCGTCATCTGAAGAATTAGATGAAACTTCTTTGTTCCCCATGTCAAACATTCCCAAAGACTCTGGGAGTTTCGGTAGACACGTAGAGACCTCGGCCATAGATATAGATGATATAACTGAAGAGGAAGAAGTCGATGGTGATGCTGCTGCAGCTGGTGACCACTCTGAATAAGTCGATGGCATTGCTGGTACCATGTCTATAGCAGTATATGCTGGTAGTGATGTAGGTGTCACAGCTGAAGAATTCGTTGGTACTGTTGCATCTGTAAATTAACTTGCTGTGCTGGTGGAAGTATATGCTGGTAAAACAGGAGACATCTCACTCGAAGAAGTCGATGGCGAGAAACCCTTGTTTGGCAATATCCACTCTACTTTAATGTAACTATCCATGGATTGCCTGACGTAGAAGCTAACTGAGACGATCCACCTTTCACAGTGGCCATTACCAAACTAAGCCTCTCAGCTGGCCTCCTTACTGCTTATAATATGCACGTATACAAGCTGAACGACATCATATTGACTTTGAACCAATCATATTACACCATTAACACATTGTTCAAACAACCAATCACCGAGTTGCCACATGATTGCAGCTGGCCAATAACATGCAGGCACTGAGACATCACACACAGCCAGAGGAGCTGACCTTGTAAATGTCAAGAGTAAGTATGTAACTTCATGGTAACTGGAGTCTGTACATTCTTCCGGGCCGTTTTCGCACTTGGATGGTGTTGGATGACCATTTATGTGGGAATAGCTGTGTTAGCAGTTTTGCACCTGCAAGGTATCAGGTAAATAACGAGAATGAGTCAGCAGGTTTCACGAGAAAGTTCAAGCCTGCAACTACACTGGTCCATCTAGAATGGCGGGGGAGTGAAAATAATCAGCAGAGGTAGAAGCTGATATATAAAATTGGAGGAGAAGGCTCACAGCATTGGTTCCATCCCATCATGTCTGTGCACTTCCGACCTGAAGATGCAGCCATTTACTCTTATATTACTGTGGGCTACCATCGTGTTAATTTCTGGATACCTAGTATGCCAGAGAAAGTACAAGCCTGCAACGGGTTTGAACGTTGGGTCAGCATGAATGAAGAAGGTGGTTTTTTCAGCTTGGTTCCAGTACCATGCAGCTTTATTACCTGCCCAGTGTACCATCTCCGACCCTACTCGAAGCTACCCTGTACTACCAGCGAGCTGATAAGTCAAGCAAAAGAAGAATGGCTGCATCAAATTTGGGGTAATAGCACAATTATATATCAACTCAGAAGACCAGACAGCTACAAGATTACCTGGTGGTCCGAGCACTGCAATTCAGAACGTTACACCACAACTTTGAATCATGGCAGAACAACTTGGAAGACATGTGAACCCCAATAACCTGCGATGTGTACTCTGCATTCGTTTTCTGAGCATCGGTCTGCAACCAGTTTTCTTCTACCTAGTCTACAGTCAAACAGTCAGCCAGTCCAGCCACCATGGACCCTGAATACGACGATGAACAATTTTCTGAAGACTGCAAGGAAGATGAAATTGTATTCCTGTTGCCTGATCATACTAACACTTGATATGACTATGTGCGTGAAGGCTTACATTGTGTGCAGTATGGTATTACTTTCAAAGATGAGTGTGGTGATATTTACAGTTCAATATACTTTGAAATGTGCAGTGAGAATGTACATTTCCATCTACAGTGGAATGATTTTTCGCCATACGAAACCTCCAGGGTAGTAACCAGCTTCGTGTGCGAAGACAGTAATTGCAACATTCATCACTATGCTCCGAAGCTAGCACCGTCTTATGCGATGCCCGGGGACCCCAAGGATATCAAGTACAGAGAATCATGAAATGGTAAACAACATTAATGATCATACATTATCATTTACCGATGATGGATACACCTTGTGCATCAATTTTGTGCTCCGTATATAGGCAAAAACTGCATCGAGAAGCTAGATTTTCCCCAAAAACATACATATAAATTCAAACTGTACTAAATAATTAATTCAGATATGCATGTTCATGAACCATAGTTTATGTACTCAGGCAGCAGTGGCTATGCTAGCAACAGTGGTGACTCATCCTTCAGTGACATTACAACAGAATAAACCAGTGACTCCATCTCCAGTGACTACACTAGCAGCAGTTCTACCCTGAGTCTTCCACCATTATCCACACAGAATATGATACTGTTCCCTTCAAAATATTAATAGGATCTGATATTTCGACTTCATGTATGTACGAAAACAATTAGAAAAAAAATTTTAATTGATGTATTAAGTTATTTTTTTGTAAAAATGCGAATAAACTTATGTATGTAAAAAAAATATATATTTTTCTTAATAGCCCGTGTGCCATAAGTATATTCAAACTAGTATACTCTCAAAAGTGTTAAAAGTTAAACTAGTGAGCAATATTGAACGTTTTCATACCAATATAAACATTTTTAGGGGCAGATAAACACTTTTCACAGTCTTTCAGAGCTACCAGTAACACGATAAGGACAAGCAAGAATAAAATTAATGCAAAGTAAGGTAAAAATACACTTTCATTAAAAATAATATTCCATGCACATATAACAACTTATAAAAAAAATTGCTCAGTCTTATTCAGAATGTCATTTTCGTCTCCCAAGTTCGTCGAGACGACTGTTTATCGGCTTGGCTTATAAGCCTCTTCCCTTCGATTCTCGAGAGCTAGTTTGTAACTTTTCGCGGGTAGATATTTAATGTGAACATCTTCGATGGCTTGCTGCAGCTCAGTTCGGTTCGGTCCATCGTCACTCATAGAATGGAACAACTACACAGGTATATTTACATGTATTCACTCTCGAGTTGAGGACAGTAAATCTTCGATCCTTTCCAGTCGGTCGACGCAAGCATCGAGCACCTTCTTGCTATGCCTCGCAACATCCGTTTTGGCAGCTAGCTTAGACGTCAACATATTTTGAAGAGTCTTCAATTCTTCCTGTCTTTGCTCATTCGACACGTTAATCAGGTCTATTATCCGTGTCTCCACGCCCCCTAATGTGCCGGTCGATAGCCACCATATCTTCTACTGCTACATTTTTCACACTCTCGATCTTTTGCCCAAGAAGCGACTGACCCCTGCGAATATCGGCCAGGTAAGCTTTCGTTAGCACATTTCCATCATCATCATCATAGGAGTGTAGACCATGTCCGAACTTGGAAATTGTATTGTGACTCATGATCAGTGTCTTATTATAAACTGATCGAAGCCACACCGGTACCTACATTCATATAGAGGCCACTCTTTTACGATCACTGAAAATCCATATTTATCTTTCTAGCAGAAGGCACACATATCCTAAAACCCTGCAAACGGCATGTCCGCATTGACGTGGTCGTCGTACGCATGCCACAAGTTCATATCATCCATGCGAAACAGTACCAACACATTGGTATTATCGCGAAGCCAGTTGTTTGGGTATGCGCAAATAAGTCTGTCCAAGGTACATGCAGTCAACATATGCGTGTCGTTCCATGCTAAAGTACTCCTGAATACATGTCTGTTTCTCGCAGGCAATGTCATCAAATACAAATACCGAGTTTGTCAGTGCTTCGCTCGGCGACACGATGGCTTCGTTATCATTGCATGGGAAATAACCCAAGCCTTCCAAGCTTGCTGTATTAGTGCCAATAGTTGATATTTTGGTTGCTGGAGTGATTTGGAGTACAGGTACACATTCTCGAACCGAATACCGTTCGGTTCTTCCAGCAGGCTCAGTAGGACACATGTTGCTGCAACCCGATGGTCCTGCTATGATACAGCACACAGTATTCGGAAACAGGCTTCCATGTTGCGATTCGTGGGAGATGTCTTCATCTTCACCATGAATGTGTATGGGTAGAGTAACATATTGCTTGACAATATGTAAACTGTTTTCTTCTGCTTGGTTTATATCACACATTGGAGGAGGAGGAGGAGGAGGGGAGGTAGCATAAACAAGGTTCTTGATGATATAGTGCACATTTTAGAATGTCTATTCAAAATATCACTCCGAGAAAACTGTCTCTTGCAGAAATCACCCTGAAATGACATATTCGAATATGTGGTATGCCCATAATGTTCCAAGTCTAGAATGACACTGAAAAAAAGTATAAAAGGGTCATATTTATAAGTTTCAGGTCAGTCTAATTCATTGCATCGCTAGGTAAACATGTCGAAATCCGGTCGTGGTATCATCGATACACTGATCAACATTCTCCCGTTCAAGCTACACATTCCTGGTTACAGGTTCTGGGGGCCAGGAACCAAGCTAGTCGAAAGGTTGGCACGCGGCGATACGGGCATCAATGCTCTGGATGAGGTGTGCAAGTGGCACAATATCTATTATTCCCAGCACAAGGGTCTGCAAATCAGGCACCAGGCAGACAAGATACTTGCACAGAAGGCCGACGAGATAAGAAAATCACCAGATACTGGACTCAGTGGAAAAATAGCTGCGTGGGGTGTTTCCAACGCAGTGAAAGCCAATGTGAAGATGGGCATGGGAGCCCTGGGTGGTATCGTCGGGACCGTAACGAATATCGTTAATGCGCCAGAAAAAAAACATTGCTGGGAAACAAGCCTCAAACAAATGTAAACAATTGGAGGAAAACCGTCGCCACAACAGTAAACTGGAAGCTATCACCATATGTAAAAAAAAAGTCAAAGGACTTTACATACAATGGACCTACCGAGGAGGAGGCGCGAGAAAGAAAAAGGGTCACAGCAGGAGAAGGCGCTAATGAAATCTCTACCGAAACGACCACTCACGAACATGGATTTAGAACTGTTTCCACGAAAATTGAAAATAGCTAATTTTAGAGGAGAGTTCATGCGAGATGCTTTGCCTGAAAAACCAAAATGTAATGAGTATGCCATAATTAATCTGGACACGGCAGCTGGGCCTAGTATGCACTGGGTAGTGTATGCAAAAATGGGTAAGTATGCAAATTGTTATGACAGTTTTGGGAATTTGCGTCTTCCACCCAAACTGCGACTGTACCTGAAAAATTGCAAACTAACCTACAATTACGAAACGGAGCAGCTGCCTAACACGTGGAACTGTGGACATTTGTATCTTCGCTTTCTAGTGCAGTGGAATAAAAATAAATTGTAGGCGAATAATTATTCGTTAATCACTTACATAAAAGGTGTTTGCACTTATATTTACATAAAAAGGGTTTACACTTATATTCTCCAGTGAGTATTTCGGTGTCCATCATTCTAAGTGGTAAGACATCCGAGCTGAGGGCAACGTTTTACCCGCCCTTGGAACTGGAAGGTAAGTAGGTCATCGGACTTATGGATTTTCAGACTTACAACTCCATATCCAACATAGAAGAAGATGTGAATTCTGTGTTCCGGTACACAGTGGCAGGTGATGTGAAGTAAATAAGCATTCCCACCAGTGCATACGAACTGAAGGACATCGCTAATGCCATCAAGAAATCCATGTCATCAGATCTGACTTTCGAACTACGCGGTAAACCAAACACACTGAAGGCAGAAATATTTTGCAGTGCCGTTATCGACTTTACGAAACCGGCTACCATCGAACCAATGTTAGGGTTTGAGATCCGAATCTACAAAGCTGTTAAAATGCACGAATCGTCGTGGCTGGTGAACGTATTTCCAGCGAATGGGATACGCATAAACTATAATTTGATGAGCGGCTGCTACGTCAATGGTAAAACCAAGAATACACTGCATGAGTTCGCGCCGACGGCCCCACCAGGTTATAAACTGGTCAAAGTTCCGAAAGGCATCATTTATGTTTCAGTGATCGCGAAAAGCGTACAAGAAGTAGTCATATCAATCGCCGATCAGGAGGATAAACAGATAGACTTCAGAAACGAAGAAATCACTTTGTGCTTGCACTTAAAACGATGGGGTTGAGTTCTGATAGGCGTACCATGCATAAAGACGAGCGCAGCACCAAACCAGAGACCAGTAGAGCTCGAGAAACCGACGTGCTAATACGTACCAATGAACAGTTTCTATGTAGCCTAGGGTTGAAAGTGAACATATATGGAAGACGACAACATGCTGAACGTAACCCAGTGGGCAGAATTCGACAACAGCATCGACCAATTTGAGCTGCATTGATACCAGCCGTATCTGACTGGCCACTATGACCTCGGGCGTGAGGTTCGAATCCCGATACACTATCAAGATATCTACACCCTGCCTTCACAGTCATTCTTACGCATCCGAGGTACGCTCACGAAAGAAGACGGGACCCATCCCACCACAAAGTGTTCGTTCGCAATAGTATACTTCACCTCATAGAGCGAGTGACGTATGAAATGAATGGTGTTACTATTGACGAAACGTGGGATGTGGGCATAACCACCACCATACAAAACTACCTCTCGCTCACGCCTAACAATCTCGACATGATAAAAATGGCAGGCTGGGGAATGGAAGATGGCTGCAATGTTCCCATCTTCTCAGAAGGCAAGTTCGGGGTAAGAGTGCCACTATCGACGCTACTTGGTTTCGCCGAGGATTATAGGAAGATAATAATAGGATCCAAGCAAGAACTGGTGATAATGCTAGCCACCTCACGTCTCGATGCAGTGTCCGCCCCCCCCCCCCACCATAATTCGAGGAAACTCTTGAACGAGAAAAGAAAGCAGACAAACGACTGGCTGACCAAGTACCACCATGGACTGGAGTGGGACGAAGGCAAGATTCCATACCATCAGGTGAGAAACGTGCTGCGCGACTTGCTGATGTAGTATCCACGAGGACTGGTTTACGTGGTAGGGCCCGAGCAGAAGAAATGACTGATCGACTTGTGCAAAAACGAAGTTGAAATCATTGATGTGCAGTGCGAGTATGGCTGTCCTTCCCTGCGCAAGCTGGCAAAACTTTACGACGTCCAGCACCGACACATTTGTGACAAGTGTGACAAGTCAGAAGCATTCTGGACACGCATGTGGATAAACTCACAGCTGCTGCACAAATGGCATGCTTCGTCCTTGGACCATGAATCGACAAGTTACGACTAGACACGAAGTCACTCAATATGTACAAGAGTTTTAGTTTTTGGTGTGGTTACACACTTGTTAATTATCCTTATTATATATAAGTGCGAACAATCTCTGCGCTTATTTAGCCGTCACCTAGAGGTCTGATCGTCACCATGACTCCATTCCATCCTACGTACAGTTATACAAATGCCAAACCTGACTATGGAACTACAATAACTAATTTTTTTAAAATTATAAATGTGTTTTGTATTGACTCTGTACTAAATAAATAGTATCCGAGTGTTTTTCAAAATTAAATTCTACTTGTTTTATACAATATATTAGAGGAAGGGGAGGAGAAGCGAAATTGTTGTAGAGATCCCCTAGGTTATAAAAAGGTATTCTACAATTTATTATCGATGTTCTAAGAATTACTATTAGAGATGCAATGTTCATTACCCAACCACGGCCTTAAACCAAGGAATAGTGACACACACACACAAACACACGTAAAATACTTATTCACTTACACACTGTGATCACTAACAGCAAAATTTATTCGCCTATAAGGTGAATCGTAGGGACAATACACCCTTGTGGTGTGTTGTCAATGTAATTTAATTATTTATTTTCAGAAAAGGCACTTATTACTCAATAACTCAAAGAGAACTTGTAAACTAACTCCTCCACCACCATTTGCAGAGTACTGTGTTAGCTGATGGTTGTTGGTGTAGAAGAAAATATAACTCATTTTCGCATAATTACATCTGTCTTGTTTAAGTATTTATGGCCAAAAACAGGCTTTTTGCCTGCATTATGGATCTTAAATCAGCTGTTCGATTAAAACCCGCATATCGCCGCAAGGGTGATATGCCCCTAGTGAGTTCCCTGCGGGAACTTTTATCACTGTCGATTGTCACAGGGGTGTGAGTTAATCAGTGGGGGTGTATGTGTATGTATGTCTGTGGAAATATCTATGTTAAAAAATATATGATAAAAATAATTATTTTAAAATATAAATATTTTAAATATCTCGACCAATATAAATTTATTACATATGAATTAAAACATAATTTCGGTATGGATTTTTTCCAGTAGTACCAATCAACTTCTTATGGAACCATGTTTGAACCCCAATCTTCCGAGACAACAGCACGGGAGTAGAGTACATACTAATTATAGCATTCTGATTTGCAACACTATCATGAACTGTTAAATGTTTTCCAATGGTAGAGCACGTGAAAGGTCTCCACCCGCCTGGTGAAATGTCATTGTGGTCTCTTTCTTCATAATTTATCTACATATATGGAGTTAATAGTACTTCAGTATTTGTGTATTTCATTAGTTCACCGTAGGCACATTAAAAAATTGCCGGCTTGAGTGTCAAAACACTTTATTTTTGTTGTGGGCCGCCATTTTCTGTGACGATCGCGAAGCGTTAGTGAAATGGTATTTAAGTTTAAATTTTCTAGTTTCAAGTGTTTTGTTAGTTGCATAAGTCAGCAAATAAATTATTTCGTATTAGAGGCCGAAAGTGATTTTAGTGAAGTAATCATCCAAAACCGATGTCGCGAGACATTAGGAATCACGAAGTAAGCAGTAAGATCGTGCATTTTAAAAATAATGTGTTTTTAAATTGTTAGAATATTTGAAATTTTTTTTGGTCTTTTTAAAAACCTTGTTTTGCCCTAATTTTATTTTATTGAATTTCTAACGATTTTAACATGGAAAGTTAAAATTTTTGCTGAATATCTCATATTGCGGGAGGTTTTCAAATATATGTAGCCTAACCCGGCCATACCAAAAAATTTACAGAACCCTAACTAGTCTATTACGTGGACATTACAAAAATAAAACAATTCGAAATGGGAACCAGATCATGACCGCACTTCTTTTCGAGAAGGGAAAAAATTATTGAAGTTATATGAAATGGACTATAAGTGTTTAAAAAAGTTATATTCTGCTATCACTACTGTTTTAGAGATTATATTTCGTTGTATGGAAAACGTGTATGAACGACAGTACATTTAGCGTAATACACATGACTCCCCGACTTCCATATATAAAAATAAGTTTCCATGGCTTGCGAGCAGTATAGGCTTGTTAACAGCAAAACACGTTTGAAAGCCCTGCTTAAGATCTACTTGTGTATTCTTCCGCCTTATGTAAATTTAACATTGCCATGGACCTCATACGTTGGTCAATTATTATCTGGCGAGGTTTTTTTTTCTCGTCTCCCTGCCTTTGCAGTCCAGCGCTGCTCCATTCTCACCTCACTTCCCCATCATCGGCTCCCAAGACCCCAATGTTAAAAGCCACCCAAATCTCTTCGCTTAAATATCACTTCTCTTTACTCCACTTTCCACTCCTTATTTTCCGTATAGCAAAACGTTCCTGTTGAAGTCCCAGTGGAAGTTTGTAAAGTCATATCCAATCTATAAAATATCGTTAATGTCCTTGAAAAGAAAAGGTATTTCCATCAAGTAATTTAGGTTACCAGTGTTGATAAAGAAGAAATAAATTCTTAACACTATTCAAACAATTGTGTAGAGATATTTTTTAACATGTCGCCACTGAACAAAGTGCTGCTTATACTTCTGTCTACTTGTTCACTGTTTGTAAATAAATACCCGCACATAAAAATTTAAATTGCCGTGTACGATCTATTCGGACACAGGATATACATGCCAATGAAGTAAGATCGAGGAATTAACTAAACAACAACAAACCAATTTCAGTGTTACCAATATGAACATTATTCTTTAAATATGACAATGAGGTAAAGCAGCATTACTAATTAGTTACCAACATTGCTGTAAATGTGCATGCTAGTCTATATGTTCGAAAATATTCAGAAACAGGCAGAGAATTTCCAAGGGCTATATTAAAAAATGTTGAACCGTAGTCCGTTCACGACTGGAACAGACTTTCTCGGAATCTTTCCTACTCCCATTTTTAAGCAATAGAATAAAAAAATACATTAAAACATTCAAACTATATCCTCTCTCCATTTTGCCAAAGTAACTGCATCCGAGCCAGTAACTGTTTGTAGTAACGATGCACGCAGCTGACAACTAAGGTGTTTAAAAGTTTGTTCCAGTCGTTAACCGACTATATTTGTGCACCAGTAGTAAGAACCAATTTTGAGATAGCAACTGAACATTCTTGCACTGACGAGGTGATAAAACAAATTCTTCCAACATCTGGACGCCCACATTCGCTTGGCCAAAGGATGGGACTACATCAAAACAAGAGTTTTCGAGTCTAATTAATGAGATAAAATATGGCTACTGTAAAAATATCAGTGCAGACTAGTAATATATGCAGAGAAATCAGAAGGGGTTACAGTACCATCCAAATATTATTCACCTACATATGAAACCTATCAGAACTGTTTGTTGTGGAGTGTGTGATTGTATCTTTCAACAGTCATTCTGTTCTTCTAAATAACAGACAGTTCCTTCGAACGAACTAATCCAGCCTTATTAGGACTGATCCGGCGATAAAAAGAGAACTGTAATAAACTAACTCAATAGTCCATTCATGGTTACTTCTAACATTTCTGAAGCCCTGCTTAAGATCTGCTTTCAGGATATTTCCCCACCTCCTGCAAACAAAGATTTTCCAATTATGCCAAAGGGAGACAACGAACCTCTTTCGTGCGCACTATGTGTAGTAAATTTTTGCATGAGAACTATTTCTTACTAGGCATTACCAACATACCTATTTTCTCTTTTTTTATTAATATATATCATGAATGGTGTATATCACATGACATTTCTCCAGGGCTCGGAGTCACCCAGGACATGGCTAAACAACCTCAGCTCAGTCATAACCTAAACTCTCGAATGTTCCTGCTCAAAGTCTACCCTACCACTGAACAAATTACCAAAATTCATCAATCTCTAGTGACAGGGCAATATCAAATTATTGTCAACATTTGCTTTAAAAATATGTCAATGTTATGGATGTGCCTGTTCTTATTAACGATGTGAACAATGCAGATACTTGGCAATATCAATCTGAATAATATTCGGATTGCCAATCATCTGTGTGATATCGACGCCAATCTCGGGGGCCAGCGTGCATCATGACATAATTCCTGGATACAGCAATGATGTCACCTGGTGTGTCAGTAAACCAACCGAGTCAGCATTGCTAAAGCATGCAGCAGATCAGAGAAGCCCTGCAGTGAAATTTCACACATGTGCATGCCTGCTGTCACATACACTACGCTTCTCCATGCACTCATAGTGCGATAGGACACCAACCTGGTGTGTTGTCGAAGCACACTAAACCTTGTCGTCCCACGTGTCGCCTCGCTCATGACGTAACTTCCAAAGCATACCACAATGTGGTCTCACGGCGATTTGGCGATGGCCGACATGAAATTTTTAATCCCTCGAGCCTGTAACTGAGGGAGGTGGAGCAGTGGTAACTTACTGGATTCGCGTTCGGGAGGACCCGGGTTCGATTACCAGTCTGGCCATCCTGATTTCAGTTTTCTGTAGGTTTCCCGAAATTTCTGCAGATGAATTCTGGGATAGGTCCCAAACAAAGGCCATGGCCGTTTCTTTCCTAATCCCTCATCCCTGTGCAACTTGCACTGTCTCTAATGACCTCGCTGTCGACAAGATGTTAAGCCCACTTACCTACCTCGCACCTGTATGTGGTAATTTCTTTACAAATATGTTTTCAGGAAAAATTAAATTAGTTTTATCATAATTGAGAAAGACTTTTTTCCAATGTAACCTAACTTATACTTTATTAAGAAATCACTGGAATAAAATTCTGAATAATTGCATGGTGTGTCAAACAGACTGTTAGAAAATTTTTTGACAAGTTTAGGGACCTCAGTTCTAATACCGACCTGTACATTGGATAGTTTTTTAGACGAAATTTTGTACGTGATTTTCAGACTAATTATGTTCTTATACACACGAACTATAAACATTTAAGTAATATCTATCAGTTATGAGTAGCATAGAGCCTCCAGTTCGAAGCCCGAAACCATAGAAATATTAATTTTTTCTATCAGACTTTTAAAAAATACGGTAATTTTTCGCTGTATTCATGTGGGCTTGATATAAGGATTTAAGCCATCTCCAAAGGTGTGATACTGTGTAATTCTCAGCGTTCGAGGCCGGAAAAATAATTAACAAAATATTAATTTTTTTATTGAACTTAGAAAAATGCGACAATTTTTCCCATTGTTCGCTGAATATTATAGGAATTTATATTAAAGGTGAAACGACGGCGTTAACTATCAGATATAGGAATCAGATTGAAATAATAGGGGTGCAAATTGATTAATGACGTGAGTTTTCGAAGCTTATTAGCGAGGTTCATGTGCGAACTTCTGGCTGATTGGGTACACTCGTTATAAATGTCTAAGCAATATCTAGTGGATAAGCATGGCGTAGGGATCTGTGTTCGAGACCCTGAAACTATTTAAAAAACATTTTTTCTCTCGGACTTAGAATTTCGCAAATTTTTGCGCAGTGTTTCGGAGACTGCTTTAGGAGCGTATAATAAAAAGGAAATATAAGTTTTAGACACCCGATATAGGAATCATATTTGCGATAATTGGTTCACAATTCGACTAACGACCTGATTTTTTAAAACATTTTTAGTAACGTTCATACTTTTTTTTTTTTTTTTTTTTTTTTCAAATTGTAATATTCATAGTTTGGTATTGTGAGGTGTGGTGGTCAGCATTTATATTGGTATAGATAATTGTTATTATAAGGTGGTTTGTTTGATGGGTGGTATGAATTTTTGGCTGGTATCTGATGGTCATAATACCATGACAGACATGCTGGAGTTATGATTTCTGGTATATTTTTCTAAATATTTTTGTGATTTTTCTTTGTTCTGTAGTATTGAAAGGTGAATAGGTAAGGGTAGGGGTTGATGTTTAAGATGATGGGATGAGTATGAGGTTAATGTGATATGTTCTTAAATTTTTTTGGAATTTTTGTTGTGATTTTTTTTCGTATCTTAGGGCATTAAAATTGTTTTATACCTGTAAATTAATACATTATTACATCATTACTTGTCATCAGTCGAGCTGTGGCAAGTGTATCACGTTAGCTGGCCTCCTTCCTTGGATATCGCTAACTGGTTGCCTCCAGTGTCGATTATGCGATCGGATTACCACCTGTGTTAAAAATGCTTGTCAGCTTGAGAGAACATCCTGTACAAAGAGGCCTTTTATTAGAACCATGTAATATTTGTATTTGTAAACCAGCAAACCAACGTTTACCTTTTATTCTTATTATTGTTATTCTATGGCATACTGATTTGAATTCTGAGATAAGAGGTTATGATATAAATATGTTAATTTTAACTGATTTGTTTATTTACATGATTGTATAATTGTTTTCTTTTACTTTGAAAAATAATATTTTTTTTTATTTCGAGGGATACTTAATGTTTTAATTTTTTTTCCATTTCGTTTTACCGGAAGTAGTTTCTCGCCAATAAGATCAAATTTTTTGGAAGTTGCCGGAAGTCGTTGCTTGTAGGGAGGGCCTTTAAGGGTCCGAACTCAGTTAAAGTTATTTATTTGACATACTCCAGTTACCGTGCAGGTACAGACTTGCTCCTGACATTTACAATGTCAGCTGGTACTCAGATAAAATGAAGGGGGCGTGGTGACGTGCAGATACAGACTTGCTCTTGACATTTACAAGGTCAACTGGTCCTCGGATAGAATGAAGGGGGCGTTTTGAGTTTAAATCTAGCAACATTTCGTTCAAGGTGTCTGAACTGTGGTCTACATGACTTCTAGTTTGAGGTATGAGTAAATTTAGTCTGGTGTTGGTTAGTAGAGCAGATATTCTGCAAAAGAATGCAGTGATCTATCTATAGAACATAATGTATATGTGAATAAAAATGTTATATAAATTCAGAATAATATGTGTATCTGCTTCTCTGAAACAATTAATAATCCAGTTTAAATATAATTTTATGCGAGTTTAAATATAATTTTCATAATAATTAAAAAAATACGTAAAAATGTTAAAATGAAAAAAAAATTATTCCAAGTTTCAACGTACATGACTAGAGTGCGGTGGTTAACATGTCTTTCAAAAGTCCTGACATGGGGTGGAATGGGCATGACTATAGTAAAAATATTCTGTGTTCTACACATTATGAAAATACATTCTAAGTTCTTATTTACATGACTAAATGTACTGGTGGGTAGGTTAGGTGGATGACGAGAGAAATAAAATATATTCAAATTCCTGACATGGGGTGGAACGCATACAAGTATGACTTGGTTGTACAGTTAGTTTGCTTGTATGGTTGATTGGCATAACCTGATCACATGTTCGGTTATTTTTGTAGTATGAAAAAGTGTAGCTTGGATGGTGTTACGAGAATGGTTTAATTGTATGATTGTTTTTATTTTGTTTAGTTAGTATGAGAGGTGCAGAATGCTTAGTTGGTATGGTCGGTTAGTATGAGCGGGATGGTTTGATGGTTATATTAATAGTATTGATCTTATGATAGTATGGTTGTAATATTTGATTTGTTCGGCAACTGGTATGACTTGTTTATATGTGTAACTGGCAAAGTTAGATGGAGCTGAAATGGTATTCAATATAGTTGACTGTTATTTTTGATCAGTAAGTCTGTGGGTTGGTGGTGGATATGGAACTGTATTGTTAATAGCATGAATTAAGCAAGCTAATGTCATGGTGAAAGGTACTGTATCTGTTTTGGTATTCAGTACAATTCGATATGTTTGTTAAGTAAGATTGGAAGGAGGGGGAGGTTAAAAGGGGTCTGGCGATGACTAGCAGCGTGTGATGGTTGAATGTCGAAAGAAAATAAAATTTTTATATTCAGAGTTCTTACAAGATGATTGGGTTAGGCTATCTTAGGTGAGGCAAAGTAAGGTTAGGTGAAGAAAGGTAAGGATATCTCAGGTTAAGCGAAGTGGATACTGAACAGTTTGATTATGGGATGGTGTTAAATTTACAAGCATTACATTACATAGGAGTAGGAAATATCTGTTTTTCTAAGCTCAGCATAGAAATCCCTACATACTTAGCTCTGGAATATTAAAAATAAACATAATATGTTAATAATAACCGATAGAGTGTGAATAACCAAAGTTCATAATATATATAGCACTTGGCATATATTTACTAACTCAGTTTTTATATATACGTATAAAATCCAATATGTCGCTTGCCTTAGTCACGTAATGATATATTCTGATGACATATTCTTATTTACCAGACAAATACGATTCTATAGACTCCTCACTCGATACAATTTAAACTTAAATAAAAAATACTTAGAATAAGTATTTGAGTTAAATCTTAAATAATATATTTCTAAGTTAAACGAAAAAAAAAATCATAGCCATAATATTAAAAAAATAAATACTTAATTAATTATATAAATTAAATCTAAATAATACATATGTAAGTTAAACCAAAATTATAAAAAATTAAAATTGAAAACAACATAAAAATTGATAAAAAATACTTATATATGTATATATATATATAAGGAATAAAAGTGATATAATAAAATATATATACACAAAAATTATTGATTTGTATATTAACTTAAAAAAAGTATTGATACGAAATGAAATTCTTAAAAATTATATAGCAAAAAATAACAATGTAATGTCTTAAATGAGAGGCAAGTAATATAGTACTTATAAACTCTTGTCCCAGCGCATGTCGCGATAGCCGAGTGGTCTAAGACATAAATGATATTGTGAGTTCTAAAAATAGCAGCGCCCCTAGCGCCCAATTAGAGATCCAATATGGTGACCGGTCGACTAATCGAACGAGAGCGACACCGGTGCTCCTAGCGCTCAATGCCAGAACCAATGTGGAGGCGCCCGTAGTGGCCGAAACCAGAACTATTGAGGGGAAACATATGACAAACGAAAAACCAAGATGGCGGCCTCCATGGAAATGTTAACAAAAATGGCGGCCTCCAGTAACAGCCGATGTAAACAATTGATGAACGAATAGGTGAGAAAGAGAGAATGAGAGAGAGGGGGAAATAAGAATGGCGAAGGAAAGGAAGAAAGAAAAAGAAGAAAGAAAGAATGCAAAAGAGAAAAAATGGGAGCATTCGGAGAAAACCCTCGAGCATGAAAAATTACTTAATGGTACCAAGATGGTGGCGTACTGGCTACAAATACGGCGGTCCAAGATTATGGCGTACTCGCTTAAAATATGGCGGCGTACTGGCTAACAACATGGTAGAATATAAGATGGCGGACGTTTGACTGGAATGATAGAGCAGGATGTCCGGTATCCAACATGGGAAACCGCGTTACCTTGGCGTGACATCATCCAAGGTCAGATCCACGATCCACCTACCCCAGCCCTGAGGAATAATATACCACTACTTCTGTCAAATAAAGTATAAACAGAAAGGTAAATATAAGCAGTTAAATTAATGTCAGAAATAAAATAATTTATTTCTACTTGCCATCAACTATAACACACATGAAACAAATAATATTACATATGGAATCACATAAACATTTCGTTTAATATTCTGCCCAGGCTCAAAATTACTATGTTACAGTAGTCGAGAGGTAATTAAATATGTTTTTTTTGTAAAGGTCGATCCTCTAATGACCATACTCTATGGTAGAAAATTAATAAGATGTTTGCTTCCCCCCTCTACCCCCTGCAAAAGAAGCACGCATATACCAGCGATTCCTTCAGTCCAAACCCAGCGAATTTAATTTTGGAGATTGGAAATTTTACGGCCCTTGAAAGCTTCATATATGGGTTTAGAAATAAGTATTTCAATGAAAGGATGAATTATTTAAATTAAAATTGTAAATACAATAATGTCTATTGCAGGAATACAGTTCTCCCAAAATAATCCCAAAAGCGCCTATCTTTAGTGAACTAGAGGGGGCCAAATATTTCTGATGAATGTATATATATGGCCTATATATTAAATAATGTACATTTATTACGAAATATTATAAGACTACATGCAAATAAGGAAAAATTGTAACTAATTTCATGCCTCGATACCTACTGGATACACCGAAATAACAATTTGCCCTCTGACTCTTGGCCGTGTTCCAAACCAAAAGGGCGTCCGTGGTAACTCTTTTACCAGCCAGTAGGAAACCAAATTTAGCTATGATTTTTCTGGGCACACGCAAAAGGTGTATTGCAAACTATTATCTATCTGATAGTATCAAAAGATACGAGCGTCGCAAAAGAGGTTCAAGCATTTATACCAGAGTTACTCTTCCGAACTTTGTAATAAATGCCGAGTTTTTTGAAAATGAGCGACGTAAGAGAGAATCATTATGGACACAGCTAATTCAAGAGAGGATTTTTTTTATAATAAGTCTTTTATTTATTGACTTTGACTTAGTCGCAGGACCAACTGTATTTTGGGAGTATCAACCAAACCTGGCTATATGCCATTTCGCAGAATAGTTAAACTTTTAAGTGTTTACATAGCCGTGATATGTGACGGTCCAGTGTGCTGACTGTGTGTTATTTCCAACACTTTATTTTTAAAAGGCGACATTAACAAATAAGAATATAGAAGGAATCCCACACCAATCCATCGGATTTCCAAGCCATTTATAGGCCCCTCTCCCTTTTCATTGCTTTTTGCAAGTTCCCAAGTAGTTTAGTTTTCCCCTTCATTGTGAATGTTCACAGATTGCAGCTGTTCAGAAGACCACAAAATGTTATTAACAGAAAAAGAAACACTGATGGTGGAATAATCATATCTGAAACTGCCTCCTAACTGAGAAACTTTTAGAGTAGGTATGTATGAATTGTATTTTATTGTGATTATTAAAGTCCCCCGCTGTTATGCCTGAAGGCTTATCAGGGGATGGGTTACAAATTATCGTATGACCTAACTTAAACTAACATCCGTGCCTTACCTGGGATTCGAAAGCAGAACAGGCGGCGCACCAACCGACTGCGCTGCGAAACGTCGGCAATATATGTGAAGCACTAAGTTTTATAAGCTGAAGTGCTATGAAGACAAATGCTCTCATGCAATACCATAGTATGTGCAGTGGGGGGTTTATCACGAGCAGAGATTGATAATGGGCCACTCTTTCACTCGTCACGTCTTTATCATACGCACTGCTGGCCATTAAAAATAACAACAGCAAGAAGGACGCAGCGAAAGGACCTCACATTTGGGGAATGCGTAGAGCAGGGTATGGAAATGGCGTGGTTCGTTGTTCAGCCGAGTGGAGCGCTATTGGTGACACTGATCGGTAAATAAGTAGAGGTCGGGGAGCTGCTTAGAGGAAGTGGCACTGCGTTTCCCCGCCGTTCGTGTGCACAGACGGAGTGAGCATACCGCATTGAAGAACACGACAACGATACGAACCAGTTTCCGCCTTTGACCGCGGGATAATCGTGGACTATCGGGATTACGGATTGCCCTACAGTGAAATAAGTTCTCGCGTTGGAAGAAATGCAACCGGAATGAAGCGTAGACGGAATTAGTAGGTCGACGAGGGGCGGACTGAGCAGTATACCAGATGCCAACGGCCTCGTCGCACCAGCGAGTGCGAGGACAGACTGCTGGTACACATGGCGATTGCGGACAGTACATCTACATCTAACACCCTCGCTCAGGAGTTCAGGCAGGGTGGCTTATCAATCTGTGTCCGCCTGCACAATTCGTCGCCGTCAGCAGAATCAGGGTGTTTCGGTGGACAAGCCATGTCCATAACACTGGCTAGAACGGACACCCCACACACGAGAAGTGACACACAGCTGCAATCAGGGCTAGACCACAATCTGAGCGACGTTTTGGAAACAGAGCTATATTAGTAAACCCGCGGCGAGTATTTAGCGACACGGGGACATGAAACGAGGTCTGACGTCAACCAGCCACCGCAGGGTCAAGAAGGACCTCAAAAAGGCGTACCGTGGACCGCCGCCGAGACGTGATGCAAAGCGGCCTTCGGCATCAAGATTAAGGTGAACAAGTTCCAATGGTTTCAGAGACATTTAGATAATTAATAATAACGTGGCTTCTGCTTCATTGGTTAGCAGGTATTATAATTGACTCCCCCGCTTTTACTCAACGATTGTAGAGAGTTGTGTCCATTGTTGTTTATTTGGGTTTTATATAAAGACGTTTGAATTAACCCAGTCTTTACCTTGAACTGCTACTAACCCAAACTATTCGCTTTAATAACATAAAACACATCAGGTTATTAAAACCTAACAAAGGCATTTTTTATCCATGCGTCCATTACTGCGGCTGTCATTATCTGCTCACCACCGGTGCCTGAGGCTGCAATGGTGTGTGGAATGTCGAGCCTGGAGGAATGACTTGCACGTCATTGTATTCTTCGACGATTTCCCACTTACGCTTGCAGCATTACGATGGTTTCATCCATGTCTGGTGGCGCCGTGGCGTACCCCCGGCCGAATCCTGCATTAAGCACCGCCATACCGACCCAGCACCTGGAGTTATAGTATAGAGTGCCGTCATGTTCCAGTCCCGCTTGCGCCTAGTCCGCATCGTACGCTGGCCAGCAACCTTTACATCGAGCAGATATTGGAGCCAGTTGTCGTCCCCTGTCTTCAGAGCCAGCTTGTGAGCCTATAACAGAAGGATAATGCGCGACTGCATGTGGTATCGTGCAACAGTTCCTGGGCGACCACCATGCCACACTGTTCCCTTGGCCTGCGCGTTCACCGAATCTTCTGCCCATCGAAAAACGCGTAGTCTATGGTCTGGTGACGACTAGCCTATCACAGGACACCCGCAGTCACGACGTATGAACTTTGAGCACACATCAAAGCAGCGTGGGTGGAGATACCCCAGATGGATATCCGAAGTCTCTTCCTTTCATTGCCGCGTCGTGTAGCAGCCTGTATTGGGGCCACACATTTCTAATTTCCCCATGATCTATATGGCATACCCACCTGCGATGGTAGGTAATCATGTCACCTCTGTATGTATGATGGTTATCCTGTCCAATAAATCTGTTTGTGATAGCAAACGTCCTTCCTGGTGCTGCATGTTAATGGTCAGCAGTGTGAGAAATTCGTTTTCAACATGAAAGATCAGTTTACAGGAATAAGTTTTTAAAGGCTGTTCACGATAAAGTGAGCACTTTTGAAATCGACCTTAAAAAAAGTCACTGCCCTACCTGCATATATGTTAAAGGTCGCCCTGAGGGGCATGCGCCCAGTAAAGTAGTTCTGTATTTTATCGTCGAATAAAAAGTGTCACGTAATCATTTCTGTTAGTTTAAATTATTTCTTTAACTTTCTGTTTTTTTAATGCACCGAAGTGTAAAAATGAGCAGATTTATAAAATATTTACTTTTCTAATAATTTCACAATTTCACTTGACCGACGCATGAATAAAGTGATGTGGCTCATGACAATGTTAATCTTACATAAGACGGAAAATTACACAACGTGCATACAAGTAGATCTGAAGCTTTGAAAGTATTTTTTACATATATGAATTGTTATTGTAAACTGCGTGTACCTCAATCGCGATTATATTACATAGTTCCCTTCCTGTATAGTGCGCAAGTTACCGATGAAGGGTAGAGAAATGTATTTCTCATCAGTTGTCCTTTTTTCAAACGCTGTGAGAAATTTTAATCGCATGGTCATTAGGGACTATATTCTCTCTGGGGCTAAGTGGCTCGCGTGAAATCCGATAGTGAGCATCACCATTCCTCATCATTCAATGGTAGTTGTACCCTTAAGTTGAGTGTTATTGCGCCACGCCAATAATACTCTAAAATAATTACACTATTATTTTTAATTATGTTTTTGCAATTTGTTTAAAATAAATAACAAATAGCCTTTAATTATTAACGTTTTCAGCAGGATATTAAAATTGTCTCTGAATAATAAATAACGTAACATTAAAATGTATTGTTTCAAAATTGATAAAGGTGAGATATATTCTGAGAATCTGCGTTTTAAAGAAGGTATTTATGTTTTTTTCCGCAGTATTTAAGCAATATATATTAAATTAATTGTTTTTGTTTTATTGCATAATTGTTATGTGTGTCATTCAACACTTTTTTTCTTCTGTTTTTATCACTTCCTTTATAAAAGTAGGCCTTTAACCTTGCCAACCATCGACTTCAATAAACATTGGACTATTAACATATTAACAGCACGAGGTTCTTACTTTTTAATGCACATCACGAGCTGAAACATGAAGTCGACAAGGGAGGAAAGGCGTTATACCTTGGGCGGCTGAGAGCCAACTTTCTGATTACCCGTAGTGCCATAAGCATTATCTTATAAATGAGACATTGTAAAACTCGGTTTTTTGACCAACGGTTTGCTCTCTCACGATTCTCTAGTACTTAATAAACAAAACTGTGCAAACTTTACTTGTAAATGTCAAAAATATTTATAAAAAAAAAAAAACGATACGTAGCCACAAATTTAATTTACCTTTTCATTTTTTATTTAAAACTATAACTTTTTAAATTTTTCATTTATTTTTTATGTTTTATAATTATTCATGTCGATACATTTTCTTAACTTAAATCCATTTGCATAGGGTTGCAATATTTGTTTTAATAATTGAGAACATTTTAATCCGCATTTTTCTTTCTGAACATCAGCGCTTTAGGAAAGTAACTTTATTTATCTTCACCATTAAGAAAAACTGTGTATAAACAATAAGTTATTAGTTTGCTATAGCAAAAGCTACACTTTCCAATAAGAAAAATATCTAAAAATTGAAATTTAAAATATTTAAAAACTGAAACAAACATTATAGTTATTAACGACTGCTTCTCAGTGAAAAATAAAAACTATGTGCAGCTAAAAATATCGGTTACCTTTTGTAATATGCACTGAATTGTTTATTTTAATTGATGCACAATCCCTACCTACTACTATAAAGAACAGATGTGAAGGCTTAGAGCATGTGGTACGTTATCTTCTGCACTGTCAAAACTGCGATACTGAAATAAAACCTATAGGTTATCCATCCCTTCCAGAATTTATTTTCAGAGCAGTCACATTTATTTCAATAAACTAGAAAATTACGATTTAAACTATTCTTACAGGCTTTTCCCTTGCTTGTATATTCACATCGAAATTAATTAAATGACTGTGTATTGTACATTATACATAATGTTATAATAATCCTAGTTATAACAATCGCATTAAATATTGATCAAATGTAGGAATAAATATGAAGACTTAAACGAACTTCGCACATTTTTAATGGATATGTGTGAAAATCAGACTGCCTAGGGTCATAAAACGGACTGGTGCATTGGTATTCGGGCACCCAGTAAAATAGTTTAGCTATGGAGGCCGCGATCCATAAAACAGCGAGCAGGTCGAACTGCTTGAAATCAACCCCTTCTGTGAACCATGATCTTTGAGCACTAAGTTAGTTGACAAGTTATTTAGAGCCCACTGTAAACAAACAGACGAAAAATTGTCAGTATAGTCATTTGCAGTTTTTTTAAGTGGCTGAAACTATTTTTTTTTTCTGTTGAGCGTAATATTTTTGGGTAAAGAATTAAATAAAAAACACTGCAGTATTTAGCACTACAGTTTTAAAGCAACCACTAATTATGTTACCGTTCCAGAAAAATTTAGTTCCATCTGTATCGACCACAATGCTCGCAGTGACTGCAAAAGTGATGTACAGTGTGGAAAGGCTCGCCACCGATAGCTTTTCTAAATAAAATCATGTATATCTAAAATAAAGCATTTCCGGAAAACTGCAATCAAACTCTGCGAAGGTGTTGAGAACAGTGCGAACATGAAGAAACACATACGGGCCGGTAAGAGTCTGAGCGACCTAAGGTGACCACTAGAAAAGAGAAAAGAGAATAAGAGTTTCACCATTCGACTGACGTCAATTGAATGAACAATTCCCCCCATTGTACAGAGACACGAAGTGGCACCACTAATGATATTTCAAAGTGACTTGCAGAAGAAGAATTGCATTTTTGACGTCCGTCATTCTCTCTTCCATTGACAGTTCGACAATAGGTAAGGCCTACTTCGTTTGCAGTTTTGACGCAATCGGATGGCATGGGCAGCTGAGAAACGATGATGTCTCGTTTTTAGTGACGAATCCATTATTTTTGTAAACACAGATGACAACCATACTAGAATATTCCCATATTAAGGGGCATTAAACTGTGAATACATAAAGACTTCATTACTGAGAGAAACTCCGCCGGATGAGGGGATGTGATTCGCGGTCTTCCTTGGTAGTGATACGAGGAACAATGATGGTACAGCATTATGTTCAGATGATTCTGTAGTCTCATATGCTTCCCTTAAAGGGCAAATTTCCTACGGAATAATATCTACCCAAGTTCAGCACAAGTTTTCCAGGATTGCCTTCATGCTGTCAGCACTCTTATTTGGCCAGCAATGTTTCCAGACTTGTCGCCTATAGGATAGTATGGACTAAACTGGGGTGGCAGTTTCTGCCATCAATGGGTATGTGCAAGATAGCATTAGTCATATCTGTGACTCCATGCCGGACCGTATTACCCCCTGCATTTACAACAAAAGAAGTGCATCAGTGTACTTAGATACTACTTTTCAACAAAATAATTTTGCCTGAATAACCATCCCATTTGCCTTAATACTATTAAAAGTTATTTTTACCATCGTTTACATTGCTTTTTCCAAGTTTCATTCCATTTCAACATCTCCTGCTGATTGCGGCAATTTTTATGGCAATGAGTGTACTACCAATACTTATCCTTGTAAATCACCAACCATATAACCATTCGAGCAAGTGAGCAAATGACGGGTGGTATTGGTATTGAGGAGGAGTTGGGTGGTACTGGTTTTGGGGTGTAGTTGGTGATGTGGGTGATCCAATTACTATGATAAATGATACGAGAGTGGTAAGTTGTATATGAGCCAGAACAAGGGATATGACATGTTTTGCAGACTGTTCATCACCATCTTTATACGCGCTCATTCACTTATATTATCTACATCACTCATGATCGTGAGGAAACCTCAGGTCACAAGAGCTGTCCGTCAATGCGAGTTCATATCAGACATATGTGTCTGTCCTATAAATTTACTATCTCGAAAAAAGATTTAACGTTTCCAGTAACAATGGAAATTCCGCGGTGGTATAGTTAGAATTGCCATTTTATGTTTGATTTGAATGGAGAGTGTTTAGTTTGATAAGATTACTATCGCATATTTGCTTTAGAAATATTGAAACAAAGCTGACGTTGCAGTAAATAGGTTCTAACACAAGTGGTTTTTTTAATTGGTAGATAAAAACATTTGGACACATCTTTTTACCAAAATTTCTTACGAAACGATAATGTATACAATAAGCCCACATTTAAACTCGAAGTACTTAACGTCGCATTTCAGGGAGTTATTGTTTTAGTGATTTAGTCCAAGTCAAAATTCTCAGCGCAAAAACGTTATTTACATTTGCAAAAACTGCGAATATTTCACAGCTTTTAAACAAATTCTTATTGCATTTTTATTCGGCAATTTTGTATTTTTGTGGTGTTTTGGTTAAAATATACGAAAATTGCTGTGCAAAATGTACATTGTAAGACATCGTTCTTACAATGTTTAGTTCATATACGTTATTACAGCACGACCTTCGATGCTAGAAACATGTAGTCCGAAGATAGCGTAACTGAAAAACCTGGGTGCCTTCTGAAGTGGAAAATGGAAAATGAACACCCGGACGCAGTGGTCCCACAAGAATGAAGGTTTTATTGAATAATTATATACAGGTCGTACACTGTATTGATAATGATCACAGGGTAGTACACCTATGGACAGAGGCTACAGAGTGTCTTGAGCAACAATGTCAGTTTCTTGTGTAGCTTCCTTTAGCGACGATGCGTTCCTGCAGTCGTATGTAGAGGCGATCATAAAGGTTTCGGATGTCATCTTGGGGAATAGTGTTCCCCGCTAATTCCACCGGCTGTTGCAATTGGTAGCGGTTTGTAGCCGGTATTGCAGACCGCCGTCCCATCATGTCCCACATATGTTCAATGGGGAACAGTTAGGGTGAGCGCGCTGACCAAGGGAGTTGACAAACACCGTCGAGAGCGCGTTGAGTAACACGAGACGTGTGTGCACGGGTATTGTCCTGTTGGAAGAGGACATCTCCTTGGCGTTGTAGGAACGACAACAAAATGGGCTGGATAATGTTCTGGATGTAGCTTTCACTGTTCAGTGTTCCCTCAACAAACACCATAGGCGTACGGTCATTGTAGGAAATTACCCCCCAGACCACGATGCCAGTAGTTGGTCCTGTATGTCGCTGCCGTATACACTCTGGTTGTTGCCGCTCTCCTGGTCGACGCCGCACTCGCAAATGACCGTCACTGGCGCCAAGGCAGAATCCGCTCTCATTACTAAACACAACGCCGCGCCATCCATACTTCCAGTTGCGTCGTTCGCGACACCATCCGAGGCGGGGCTGCACGGTGATGAAGTGTGAGAGGAAGACTGGCGAGTGGCACCCTTGATCGTAGCCCAGGGTCCAGTAAACGGTTGGTGATGGTCCTAGCTGACCGCCTGGGAACAACAGTGGTCCTAATCTGTGCGGCGGTCGCCGTGCGATCAGCAGTGGCTGCCGTCTGATGCGGCGGTCCAGACGGGAATCCGTATGCTGCTGTCTCCCGGAACCAGGTTGACGAGCATGTGCACCATCGTTGGACCACCGGCTCCACCAGTGATGCACCGCAGACAATTCACGCCCTACGCGTTGGGCAATCATTCAGCCTCCGCCAGGCCCACAATACGACCTCGTTCAAAGTCCGTTACTTGCACGAAATGTGGTCGTCTATGCCGTCGTGGCATGTCTACAATGCTTACTACACACAGAACGATGCTTTAAACAACAGACTACTCGTTCACCGAGTGAACTACAGTTGTATTGGTCTCAGCGGTGTTATGCCTAGTACGCGGTTCCTACTCTGTCCACAGCACATCACTGTTGATAACTGCATGTGCTGCCCTCTATCAGTGCCCATTGCGAATATGGTATTTTTTCGTCACTACTAGTGGTGTTCATTTTTCATTTTCCACCAGTGTAAAAACATGCAAACTAACCCATACGTCCATCTAAATTGCCCCGCATATTGCCATTTAAATATAACACATTAAAACGCTGAATTCTTGCACTCCATTGCATATTTTATAAATCATTGTGTTAACCGTTCAAGACATAATATCCAACAAAGAAATCAGTACCAGGTCAGTGTAAATTGTTGCCATTTTCCCGCCCTTCCTAGCCACGATGAATGGAATTTTTAGTGTCGCAGTACCGGAATTGACTTCGTGACGTTGACATACTTGAGAGTCGATGTTGCGACAGGCCTGTCCTCTGCTACTAATTTACTACTGTCAGTTTTGGACAAACGTGAGACCTCATCACTCAAACTACGTAGACGACTCGCTGTCAAGGAAATGGGTGGTACTTTTGCAATAGGTACACGGGACGCTGTTCATAAGACTACCAGACGACGTGTATGGTTGTAGCGTGGACAAGCCACAGGAAAAATAAGTTACATACGCAGATCATAATGTGGAGTGACAGTTGACACACAGGATTATAATGTTGAACGTTCATGTTCAAATGTGGACGTTTACATCGTGTCGTTTGAGTAAATCTGCGAGAAAGCAGAGCACGTTGATAACGATCAGCGATATGGAAATGTTTGCCAGCGAAAACACAAAACATAAAAATAATACCTTATAAATAAAAAAACGCAACGTTACCATTTTGGTCTTTATTTCCGTAAATAGTAAAACATATTTAAGTTATTGCGTGGTTGTAAAAAATATTTACACTCGCACGTCTGCAAAATGAACAAGAAATTTAACGGAATCATCCGTACATAATCCTTTAAAGACCCTTGAGAGCGATTGTGGAAAGCAAGCCCGGCTTTCAGTGGCGTGGGATGAACTGTTGCATGGTAAGGTGGTGTTTGCTCGCTACTGTATACTCTCGGTGAAGGCAGCGGGAAACAATAACAATTGTGAAGCCTAGGGAAACTCAATGTACTACGATCAATCACAATGAGCAGGCACGGGACTCATTATACACGTCCTGTGGCGTCACATGCCGAATTACGTTTTAATGGCGGAAATGCAAACTAGCAAGCAACAGTATACAACACAAAGCTAACCCCAACTTACCTTGCAACAGGGTACAATACAGAGCTAACACCAACTTACCTTGCAACGGGGTACAATACAGAGCTAACGCCAACTTACCTTGCAACGGGGTACAATACAGAGCTAACGCCAACTTACCTTGCAACAGACTACAACAGAACTAACACCAGCTTACCTTGCAACAGGGTACGACACAGAGCTAACACCAGCTTATCTTGCAACATGGTACAACACAGAGCTGACTCCAGCTTACATTGCAACAGAGTACAGCACAGATCTAACGCCAGCTTACTTTGCAGCAGGGTACAACACAGAGCTAACGTTAGCTTGTCTTGCAACAGGGTACAACACAGAGCTGACTCCAGCTTACTTTGCAACAGGGTACAACACAGAGCTAACGCTAGCTTACATTGCAACAGGGTACAACACATATCTAACACCAGCTTACCTTGCAACAGAATACAACACAGTGCTAACACCAGATTACCTTGCAATATGGTGCGACACAAGAGCTAATGCCAGCTTACCTTTCAACGCTTCACCGCATGCCACTGCTGGTTTTACTTTCAAGCTCCAGAATTTATGTGCCGAACTGATAAAATATGTGGCTTTTATTTCAGTGATACATCTAAGTAATATTTATTTTTAGAGCCAAGTAATGCCCCAATATGCGCATCATCCCCGCATATATGTTAATTCAATGTATGCCGTGCACTGAGGCCAGCCAGAATCTTAAAATAAGGAAATCGAGAAGTTAAGTTGAAGATCAGCATAGCATTGGGGATACCACATGGTGGATATTTTTCAAGTTCAGTAGGCGGAAATCGAATATGCGACATCCATAAGCGAGACAGTCACAGAAATGCACTTACACACACTCTCTGTCACAAAAGAGGACGGAAAAAACTAGCCGATCCAATAATCGGACGATGGCTAGAAGTGAAATACTTGAGTGATGGCAACTCTTGCTGCCGGAATAGGTACAGGCTGTCTCCATTCGCGGCCAAAGACATACAGAATTACTAAGGTAAATGATCTCCAACCATGTCTTAGTTGTGGATGTCACGCCACAAGCTGACGGTATAGATATTTTGTCGTGTTTTGTGGAGCATTAAATATAACATTTTCTGAATCCACTATTATTTGAGCTCTGTTGCTAATATCACATATTTAATCGTCCGCAAAAATTCGCGTATTACTTGTCTGCGCTTATAAGTAAAAAATAATAATAAACGCAGTGAATATTTAACAACTACATACACACAGTACTTACATACGTACATAAATACATGCACAATTTGCAACAAGTTATATTCAGAAGGTGTACGACAATTTTTTGTACAAAAGAGTATAAATGATCCTGTCGCAAACAACGTGTGTATGTATGTTTTTATGTATATGTATATACACAAGTTTATATATACATATATATATATAAATTTATTTATTCACGCACACATATAGACACATACAAAATGCCAGGGACTATTTTTCACAAGTTTCAAAGGAAACTATATAAATTAAAATCTTGAGTCTTCTAATGACGATCGGAGCATATGCAGACTTCTAAGAGCTCTAATTTGCTGTAAAATGTGAAAATTGTAATACTAATTCTATGTGGTGATGTATATGGTTTCAGTAGCGGAAGGATTATTCCTGAATAATTTATATGATTAACAGGAATTGAAGTCAGTCAGACCCCTTAATCTTGAGAGATACGGAACTCGGAAGCTTTTCTTATGTAAACATATATATATACATTTATGTGTGTGTGTGTGCGCGCGCGCGTGTGTATAACCATTTCGTTTTGCTCACTTACAATAAGTCTTTCATCCCTTATAAATACATCTGGAGACACGTTGAAGACTGATAAATTTGCTAAACAAACAACAGCGAAATACAGCTAGCATTCGTATGTCTCAACTCTACATGAATCAAATTCACGCAGCGTTTCTTTACACTGGATTAATTACTGACAAGGTTAAATTATGAAACACTAATTTTGCTAAATCAGGATTTAAATAAAATAACAGAACATTAACTCGAATATTATAATTGGAAAATAAATTCCAGAAAATTTCGTATCATTCAATATGTACGAAACTAGCAATTATGTACTGTATTTCTGTATAACAGTTATTAGGCAAATATATTTAACTTTGTAAGTTGCTCAGCAGTAGATAATTAGGACTCAAAAGAAATGATCTCAAGTTATACGCACATATGATGTCTAGGTTGGTAAACAAAATAAAATATAATGCTTGACTGTAGAAATCTTTCCAGGTAAAATCTGTACGATGGTGCAAAAAATGTAACTTATTTGTTGATTGGCGTAGTTCTGTGTCAGTCCCTGTTCCACACAAGTCCACAAAAATTGTGACGGTTCATTTGGAAAGAATTATTATTGGGTGGGTTTTTTTTTTTTTTTTTTTCCCCCGAAACAGATTGCTAATGTGTAGTTTTTTTCATTTTTATTAAGAACTCTATTGTCTTAGTACCACGCAAAATTCTTCCAAATTTCCCTTATTCTAACAAACTTTTAATATAAACATTCCCAAATTACTCTTACTCTCACACTCCATTTAAAGACTATAAACGGAACAGCTATACTTTAGCCTTCAAACAAAAATTGGAATATGATAAAAACCTCTTTAGCATTCCTAATAATATGAACAAATATTCACACTTCTTACTATACAATCAAAATGAAACATAGGCTGCCATTGATCTGAACTGAACTGCACAGAGAAACTATTAAAATTAATATGCCCATTGTTGCAAACGTTACAGCGGATTTCCTCCCGTATTGAGGCAACATGGCTACATAGTTGCACACTTCAGTTAATGCATTAACTAAGTTATGAAAATGAAATCATGTTAGTATTGTAAATAACGCTGCCTGATCCTGTGCGGTGTCTGACATGCTCGACGAGGAAAACTTCCAACGGCGCAGTTAGCATGCCAGATCCTGTCTTTCACTTTCTCTCAATCGCGTTCCATCTGAAACTGGTTTACTCTCTACTCTCCCCGAAAGAAAAAAAAAGTACTTATCGTTTTCGTGGTGATTTTAGTTCCACAACCCAGAACGCTAAAACTCGTCATGATAAGATAAAAAAAGTTGCCAATCATGCAGAATGTAATAAAAAAATCTTTTTAATGTGTTCAATTACGTATGGTAACATTGCCACTGACCTAACAGTGGACAGTTCGAATCCGCTTCGAAGTACGATTTCCAGCAGCTGTTCTAGCACGGCTGGTTCAAGTTATTTGTTTGGTTTAGTTTAAACGTTTGATATCGTTCCAACCAGCTGTACGCCAATTCATGAAATATGGTAATAGTGGCTTAACACGAACTAATACAATACAATTTACAATCGGATGAATGGAATGTGAAACAAGCAACGAAAATATAAGAGTTGTTTAATAAGTATAGGCCACAAAATTTTTTCTGGGGAAAGTACGCTTGATTTTTCATGGAATAATAGCGTTTTAAAATGTATATACAGTTTATTTGGGTTTTAAAGACACAATATAAATGTCAGTATAAGATGGAAAGGGTTCCAGTCGCGAATATTCTTCACTGGAAAGAATAATGTTTGCCGTTCCCGTTTTGAGGGTGTCGGACGCCAAAAAATTAATGATTTGTACCAAGCCTTGTTCAACTCGCACGCATTGCAAGTGAAGACATTTTTCCCAAATAAAAAATTTTCACACTTTATATTTTTGAATTATTTGATGTCGGATATAATTTTATTTTGCAGTCGTAATAACAAATACTAAATTGTACAGATGAAAAAAATTACAAAGTAAACTAACCCCATGGGTTACCGCGTTGCACATATGTAATCACCAAATAACTAGCCATGTATAACTAAAGCGTTAAATATTTAAAAAATTTTTGCTTATTTTAAATATTTTGTATGTATGATGGAGGTTTTATTTCGTGACTACATATATGTCAAGCAGTAACCCTAGGCATTAGTTTTAGAGTGTTTCAATCTAGTCTCGGCCGTCTAAGCTGAGGGGACGAACTTTCAATTTCGGTTTTCCATTTTCAGAGCCGAGACGTTCTGGTTAAGTGCCTCTGTGGTAATCTTCTGAGACTCGAGCCATTGGCAACAACTTGTTATAGGCTACTCAGGGTAAAGTGAGCACTTTTGAAAGCCCTCTCGCTTGGAATAATAGTCAATAAATATTTTTTATTTTAGCCTTAGACGTTAACTTCCGAGCGCGGTGGAATATGCACACTGAGTTAATCACATACATGGCAATATTTATTTTAAAATGCGGTTAAAGGATAAAGAATGGCTGGAAGAAATAAGTACCTAAGGCCTAAAAAGTGCTCACTTTTTCGTGAAAAGCGTATAACGAGAAGAACAGCAAAGCTATGCATACGATAACGCATGCTATTGCAGGCAGTAATACGATGTAAAAACGAATTTTTCTAGGGCGTCTGACGTCAGCGAGTAAAACGTTGAACGAGCACAAATTGCTGTGTGCTGGACGCGCGTGTTGACGCGGGAGGGCGGTCATGAGATTTGTAATGTCATTCCCAGAGGACACCAACGCGGCAAACAGCAGTCATCGCGTTCGCAGTTGACTCTACGAGTTAGCGAACCGACCGCCCGATCAAGAGGACAGATCCGCGAGCGTTCTGAAACGGCAACACTGTACGTGAAGCGCGGATGATGACCGGGAAGTACACGAAATGCTAAATTGTTCTGTGTACTGAAACGCGTTACACAGTAGGAAAGTAGCGTGGACTACTTCAAGGCTGACTTGGTGGAAACAGTTTGTGTTTGGCCGCGAAGAGCAGCGATGCGTATACTATTCGAAACGCAAAGTTTGCACCCTGGAAATACTCATCCTTCAACAAGTCGGAATCGTGTCGTTTACACACCGTACACCAGTAAACTACTCTGTGCCCATGAAATTAACGCTGGCAGAAATAAAATCTCAATCTGTCTGAGCTAAAGTGGCATAGACACTTTACACCAACTATTAAATACTTCCTGGTTAAACAATAAAAGCACTGTTTGCAATGATCAGACTTGCTGTTTCCAGGCATATCTTCCTTGTGTGCATCTCCGTCTTGGGCAAAAACCCAAGTACTGTACAAACGTATCAATATTTAACGAAATACAATTTATATAATTGTTTTTCTGTTAGTTAACAGGAGTCACAGTTTCAAAAGGATATTATTTTATTACTGTTAGCAGGTTGATTGACTATTGCTTTTATATAGTTAACAGCAGTCATTTATACTAATATTTATTTTCTCCTATTAACAGCATGCTTGCTATTTCAACAATTAAGTGACACATTCGTTTATTAATATGACGAAACTTTAAGATAATTGAATTTACAACACGTAACAATTAATTTTTCCAATAAAAATAAGTCTCCTAATATTAGACGGTATTTTCTGAAAAACCAACAACGTCGTCAATGAACTGTGGCAATGGGTTACACTTTTTCCTGGAACAAATATAACAATATTAGTAGGGCCGGGGGCGTTTCATCTCACCTGGGATAAATTGAGATTAATGAATGGATCATCGATTTGATTTATTGGATTTATCCTTAATGTGGTCTTAAGCCGATCACATATTATATAAAAAAAAAGGTTAAATTTAATGCATGGGTTTAATTTATTCAAATGGCTAAATTGATTAAAAGGGTTAATTTTTAATCCGATTTTTTTCATGGTTTTTTTTCTTCCTTTCTTTCTTTTTGGGTGGGGGCAGCAGGCGCTCTGTACTATGTTGATAGTGTGGTGTTCTGCAGGCGACTGACCAGAGTGTTGGATTGCAGTGTCTTATGTACGCGTAGAGTTTAGTGCAAGAGTGGCCTAAGAGTAATTTTTCTAATTTTTATAATTTTGAGGTGTTTGTAAGGATGTTGGTGGTAGATAGGCGATTTTTACGAATATATTTAAAACACGAGAGAATTTCAGAGTGTTTAAACGATTTCTAAGAGTGACCGAAGTGTAAATTTTTGATTATTTTTTTAGGGTATATTGTTTGCAGATGGTGGTGGGAGAAAGTCGACTTTGAAAGATGTGATTTACATGTAAGTAATAACAAACAATCTGATTTCTGAATGCAATTAAACGTTAGAGAAATTCAGTGTTTTCTACATAAGAATAAATTACACTCATCGAATAGCAAATTTCAAGCGACTACATGAATAAGTGCAATTACATGAATCTTAAACATAACATGAGTCTCAAGCTTAGAAACATAATTTGTACAAAAGAGAATTTTAACTACGAGAATAACATCTGATGTCGACAAATGCTAAAACTATGACAAATACGTGAGTGTGGAATAAACGATATACATGAAAGTAATTAACAATAGAAAATCTTAACCCAAATGACTTGTTTCAAAATAATCGACTTGCGTAGAGCTTAATCCCACATTACTTTACATATAACAGAAAATATGCACAAACACCCTCGAAGAGAAAATTATTTTTTAAATTACAGACGTATTACAAATTTCTGTAAATAGAGCACACTTGTTAACACAAGCAGTATTTTTGTACACTGAGCTCAAAAATTGAAAATCTTATCACAATATTGTCTTAACATGCGAAAATTTATATTTTCCCGATAAAATAGTTTTATATTTAAATGTGTACATTATAAAACGTTAATCGCGGATATCACTAGAGAGGTCGCCGGTCCGTAGTTGAGGTAACTCCCGATCGTAAGTTCGTCAGCCACCAAGTTTTTAGAGATGTGGTAAAGATAAGAGATAGCTGTACACGTATGTCTCCTCCAAGTGTTCATGAGCAACTGAAGATGGCGGCGACTGGGTATGTGAGATCATTTTGCTTCAGAGCTCCCTACACCCTCTCCAACCCCTCGCCAGAGTGTGACCCCGTACTGCATGCGATTGTCAATTTTTTGGCACTAAGGCAAGATGGCGTCAACTGCCTAGTTGCTTTCCGATCGTGAGGACCCTGCCTACCACCCCCTCCCACCCCAAACTTCCATCCCTACCCTGCACCCCTCACCAGAGTAACGTGTCCTGGGGCCATTCACCCACATGCCCTCAAATGTCAATTTTTCAGCACTAAAGCAAGATAGTGACAACTTCCTACTTGTGCTCAGATCGGGGGAGCAGACACCCCTCCCACCCTACCCACCACCCCTTGCCAAGGGGCGTGACCTTGTCCAAACACCCCTCCCACTCCTACTTTAGAAGATGTCTTTGTGCGAAAAGCGAGTTCTTCTCCAAGTCCAATACAGTATTCAGAACACGTGTTTCCTAGTGTTGGTTTACCTGTTTCGACTCGCCAGAACTTAACCTCCAAAGCGCTGCCTCGGCTATGAACGAAGCTTGCTTCAAGGCCAAAGCGACGGTTTTCCTAGGGAGACAGCAGTGGATTTTGAACTGACCTGGACTATTTCCCCTCTCCACTACCAACTGTAATTTTCGCTCGGACACTGAAGCTTCCTTGTATATTTCGGAAGACAAAAGCATAGCGCATTCTCAGCAAATTAAAAAATTTTACATCCCCTGCAGATAAAACTTTTTTTTCCTCATTACTAACAAATACATTCCAAATATTTTTAACACAAAATAAATTCGATTGAAAATATAAACTATTTTCCACCAAACTTTTCTTCCCCCATTTTCCAGCAATCTTTATTCCTGTTTCCAACAATCTTACATGACATTTTAAATTTTATTCCCATTTCCAACAATCTTACATGAAATTTTAAAGTATATTACCATTTTCCAACAACTTTTAACTAATCACTTATTAATTTTCATACCAACACAGCTATAAGAAATAATTTTAACTCGCCAAGATTTTAAACATTGAAAGAACACCATTCTTAAACAGGTATTTTTATTCAAGCTAAGAAAACATGTTGGAAAAGTTGTTTAGTTTCAATCCAATGTATATTTATTTGTCTAGCAGACAAAAATAAGTATTTAATGTATATTTTTTCCTAGTCCAGAATTTTTAGAGAGTACTGTTTTATAGGAAAATATCATATAATCAAACTAAAGTTTATTTGGGAAGGATAGTTGACTACAGCAACGTGTTTTTACAAAAGATACGGGGACGAGCAATTCTAAAACCTTGTGTACAATACCAGCTAACAGTTAGTCGAGAATTGAGTGTATGCGGGAGCAGGCGAAAGTTTATATCTCGAGACCTGATATGGGGAAACGAGGTGAGTATGGAGCAGTATTGGGTTCGGCCATACGCATAGTTGGAGCAGTGTAAGATGTGTGTGGGTCGGACCAGGTCGTGCACTGGTGAGATATATGCATAGCGGGAAGTAGGCAAGGGAATGAGAGAATGCTTCACTAAACTGACACTGCCAGCACCACCCACCCACTTACATCCACCTGACAACCTTCCCTTCACACGCAGAGCCTGATGCTCGCCGCTGGCGCCTATACAATAGGGCTGGGAGGGAGCCGGCCCTCCACCGCACCCATAAACTTCACTCCGTAAACTTCACGTTCACTTTACACAACGATTTTCCTTGACCAGGGTTATCTCGCCTTGCTTTCCCAGCTACATGTTTGGATCATGCGGACTATGACTAGCAAAAACAATTTGTTTTACATAGACGATATGGATATTGCATTTAAATTTTGAACCTAGTATTAAAAAACTTTAAATTTTAAATATGCATTTTAAAAAAATACTGAAAAAAATCATTTACACCATTAAAATTAATAACGATTTTCGTATAAAAAGTTTTTAGCACCAGGACTAGTATTTTGCTTTCTTAAACTAATAAATTTCCAAGAACTGTATCGTTATAAGCAAATAAATATAACCTACCACAAACAATTATGAAACCCAGAAAAGTATTCCAGTAAACTAACAATGAATTATGTCACAATTAAATAAAAAACACGAAATAGCATAGAAATTTAATACAAGAAACTAGTTCTGGGAAACATTATCCAAATTCCAAGAAATATATCATGTTAGAAATACATTCCAAATAACATTAAAATGGAATCGCATCACAAATGCCTTTAAGTTGAAAAATTCAGCAGAAAAATATTTCAATTCCACGAAATTACAACAACAAATTAAAGAAATTAGGTCTCAAATGTCTTAAAGCTGTAAAATGCCAAGAAATTTTATCATGATTCCAAGAAATGTAACAAAAAACAATTAAATACATCACATTTAAAAGGAATATAATGCAACGTATTACCACCAAACACAATGAATTACAATACCTACCAAATACATTCAATTAACACCTAAATGCGAATTTCCAATTAATCACAGTTACCAATTGAATTACATATCAAACATAATGGATTATCAACTAAATGGGAATAACATCAGAATTAAAAATATTTCATCACACTGGATGATCGCTCCAATGTTAATCCAATGAAACAATAATTCAATTAAAAAGGGATTGATTACACAATTTATTGCACATCCACTCTCCATCCAGAGGTTTATTAAATCAAATAGCACATAAATATAATTAGAAATATTTTATTTACTGATAGAAAATTTACGTACATTGTATTACAATACATTAATGTCTTGATTCTTAACCCAGAAGTCATATGCTTTTGAGAATACTCTCCATCGAACGAAGGACATATCTTTGTTCCTTTTAATTATTTTTTCAACAAAATATTCATTTGGAGAAATTACTTTTGGCATTTCATGTTCATAAATTCCACCTTTTATTGGTTCTCCATCATATGTTTCTATGAAATATATTCTGGGATGAGTTTGTCAAATATAAATAATTTTTAATATTTTACAAGACCAATTCACTGTAAATTTTTTCTCAAAGATTACTTTATGCTTCGAGATACATACAAAGTCCCCAACATTGAACTTTGGTTTTCTTTCATCGATGACCTTAACATTATTAAAAATATTTTTCATTAAACTGTTATCCATAACTTTTTTGGGAGCCATCTTGATAGTTCAATGATATCTAGAATTATAAAATTTAACTATTTCAGGTAAAATGTCACACACATTTGTAAGTCCTCATCGATGTGTAATGTTTATATATTAACTGCTTAATCAATTTGTTGTAATATTCCACAACACTGGCTTTAAGCTCCGAATATGTTGTGTAGTGATTAATACCATATTCAGTCATTAGTTTCTGGAACAGTGAAAAAAAAAAGTTGGTTCTTCTATCAGTTTGGAGGGAATTTGGCTTTCTCTCTTTCAAAATGATCTTCATTGCACTGGTAACCTGTTTCCCAGTTTTGTTTTTCAAAGGTATACCCCAACCATACTTTGAATAAATGTCTATTATGGTTAAAATATACATTTATACCTTATTGTATTTGGAACATAATGTCATTTCACAAAAATTGTTTTGAAAAAGATAAGTTAAACCATGAGTTATAACTCTTCTTCTAGGATATCTTATCCTTGGAGGAGCATAAAGCTCTTCAGAAATATTACTAAATTTCATTTGTAATTAAACTGTCTTCTTTCTACTATTCAATAATAGAAACAATTTCATTCACATGTGAATTATTCCCAGACTCTCTCGAAGCAATGAGAAGTTTTAATCTATCGACCAATTCATTAGGATTATTTCAATATACAGGTGGAAAGCAGGTGTAAATTTAATTTTTAGAAATTCCACTTCCGATAGTATCTCCTAGTATATTCGGGTGATTTTCAACACCTGAACGAATATTAGCATTCGCTCGACGAATAAGTTCATTATATATCTGTAAATCAGTGTCGGAATATCCATTTGGAAAAATTTTAATTAATAATTCAAATAATCCCTGACTAATATCAGTTATGTAATCACCTATTTTAATTTTATTCTCAGACAAAAATTTAATTAACGAATCTCCCAGGAACCAGGTGTTTTCATGCTGATAAACACCAAATGTCATATCATGCATAGACACAGATAGTTTTAAATCTGAACAACGTTGTGTTAATTTACAAATAGTTTGCTTTTCTTAGTTAAAAATTAGTCTTCCGATTTAATTTCCAAAGCTGTTTCTATAGGTTTATTCAACACAGAATACAATTTATCCATTTACCTCATAACAGGTTTAAGTATTTATTTGTTTAAAACATCCCGTTCCATATGGGTTTGTTTGACTTGTAAATATTTCTCTTTCACAGTAGATATAACATTATATAATTCCGAAGCAGGGGCAGACATATTGTGATAAAATTACATTAAATTCAATCTATTTATATATTAATTAAGTCATTGCTTTCTAACTGATGTAGTAGTTCGATTACTTTGGGCTTTTTCAATCTTATTGCTTTACTTAAAACTGAATCTAATTTTGTGCAAGTTTTAGCTTTCAAATCATTGATAAAAAAATTAATTTGTGTTTCCAAATAATTATTTTATTTTCTCAAATATGGTGGCATGCAATGTATAGGAACATTGATATTGATTTAACAGAAGACAATTCAATTGCAAATATGTTAGCTTACGAACTGAGTCTGTATACTGCTAATGAATTACATGAATCATCAAAATAGGTTAATATATTGTTGGTAAATATATGTTATATAAAAGATAATATTGTAGGTGGTCCATATTTGAATGGAAAACCTACAAATACATTACATGAATTCACGTGTGCTATAGTTCCAGGATATAAAATAATTGAAGGAAAAAAACCTAATACATTGATATATATTTATGTAATAGTGAATATTTTTGATGAATTTGTCGTTACAATTGTCGATCAAGATGGTAAACTTAATATATTTTAGAAATGAAGAAATTACTGTTCATAAAATTTAAAAAAGATATATAAACATCTCCATTCTGTTTCACATTACAATCATAATGGGTATTGTATACAATAGTAAATTCAGATGTATAGTATGCAGATCTTTTAAGGAGTATGTCACTAAGGAAAATATTTCGAAGAAAGAAAGTATAAAAAGACATTAACATCAACATAAAATTCTCAAATCAAATTTGATACCTGTGAAGTTAACACAAGGCAACAAATTGTATTTAAAAGTATTAGGATATACTGTTAATAGAAATGGAAGACATACTTAATGTTGAAGAACCTATCAGCTATGAAAATGCAATTACCAATATGGAAATACATGTGTATGAACCATTCTGAGCAGGCAGTACACGTTTCCTTCAGAAATAAGGATTTCAATACAAAATCATGATATTCACACATTACCATCGAAATCAAGTTTAATGTTTAGAGGAACAATTAAAAAGACAGTCAATGCAAGTAATCCAGTAACTACAAAAATAGTATGAAATGTAATACTTAATTTAATCGACAGAAACGCATATCTGCTAAATGGAATAGAAATCGATCAATCACAATATGTTGGAATTACTTACATGATAAAGAAGTATCTCTCAGGAACTGTAAATGATCTTTGTACAGGGCTTATGGCTGGGTAAAACAATGCTTGTAACTACTCACAGCAAATAAACAAAAGTGAAAAATATGAAGTTATTATACAGTTATGTATGGTTTTAGGCTTTGCTGAAGACTACAAACATGTAATATTAATCGCTAAACAAGAATTAGTTATTCGTTTCAGCAATACCCATTTGAATGCTATATATGATACAGCTAATCACTAGGAAGGTGTAACATTTGAATTGAGCATCGTGAAATGGTTGATGATGCATATTGAAATTAACACTCGTGAACATATAAAGTTTTTAAAATTCATCGAAAAAGGGAAGAATCTAGATATTGCCTTCAGATCGCGGGCTTTAGGTGATTTTCCAATACTGGGATGTGAAATCAAGTTTTTCATCGAAAAAATTCATATATATCGTTATTTGTTTTCAAACAAATCGAGAAAACATTTTAAAAGCTGTTATACCAATATTCGATATTTGTGATATGAAAAATATTAAACTATATCTAAACAGTCAGCATACACCTATGAGGATTTAAATATGAACTTTGCCATTGTGGATTTCCTTATTTTGTATTATATGTACACAAATTCACAGGAAACATATTATAATAAAATCAGTTCACTGATCCTAGAACCTGAATCATTTAAAACCAAAGGAATTTTATATGTGTTTGACATAAGCAAATAGGAGGACAGAATTATCAATGGTGTGATTGATTCATGAATCGACATTATTTCAAATACATCAATTCCAGCAAATTTGCAAGTTTTTGGTCTTATTATTAATGACAGATTAGCTAGTTACAATATAAGAGATAAGCTGATAAAAATAATGAATTAGTCAGTAGGCGACAACCGATGGCTATAGCGAGATGTTTTGCAATGTGTAAGGATTTCAGAGTGCAGGAAAAAAATCATCATTGAATAATTAGCTATTACTGATATGGAAGAACATACAACTGTATTCAGCTTCAAATCACCATCTGACTGGAAATATCGAACTCCCAAATACAAGATAAATAAATAAATGTGTTACTAACCATCACCATGGTTTAAAATCGAAAGCGTGAATAACAGGAAAGTAATAGATATTCAAAAAGAATTAAATTGACCCCCATACAAACAATTGGGTAAAACATATTGTTCTAATTCAATGTTTTTTCTCTGCAGACAAAAACTCAAAATTAATTTAAGTTGGGCAATGATGACTGACTGGGGTGAAACAGAGTATGATTATTCTCCTCCTGTATCACCAGTGGATATTAGTTGAGTCATATGAAATTATTTAGGATGAGTGAAATTTAATATAAAAGTATTTGCTTGTATGTAATCCACTACTTCATAAACATGGATCATCAAAACAACAAGATCACATGCTCATGGATAAAGAAATCATAATTTAAAAAGAATATCAGCAAGTTATTAGCACATTGAAGTAAAGCATTTCGATTTTGTTTTGGAAAGATTATGGGTCATCTTATACTTGATAGTGTTGAAATTATTGAAACTAGTGTGTAATTTGTGTATATTTTTGGAGCAATCTGTACTTGCTTGTGTTAAAATGTATTTTTGGATCACCTATATTTGTATATCTATTTGTAAATAAATATGATGTAAAATGAATTCCTTTCTTAAAATTTATTTACCATATTCCTTATTAAAAGTGAATTTGTTTTGGTATGAAAAATATTTTCTCCACAGAGACATTTGAGAGAAAAGTTCTGGAAGCAAGCACTCTAACTGCTTTTCCATAACTAACAATATAATATACCATCCTGCATAAGGCTTGGTTGATATAAACTGAGTTCGAGTCTGGTTTGGTCATGTACAAATGTAATTTAGTTTCCCTTCTAAGGGTTTAAACATAATAGACAATGTGTAATAGACATTACTAACATTACATTAGTATGTTACAAACATTGCATTACATTATGCCACATGTTACTATAACATTCTTTCCTGGAATAACGAACACAACACTGTTAATTAAACTAGTATAAATTTGTTTGTCCATGTAAAAAAGGTAAATATGTTCGATTTTACAGATGGTTATAAACTTAAATGAATCACGTATAAGTTTTCCGATAAAACGTTATTAACTTTTTAATATATACTCGCTTCGAAATATTCCACTTTTAGCATTTACCATTATCTTAAAAACCGTTACGTATAGAGATCTGAGGTCTTAGAAGTGTGACCGCTCCCTGTCCAGAGTCATAAACCTTCAAGGTAAATTTCAGTGTTTTTCCCAATAGTACCATCTACAGAAACCAAGATTTCAGAGGTCATCAGCCTGAGTTCAACAATCCCTGCAGAATGCCTTTTGGTTTTATTATACCCTGGAGAAAACCCAGGCACCTAGCTTATCACGAAGGAAGTAGGAAAGGACATGCCCATCCCCTGGTAAGGAGGGCAGTTCAGGTCAAGTGTTTTTTCAACAGTTGGAACTATCAATATCAAAATGTCTTCCTAGCTGTTTGAAATCTCTCGAGCAAAAATATTTGATTTCTACTTGGTAAAAATTAATATTTACTTTGCAAGTTCCATTATGCAGGTGGAAAAAATATACACAAGATGTATATAAAAATGAACAAATATTTACAAAACAAGTTTTGCTTCTTTGTACAGATACTAACCTTTACAGAAAAAATCGATGTAAATATCCAATAAAATAGAATTTTAACCAAATTGTAAATATGTTCGGCGACATTCACAGAAAGTATCAGTTTATGTTTAGCGTAAATACGGTTTCCAATATACAGATTTAAAAAAGGGTTCATATTTACTAAAATAGGATCATATCACGTTTCTTGATTTAAATGAGATACATTGTGAATCAGAAAAATATATTCCTTTAAAAGATTAAAGTTATCTTATAGAAAGTGAAGAAGGGATTATACCATGGTTTTTTTTATGGATAATAATACTATCTTTTTTCCTATAAATTATATATTGTTTTATTAAATACATTGATCTCTATTGCATTGCTAATCGTTTTTAATGGATAATTAAATAAACCATATTTTTTTGTTATGATTCAGAAGTTTCGTTATTGATAAATAAATGTTATTCATTTATTCGAGCAAGAAATTTAGCAGAGAGTTTTATCTCCGAGATAGCGTGTGCTGGTTTGAAGATGTTTGAAAGTCGGTAGTGCGGATAGAGAGGGGAATGGCTGTTTGAACTTCTGACTTCTGGTTGGAGGGGAGAAATCAGGCTTCTCGAGTGTTTTAACTAGAAATTTGAAATTTTTATAAATAGGGCTTCAGCCTCTACATCACTTTCACTTTTTCCAGATGTTTGTCAGTTTGGTTCGCTTTGCCAAGTCGGGGTCATATGAAAGACTACTTTCTTGGCATATCCATGCAAGATTTTAACAAAGAGCTTGATGATTTTGATTGCGAGTATTTCAATAGACTAACCAATGGGTCGGATGATTTAGTAAGCGGTCTCTTAACTTTTTTTAGGAAGAGGAGTTTACCTTTACATTGCAACCACTGATGGCATCGTTATCCCCATCTAAGAGAGTTTCCACAACACTGTCAGCCATGATGTCCACATCGTCCAAGTTTGTAGCACCGCCCGCCATGCTGCCCATGTCTTAGCGTGTAGCCACAGCAATATCAGCCACTGTGTCCACATCTTCCAAGTTTGTAGCACCATTCGCCATGATACCAATGTCTAAGAGAGTGTCCATAGTGCTGTCAGCCACAGCATCCACATCTTCCAAGTTTTTAGCATCGTCCGCCACAGTGCCCATGTTCGAGAGAGTGTCCACAATGTCATAAGCCACTGCATCCACATCTTCCAAGTTTGTTGCACCATTCACCATGGTGCTCCCACCTACAGAGTTTTGAACTTTAGACTTAAGAAGAAGAAAAACAGGTGAGCAATGACTGCCAACACCCAAGATTTTCCCCTGTTGTAAACTGTTAGATTTAACATTTCCCACTCTAAACATCTCTCCAAAAGCTGTATTTACCAATAATAATTTGTTGCAGGAATTAGACGAATTTTTAGATTTAAATTTTGTTGATCACCTGCTCCAAGTCAGACATTTATTGAAATATTGTCTCCTGAAACACCACAAGATAAATTAATTTCTCTTTCTCCACCTATATTCAATTCGTCGCCGCAACAAAAACTTTATAGTCCAATCTCCTTACCTCCTTCACCACTAGTTGTCATTTCAGTTAAGAAATGCAAATTAAGCTTAGGTCTTAACCCTAGACACAAATTGTATAAAACAATTCACAATTTCGGTGAAGAATGATTCCTTCCATGGTATAAATTCGCAAATATTTTACAAATTTTTTCATTATTAAAACATTGTAATGTTTTACTTGTAATAGGGAGAAAAGTTTTTACAGTTTAATGGTTGAAAATATAATTTTTTAACTATTTTTAAAGAAAAATCATTTGAGTGTAACAATTTATAAAGAAAATTCATTTAGTTCTAACAATTTCTAAAGAAATTTTGTTCAGTTCTAACGAATTTAAAAGAAAAATCATTCAGGTCTAGAGATTTTTAAAGAAATTTTATTTGGGTGTAATGATTTTTAAAGAAATTTCATTCAAGTGTAACAATTTAAAAAAAAATTCATTCTGGTATGTATAATGAGTGATGGTTTAATAGTAGTGAAGAGAAATGAGTAGGTGTCTATCAGTAATGGTGACATGATGACTAGTATTTAAATTCAAGATAACATTTTGGTTGCTTTCATGAAGAAGATGTTATTTTCTTGACTTAAAAAACTTACAATCATTTAAATTAAAACTAACTTTGAAGGACTGAGGGGAAATTACAAAAAAAAATAATGGAGAAAATCAAAATCAGATGAATGAATGAAGATTTGCAAAGAAACGAGGCAGCAGGTTAAATGTTTTTGTTTACTCCTGCTATTCAAGTTGAAGGTTGGAGTAGGACAGAACGCTCTGCTGACCTACACACCAGGGGAACATATTGAAAGTGAGTCAGGAATACTTTTACAGAGGCAGGTAACAAAACCTCTGTCCCTCCTTGCCTACAAAAAAGATTCTCCACCTAAATTTTTACGTCTATATCAAACATAGTCCAGCAAAATTTAAAATTTTTCATTTTACATACAAGCCCACAAACTACAGCTCTTCAATATGCAACACAATGATGTCTGGAGCAGAAGTAGACAAGCATAATATAATATATTTAAACTAGTTTTTAACTAAATAAATTTCAATTCAAGTTATGTAAAAATGGCAGTATATTTTCCTGTGAATTTGCAAGAATTTGGAGCGTTTAGTAAAAAGGTAAGAATAACATTGAAATCAATATTTTCCAACTCTGAAGACCATGATTTCCACCTTTATTCATACTATTTTGTTAAACTTACATCGAAAAAAGTTAAAATATTAAATAAATTCAAATATATACATTTTATGTTACATCGAATACATTTTGCTCTTGAAAAGTTTTTGGTTAGATGTAAATAAAGGGAATTCATTGGTTAAGCAGTTAGCATGCTCGCCTCCCTGGTCAGGTTACACCATAAAAACAAACTTTTTTTTTGCAATGTGTGGATGTCATGATAGATGTTGCCATTGATACAAAGGTTTTATTGGAGATCTCTCTCTTTTTCCCCCATGTCTCACATGTGCGACCTGGTGCTTCTCACCTAGTTTTCCCTCATCGGCTCTCAAGACCTCGTTGATACAAGAGATGGGCAAATCTCTCCCAATATTTTTTCTCTCCTATGCATAGAATTGATAGTAAAAAAATTTCTTAAAGAGTGAATAAAATATGTCTTGAGTGAATACTTCTACAAAACAGATCTGTTTTAACAAGTGAATAAAATAAGTCTTATATTTCTGTGTGACTATACAAATAATAGTTTGTATGATTCAAATATACACTTGTTTTAATGTTAAATCTTGGTATTATCTAAGAGCTTGTATTGGGGACTTGATTTCAGGGACTTGTAAAATTTTCTTTCATTTCGCTGGTCATACAGTCAACCTGTTGCTTAAGGTTGAAATGTCAGCAAGTCAGGCTAAATCTCTTGGGGCACACATTCAGAGGGCTACGGGTTGTAGCAGGGAAGGCAACACTAGAAAAATGCATCATGAATACTGAAGAGGGGGAGGGTTACATAGCTGTGAAACAGATACTGCAGGAGTGCCAACTCATGAAAAAATACGAAATGCTTTCTCAGGGCTGACACTGGGGTGCATAAAACAGGTTTTTGCGAACGCCAGGCTGGATAGATAATGGAGCTCTGCAGAAAACAAAATATCAAGGCAAGTAACCTTCCTGAATAGGGATGGGAGGGGTACTTGGACAGGGTAACGTCCCTCTTGACAAGTGGTGGTGGGTAGGGTTTGGTATGGGTGCTTGGACAGGGTAATGTGCCTCTGTAAAAGGGGTGGGTGATGGGGTTGGAAGTGGTGGCTGTTTCCCTGATCTTAGAATTAGTAGGCAGTTGTCACCATCTTGCCTTAGTGCTGAAAAATTGACAATTGAGGGCAGGCAGGTGAATGACCCCAAGAAACATCGCTCTGGCGAGGGGTGCAGCATAGTGGTAGGTGGTTGGGGGAGGGGTCCTAGGCAGGGTCCTTCCGATCGGAACGCAACTAGGCAGTTAACACCATCTTGCCTTAGTGCAGAAAAATTGACAATCTCATGCAGTACAGGGTCACACTCTGGCGAGAGGTGGGAGGTGGTGTAGAGAGCTCTGGAGCAAAGTGACCACACCTACACAGTAGCCACCATATTCAGTTGCTCATGAACTTTTGGAGGAGACAGACGTGTATATATTCTCTCTCATCTTCACCGCACGTCTAGAAACATGGCAGCGAACGAACTTACAATCAGGGTTACCTCAACTACAGACCGGCGACCATCTTTAGTAATAGCAGCCATTGAGATTTTATAATGTACACATTTTAATATAAAAGTATTTTATCGGAAAAAAATAAATTTACATGTGTAAAGACAGTATTGCGATAAGATTTCAATTTCTGAGCTCAGTCTATGAAAATACAGTTTGTATTAACAAGTGTGCTCTATTAAAAAAATTTGTAGTATGTCCATTATTTTAAAAATAATTTTCTCTATGCAGATGTTTGTGCATATTTCCCATTATATATAAAGTTATATATAAGCAAGTTGATTATTTTGAAACAAATCATATGAGGTAAAATTTTATATCATTAATTTATTTCTTGTAGATTGTTAATTCCACACTCTCGTAATTGTCATAGTTTAGCATTTGTCGACATCAGATATTATTCTCGTAGTTAAAATTGTCTCTCGTATAAATTAGTTTTCTAAGATCGAGACTCATGTTATGTTTAAGACTCACATAATTGCACTCATTATTTATGTAGTCATTGAAATTTGCGATTCGATGTGTGTAATTTATTTATATGTAGAAGACTCTGAATTTCTCGAATGTTTAATTGTGTTCGTAAATCAGATCATTTGTCATTACTAACATGTAAATCACATATTTCAAAGTAGCCTATCTCCCACCACCATCTACGAGCAATATACCCCCAAAAACATAAAATTTACACTTGGGCCACTCTTAGAAATCATTTAAATACTCTGGAATTCTCTCGTATGTAAAATATATTCGTTCAAATCGCCTATCTACCCCCAACATCCCTACGAACACCTCAAAATATGAAAAAAAAAAAAAAAAAAAAAAAAAAAAAAGGGAAAATACCCTTAGCCCAATCTTGCACTAAACTGTACACCTATATAAGATATTGATATTACCACTCTGGTCAGTCGCCTTGAGGATAACACACCGTCAACATCACACAGGGCTCCTTCTACCCCCTCCCAAAAAAAGGAAGAAAGAAAATCAAGAAAAAAATGATCATCTTAAAAATTAACCCTTTCAATCAATTTAACCATTTCAATAAATTTAACCCTTTCATTAAATTTAACCCTTTTTATTAAGAAATCTGGTCGGGTTAAGATGGGATTATGGATTAATTCAATCAATAAAATCGATAATCCATCATTTATTCCCAATTAATCCTAGGTGAGATGGAACGTCCCCGGCCCTACTACTTACAATTTATTTTTTGAAAATTGCATATTTGAAGACTTAGGCAACAAACGTCATTTGACAGGTTGATTTCATTATAAACGGTTTTTTATTATTTGATTTTACGATCAGCAACAGTTAATCTCCAAATTTGCATCTAGCTAGTTATTAACAGTAATAGGTGCTAAACCAGTAGAAGAACCTTATATTATTTTTAGACAAATACTAACATGAGTATACTTTTCATACTTCCTATTAGATAATATTATCAAAATATATTGAGAAAAACTAATAAATTAGTTAATAAGTTTTATAGAAACATATATTTTGAAAATATAAAATAGAAGATAACACTTCTATTAACTTAATAAACTAAAATTAATCCAATAAATAAATAATGAAATAATAAATAATTTAAATTCAATAAAAAAAATTAAAAAGTTTAATGACAAAGGAAGATAACATTACCAAGCTAAATATATTTTTATATTCCAAGCTAAATATATATTGTTAATATAAGTGCTGTGTATATTATTCGTTAATAATAATAAATTGTAATTAAAGTTAATATTACTATTATTCTTATAATTATTAATTCACGTATGTTTATTGATGATTGAATTACTATTCATTTAGGTAAGAATCCTAATATAGGAGGAAGACCTCTAATAGATAATATATTAATTAATAAAATTAATTTTATATATATAGATTCATTTATTGATATTAATTGATTCATATGAAAAATTTTATGAATATTTATTGAAAGTGTTATCATTCTTGTTATTAATATGTATATAACTCCAAACATTTTGAAGTTATTGTCTCTTATTTTCTAAAGAATAATTTAAGAATTTAACTCATTACATATATGAAAAGTTTACTTTATATAGATTATTTTTTAATGAGGTCACATTTTACTTAGGCCTATTTACTCCAGCTTTAATGTGGCCAAGAAACTGATCTGATTTAATTTATAATTTCAGTATAGATTGTATAAAATTAGATAGTGTAACAATTGGCTGTGCACGCAAAGTAAATATTGGTGTAGAAGGACAGGTGAGGTCTAAAGTACACTACACCCACAGCATACACTCGTGAAAAGTCCAGCTTCGCCGAATGGAAACTCTTTCTGATACTTACCAACTTTCTCATAAATTTCCAGTTTCCGTAAGAAAAATCTCCTGCGTTTTACAGCAAACTGTACTGTAGTATGGTTTTTTTTTTCTGTCTGGCGCGGAGATATGAACCCAGTAAGTAATCGAGTAATAAGTACTCTCCAAAGTGGCTCATTCTCGCTGCTCGACACTAATATTTCTAACCTCCGTGAAGTATGTCACTGGGACGCCGACTTAAAAAAAATGCGAGATGCCCTGCTTTCGAGACCCGTAGAAGGTAGTAAGTGTGTTTATTACGTACAAATCAGCTGACCTCACAAGGTCGTCCCTCTTATCAGTTCTTGACTGACCCGCACAGTAGTTAGACGCGACCCTTGAAGCTCCGATGAGGGCTCCATTTAATCACCAGGTATGGTAATTTTCGGCCATCATTCTTAACGGTTGAAACTTTGTACGGGAGAATGTGACAACCCATCACAGCATGTTCAACCCTTGCTTCTCTAAATTAAAATATTGTACTTTCAAATTTTTTCTTTGATACACAGTTGAACACCACATATAGAAGACTTTGTCCGCTATCTTTTTTGAAAACAAAATACTGCGAAATGCATAAAAAGTAACAAGCAAAGTTACTGAGTGGTTCCGTCAACTCACGTAAAATTCTGCAAAATAAAAATAAATTTGTTTTTTAATTTAGGAACATTTCTGCTAGTTCCCCCCCCCCCCCCCCGTAATTTCAGTAAATCTTTTAGAACACTGCATTAATGATTATTTCCTTGCCTTAATGAGCAACTTGACGCCAGGCAACTTTGGGATCATAGAAACCTCAGTGTATTCAAAATAGCGCACTGTTGACGTCCACGCAATTAAATCGAAAGAACACCACAGACCCGAAATATTCTACACCAGGCCGAAAATCGAACCCGGAACGTTTGGCATTTCACTCAGGTAAGCGAGAGTATCCCACTGATTAAGAACTATTTTTTACTATATAAATATTTAAAAAAAATTATTTTACTCTACTATCTTTCTCGCTTAACTTGCTAGAAAACGTAAGTCCCTCAGCTGCCGGACGTCAGTCTGCAAGAGTTAGTGTGCAAAGTCAGTTTGTAGGAGTCAGTCGGCAGGAGTGAGTCTGTAGGAGTCAGTCTGCAAGAGTCACTCTATAGGAGTCAGTCGGCAGGAGCCAGTCTGCAGGAGTCAGTTGGCAGGAGTCAGTCGGCAAGAGTCAATCTGCAAGAGTCAGTCTGCAAGAGTCTGGCTGTAGGAGTCAGTCTGCAGGAGTCAGTCGGCAGGAGTCAGTTGGCAGGAATCATTCTGCAGTAGTTAGTAGGCAGGTGTAAAGTGCATGAATTCATGTATGCTTGAAGACGATGCAAGTCACTGACGATGTGAAATCTTGTATGTCATGTAGGACTACATACATACTTCAACGACTGCCCAAAAATTATATGGAAAACAATGCTGTTAATGAGTCACGTCCTTCAGTAAAAGTTGCAATGCGTGGCGAAATAATAAGAGTGACTGCTTGAAGAACCCATCTCGTGTGAATTTGGACTGAAAATGAGAAATCTGTCCTAGGCAGTTCATTCGACGTGTAACTTAAATAAATACATCGTGGTCTGAAAAAAACAGTTTTCCTTCTCCTATCGAGAAACGGCATGTGATGTCGTTGTTTTTCATCATCAGCAACTCTAGGAGAAAATGCTTGAAAACACGAGTTACTAGTGCACTCTACAACGAAATGATGGAAACTATAGCAACTGTACCATAACTTGAGGAATGAATCAGAGAAAGGAAAAATGTGTTATGTTCCGTATCATTTAATACGTGATGTTTATTTTGAAATAAAAGTAAATAACACGGACAAAAACAAAAATATTTACATTTCGACATAACCAATGCATATATAACCAATATGATTACCAACATGCCCTTTTGTTTGAAGCATTAGTGGGCCTAACTCTCGAGCACCTTCGAGTATGTACGACAAACCTGAGTCGACGGTTTCTGAGCACCTCATGAGTCGATTCGAAGATTGCCGAGCACCTCCGAATCGAACCGAAGACCGTCAGTTACAGCCACGCAGGTCCCATTTAAAACACAATGACTCCGACTTACCATTAACCTACTACTTAGCCATTTGCTTCAAAACTTCAAAACATTATCAACTGAACTCAAAAGTATACAGGACAGTTCCGCAATCGTTCCAGGGTAGCAACTCCCAAACTTGAGCACAAGCATCACAGTTCTTTTGTAATTATCACACCTCTGTTTTTTGCAGAAAACAATCTGCGTATCACTGACGTTGTCCTGTCAGAATAATGGAAGCAGAGTGCTTTCCTGTAGGAACTATGTAAGATTGCCATTGGTGTTATTTGCTTAGCTGTACATTCTGGAAGCTCTGCTTGATTCCCAGTTTCTTTCTGTGCGCTATATTGTATCGTTCCGCAACAAGTAAAAATTTCAGTTTCCGCGGACTTGAAAAACTTGTATCCGTGCAAATCACACGTCATACCGAAAAAAGTTGCCAGACATACAGTATACTTTAAATCTGCCTTTATTGCAACATATCTTTCTGTAATAGGTACAAAAAAAAAAGCAAAAAAAAAAAAACTGATTTGTTTGATCAACAGCGGGAAAGATAAACAGATTATCTAGGAAGTTATCTGGCATGTCACTCAAAATCAGTTCTGGTGAACCGATGCTGCTAGTAAGAGTGAGGTACAGAATAAATGGAGCTCTAAGGGCAAATTTGTCCGGTACATCTCACGCATAGTAAAGTGCTCAACTGGCGTTTTATTCACGTCCTTCTGTTTGCTAACATCCCTCATCTTAAAATGAAATTTTAGCTCAAGTTAATAGTTGTGAATATTATGTGCCATTAAAATTTTTAGGGTCAATTTTCCTTACATTTTCTAATGATATTGGGTTCGGATTGTACGTATGTACAGTAATAAAGGGAAATATTACTGCATTTATAGAACGAGACGTAACGATTTGTTGGCTTCATGATAACTTAGCAGTAGGTTGAATGTTATAAGGAGTTTAAGAAAGCCAAGTTTCTGTATAGATAGGTCGTGGTTAAATGTGCGACTTAGTGTTGAAAAGGAATTTTTTTTGGGGGGGGGGGGACGCGAAAGGTCTTGACATTGAACATGGAATTACGGGATCTTCACCAGTATTACAAATTACTATATTTACGAATATTAGACCGATATTATTGCAATTTGTAAAGTAATAATGCCATTAATTCACCAAAGCTCAACTCTTGAACATCGAAAAGCCGAAGCAATCTAGTGATAGAGAGTTGCTCAACAACACCCAGCACACGCTTTCTTGAGAACGTGGGTTCAGTTCTCGGTCCAACTATCCTGATTTCCAAAAAATAGCTCCAGGTGAATACTGGATCCGCCTTGGCCGATTCCTTTCCCGCTTCTAATCGTCCGATTTACTGTCCGCGTCTATAATGATCTTGCTCTTTACGAGATATTATTCTATTAAAAAAAAAAAGAAATCAGCCCAACTGCTGCAGGTCTCTGATGTATTTAACATAATTTAAAAAGTTGCAAGGCAGGAACAGGTTATGTAAACAACTGGGGCGCTGGAACCAGGAAAATGCGTTACTGGGAAAGGCAATCATGGTCAGGCATGTTTGTTTACGGGACGCTGGAAAGCCAGTGGGGCTTGTGGCCTGACGGTCGTGGAGGGGAATTGCGGAGGTCGCCAACTGGCGACCTGTGTGGTCCTCCTTGAGATCTCCGCCACGTGCAGAACCATGACTGAACCGCCGAGAGCGGAGAAAGACATGCGGCGAACCGTTTGAAGCGGTGGCGCAGTGCGGTGGCTCATTTCTCGGGAACTTGGCGGGCGGTCGATTCGCCGAAGCACGCGAGCTCTCGAACTGCGTCCGCAAGCTCGGCTCCTCCTCCAAGAAAGTTCGCTCGAAGCGCGGAAGCTACAGTCCATTCATGGTTAAGCAGGCTCCACGCGATGCAGGATGAGTGCCAAACTTGCGCGAGGTTGCCGACCTTGCATAAGAATTTCTTGCACAAGCTGGTGTGCAAGGCACATCTTGCACGAAATGAGGAGCTAGAGCAGATCCTATATTTTTCGTGCAAGGCGATGCAAGTTGTGATCCGATTGGTCCTTGTATGCTGGTCATGTGACCTGTTGTAACATCAACCATGGAGTAAAAGAAAATCATAATCTGAGGAGTGCAAAGAGGAATACGGGGAATTAAAATGTTGCTGGAAAATAACTTAAAAACTTGTATTGGAGTTCATACAATTTGCTGAGAATAAAATGAAAACAATTATATTTTGGAGTGATAGCTTTGAAACAAATATCTTGTCAAAGTAAGCAACTTCATATTTTGTATTATAATATCGTGAAGGTTTGATACTCACCAGGGTTATCAACTAATTTTGATGCGAAACAGTATTAATTTTATTTATCTGCGGTGAACTCGTCTCGCACGAAATTTAGTTGACATTCTCGTACGAAAAATTTCATACGAAATCTTGCGCAAAATGCATCTTACATCGTGTGAAGCTGCTTTACTTCCGACTTTCCTGAAGCCTTGTTAAAGTTCTCCTTCCAGGACACTCCTCCGTCTCATGCAAACAAAGCATAGAAAATTTACACTGAAGAACAATGCACCGCGTTCTTGCGCTCTCAGTATAATAATACACTCTAAGAAATTATTTGTTAATTTACCAGACTGTTCACAATAAAGTGAGCCCTTTTGAAATGAACCTCAGAAAAAAGTCACTCCCCCTGCCTGCAAACATTTTAATGGGCGTACCGAGTGACATTCGCCCAGTAATGTTGGTAACGATGGATGAAGTTCAGTATCGTAATGTTGAATAAAAAGGTGTTAGGTAAACATTTTTGATTACTTAAATTGTTTCTTTGGCTTTCTGTTTTTCTTTAATTCATCGAAGCGTAAAATTGAGTGGATTTGTAATGTGTGTGTGTGTATATATATATATATATATATATATATATATATAAAACAGTGATTATATATATATATATAATCACTGTTTCACTCGACCTAAGCATGAATAAAGTGATACGACCCATGGCAATGTTAATTTTAGATAAGGCGGAATAATACTCAACGTGCATACAAGTAGATCGTAAGCAGGGTTTTCAAAAGTGCTCAGCTTACCATGAACAACATATATCAGTGTATACGTACAATGATAAAGCGCTAATGGTAAATTATTTTCCCACACATGTTTGGTAACTTTCCAAAAGTTGCTCAGGAAAGAGTCAAATGCGTAGGGAAGTTCCCAACTTCGTATAGTAGCTATGCTAAACATTCCCATACTATCAGCCTGATGCGTAGTAGGTACTTTTTCCATACACTGCACAGGTTGAATAAAATCTTCCTTTAGAATTTAGGAAGTTTACCAGAAAATTTTTTACGGTGTATTTTGTATGAGAACTATTTCTTACTCTAACTTTATTCATATCAGTTATAAATTAAATATTTTTATTTATGGATAAAATATAAGTTGAAGTTCAATTTAACCAAAAACAAGGCAACTTAATGTTATAAGTATAAAACGCTTGTTATACATGACATGTTCAGGAAACAAACAAACACGCCACACATGGGGTGATTTTTCAAAGCTTTGATTCAAAAAGTGTGAAGAAACCGATAAATAGGCTGTAATTGACGAATCACTTGTTAGGCACTGAACAGCCGAGCAGGTGTGATGTCTGAAGGATTCGCCGTTTACGTGTTCCGTTTACGTTCGTCGTTCCGCGATTTCAAATTCGGCAATCGATTTTGATGCGAGAGTCAGTCGGGTATGGTCAGGAGATTGATCATGTTAAGTACACTTATGAGAAGGGATGTGCATCAACTTGCTGCGAGAGTACTCTTTCGTGCTCTCTGCTTATAAAGTCAGCTGTGAGAGAGAGTGATTCCTGGTGTACGTACAAAACTGGCAAGTTAGGAAATAAAGAATCCTTTAGACTGTATGCTAGTATAAAACTATAGGCATTTTTCGAACGATATCTTGGTAAATTAGTACATTTTGCATAAAGAGAACAAACCGCTCCTACTAAAAAAAGAAGGAAGTAAGACCTTTCAGCTGTGCTGTGAAAACAATATACAGGATTTCATGGAGAAAAAAAACTCTTATTAATAGAGTTCTATTTACGTATTACAAAATATTCCACAGTGAAGTTAAATGATTCCGTTTTGCATGTACCATCCCGAATTACATACTATAGCGCAACACCAAAATATAAATTTTAGAAACGCCACTATATACATACATATAGACACACACTTCTAGGTTTCTAACGCACTTAAAGTAATCGTGTGTCTTTACCAAAGAATTCAGTTTAAATTAATTTAACCAGTAGTTGAAAATTTTTAGCTGTAAAACAGTTGAAAATTGCTCGAGAACCTTTTACAGCATTAACCTTTGAGCTTCAAGTTGGGAATAAAAAATTAGCTTGACAAATTATAACATCTGTCTCCGCTTAAATGTACAGTGTATAAATTAATACGATAAATACTTCAACCGAATCAAGTACATAGCAAGACTCAAAATGTTTAGCCTTCAAAATAAAACCATTTACATGAGTCTAATGTATCTTAAGGAAATATGAAATGTACAAGAAAATTCAATACGTACGAGCACGGTGCGATAGGTATAGTAAACAAGGCTAACACTTTAAAAAATGCACTCCCTTATCACCAAGTATGATGTGGTTAACATGTAAAACGAAACACCTGCGCCTAGAGTGATCACAATATTACGAGAACACCATCATTTAGAAAGTTCACAGGCTGATTGTCAATATAAAAATGAATAAATCTACGATGACACAAACGCATATTATTCGCATTCGGTTAAAGAGGTTAAAAAAATTGTTATTGAAATATTAGTTCATACCATCATTGTTACAGGAAGTGAACAAAATTCTCAACTGATGACACGCAGACTTGGTGCATTGTTCCACGTCAACTGTTGACGTTGCTATACACACGCGACTAAGTCGAAAAGGAATAGAACGTTCTGACAAAGCACTGCTGCACGGAGTTTGTATGACCAAAGGCGTTGAAGCACTTAGCTAGGAGCACATGTCAGGTTAGTAGTTGAAAAAGTATAGGCGCAGGGGGCACGAGTATTGCATATTATCCAAAGCAGACAACCAGGCCGAATCTGTAAAAGATTGTCTGCACGCGAGCACTCAAACGACCTAGCCAGGGGCGAGAGGCACCAGTTGGTAGCGTGATGGGTCGAGGGATGGGGGATACCAATTGGTTGGGTGTTGGGTCGAGAGATGGGGGGCACCAAATGGTAGGGTTATGGGTCGAGGGATGGGGAGGACTAGTTGGTAGGGTGATGGGTCAAGGGATGGAGGGCACCAGTAGGTAGGGTGATGGGTTGAGGGATGAGGGGCACAAGTTGGTATTGTGATGGGTCGAGGGATGGGGCCATCAGTTTGTAGGGTGATGGGTCGAGGGATGGCGGGCACCAGTTGATAGGGTGATGGGTCGATGGATGGGGGGCCCCAGTAGGTAGGGTGAAGGGTCAAGGGATGGGGGGACCAGTTTGTTAGGTGATAGTTCGAGGGATGGAGGGCACCAGTTGGTTGGGTAATGGGTCGATTGATTGGGGGCACCAGTTGGTAGGGTGATGGGTCAAGGGATGGTGGTCACCAGTTAGTAGCATAATGGGTTGAGGGATGGGGGCACCAGTTAGTTTGGTAATTAGTCGCGGGATTGGGGTTACCAGTTGGTTGGGTGATGGGTCGAGAGATGGGGGCACCAGTTGGTAGAGTGATGGGTCAAGCGATTGGGGTCTCCAGTTGGTTGGGTGATGGGTCAAGGAATGGGGGACACCAGTTTGTTGGGAGATGTGTCAGGCAAGGCAGGTGGTGTTTGCCAACCTAGTTGATGAGGTCATGGACAGGCAGCATGAGTCATGAGCGGACAGCTGTAGTGAGTGGATGTCTCGGCACAGGTGTACGGCTCTGGAGGAGGCTAAAACAGCATGATGATGCTAAGTATTCTTTGGAAATCTTGGTTTTTGTGCTTGGTCGGGACGTTCTTCCCTGCTTCACAGGAATAATGGCACTGGCCATGGCTTTAAATAGTTAGTCTTTTAGTAAATAAAAGCCTTAGTTAAAAGAAGTCCGACGCGTAGTGTGTATCATGGGTAGAGCATTGGTGTAGGAGTTGTAGAGAGCCTGGCAGACGTCTCATAGGTAATTATGTCCAGCTCATTGCTCTGGTCGAGGAAGTAAGGAGGTTCTGTTTACTTTATTTTCATTAATAACTTTTTTTGAAAGGAATGGAAGTTTAGCTATTGTAGTTGTTTTTCAGACCTCTTAGTGGAAACTTTAGTTATTGGTATTTGTAGTACCTGGTGTTTAAATGGCTCCGCATGTTTTAGGTGTTCGTAAGTGGCGGAGTTAGGTTGGTACTATTACTTTTAAGTAAACAGAGGTCTAGGTTATGCATCCCAATAATTTTTGACAGTTCCCTCCCTAAAAGTTAACTTTTTTTTGTTTTCACTTATTAATTTAAGAGTCATTTTGAACCTTTGCTTTCTTTGCTAATTCTTGTTTAAGTTCTCTAAAGCTTATTCCAGTAACCATGCCAAATTTTCTATCCATGACTAAAGTATTTAATAAATCCGAATCTGTGGTACACTATTAAAATTAGTTTCGTCCTTTTTCGTTTAAGCCCTAGGTGTGTAATATTTATTATTGATTTATACTGGTTTTGAAACGAATATTCCGATGCACTGATCCAAAATAATTTTGTTAAGGTAACTTTACATTGATGAAAAATAATATTTATTGTTACTGAATACTCTTGTTAAAAGGGGCAGTCTAAACCTAATCAATTTGCAGTAATTGAAATACCTTTATTGTTTGTATTGTATGTACTCACATCTGGTTATCTGGTTGAGTTAAACCTGGAGTATTATTGAGTAGGGCATCCTGTTAGCCCTAAAGTGAGTTCTTTTGTTTCACTTCTTAATTCAAACACTAGGTAAGCCAGTGTGTTTCCTGAATGTAGTTTGTATAATAATTCATTTTAGAAATTTTCCTTTGATGGTTGTAAATTTACATTCTGTTGAGTAACAACAAATTAAATTTCTACAGTATTTAATGTTTTGCCCATGCAAAACCTTTTCTATTTCGATACTTACCTAATTTGTTAAATGAATAATAACTTTGACAGGTAACTTTTAATATGTTTTGATAGTTCTTTTTGATATTATTATCATTTGTTTCTCTGTTAATAATTATATTTATTTGTTTTGAATAAACATACATTATTATTTAATAATAGTTCTTTTTTATAGTTGTTAAGGAAAGCCTCCTCTCATTGCAGCTTTCGACCATCAAGGGAGGTCTGTTACCTTAGTATACAGGTACGGGATGCCAATTAAAGGATAGCTTAATTTAAGTGTAAAACATCAGAGCACTGCTTCTTTGTCAGAGTCAGGCCCATGAAACGGTCTTGGTATTTTACTCGCCATACGAGGAAAACTCCCACTAATCCCCCCCCCTTTTTTTTTTTTTTTTTTTGGGTAAATGAGCCTTCTATGATTTTCAAGTAAGTATTCTAGGGTACAGGGCATCATGCTGGCCCTGTTGAGTTTTATTTACAGCACGTGGTGGAGGCTTCACAGGTTAGATTTTTGTGTTCGCTCATTCTCCTTTTACAGTAAATCTAAATTTTACTTTCCCCTCTCTCCATACCACATAACAATATGCATACTTTAATATGCTTACCTTATAAAAATATAAGGCCAGTTTTGTGATTTCAGCTACTCACATAGTTTGTTAGTAAAGAAAGATTCATAATATATAGTATATATAGAAAAATTATTCTTAATGGTATGTTCCAAACAATGCCATACATTACTGGAGTCCATGATAAAATGGAAAACGTTGAATTTGCATCTTCTTTTCACATGCTTTTCACTGGAGACGAGCATTTTTTCACATTTTACACAGCGACCTTGATCACAAGATTCCAAAAAATGTTTATCTCTTTTTCGAAGTGAAGAGTGTTTTCGTACTCTCGGTCCAGGCCTGGAAGTAGTTGTAGGCCGCAGGTGAATAAGTTTCTTCATCACACTTCTTCAGAATTCAAGATGTGAATCTCTTGATGTAGAAAGTAGCTGGCTACAATTGCCATAGCTAAAGCATTTGAAAATTAATTCCACTACCAGTTTTTACTTCGAAGCCGAGGTCTGTAACTTTCCTAGTATTCTATTCAAAATGTCTACACCTCCCATGCCGAGGTTGTATTTTGCTATCAAATTTTTTTCTGGTTATTCACTTTTTTTTCATAGTTCTTGAATATGACTTTGCTGTTCCAAGTGGCAGATGGGTTCTGTGATTGTAAGGAAGTGTTTCAACAGCATTATCAATCCAACGGCACATGTATATTTTTTCATCAGAGCAAAAATCAAAATTTGCACGATTTTCCTTTTCCATTTTTTGAGTCGATAAGAGTACATTTCTTTGTACGATTGTGCCGAATGGTACCTGTGGCACTTATATCTATTTCACCAAGTTCACATAAGAAATCATAATATGTAAAAAAAAAAAAAAAAACTGTCAATGGAAACCTCAATTTCTAAAGTATTTTCCACAACAGAGAGCAAACTATTTACCACCCTGGATCCAAGTGGTTCAATGTTTGACACACTTTTCCCTCCATATATTCCATAGTATACGGATAACAATTGTTGGAACACAACATCCACACTTTGTAACCAAACCGAATTGGTTTTCGACGAATGAACATTTTGCAGCCATGGTGTCCATAATAGGGCACCATGGATTCATCAATGCTAAAACCTTTATGAAAAATGCCAAACTGCTGCAGGTTTTTATTCAGTTCTTCATACATTGGCTGAATTTTCCCCTGTTTACTGTCTGTTTGTAGTTTAGTATTATCCATCAAGTGCAAATATTTCTTGATCTCTCTCAATTTATTTTTAGTCGTTACTTTGGGTGCGAGGGGAATCTCTACATCTTCTGCTGTACCCCAGTTCATGTCTTCTGTGGGAACACTATGATATCCACTTAGCAACAAGAAATAAATAAACTGACATATTTCTTTCCAATCCACATGAAAATCAAATCCTTTCTGATGAGCATAGAGGGATGTAATTCTTGCTGCATACTCTAAATACTTTTGAGGCAATATTTCAAATGTCAAATGGATCTGCCAATACCAGCTCTGGGAATCTAACAGCTAAGGGATAAAAATTTGAAGATGAAATTATTTTCCAAATCTGTCACATTTTTTCCATCGTGGAATTGTCCTGTCTTTGCACTGTTTCTTTGTAGCTGGCTCACTGAAATCACTTGGGGATATGTCCGCTTCTTCTGCATCTGGATTGGAAGTTTCAGCACCAAATGAGCATAGATGTGCATCTCTCATACCACACACATCTGCCGGAGTGATTTCATTCAGTTGATATTCATTTACTTGTCCTCATCAGTAAGTCTTCCATTTTCATAAGGGGGAAGTTGGCAAAAGTCAACTATACAATTTGCAGGTTCGAAGACTGATTCAGAGTAATCAGAATCGCTTAGACTCATGACTTTACTCCATCTTCTAGTATGTTGCATGTTTCGCCATGTGAAATTCGTCGAGACATTGTAACACTAATATTACAACAGAAAATAATAAATCTTTACCTTTCAGCAGCAGTCACCTTGTAACTCTCTATCCTCTCACTAAGACAGGCATGTGGAAAATGTATAGCAATGTCAGCTTGCGAAGAATAAACATTCAGATCAGATATTATTTTACATTTTCATGCTACTGGCGACTGTGCAACTTTGATTAAAAGTGTTACTTCAGTGGTGTAATGTATTATGTACTTGTGCCTTACTTCTAAGAAACCAAATATATTGTTTACAGAGCAGATGTGGGTGCTGGTGATAAGTGTGGTATATATTTCCCGCCAGATAAGATTGGGTGAATACATCGCTGCACCCTTCTCACGTGACTTCATAGAAGACAAGAAACCTACTATTATCCCTGCAGACACAAAAACTTCATATGACATGCAAATTTTTCCAATTGGGAACAACAAAACGTTTTTATTTAATAGGTAGCACTATTTGTAAGGATTTCTCGATTGTATTATGGAGAGAATATAGAAAACTAAGAGTTTGAGAATTATTTACACATTAGATGCAGAGAGCACAAAAAAAGGTTAAGTACCAACACAAAAAATATCTATATCAAATAAGTGTAAAATAACAAAGATGTCATTAAAATTTATTTTCATGTTTCATTGACATAAAATCTGAGTAAAGGTCAGTAGTCTTCACTCATGTTCAAAATTGCATAATTTACTATAGGTATTCCCAAATGGAAACAATGGCAGGTAAAAGGATAAGTATGATTATTTGAATGTTTTGAACTTGTGTTTATATGTAGGAGAGACTATAAGGGGCCGGCTAGTCTTCCCTCTCTTCGTTTGCTCATATTTTGTTATTCGAGATGAATTGAATTTTCCGTTTATAGTGCCGTTGAATGCGAGGTTTTATTGGGCCAGCGTGACACCCCTTCTCGGAACTTGAAGTTAGTACAATATCTCCATGTTGTTGTACCCTACTTGTTGTAACTTACTCGCACTGCACATCTTACCATCGTCGTCATAGTACACTGCGATCTCCTTGAGCACGTAGCTGCTTTGGCTTTGGAAGCCTTGCATATTACGGCATATCTTGCTGCTGTCTATGCTCGAAGTCGGCTTACAAGTTCTAGTGTATGAGCAGTTATATTTATATATTCTCAGCTGTGCTCATGGCAGTAGTTTGACAGTCTTGTCTCGGCAATTTTATGATACAAGCCTGTCATGAAGTTTCAGACAGAATGCGTATGTGTTGGCATGAATACTTCCATGTGTAGTGAATTCGATCCTGCAGTCGATTAGATTGGATGTAATGTGCTCATTCTGTTTACTCACATCGAATACCATGAGCGGGGCCATTCTCTTGAAAGTATCAGGGCTCAATATCGTAGATTGGGTGCGTCCATTATACAATGATTGGAACTGAGCATACATTTGATATGTCAGCAGGTACTGTCAATTTTCAAAGTACGTGTTAAAATCCATATACGGGTATCTTTTGCTATTCAAAAATATTTTCAAATTTTATATTTGACATGTGTCGAACTGCGAACGGCTCACTCTCACATTGTGCTGTCTTCTGGTCTGTAGCCCAATGATGATGTACCTTGGTTTCTCATAAGCAAAGCTGGACTTCACCATCCAGTTGATGCGCTGACTTCCCAGCAATTCATGGTATGTTTAGAGACTCCCCGACCTGAAAGCCACACCAATATTGTTACCATCTTCTACATTCTTCAACATTTTTATGTGTTCTGCAGTGCTCAACTGCACATGAGGTAGCATCCAGTCGATAGACTGTAGTTTCATTTTCACTGCCTCTCGGTTTTCTCTCATACCCACGTTGGTGTCCACATGTGCATTGGTTAAGAGCAGAACCAGTTCCTGCTTAAAATTGAAGGTAATTCGTTTGTAGTCTTCAGCAAATCCCAATAGCATGGAGAGTAGAATGCACACTTCGAACTTGCCTCCAGGGTATATAGGAACACTGTAGTCATCTTCTATTCCCCAGCCTACCATCTTTGCTGCAGACAGCTCATTCGGCATGAGCGAAAGGTAATTTTTGATGGTTGAGGTTATGCCCACATCTCGCGACTGGTCCACCTCGACGCCGTTGAGCAAAGACATGATGCGATCGATCAGTTGAAAAATTCCATTGTTTACTATTTTCGCCGATGCCGGGTTGGACCCATCTTCTTTCGCTAAATTCCCCTGATTCACAGGAAAGCCTAGCAAGGAAGAGTGCAGGTATCCTGGTGTTGGACCGATCCGAACTTCCGATGGTAGTATATATGGCCTTGTCAGGAAAGGCTGGTATGCATGAAGTACCACTTTCGTTATGCTGTCTTCGAAAATGGCTGGTTCTTCGATGTTTAGGAAATTTTCCATGACGATCGACCTCGCGGCCGATACTGCGTAGGAAAATCTCTTTAACATGTGTTAATGTCTTGGAGACCTGTGATGTACGGATTGCCGGTTTGATCTGCTGCTTGGTTTTGTAGCTTCTGGTAGGTGTAAATCTTATTCCCATCTTCTCAAATGCAGGCGTAGGGTAATTTCTTCATTTCGAAAGTTCACCAACTCTCCATGCTGGTCGACGACTGTCACTACCACCTCGTGTGCTCTCTTAGCGACGACTAGAATGTAAATGATGCTTTGCGTTACACGACCAGTTAATAACCTGGTGGAACAATCAGCGAAAACTCATGCAGTGTATTGCTTGGCATGCCGTTGAGGTATGTACCAGTCGCATCGGTCCGATGGAATCCGGTTTGATAAAGTCGATATCTATGCTGCATCTGATGATGCTCTTTGGAGTATTAGAATTTCCATGTACTTCGAATTCTGTGTGGGGAGACAGCGAATCTACTATGTAACTTGCAATGTAGTTTAATTTGTAAGATCCTATGGGCAGAGACACCTCATGGGAGACATTGCTACTTATCACAAGATACATCTTGCAGTTTTTTCCATCAATGTTCGGTATCGCATTGTAGGTTTGAAAATCTACCAAAAATATGCAGCATTCCCCCTCCAGGTCGAGTGGAGGAAAATGTACAGCATGCAGTTCAGAGCTGCGACCCGTCAAGGTAAGCGTTATCGACATGACTGATGGTTTCCTCACTGGGTGTAGCCATTTTATACAATTACTTGCATGAGCAAACCAGGAAGCAAAGACATAAGTGCCCACAGTTCCACGTGTTTGGTATCTGCACCATCTCGTAGTTGTAGGAAAGTTTGCAATTTTTCAGGTACAGATGCATTTCGGGTGGAGGACACAAATTCCCAAAATTGTCATAATAGTCTGCATGTTTACTCTTTTTTACATTTGCTACCCAGTGAGTGACAGGGCCGGCTGTTGTGTCCAGATTAATTATGGCACACTCATTACATTTTGGTTTAGGGGGAAAGCATCTTGCATAAACACTGCTCTAAAATTAGGTAACATCAATTTGAATGCAAACAGTTCCAAATCCATGTTCGTGAGCGGCTGTTTCGGTAGAGATTTCATTATCGCTTCCTCCTGCAGCATCACTTTTGTACACTTCCACCTCCTACTGAGTATGGCCTTGGGTACAGGCCTTGGCTGTTTTTTTACACATAGCAATAGCATCCATGTTTCCATTAAGTCTTTGGGCCCTGGACAAGTGCTTCTGTTCGTTCGATTCTATGTTGACGGCTTGGGCGATACCACTCATGGCTCTAATTATACCCTCTAGGTCTCCGAGTGCAAGCAAAATCAATGGAAAAATCAGCCGGTAGATGTTTTCTTGAACTTGCATGCTTTTCTTCCCTTATTCACAATTTTTTGTTTCGTTTGCATTTTCTGCTTGCTCTTCGCTCCCATTCTCATCTTCACTTTAGCCTTTAACACATTGGAAGTATTCACACCGCTATTTTTCTCTGAGTCCGGTGTCTGATGATTTTCTTATTTTGTCCACCTTTTGTGCAAATATCTTGTCTGCCTGGTGTATAGCTTGCATATCCTTGTGCTGGGAATAGGCAATGTCGTGTTGCTTGCATGCCTCATCCAGTGCATTGATGCCCGTATCGTCACATGATGGCCTTGTGGCTAGCTTTGTCCCGGGCCCAAAGTACTTGTATCCAAGAATGTGCAGCTCTAACAGTAGACTGTTGATTAACGTATTGACGACCCTGCTTACGGCTATGGTTTTATCTAGTCAAGACATCACTGTGAACTGAGCGAGAAAAGTATTAATACACTTCTTTTACAACATTTCATTTCAGTATCATTCTATACTTGAAACAGTATGGACGTAAAATGTCAATGATGTAACTACTTTGTAGCTTCTGCGATAAAGTATTTACAGCATTGTGGAATTTACAAAGACATGAAATAATGACCTGCAAAATGAAAACTTCAAATATGACATTCGAATGATATTTTTGACATGAGCCATTTTCTCGGAGCAATTCATTAAAGAAGGATTCTATAACTTGTAGCACTGGTTCTCAGCAACCAACCACAATCGTTTCCATCTGTTCCATCTGTTCCACCTGCACCATCTGCTCCAGCTGCTCCATCGGCTCCATCTGCTCCATCTGATCCATGTGCTCCATCTGCTCCATCTGGTTCATCTGCTTCATCTGCCTCAGAAGGCTGTAGTGGTGACATACAGGATTGCCAAGCATAATGTTACTCTGCTCATGTGCATTCATGCTGAAGATGAAGCTATTGTCCACGAATCATAGCATTGAAGCTTAGTTCCCAATATCATGAGGTGCATCATCGCAGGACCATGATGCTGTGGCAAGTCATGTGTCCTACTGAGCTTGCTGGAATAAGAGAATGGTTTTTGGTTCGAGAACATGTACCTGTACTCCAAATCGCTCCAGCAACCGAAATAACAGTGACTGGCACAAGTACTGCAAACCGTGGAAGGCTTGGTTCCCATGCAGCGATAATGTAGCCATCATGTCAACGAGTGAAGCACTCCAAAAACTCTATATTTGTCTTCGATGACATTGAATGTGAGAAACAAACTTGCAATCAAGAATACTTTAGCATGGGATAACACACATATGTGAACTACATGTACCTTGGCCAAACTTATTCGGTAATTCCAAAACAAATGCTTCACAAAAATGCTAATGTGTTGGTGCTGTTTCGCATGGATGATATGAATTGCATCATGCGTACGACGATCATGTCAAATCGGACGTGACGTTACAGAATTCAAAGATATGTGTGCCTTGTGATGGAAAGATAAATATGTATTTTTAGTGATCGTAAAAGAATGGTCTCTATATAATGGCAGATACCGAAGTGGATTCGACCAGTTCATTGTCGACCATAGAGAATGAGTTACAGTTTATCGAAATTCGGGCAGAGTAGCCTCAAGCTGCAGCTTGACAAAAACAAAGATGGAAGTTGTCTTTTACCAAGGAACTACGGAAAACTTGTGATGCTAGTAGAAGAATAATTCGAAATGTTGGCGAACCTGAACACTGCGAAGATGCTGCTACTAAATATTTCGTCCTCGAAACTAGTAATGGCCTCATCTCAGAATTACGCAGTTTGTTGGCCGCACAAACCACATTCTTTCACGCTTACTTGTCTGAGCTCGGTGCCAAGATGGATAGTGTGACAACCGAGATCGTACACAATAAGGTAACCATGGACGAGCACATAACGATTGTTCAAAGGCAATTTACTGACATATTGAATGTTGCATCTGCAAAAATGAAGAGACACTGAAAGTGCTTACTGATTCCATAGAGCATACATTCGCTACCTCGATTTTCCACTTCGCCACGAAAACGGATATTCAAAATTACTGCAGAACCATATTGGATGTCTGCAGTGAGCACCTGGGCGAGATCGAAAGTATTTTGGCAGAGCTCATGACTAATCCTATAAAAGAGGGCAAAGTGAGAACATTTTTTCAGTACGATGTCGGACATTGCCAGCGAACTACATAGGGTGATTCAGTCTGTTCGCTCCAAGTATTTGCTCACCAAGAGAGCCAAAATTCTACGCAACCATATAAATGAAGTAATTTTTAAGTCCATTACTCATTGTCTCGATGTACTCAGGGAGAGCTATGGATTACCCATAACTTAGAAGACTGAAGACAATGATACTGCTAAGCATATGAAGTTGCGAAAACATGATGAAGTACAGTCAGATAAGGACAATGGATCGGATGTGGATTTTCCACATGAGAAGAAAGTAGAGAATAAAAGCCCTAAAATCTAGTGTTCTGGCTCGATTGCAACTACGATTATATACATATTGTAATACTGATACAACGTATGGTGTATACAGGCACAATGATAAATGGTTCCTCAGTGCTGATGGAATAGAGTTTCTACGAGGTGAGAGCATCCAAATTGGCAATTACACGACATGCGGAACACCCGGGCTGTATGAACTACTATTTAGAAAAGCGATCCCGAGACTGGTGCTTATAAGGACGAAAATCATGATAAAATAGACATTCCTGCAGACCTCTTCAGCAGCCTAGCACTGAGAAGCAGTGAAGGTCTGAAGAAGATAGACGACTGCAAGAACATTGACTACGTGTTTTGGGATGATCCGAACGAACTGGTCGATAGTCTGCAGCTACTGCTTGCTTCACAAAGTGTTGGAAATTACTTCCACACCAACAAGATAGTTTTAATCAAAGAAGAACTTAAGGAGGTGGGCTACATATGATGAATCGATTGGGCATCGCAAACGAACTGCATGCAGCTGCCAGGCACAACTACTGCGATCGCAAGGTCATGATATGTGGGATGAACGATCTGTTTCAAGCTGACCTCGTCGAGACTATGCCATATGCTCAAGTCAACAGAGGCTACAAATACATGTTGACAGTCATCGATGCCTATAGCAAATTCGCCTGGGCCAAGTCGGTCAAGTCGAAGAATGCACATGATGTCACCGAGGCCATCACAGATGTGTTGAGTGAAGGACAAACCCAACCAATTTGCAAACCAACCAGGGCAAGGAATTCTACACTGCAAATTTCAAGGTCCTGATGAGGAAACATAACATAAATAATTATTCCACATACAGTAATCTTGAATCTTCAATTGTAGAGAGGTTCAACAGGACTCTGAAGGGCAAGATGTGGAAACATTTCACAGTAAATGGTAGCTACAAGTGATTTGAGCTGCCAAAACTCGTTCGTGAGTTTAATTCTACAGTGCACTCGACCACTCACATGAGCCCGGAGATGTCAAGGACGACTCCTTTGTTTGGACTGTGTATGCTATTCCGAAGAGGTAGGACCCATGCAAGTATAAAGCCAAGATTGGTGATCTGGTGTGTATCTCCAAACAGAAAGATGTCTTTAAGAAAGGGTTCACAGTGAATTGGAGCCACTAACAGTTTCGTGTACGATGTATAAGTATATGCTCTGAGGACCTACTATCTCAAAGATCTGAACAATGTACCCAACAATGGCGGTTTTTACGCCAAGGAAATCCAGCAGACAAAGTTTCCAGATGTGTATTTGATGGAAAATATGCTGAAACAGCGTAATGGTACAACCTAGATCAAGTGGTGGGGTTTCCCTGCCTGCTACAATACCTGGGTCTGAGGCAGACATCCAGTAGTGAACACTGAAGATGATTAAAAATAATTGTTTTTTGCTGATTATGTAAATTTTATTATGTGTACAGTAAATGTTATGTAAAAAAGTTTTCCGTGTTTTATTTCTTAGGTTTCATGATGTTGGCTAGAATGTGGTAGTTAGGTTAATTGGATGTCGAGTAAAGATGGGAAATTAGCCCCTACATGTAAATAAAATTCTTAAGTCTGGGATAGTCAAAAAATATTACATTTTAATAAAAATGTAAAACTTAAAATAATACTTAAAATCTGATTGAAAAAACAACTATGGCGAAATATTTATTCGTTTATAATAATTTTTTTGCCCTTAAATCCAAAATGGTGGTCCTTGCATTGGGTTACATAACCGATATGACATCGTGATCATATTACCCTTAAAAAGACGAGTCCAGTGATATATAACACTTGATACTTATGCCTTGAAATTTTTAACTATAAAAATATATTAAAATTAAAAAAAAAATATTTTTAGAATTTTTGGATTTAAAGGTCAAAAGTCCTAAATCCTGCTCTCCTGACCCTAAGAGCAAGCCGAGTCACTGATCCCTGTTAGAGAAAATAACTGAAAATGGACTTTTCTGCAGATTTATCTTCGGCCAAATGGAAAAAATGGGAAATTTTTAAGGAAAAAAAGGGATATTTGAAGGAAACTTTTGGGCTCTAATATACGATTCTGTGTAAAAATTAGCGATTTTTGGAAGAAAAAATTTCAACATGGCGGCCGAGCCCCTCGAGAGCCACGAGCTCCCTCTATACCCTACTACTACTGACAGAAGAAACAATCTTTCAACATGCTAATATTCACCAATGCTGTCATGCAGTCGTCATAGTGCAATGGGTAGTCCATCCGCCTATCATGATTGAGAACGAAGGCTCGAGCTCACCCACCAGCAAGTGTCGAGGATTTTAGTGTTGAGGTTTCCATTACTATGTATCAGAGAATACAGGTAATAAAAAAATTAACAGTACTAATAATTCGAGATAATTTTTAATATAATTTCATTATACAATATAGTTAATATTCTCTTGCATGTATGGGATTTTCCCCCAATTTCGTCAGATGCATTTTCTGTACGATTAGGGAGTAGTACATATAGAGTTAATTAGCTTCAATTACATGTAAGGGAATTTTACCTCAAATTTTTTTGCAGTGCAAAATGTTTAGCAAACCCCGTTCATGAGTATTCTTTACATGTAGCTGAATATTGGAGTTACTAACCAAGCTGTTTAGCTAGACGTGTTCATGATTAATTTCTACTTGTACTTGAAACTTGTTAGTATTATTCATGTGTAAACAAAAACATTTATAAGAGTTCCTATTTGTTCTTTAATAAATATTCACCTTTTACAGCAATGCATATTGGTGATGTTTTTTGTCTACTAAGTTATTTTTTTTATCTATGTACAATTATTATCAAGATTTGTTTGCAAATTGTGAAGGTGATGTGATTATTTATAGAGGTTTGATAAGCAAAGCAAAACCATTGTAATATTCAGAGGAAATACAACTTGAATTGAATCTCATTAATGTTTGTGTAAATTTTGTGTACTCCTGTACAGTAATATGATAAATAGTTATCGTATGTTGGTTCAGCTGGTCTGACATGCAAGCATATTCTAAAGATGTTCTTATGGGATCAAGTTGGGGTTTTGAGAGGTCCAGGCATTACGGTACCACTTGATTTTCTTCAATTCATTACGCAACTACTGACCGTGCATTATAAACAGGAGAATTATCAAGCTGATTGAGGCAACAGCATATTCCAAACTGTCGCCACAGAGTAGGTAAAATGTTATGTTGTATGTTTTGGTACATGCAAGAGCTATCCCTTACATCGATTTAAACTAATGGCCCAAACAAAAATCAAGACAAACAGCCCCAGACAATTACACTACCGCCCAAAAATTTCATTTGTCGACACAACACACCCACGTAAATACCTTTCGGCATCCATTCGATAGGTCCACAGGTGTCCATCTAAGAGCAAAATCATGCACTGGCCACCACTCCATAGGACCTTCCACTGCCTGGTGGTCAAATGACAGTACTGTCTGCACCAATCCAAACGATGTTGGGCACAGTTGCTGTAATTAGTGACTTCCTGTTAACGGCGTGATTACGAAAATTAAGTCCTATCACCTCACGACATTGAGTCCTATCATTCGCCTCTTTTACATGAGCAGCAAGTGACTTTCTCTGCAATCGTCGATATGGCTATCTAAAGATTGGTTCGCCAAATGCTCCTAAGCCCACCGCGTTCCAATTAGTTAGTTTCTTGGGCCTACCAAAACAATGCTTGTGTCCAGAGGTTCCGTGATGTTTCCACACAACAATGACAATTTTAATGCCAACAAAGGACAGAGACATGATTAACAGCTAAGAATTGCATAACTTGCGGGCCACTAAAATCGTGCTCTTTGGAACGGTAATAGTCCTCTCTCCATTAACTCACTACGGCAGACACATTTACTGTGTCCAACCGATTTTTTTCCGAACCTACCATGATCTAATGTGTTACAGTGGAGGTCCGAGAAGGGATGGTAAGTTCTTCTCAGTGCTGAGCCCCATAAACCTACAGAGGAAGGAACTCGTTTGTTCTTAACTTACATAGTATGCTACTCGGAAAGTTCACTCGGGGCTAAGGGGTACTAAAGCACACAGTGTACCTTTGGTGGCCTGTGAGGAAATGTGGTTGTATAAACCATAATTGCCACTCTAACATCATCTGTTAACACAAGAACTTCTTTGTTCATGTTGCAAATTTTAATTATTATTATTAACAACTAACAGGATTATACACTGATATGACAAAAGTAATGGGATACCTGTCTAATAACATGTAGGGCCCCCTCTAACCTGAAGAAGTGACATAAATCGACGTGGCATGGACTCCACAAGTGGAGAGAAGAACTCTGGAGAGCTGTTAAGCCATGTTGTCTGAAAAGCTGCCTAAAGTTCCCTGGTATTTCTAGGTGCAAAATCTTGGGTGCGAATGACTCTCTCCACCACATCCGTTAAATGCTCGATTGGGTTCATGTCGGGGTAAGGTATCGGCCATTCATTCGCTGGAACTCTCCAGAATGCTCTTCGAACCAGTCTTGGACATCTGCACTCATATGAGATGGCGCATTAACGTGTTGGAACATCCCATCATTGTCAGGAAAACAGAAATCCATGAACGACTGCAAATGGTCACCAAGGAGAGTTATGTAACAGTTACCATTGAGTTTTGTGGGTTCGTGGACAAGTGGACCCAAACCATTCCATGTGAACACACCCCACACCATTACAGAACCACCACCAGCCTGCACGGTGCATTGATGACAACTGAGATCCATGGTCTCATTGGGTTAGTGCCATACCCGAACCCTGCAATCCACCTGAAACAACCTGTATCGTAACTCATCGGACCAGGCCACATGTTCCCAATCCTTCAGGGTCCAATTAGTAACCTCACGAGCCCAAGTGAGACGTTGTGCCCAGTGTCGTGCTGTTAACGGGGGCTCATGACACCGTGGATAGAGGAATATTGAAGGTCTCCACAACTTCTGAAATTGAATGTACCATTCTTCTGGCACCCACAATCATACCCCGTTCGAACTCTGATAAATCACGCCGCCTTGCCATGAGCATGTAAACAACAGTCAATCCGAATGACACGACTACTTGTTCACAACTGAGACCGGTTTAAGCTGTGCAACGTCGTCCTGCCGTGGTGGTGCCATGAGTTATTCAGTTACACAGTGCTATCACATGACTTTTGCCATGTCAGTGTATATGTTTTAAAGAAAACTCTCAGAAACTTGGAATTTACTTTAAGTTGCGCAATATTTAAAATATGCTGCAAAATTCCAAATATTATTTTTCCAGAGCTGTTGGAGGATGGTGACCTAGCCCCTCCATGCTCCCTCCACTTACAATATCTTCCACCAAGGGGAACCGGCTTCGATCGATTACCAGCAGGTTCGCTCCCATATTTAGGCATGTGGGAATAGTACCGGATGATGCCACTGGTCGGCGGGTTTTCTCGGGGATCTACCGTTTCCCTTGCCCCTTCAATCCGACGCTGCTCCATACTCACCTCGCTTCACCCTTATCGGCTCTCAAGACGTCGGTGTTAAGAGCCGCCCAAACCACTTCACTCATTCACTCACTCCGCTCACTATATGGTGACCATATCAGCGGTGTACCGCCTTGCAGAAATGATCTATAGTCCATTCACGACTGGAACAGACTTATGAACCTTTGAAAAAACACCCTAGCCATTAGCTGCATGCATAGCTAGTAAAAAAAAGTGGTGGATTCTGGCGCGGGTACAGCACCCGCACGAGAATCCGCCACTTTTTTTTCTGGCTATGCATGCAGCTAATGGCTAGGGTGTTTTTTCAAAGATTCATAAGTCTGTTCCAGTCGGGAACCAGATCGAGTGAGCTGATCATATTTCATTGAAACCGATTCATACATTAGAATTTGTTCGTTATCGGCGCATCCATAATCACAAGCTTTGTTTGGCGTGCCCATTAACTGCCAGAAAACGAGTTCACGTTTTTTTTAAATTATTATTTAGCTGCGCTATGGAGAGTTTTGCGCATAGAGGAGATGAGAGAGTTGATGCGCATGTCTCGGTCGCCCCTAGCGCTACCCGATTTTAGGCTTCAGACGTGCAAAATCCCTTCAACCTGGTGGCCACCTTAAGTCTTGCGAAACACGAAAATCAGTACTCGTTAGCGAAAATCCAAAACCTAATTGGAACTACGAAACCTGAGCCGATCGCACGGCGAGGAGAAAGCTCGCGCAGCCGAAGTTTCCCCGTCGTGACGGGGCGTGGCGCTGACGTCGCCAGCGGGCGGGACGTGACCTCACCGCCCGCGGTCACGTGCCGTGCACAGCTGTTACTCGCGTGAAGACACGTGACCGCACGAGAGCACGCGCGACCCAGGCCGAGGTGCCCCCCCCCCCCACCCTGTATTCCCACAAACACACACACACACTCTCTCTCTCTCTCTCTCTCTCTCTCTCTCTCTCTCTTTGCGCACCTTGGCCCATCCCACTCGCGACGGCAGCTTTCCAAATAAAAAAAAATTGATTCCTAGCCAGGTCTACCTTACCGTTAGCTTGGTTGTGTTGAGACTTCGTATCAAGGTCACCTAGGTTACGGTTCGTGATCGGTACTTGGTCTTCAAGTCGTGCGCAGATCTTTTACGAATACAGCTTTCATGTAGCAAGTAATTCTTTTTAAATAATATTATTGCTGAGTTTCAAATCAGTCGAGATAATTCTAATTCTAGTATTCGTTTGATCTTCCACCTGGTTGTTTTTTTTTTTTTTTTTTCCCAAAAAGAAACAACACAAAACTTGTATATTTTCATGAAATAAGATTTCTGTTGAAAAATGCACGCCAGAGCAAAATTTCATCTATAGGCTGTTCACGATAGTGATCACTTTTGAAATCAACCTTAGAAAATAGTCACTACACCTACTTGCATATATTTTAACGGGCGCTCTGAGTGACATACGCCTAGTAAAGTTGGTAACGATGGAAGGAAAGTAGTTCCATGCCTTAACATTGAATTATAGTGTTAGGTAACCATTTGCGCTAACATAGATTATTTCTTTCGCTTTGTTTTTTTTTTTTTCTTTTTTTTTTTTAATGCACGTATGTGTAAAAATGTGCATATTTGCAACATATTTACTTTTCTGATAATTTCACAGTTTCACTTGAGCTACGCATGAATAAAGTGATGAGGCCCATGTCAGTGTTGATTTTACATTACACGTAAGAATACACAACACGCCTACAAGTAGTTCTTACGCAGGGCTTTCAAAGTGACCAGGTTACAGTGAACAAACTCACTTTTCGCTCGTGCAGTCACGCGTAATGACGCAAGGTTACGCTGCATGCCAGAAGGCATGCTGCTGCTCCACAACTGCGGGCACGAGCGCGTGTCATGCGACCTTGTGGTTTCTATTGTGCGTTGCCTTCCATTGCTTTGTGCGTGTCGGAGCTGTCAGTCAGTTCTCGGGAACGTCAGTGGAATAACGATTTGCTGATGTCTCTGTTTTTCCAGATTATATATTATCCTCGAGGAAGCAAGACTGCAAAGATTTAGCTTCGATGATCATTGAGTACGTACAGTGGTTGCGAAGCACCTCCTGTGATGTAAAAGTATTATACTAGCACATCTGTAACTTGGGACTTGGAGCCCTGCCTATGTCGGGCTTTTTTTTTTGTGGACTGCCTTATTCTAAGTGTTATGTGACGTTAAGGCCCGAAGGTAGGGCGGGATTTTATTGCGTCTCAGGGCTAACCCCTTACGCCTACTAGGAAGGAAATCATGCAAGGAGACATGCATCGCGACAAAGAGGTATTGGGCAGCCATGGCCTGCACTTCGGGGCTATAACTACCTCCCTAAGTGTACTTAGAGATAGTCTTAACTACGAAGAGCAAGGGGGAAAACCTTCAAGAGAGACGTGAAAATCCTTGCGAGAGAGACGTGAAAATTTCAAAAATTATTGCATGCATTAAATTAATTAGAATGCTACAGGAGACAGAGTGTTTGGGAAACATGCTCTTAGTTAATAGAGTTGGAAAGACTAGTAGAGCGGGGGGGGGGGGGGAGCTTTGTTTATTCTTAACTTGATGCCGGCAGTAACCAGAGAAACCGGGAAAGGAAACAATTGGACGATGGTGGTACGGCAGGTGGGAGGAAGTGCCTGCAGAATTCGTCTGCCCGCCTGCCAGCTATAGGCTGTTGACTGTAAAATGAACACTTTTGAAAGCCCTGCTTATGATCTACTTGTATGCACGTTGTGTATTCCTTCGCCTATGTAAAATCAACATTGCCATGGGCCTAATCACTTTATTCATTCGTCGGTCAAGTGAAAATGTGGAATTAATATAAAAGTAAATACGTTACAAATCTGCTTATTTTTACAACTTCGATGAATAAAAAAAAACAGAAAGCGAAAGAAATAATTTTAAGTTATTACAAATGGTTACCTAACGCTTTTTATTCGACGTTAAAATATGGAACTAATTCCCAGCCATCGTTACCAACTTTACTGGGCGAATGTTACTCAGTGCTCCAGTTAAAATATATGCAGGCAGGGGCAGTGACTTTTTTCTAAGGTTCATTTCTAGAGTGCTCACTTTATTTTGAACAGCCTTTAGCTGTGTTTGACGTGGTTGGTGTTTTGTAAGTCGTGCTGTCTCTCTTTCACTTGGGTAGGCGGAACCAAGTCCGTTGTTAGGCCGCCGCGACTACAGTAAACATATACAAAAATATTTTTTATTTATATGTTTAGTTATGCATTTATTTAGTTATTGACTTTTATTGATTTTTATTCATTTGGGTTGTTTTCGAAAGTGCTCACTTTATCGTGTACTAGGTTTACCAACTTTTTCAGACTTGCCGTAAGGAGCACTTCGACACACATGACTCCAATGAAATGATCAAGGAAAATTGTTACGAAAAACAGTTTTGAATACTGTATACAACGTTCGAAAGTAAGTATTATAATATCAGTAAACATTTTCTGTGGATGTATACAACGAAATATTAGTTGCAGTTATAGACATAATTCTGTATGATTCGAATTTATTATTTAATCGGCTTTGTGACAGACGACAATAGAACTCACTGGAAGAAATAAATACGGTACACATGTTGGCAAGAGCCACTTCCACAAACGCACGTGTTGATGATTGCCGCCTGTGTGCGTCAGTTGCAACTACAGGCTATTCAAGGTAAGGTGAGCACTTTTTAAAGACCTCCAAACTGGCATCAACCTCTATTAAATATATTTTATTGCAGCCTCAGACGTTAACATTTGAGAGTGGTGTAATGTATGCACTATGTTTATTAGCCACACAGCAGTGTTCATATTAAAAGTTGCTAGTAAGATAGAAATTGGCTGAACAGAAAAATTTGCCAGGGCCTTAAAAAGTGCTCCCTTTATCGAGAACTGCCTATATATCTGGTTAGAGCATCAGCGCAAATGTACCTGTATTCGCGAGATTGGTGAATTACTGACACTGTTTTTATTAATACTCAGTTTATTCTCCAAGAAGTTTGAAATACCGGATACATGACATCTCGTCCTATGCGTGTTCATAAGGGATAGTTCTTTCTGCTCCGGGATACTGGGAAATCCCATAGAATACTGGCCAGTTGAGTAGATAAATACTCAGAGAGCGAAATTGCGTGGAGGTTCTATTGATGTCCGTTTCTCTGATTTTATTTTAAAAGTCGTGGGAACGGACCTCGTGTATGATTGGCCACTACGTGCTGAGAAAAGTTTCCTATTGGCCAGGCTTCCGCCTGGCGAGAGAGTTATCAGGCGCTGAAATGTTGATGGCCTCTGCCACCATTTTACTGGCGTGTGTTACTGGAGTGAGTGAAGAGATTTGGGCGACTCTTAACAGCGAGGTCTTGAGAGCCGATAAGGGTGTTTGAGGTATGGAGCAGCGCCGGAATGAAGGGGTGGGGGAAACGGAAGATCCCGCGAAAACCCGCCGTCCAGTGGCATCGACCGGCACGTTTCCCACATGCGAAAATCCTAGAGTGGCCCGGCCGGGGATTGAGCCCGGTTCGTCTTGGTGGGAGGCGAGCAGTCTAAACCACTCAACCACCGTGGCCTCGCGGGCGGCTGAAGTTTGCGTAATAATCGTCTGCTTCGCCTCTATATTACTAAGTACTCTGAGATCCTATCGTGAACAGTGCTATAAGAATGAATTTCCGTGCGAGGAAAAGTCTTTTGAAACCGCGTTAGATAGCAGTTGAGCGGCGGAAAGAGGGTGGGGAAAAAAAAAACTGTTCTTATCGATCCAGATAATCTGTCACATCGTGAAAACTCAAGTGAATCTTCAAGAATACTTGTAAAATAATATATAATATTGGGGGTTCAAGTCGAAAGGTTACGCACGGAATGACTGAAGATAACTGACGCTCTTGATTATATTGGGGTGTGAATTACTTGATTGTCAGATACTCGTAAACTGAATCACGCTGGAGACTTTTCAAACAAGCCTTCCAAAACTGTTGATAATTTCCCTGTCTTGATGCGTATAAGTTTTAAAGTTTTAATTCTGCAAGAAAACCGATATGTTCTGCAATAGGCGTACTGCGTTTTTTATATAACGCAGAGTCTCAAGTTAACAGCAAAGAAGTGCTTAGAACGCTCGTAACACGTGACATATTTACAAAGCAACCAAACACGTCGTATATGGAGCGATTTTTCATAGGACTGATTCAAACAGTGTGAAGATATTATCCGTTTCATATAACTTCAGTGTATTTTGACAGAAGATGTGATCAACCTACATAGAATGTAAACAGTAAGTACCACATTTACAAAGCACTGTGTCAGCTGATGGTTGTTGCGGATTACGTGTTATTATGTTGGCGATCTTTACGATGGTATAAAATAGTACTCGGCATTAAAAATTATAAATTAGAAACTTAATGATAATTACAACATTTATGTAAAACGTCTCCACCCGCTCTCTTCCATCATAATTAATCTATATGCTATAATTCCATGCTTGTGGTGTCAGAATGTTATATATGCAGTTAATTAGTTTTGTATTTGTGTATTTCACTAAACGCAGTTCGTCGTAGGTGCCGAACAGTCTCCTCAGTAAAATGAAATATCGACACGTGTCTGCCTTTGTAAAAGGGTTCGTTGTGTGATTTGGTCCGCCATTTTCCTTGATCATGAAGCGCAAGCAACAAAGTATTTACATTGTGAAATTTTGCATTTGTTGGTTTCCAGAAACAGTTCAAGTCTTTTGTTAATTGAATAAGTCAGCAAATAAATTGTTTCGTATTATTGGCCGACAATGAGAAATTACGAAGTGAACTGTAATATTTCGTGTTTTGTAAATAATGTTTTTCGAAATAATTTTTACAATATTTGAATTGTTTCCGAGGTTTGAAAAAACTTTTTCTACCCTAAATTAGTTTATTGAAAATTTAACTATAATTACGTGTGAAAAATTTGCTGGAAATGTTTTCATTTGACGTATTCATCTCGTATTTTTCTTGCTCGAGGTTTTGAAATTTACATGGCCTAAATAAGCTCCTTTTTGGTGTATTTCGTTATATTTAAAAATTCCAACAATTTTTATGTGCTAGTTTGTCTTCACTAAAAAATGTTTAGTAGTTCTCGTGTCTGTACGAGCAACGACGCGTTTATCGCATTTAGTTCTTTCGATGAAGTTACAACTTCAGAGTTATAGTAAGTTGAAATTTATTTTTCCATTCTATCATCAAGACAATGCAAGTCCAAATTGACACACTCTCATAAAAGAACCGTAAAAAATCATGTCTCACGAAAGACTGTAAACTATACAGTTCCCCACCCGACCAATAAAATAAACAGAATCATAACTAGTATATTACGTGGTCATAAAGATAAAACATGTGGGATTGGCAAGCAGATATAGTAGACAAGTACTGGACACTGAAGTAGTCAGTGTTTCAATACCTGCCATTGGATTAGTACTGTTTGTTTATAAAGATCGTTTTCTTCACCGACAGAACAGCTGTGGAGGAGGGATACATTGTGACCGCACTTCTTTTCGAGAACTGTCGAAATTTACTAAAGTCATATGAAGCAGAGAATACTGCGAGTAGACTGTACTTTGCAAGCCGTTCAAGTGCGGGTCGGCGCGACGGGCCCACATCCGGTGACGTCATGCGCCTGTGAGACGGCTTTAATTCTAGGGTATGTTGGTCTGGTCCGGCCTCTTCGCTGGCCAACTGTGGCGCAGTGGCCACCGAGCTAGCCTGAGATAACTTAAGAGGACAGCAGTGGAGACAAATATTATAACGTAGAACTTGCGTAATTGAAGGGTTTGCGGAGGTGGCCTAAGGGAACCGGCCCGGGGGGGGGGGGTGAGTGAAGAGATTTGGGTGGCTCTTAACATAGAGGTCTTGAGAGCCGATGAGGGTGAAGTGAGGTGAGTATGGAACAGTGCCTGAATGAAAGGCCATGGGGAAACGGGAGACACCCGAGAAAACCCACTGACCAACCGCATCGTCCGGTACGATTCCCATTTGCTAAAGACCGGAATGAAACGGCCGGGGACTGAACACGGTTCGCCATGGTGGGAGGCGAGCAGTCTAACCACTCAACCACCGTGGCTCCAGAGAAGGAGGGGGGGGGCAGTCAAGGCCTCCACCCTTTGGATCCGAACCTAGTCATAGTCGGTCGAGAGCAAGGCAAATAAACACAACTCAAAATGATTACAATCAGCTTCTCTGCTGCTATGAAAACACCTGGGACCTCGCAAGCGAACAAGCGCTCAGCAAATAAATTGCTTCACATCAACAAGTAATTAACAAAATCTGCGCATTTGCTCCTGTGTCACTTACATCGATTTTATTTTGTGTCTCGAATTTTTGCTGCTTACACCAAATCTCTTCAATGGCATGCGTCGAAATAACAGTTGAATCAGTGAACCACACTAAAAAGTCTTTCAGCGTACACGTTTTAGGCTACGCTGAAAGTTCCGAGTACAGGAACTTATGTTAACCTTTCCATAAATTGACAATTCAGAAATCATCCGGGGTAGTTAGTATGAGTATAATACTTCGTTTCTTATCTTGGAATAAATGTCAGTAATTTGACACGTAACAAAGTCTTTACTGTCTAGTACAACTCATACTGCAACGAATGCACATCATAAATTTTATGTGGTGTTTAGAGGAAATTAATATAATCAACGCTTTAGTGGGTCATTCACCTTTAAGTCCAATACTTCATGTATAATATTTTACTAAATTCCTTGCTGAAACTTGTACTAGTGACAGTATGACCTTTTGAACGATAACTTTTGTGACAGCTGCAGTGAATTTGAACTCAATTCCACAAATGAATTCGAAAAACAAATCATGTTTGTAGCTTTGTTTCGATAAACAATAACAACACGCCTGACAGTCGCATCACTTAAACTGCAGTAGCACAAAGCGGCACGTATTCTTCTGGCGATAGTCAATTCGATTTTTATTTGTACACTTTTGTGTGCAAACTAATCTAGTGTTGATATTTCCCTCCTTTGTGTACCAGAACAGGATCGCAGTTTTCCCACAGACTCCCATAATTTAAACTTTATAGTGATTTCAGTAATTATTCCCGGCAATTATGTAAAAGTATGTGTAATATGAACGGGGCGTAAGACACTATTAGGCGGCTATAGTTTAGGTGGTTCTTGGGTTATCGTGCGATTATTTTTTATTATTTCTGGCTGCGTATTAACTTCCAACTTTTCTGAAGACCTGCCAAAGTTCTACTTACCAAGATATTCCTCCGCCCCATGCAAACGAAGCTTAGAAAATTACACCAGAATGCCGGTACACCATATTCGTGCGCATTCAGTGTAGTAATATTTTACATAAGAACTGTTTCTTACGAGGTATATTCTCTTGTCATTATTTATTTATATTAGCCACAAATTAAATATTATACTTTATAGATAAAATATAAGTAAAAGTTCAATTGAAAGAAAAATAAGGTATTTTTATGTTTACACAAGTATAAACGCTAGTGATACATGCACATATTTAGGAAAGAACCAAACGTATCGTATGTGATACGTTCTCAGAAATTGACCTTAGGGTGAAAACCATTTTCGGGTTTTGGGCTGTTTGTGTAGACAATTCAACGAAGAATTCAATTAAACATGTCGCACCCCTGTAGCGTTTATACTATCAGCATGTTCCGTTTATGTCTCGAAAAACCATAATTTTTGCATTTTCAACCTTTTTTTGGAAGTTTTTCACCCTAAGGTACCTTTTATGATAACGCGTAACATATATTGTGGTGATTTTTTTCAAAGGCTTGATTTAAAAAATACGAATAAACCGCGAGTAGACTACATCAAGCCTCAGTTGAGTTAAACGCAATGTTTTGAGCATACGTTTTGCTCCTCCGCCCTCTCCCTTCGCCTATCGACAGCCAGCGAGCGACTCAAATGACTCAACCTTCTTAACGCAGGTTTAACGCAGCAAATGATGGATGACGTAACAGGCTGACTCGGGCCTGCTTGATCGACAACTGTCACACCTGACGTTATTATGCAACGCCTCCGTGAGTGTCTCGGATAACCTTCCGTTTCCAAGAAAGCGTTGACGTCGATTAGGTCACCGCTGAACTCGCAGCGGTGTCCAACAGGTGTGGCTGGCAGCAGGGGTGATCAGTCCATGGCTGTATTCGAATTCGCCAGCTATAGGCTGTTTACAGTCAAGTGAGCTCTTTTTAAGGCCCTTCCAACATGCTTTATCCACTAATAAGTATATATTTTACAGCCTCAGGCATTAAATCTTGAGGTTGGTGAAATCTATAGACTGTCTGTATTGGTCACATTGCAATCTTTATATTAAAAAACAGCAGGGATATGGAGATTGGATGAAAGGAAAAATTGAGAAGGGCCTTAAAAAGTGCTCACTTTACTGTGAACAGCCTATAAGAGCCCTGATCTGGCTTCGTGCCCTTGAAAAGTTCATCCCGGATGTGACGTCACATTGCCGCTGTTCGAATTCGCAGCAAGGGTACATTATGCACCCTAGAATGTTCCCTTCAGCCAAGGGAACGAACAACTTTCCCTTCTAGAGCCCTAGATAGTTTTCGATTCGCAATTGTTTTAAATACTTCATGTCTTTGTGTTTGCTTTGTGTTTACAACTCTGTACCGCAGCGGAAAACACTTGAAAACGTCACAAAGACAAATTAATCCGCATAGTAAAATTCGACAGAATAAAACCCGAGGTGGAAACGAACACAGGCGTCCGAATTCACTAACGAATATTTCTCATGAAGGGAACAAGGGCTCGTGAAACAGGAAGGGATCAAGGGTAAGTGTTCAAGGGCATATTACACTGAAATCGAAGCAGCCCATAAGTCAGGTGAAGCTGCTGCAGCACCTTGAGTTTTTTTTTTTTTGGAGGGGGGGGGGGGCGGTGTTGAAATTAGGTACCTCGAAATTCCATATTGATAAAATGTCGCCTTGGTGCGTTAATTTTAAAGATTTGCGTTTCAAACAAAATGCATTCCTCACGAATTGTTCAGGAGAAGATCCCTACTAGCGTAAATATCTATTCAGTATATATAGGACAGTAGTATGTACATTTTTGCAGAACGTAAATCTCAGAGATTCCTTGGAAATAGGCTATACATGTTATTGAAACATCTTTGCTGTAGGGAACTTTTGCTATAAAAATTCGCGAAGCGTACATGTTGTTTGAAACGACTATCTTTCAAATTAACACACTGAGGCGAAATTTCCTTAAACATGGGATTTCCGATACAAGCTTCGCAGCTGCCAGCTGGTATGCAGTGCCCGTAAAACGTGCAACACTCGATACAACACTGCTGCTACCACGAAACAGGCGAAGAAGTCGTTCGTAACCAAGTCATGCATTAATAAGTTGCATCGAGGGACAGCGGTGATGCAGTGGTCAGACCATCCGCCTCCCACCGAAGTGAACGTGGTTCGATCCCAGGTGGGGTCGCCGTGATTTTCGCATGTAGGGAAACGTGGCGGACGTTATCGGTGGCCGGTGGGTTTTCTCGGGGTAGTGCCGTATTCCTCACCCTTGTATTCCGTCGGTGCTCCATCTCCATCGCATATCACCCTCGCTGGCGCTCAAGACCTCTCGGCGAAGCGCAGCCGGCAAAATCCTCTCAACTCAGCTACCGCATCGCATTGAATAGCTAACTCCGCCGAACTACTCTACATCAACTGATTGAGATATTGTGCAGGCAGCATGTAAGTTTGCCATCTGACTTGGATTTGTCCTGCCGAGCAATCTCGTGACAAATGATTTGTGACTCAAGCTTGATTCAAGCCAAATTTCTCGTGACTGGCTATAGAGCGTCTCACTCTTAGATTGCAGTGTGCGGTCTCTTTCCAATACATGATGTCTGTCGTTACTCTCGCTGTCCTTGTTCCAGCGAGCACTGTTGCCTGATAAAGTTATCTTTTTGCAGCTTCAAAAATAAGCCATTTTCTTTGAGTGCGCCCCATGGAATCACAATGAAAAGGTTTCTCACAGGTTTCAAAGGAGCCGCTTAGCTTTGCGTCGCAGGATTGGATTCTCTTGAGAGTTGTCAGGGAGGTAAACAGATTAAATTCTCTTAATCAGGCCATTACCTTCTTCTCCCATTTGTTACTCAGCCTGCCAGTTACGTCGCAAAGCTGGAGCAATCTGGCAACAGTGCGCGCCATTCACACTGTACTGCAATCTAAGAGTGGGACGCTCTATAGTAGCTGACTTGAATTATGCTTGAAGGTTGGCAAGGCAAGCTTGCAACAAGTTTTACTAATCAAGCAATTGACCTGTAGAGACCAGTTTGAGAAATTTTTTGGCTTGAGTAACACCCTTGATTCAAGCTTAGGGGCATAAAGCCGAATATGCTGCTGGGGTAATATCTCGGTTTCACAACACAGTATGGTAAATAAAAGCAAAAGGCCACGCCGTGGTCGAAGGTGTGCCAACTCGGCGTTCCGTATGCATCGCTCCTCCTCTTCACGAGTCCATCGTTGGCGCTGTCTCAGGGGAGAAGCGGTCCTGCACGTCTGCAGATGGCGTCATGAACATCGTGCACGATGCACTCGGCGGGAGCGGCCATGTGTCTGAGACTTCATCGTCCAGGCTAGCAATCTCCGTTTACATTCACGTTCACACCGAGCTATAGTATAATGCCGGTTTCTTCGCGCTTTCTGAATCAATAATTTGGAGAGAATAAAAAGCACGTGTTGCGTTGTCTGGTTTTTTCCTAACTATGTTATGTACAACAAGCGTTTTATTCTTCTGTTAACATATTACTCCATTTTTGGTCAATTGCCCTTTTATTTATATTTTATGTACAAATTAAAATATTTTAATGATATGAATACAAATTAAATAATGAGAAAAAAAAGTGTGTTGGTATAAGTCGTTCACGATAAAGTGACCACTTTTGAAACCAACCTTAGAAAAAGTCACTGCTACTACCTGCATATATTTTAACGGGCCCACTAAGTGACATGCACCCAGTAAAGTTAGTAACGATTGAGGGAAAGTAGTTCCATGTCTTAACGTCTAATTAGAGTGTTAGGTAACCATTTTCACTAACATAAATAATTTCCTTCGGTTTGTTTATATTGATGTACATAAGTGTGAAAATTTGCAATTCTTAAATTATTTACTTTTCTGATAATTCCACAGTTTCAGTTGAGCGACGCATGAATAAAGTGATGAGGCCTATGTCAGTGTTAATTTTATATTACATGGATGAATACACAACATGCCTACTACAAGTAGATCTTAAGCAGGGCTTTCAAAAGTGCTCAGTTTACCGTGAACAGCCTTTAATACTTTGTAATAAATAGTTCTTATGCATTATATTATTACACTGAGTGCACACGAATGCGGTGCGTTGTCCCTTTGGTATAATTTTCTAGTCTCAGTTAAGTTTGGTTTGCGTGAGGCGAAGGAATATCCTAAAAGTAGAACTTCAGCAGGGCTTCAGAACATTTGGAAGCTCTCGTGAATAGATCATAGGTGGCGCAGTGGTAACTCACTGGAGTTACATTCTGGTAGGACCCTGGACATCCTTAACTTCGGTCTTCCATTGTTTCCGAGTTCATCATAAGAGAATTTTGGTTACCTTGGCCGATTCATCCGATCATCGGTCCCGTCTGTAACAAATCCTCTGTCGACGAGAAGTTTAAGCTACGCTTGGCGTACTCCTAAAATCTCTCTAGCTCACGTTTGAAGAAATGGTACAATAGAGCAAAATAATTTTACTAAAAAAAAAAAAAAAAAAAAAAACGTTTTTTAACTACTTTAAAACTACACGATTAAGACACGTACTGGAAATAATGCACATATTTCACACAGAACAAAATTAGTGGAAAACTGGGCTGAACGAGGTTTTACAAGTGACCCGACAACATATCAAAGAAAAAAGTTGTTTAGACCACACCCAATTACGTGAGTCTTTCTTCATCGTCTGTTGCGAAAGTGACGCTAGGTATTTTGCATTAGTAGCTCAGCGCTACGTGTTATGATTTGTAGTCATTCCCTGCGATGGCGAGTTCCACGATGTAAATAAGCCCACGGTATATAGGTTGTTCTTGGGAAACTAAGCATTTTTTAAAGCTCTGCTTTAGACACACTTCTAAGCACATTGTGTCTCCTTCCACCATCCTATGTAAAATTAACGTTGCAATGGGCATGATCACTTTAATCAAGCGCCAGTCCAGTAAACTGAGAAATTATTAGAAAAGTAAATATTTTACAAGTTTAGCTAATTTTTACACGTTAAAAAAAACAACAAGAAAGATAAATGATTTTATAGTATTCACAAATGATTACGGAACACTTTTAGTTCAACATTAATACATGGAACTACTTTCCGTTTATTGTTACCAACCTGAACACATGTCACTTAATGTGCCTGTTAAAAAACATGCAGGTAGGGGCAGTGACATTTTTCGAAGGTTGATTTCAAAAGTGATGTGGCTGTATTTCGCGCCCCAGTTAAAGTGATTAATACCAAAGTGATTCCGACCAATCCTGTTTGCTCACGAGGTAGTGTGTATGACTCCAATTTCCGAGGTTGTTGGTTCGATCCAATTCGTGTGGAGTATTTGTGGTTGTTCTCGAAGTGGTTTTGTAGCCTCACTATCGGCAGATGCTGTAGGCGTTCCTGCAGTTTGTAACTTTGCGATAACGTGACGAATTGAAACTGAGACTTTAGCACAAAACAAATTGACAAATTCTTGAAGTTTTTTAGTCCTGTATTCCAGGGTGCACCTGTCAACAGAAATCCGCTAATAATCTGTGATATTTTTCAGTTGTTTTCTCCTCAGATGTACTTCCCAATTTGTATTTCAGAGCTGCAATTCCAAGGAAGGATGCAGTCGCCCAAGTAGCAATCCATACTTCTGGGCTGCAATTCACCTTTCCAGTTCCTCGCTCCTTTAATTAAGATCCCAAATAATCTCGAAAATGCTTGAACTGATCAACCTGGAGCTCGTTAGTCACGAAAGATCTGTTCAATAAAACTTTAAAAATATCAATACGTCCCTGCATATCTACAGGTACCGAATAACCTATAGTAAAAATTAGAAATACAAATATTAAACAACTCCTAAAACGCAAATTTTCTATGGTAAGAGATTCTCAATAATTATTCTGAAACTGAAGTTATGACACGAGGTATAAACTCGCTTAGTAGATACGATTGTATTGTTACAGCTAGATGACATGAAACGTGATTGCAAATACTCAGTAACGTACAATGAGATATGAAGTAGTGAGCATGTGCTCCTTGCAGTTCTAGTGCAAGAGATTTTGCGTTTACATTTATCAGGTAGATTTTCGTTGTAAGTTACATTTAGAAAAAATATATTAGGGAAATTTTACGTGTAAATTACTCCCCAACGAATGTAGGCTCTGTTTGGGACTTCAATAATAAAAAAAAATTATATGCAGAAAAGTTTCATTTTCATAGCAACGATCTTCCTGTAGGAGGAGGGCAAGGCTGGTCTTCCCTCTAAAACATCCACCCCGAAACCACCATCGCGTGCACGTGTCTTGCTTTGTTAATTGTCACGCAGCTTTAACGAAGCATTTGACTGATAACTACCTAATCTCCAGCGCTCATCTCGTGATAAGGCAACGCCTGATCGGGACGTTTATTAGACGGTACTATCGTTGAGCTTCAGTTCATTTGTATCTCTATTGGGATCATCTTTAAGGCAACTGTACAATCGACTGATAACAAATGAGTGGAAAATCTTCTGTCGTTTTGAACAGTTGCGGACGACTATATCCTCGCCAAGAATACGTGAAATGACGCTATGCAGTCAGTGCTACAGTGGTAGACTTAAAAATTACATACTCGTGTAGCAATTTTGCTCTCGGCAGTCTAAAACGTTAAACAGCATGCGGCTACGTCACGACTTCGTACCGTACCCACACTGCCAATAAAAATAACAGCAAGCAGCTACGTCACGAATTCGTACCGTACCCACACTGCCAATAAAATATCAGCATGCAGCTACGTCACGAATTCGTACCGTACCCACACTGCCAATAAAAATAACAGCAAGCAGCTACGTCACGAATTCGTACCGTACCCACACTGCCAATAAAAATAACAGCAAGCAGCTACGTCACGAATTCGTACCGTACCCACACTGCCAATAAAAATAACAGCAAGCAGCTACGTCACGAATTCGTACCGTACCCACACTGCCAATAAAAATAACAGCAAGCAGCTACGTCACGAATTCGTACCGTACCCACACTGCCAATAAAAATAACAGCAAGCAGCTACGTCACGAATTCGTACCGTACCCACACTGCCAATAAAATATCAGCATGCAGCTACGTCACGAATTCGTACCGTACCCACACTGCCAATAAAATATCAGCATGCAGCTACGTCACGAATTCGTACCGTACCCACACTGCCAATAAAAATAACAGCAAGCAGCTACGTCACGAATTCGTACCGTACCCACACTGCCAATAAAATATCAGCATGCAGCTACGTCACAACTTCGTACCGTACTCACACTACCAATAAAAATAACAGCAAGCAGCTACGTCACGAATTCGTACCGTACCTACACTGCCAATAAAATATCAGCATGCAGCTACGTCACAACTTCGTACCGAACCTACAACGTAAATAAAAATAACAGTATGCAGCTAAGTCACAACTTCGAACTGTACCTACACTGTCAATAAAATTATTGACTTCGAACTTAGCAATTTGTGACACGAATCACTCAAGTAAACGTATAGTAGCTGCTAATTGTCTAAAAATTCAACCAAATTGACGTGTTAAGTTAAATCTCAAAGTAATTTTCCAAATCATCCAAATGTTTTGAAGATTTTTTTTTCCCCCAGAAATTTGTTATGAGATTCGCCCGTATTTTAATTTTAACTTTTGAAATAAAATTTACTCTAGGTGAACCAACTGTTCAATTCCAAAAGAAATTGCAAAATGCCTCTCCTGTGATTTCAATAAATACTTTAGCTGAAAACAAGATTTTTTTAAAAATAACTTTTTGAAGTTTGCACGAATCAATATTTAAATTGTCGTATTTGGAATTAAAAACATACGGTGAACGTAATCTTTCGAATAATTTGGTGTTTATATTAACTTACTTTCAATGCCATGTCACAAACTCTTAAACTATCAAAGTTTAAAAAAAAATTGCTCTTGGACAGTTTTAAGCATCTATTGTGGTTTACTTACAGTATCGTACGTTTAACTGTGCGACTGCAAAGCCAAAACTGGGCCATAACTGCTGTACAAACACTTCGACTAACATTGCAATCCAAACATAATTGAACTTTTACAGCAAGGGAACCACGAAATGGATACGCATTAACACAACTATGGTAAGGAACTCTGTTCAAAATAGCCCTTATATTTTACATTAGTATAATAAGTGCTGTTTGCCTTAATATTACAAAAAAATTGTAAATTTGTTGTTATTTATACATCTTGGTATAAGTTGGAGACTTCCTAATGATACTGCTACGGAAGTGCAGTATCAGCTGTAACAACAAACATATAAAATAAATGTCAGTGCTTAGATTAAAATATGTTATCATATAAACCCAAAAATCTCAACAAAAAACATACTTTCCAAAATTTTGAAACACACACAATTCATGCACAGGTAACAATAATTTATTAAACTAACAATATTTATTTAAAAAGGGCAGCAAGCACAGTAAAATAATTACTGTATGGGTAAAAAGCTTCATAATACATTACACTGTTTTCAAACACATTTATAATTTCTTAATTTGCCCAATTATAAACATTAAATATGCATTTCTCATTTGAAACCATTATAATGTTAAACCAGACCAGAACACAAGGGTAAACGAGGGATTTCATAAGTAATTTGACCAATGCAAACAATAAACAAATACATTTTCCTCTTTACACTGTGTTCGACCTGGTATATCCATTTACCTTACAGGTAATTTACCCAGTCGTACGAATGCGTACTTCAGTAAATACTACGCCAAAACATACCGTAAAAGGTATTCACTATTTTCGAATTATGACAATAAAAACTGTGCGCAGATCATACAGGTAAACAAAGGGATAGCATAGGTTACTTGACCAAGTCTCATTCCTCGGAAAGTAATGTCACTTTCACGCAGCTGTTAACCACGATGATAATTTCTTTACAAAATACAGATATACTCCTTACCCTACACATTGTTTGCAATTAGTAGTCTAAGTTTATTACGTTATGAAATATTATAATTTAAATATAAAATGTAAGTTAATGTTCAATTAGACCAAAAATTTTTGGATTTTGGAAAGGACTAATTAACGTATCCTGGTGTTATGCCCGAAGACTTCCCAGGAGACGGCTTACAAACTAATAACCTAACTTAAAGTAAAACTTATGCCTTGCCTGGTATTCGAACTCAGGACCTCCCGCACCACAGACCGGGGGCGCACCAACCGACTGCGACACGGGAGGTAAACAAAAAATAAGATACTTTTATGTTGGAACGGATGTAATCCGAAGCCTGTAACAAGAACTTCGTCCTTCCGTCCACAAAACAATACCTTTCCCTTCTTCCTAAAATAACACAAAATTAACCTCAACACAGCCACCAGGAGACGGCACGATTGCAAGAATTATTTAGAGTGCGGTTTGTGAAAAGTTAAATACCTTTTAAACCATTTTTATGCTTCTTACAAAACCCGTTCCCATTTAACAAAATGTATACATACAAAAAAACTCAGACCAACATGGTCGCATTTAAATGCAAAAGACGCGAGAAAAACGATTCCAGTGTACCCATTGGCAATTTGCATCAAAATATTTTTACAGGGAATACAAAACAACACATATAAAAATTACATAAGTAGTTACGTAAGAATATTAACATGTGCAAAATATTTTATCTCTCATTTCACATTAATCCCATAGGAGCGGTGTCTTTCTCCCATGCATTCTCCACAGGTTCTTATGCTGTCAGCTCGCAAAAAAAGGTTCATGTATTCAATTCGGCTCCGCAGCTCCACGATTTTCTCAAATAACAGGTAAATTTTCAAAATATTCCATAACACTGATAGGTCAGTTTACATTGGCGTCACAGTAGGGGGAGGGGTGAGGGAAACGACCCGATGAGCGGGCAGACAGCAGAGCACCGGGCATAGTTCTCTCTCTCTACTAGTCTTTCATCTCTACTAATAAAGAATGTTATCCAACCTCCGTCTCCTGTAGCATTTCACATTAATGCATGTAAATTTTGAATTCTATCCTGTCGACTGGGTTTTTACGGTTCCCTTGCCGGTTTTTCTTTTCCCCCAGTCTCTTCTTAGTAATAGTTTCAGCTATAGGTACACTTAGGGAAGTAGCCATGGCCCGAATCGCGGCCGTGGCTGCCCGATCCCTCTCTACCGCGATGCACGTCTCCTTGCATGATTTCCTTCCCTTGCAGGCGTAAGGGGTTAGCCCTGAAACGCAATTAGCTCCCGTCCTACCCGCCGGGCTTGCACCTGACACTTGGCCATAGGGTAGCTAGAAAAATTCACCGGGCATCCCCATGCACCGGCCATACCAAGCACGACAATGTACCCGAGGCTCGCACACTAGGCACACGGTAACTTGAAGTTCGTCGCTCGTGTACGAAGTTTCAGTTGTGGCAACCGTCACAGTGTCTACAGAAATATAAAACACCCATGATTCATTACATATCAAAGAAACAACCAAACACTCCACACATAGGGTGCTTTTTCAAAGGGTTAACTCTAAAAGTGTGAAAATACTGTGAATAGACTACATTCAAATTCATTAACTTTGGTACTTGATGCGGTGGTTAAAACCAAGTGACATCGCAGTGCGTAAAATAGGTAAAGGTTGTTCACGATAAAGTGAGCACTTTTCAAATCAACCTTTGAAAAAATTCACTGTTCCTACCTGCATATATTTTAACGGGCACCCTAAGTGACATGTGCCCAGTAAAGTTGGTAACGACGGGTGGGAAGTAATTCCGTATCTTAACGTCGAATAAAAAGTGTTAGGTAACTATTTATGATAATTAAAATTATTTCTTTCGCTTTCTGTTGATTTTAATGCACCGAAGTGTAAAAGTGAACAAATTTGTAAAATATTTGCTTTTCAAATAATTTCACAGTTTCACTTGACCGACACATGAATAAAGTGATGCGGTCCATGACAACGTTAATTTTACATAATGTGGAAGAAGACAACGTGCATACAAGTAGATCTTAATCAGGTCTTTCAAAAGTGCTCATTTTACCGTGAATAGCCTATAACTAGTGGTTAACAACCCCATTTCCTATCTATAGATCAATTTCATGGCCTCAGGGTTGCTGCGATAACTTCACAAAAACCCCGTTTATGCTCGCTCAAGAAGAATACATACTGTTACAAGACGCCGGAGGTCGTATCTGAGCTCACGAGGGGTGGAGATATTAATAAAAATGAAAGAATTAAATTTTGAATTTTAGTTTATTCACACAGTTATTATTTAAAACATTAAAATAATTGTCTACGCTAATACTTTATATCCTCGGTGAGGGCAATATTTGATATTTATCTCAATTCTAATTAGAGTCCTTATTGTTTGCAGTCACTTAATTCACGTTCATTATTTACACACATTCAATCTCTCTATTGTCATTAATCCAAATTTCTTACACTGACGCACCCACTCATCAATCTCAAACGCTTTCGTTGAATAGTACTCATATATGTTCATAGTCAATGTAGGATAGTGTATTTTCTGAAACGTAGGTCTTCTATATCTCCTATTAATCCTATACATCCCGTTTTTCCACCTTTTCACCATTCTTTTCACAATATGAAATAATAGCAAAACTTAGATTAATTAGATGTTGGAAATCATTTACTTCATGCAACAAATGAGAGCTCACAAACTCCTTTCAAAGTAAATGGCTTCAAATTATTTGGCCTAGCTAGAGTGTGTGTGTGTATGTGTGTGTGTGTATATATATATATATATATATATATATATATATATATATATATATATATATATATATATATAGTTACCTTCTTCCACACGAACATATTTTCTGACGAAAACAATTGCGCAAAGCGTTATACTAATAACAGCCTGCTTGTCACTAACAAAAACACCAACATTAAATCACCTGTAAGCAAAAATATGTTGCGCTTTAATGATAATAGGGCTCAAATTTTTGGCTTATCTAAAAAAAAAAAAAAACTTCCAGCATTGTGGAGCCAGCAAGTACTGTCCCTTGTTCCAAAGTAAAATTGAATTTCAAATTATCAATCGAAGCACATTCATCTACTTCATATACTTTTGCTGAAACGTAGTAATTCGATTCCAAAGTCAACCAAGGATGAACAATTTTCTGGAAAGTTGGTCTTCTATTCCTGCCATTAATAATACACATCACTCTCCACTGTACAGATGCTCGCAGTCCGTAGACTACACCCCCCGCTGGTCGCTTTCACCGCCACTCGACTCTCTGCATGCTCATCGTCTTCGCACACTTGTCGCTTAAAAGATCGCACAATCATCCAAACTCCCAACTCTCAAAACTGTCGCCTCAGAGGCCCGTCGCGGCTTATATAGTCTCGCTAGCTAGACTTGGAAGATCAGAATATGAATTCGCAAATAACTCAGAAATACAGTCCGCTCAAAGTCAGACGTGCGCGTGTTCCGATAGGTGCATCGTGGCGGAATGCCTTTGTAAATCACAACACGCTTCTTGGATTATGGTTCGTATGACCTCCACACATTCCTTTCGCTCTAGCGTGTAGGACGGTGCAAGGAAAGTGATGAGCAGCGACAAGTGACAATATTTTCAGACAATTTGTCGAAAAAATTCGTACACCCAATAATGCTGCACACAAATTTTGCGCCTATTTTACCCTATTAACAGCACATGACACACTTCTAGATACACAAGCCTCAATACCGAGGAATAATCAATTCTTGACACACCATTTTATAACGAGGAATGCCAACTCATGGCCCATAGTGACCTGCTTACACCATTGAATATATACGTGCACTCTAAGAAATTATTTGCAAATTTACCACATCAGTGTATATGTCTAGTGGGAAAGCTCTTATGGCAAAGTTATTTCCCATACATCCATGATAGCCTCCCTACATTTGTTCAGAAAAAAGCAGTCAAATGCGTAGGGAAGTTACCAACTTTGTATAGTAATGTTACTAAACGTTCCTACATTTGCAGTTTGATGCGTGGTAATCCATGCAGTGTATAGGTTAAAAACTTCCAATGCAGTTTAGGAAGTTTAACAGGATTTTTTTACAGTGTGTGTATAAATATATGCATATACAGCCTGAAGACCACTACAGCACGCAGTAACAAATACTGGCAATACAAACTACAACATCGTGGAAGCTGCTAGAAAACCCGAAAATGAGATTTAAAAAAAGAGTTTGGCTTTAGTATAAACGGACTGTAAAAAAATACAAGCATATAAAAAATAATATTAACGGGTATTAAAAATTTTGGATTCTAAAAGGGTATAAAAGAAACAAGCTAGGTTGCTCTCTAAAGCATTTTAAATAACTAGAAACCGCATTTCGCCCAAGCATAGCACAAGTAACAACGCATGCTGCAATATTACCCAACACTGTTCTTGTTACAACAATGTTACAAAAACGTCACATAACAAACATGTCAAATTACATACTTCATTTGTGTACATGTCAATGTCATGAAATTCTGAAGCTATTTTATACCCACTAGCTGACTAGATAAAAATCAGTAAGTTGGTTTTATTTTATATTTAATTAGAGTCACTGTACATATACATGTTGATTTTTCCTTCTTTCGCTGGAGATCGCCGATATAATTGATATTCCCTTTAAGCCCCGGAGAAGCTCTGAGAGCAAAGCTTTTTATCGAATATTATCACAAATTGCTTCCAGCAAAAGTCCTATTTATTACTTTGTCTGTCTGGTGTAGACGTTATCTTATATTATAATTTCTTATCGCAGAAACGGATAGATCGATTGACGAAAACGTATAGCACTGTAGTATATGGCATTTATAAATAGCCACGAGTATTTGAAATGTTTATCTGTTGGTTTCACCATATTTGGAGATAGCGGTCGTCTTGTCACGTGTGCTATCGGGAGTGTTCGCTCGTAAGATAACGTGCTCGACTCGTATTCGTGTGGTCGAGGGTTTTGTCCCGATCGAACTGAATAGAAAGTGGGGTTTCCTTGGAGAGTAGCGACGAAATATTTGACAGTCTAGTAAAAAAATTCATATTTAACATATACATATATAAGTAGTGGGAGCGAGGCTGTTCTGGATTAAGAAACGAGGGACTATGTCCTGGACAATCTCGCAGCAGGGACCCGATTAATTCCATAAGCCAAGTAATTACAGTTTAGATCAGATGGGTGAGGGGGTTGGGGTTTAGGTAGGTGTGATGTTGATTGTGATGCTAATCGTTGTGGTGACTGAGGAGGAAACCAGAAGGAAATTAGGTGGAGGTGTTGCAGGTTGCAGAGCTAAAGGGGTTTCTAAGAGAGATGAAATCCTTCCCATGTTAATCTTATGGGCCTACGTCTTTGATTGGGGTTATCGTTGCAATATTTTCCAGGACATCTTCCCTCGTTTTTTAAATCCAGAACAGCCTCGCTCCCACTAATCATGTATGCACAGACACGCCTACATGCACATATATCTAGAGATTGGCTACTGGACATTAAAATAGCCAAATTATTGACTAGGTAGGTTTCATACCAAAATGTCACTATTCTTAAACTTTCATGAAGGAAAGGGCACTTTACCTCTGTGGTCCTTCCTTAAAGGATCTATCTAGTTATCATGTGGGTATTATTATTATTTTTATAAACCATGGAATACTTCATTGTAAATATATTTTTTTCAGGACAGAAATGAGTGAGTGGGTGAAGAGATTTGGGCGGCTCTTAACAGCGAGATCTTGAGAGACGATCAGGGTGGTTGAGGTGAGTATGCAGCAGCACCGGAATGAAAGGGCGGGGGAAACGGGAGATCCCCGAGAAAACCCGGCCGACCAGCGGCATCGTCCGGCACGATTCCCACATGCGAAAATGTGGTGCCTCGGCAGGGGATTGAACCCTGTGCGTCTTGGTGGGAGGCTAGCAGGCTAGCCGCTCAGCCACCGCGGCCCCGCGAAAAAAAATTGAAGTCGAAATTTGGTTGCCAATTAATAAGTTTGGTTATTGAAACATAAATGTAACAGTCAAAAAGTGCCAGAGTAAACATGAGCCGCTATAAGTAGCCGTCTGTTTACTATGTTCTCTGATATAAAACAGCGTTTTGATCTATAGCGACAATGCTGTATCTTCTCTGAACGGAATGACGTATTAAGGGGAATGTGAGCGAAAGCTGTATATTTACCAAATTTTTATCTCAAGTTGTTTTCCAAAGGATTCTTCGAAATTTTCGGCACGTCAAGACAATTATTGTAAAAACTTTCTTAAATTTTTAGATACTCACTGCCTTTATTATTCTCGGAGCATTGAAGGAGATAACAAAGAATGTCTTATTTCTTATCTTCTATCAGTGCTCCAAGAGTAACAAAGGCAGTGAATATCTCATAGTTTAAAAAGGTGTTCACAATTATTATTTACGTCTTGTAGTGCCAAAAATTTCCATAAACTCTCTGAATTGGGTTAAATATACGGCTTTCGTGCTTCATTCCCCATAAAATTACCGCTAGAAGTTCTGAGGAAACAGAACTCACGCAAATAGTGTTTACGCCATTTTCAGTCGCCGTCGCAATGTTTCCCTAAGGCCGGGCGTGTCCTTGAAGAGTTAAAAAATGTTAGACTAGTCATTCCCCTTAAGGGTGAAGTAAAGCAACTGCCTGTGGAGCACTGCACCCGACTATACAACGTGAATAGCTCATAAAATGTAGTTCAGACACTAGAAAAATTGTCACAAAAATGCGATTTATGCTGTATATGAAAGAGGAATGTATATATTTTGCAATATTATAAAATATTTTACTAAAATATACCAAATTGGTCGCACCCAATTTTCACGGACAAGAAGGTTCGATGGCGCTTCCTCAAGAGCTGCCTCGCCGCAAACTCACCAGTTAAACTGGTTTTACAAAAGAAAAATTGAGCGTATAACTATGCGTTAAGACGTGTGCAGAAGAAACGAAAGTGCGTTATCATATGTATTGGTTTCCAATGGAACTTATCAGATCGTGTGCATTGGTAGGATTCCCTTAAGCGTTAAAGGAAATAGTTATATTTTATATTTTAAATGAAACTTAATAGTTAGCGACCAATCATAACAGATCAGTCGGTGTTGTTGGCTGGAAACTGTTGTTTGCAGTAATGTAAGTATAGAAAATATTAAAAAGGCGCGTCAGTGCACATATTACGATTATATTTGTTTCACAAGAATAAGCTTCTATGATGGAGAATGTTGGTTTTGGAGAAGGGTCTGTTTAAATATGGTCGTGATGTACGAAGTTAGGTTAGGAACAAAAGTGAACATGGCAGGCTTGTCGTCGGTTCTGATTGGCTGGAATTAAGAACTAAGCAATAATTGGAAACTGCAAATACAAAAGACGTGTTTCCGTATGCTAGATAAGTGCTTACTGCATAATTCTCAACGCATAATTTTAAGTGTAAACCCAGCTTTAGTGTCCATGGTAGCCTGCAGGCCTCAGCATATCGAGTAAGGGAAACGAATCCATACAGAAGCAAAACTAATTCAAGGTTCTACAATCTTACAATTTAGGCATTTTAAGAGTTGTGTGTGTCTATATATATATATATATATATATATATATATATATATATATATATATATATATATATATATATATATATATATATATATACACACACACACACACATATAATATTTACTCCTTGTAAATAACGTAAATAAACATTAAATATCGTGTCGTTTTTTATCTTTTTATCTTTTCATATTGTAGAAACACGCGCTTGGTTACAAATTTTAATTCTGATGATGGTAGCTCAGTATTCTTTGTCTATATGCCTTTCGCATAAGTTGTATCGCACCTCGTGTATTAACTGTTTATAAATCATTGTTTCATTTCAGAGATTATAATTCGTATCCCCTCGAACGCATTTGTGGCATGGAGTAACACAGCCAATAATGTTGCCCGGAAAACGTAAGTCAGTATTAAAATGAAAATAAAGCATAGCCTCGCGACTTCATGCGTATTGTCTGCCAGCATGAAAACTTGAACATTTTTGTTAACTTTGCTCTAAGGTTCTAGTGTTGGCAATACAGCAGGACGTGTTTCGGCAAACAAAGAAATAAGATAAGTTTCTCTGGTTGTACTGTCGAGTTGCAACTCTTTCTTTTCGTGCTCCTTGGTGGCTTGGAAGTTGGACGTCCCAGCACACTGACAGTGCAACAGCAGACGTCCGTCTTGGCATCCGCTTACCAACACACGTCAGCACAGATAAGCGGAAACGCCCACATCTTCGAAGAAGTTGTAATTATTTTTCCGGTACACGAGTCAACGTCGTGACGGCGGGAAAATAAAATAGATGCGAAGGCAAGGAGAGAAAGCACGCCATCTCGGCTCGTAAAAAATAAGAGAAATTTAATTTTTACTGTTAAAATATCCTGGTTATTGCCAGATTCACAAAAGGGCCACGATCCTTCATTTCTACAGCTTTTGCGAGAATCAATTTTCTGTGGCCAAACGGGCGCCGATATTGTAAAATTATCTTACAATTTCCTTACAAATTGGTTTTATTACATACTATATTTTTTTTAACACAAAAACCTGTATAATTTTAACTAATTATTAATTAAACAGAATTTTCTTTGATTAGTTAGTTGAATAAAATTATACACATTTTCGTGTTGAAAAAATTAGACTACATAAAAAAAAAAATTTGAAACAAAATTGTAACAGAATTTTACAATATCGGCTCCCATTTGGGCTCCAAAAAATTATTTTTCGCGAAAGATGTAGAAATGTAGGATCGTGGCCTTAATTATTCAGATAAATATTATTTCCTAATTTATTTACAATGCCGAAAATAAATCTGTAGGACTATGACTTCCGTTACGCGCTCTCACTCCTAATTTATAGTCTCAATCTAGATACTAAACAAATATTTATTTTTTATTAAAAAAAATTTAAATAATTAAGTTATGTCTATCAACGAAAATTATGAATTGAAATATTACGTGTTAAGCAGCGAGCTTATCAGCCACTCGTGAGCTCCTCCCACTTCCGCTCCGACGACAAGGTTGATCACAGACTCCGCAGCACTCTACCAGGAGCACCCCGATAACTCCCCGCAGTCGCTGCAACCACGCACGCCATTGTCTACGGGCCGCCAAAGCCGCCGTAGCCCACCGCATAGCCAGCAACACTCGCCTCACAACGCAGTTCAGCACACCCTTAAAAATCTTCCCCTACACCTGCGACAGTATTTTACAGATCATTCCACTTTTAACGCGCGCCCAGAGATGACTTTATTCAGCATCGAGACATTTATCAGAAGTTGAGGCAATACCCGACATTCTAGTCGCTGCCACGTGTGAGCTGTTACTCGAACACACGTCTCATCTACCCTCCATATAATCTGCATGCCATCTCAGGCTGAACTCATCTCCTTGCAGCCGCATGTGTCCCTGTTACTCGCATAGAAACGATACTCATTTTTTTTTTCGACGACATATCTGCTACTCCATTTTCAAGATGTGAAAGGTACCTATAGTACCTAAGGTAAGTTACACCTGCATATCATGAATTATTCGCAAATAACGTAAACAGTATCCTTTGGACACCCAAAGTTTCGTGGTTATCACGTGACTTTTTGCACCCAAAGTGTCGCACCTATATCCCCGTGGGAGTGTTAAATGTCTGGATACAGGTTCTCATATGTCTTTGTTTGAAATGGATGAAAAATTAGCACATACATTTTTGGAATTGTAACAGTTTGTACGATATCGTGGCAGGAGTACGAGGCCTGAGGTAAGTAGTTTTGTGCATGGCTGTCGGTCGTGGCATCGTACGAGCATACCTTAGAGAGAATTTTTCGTTTTCAAGATGCTTTTTCATGTTTATAGAAACGACAATTTTCAATTAAAAAAACAAGCAAGCAATTTAAGCCCAAAATCAAGCACATTTCTCCAAATGGCCGTGCAGAACTTTTCATGCTATAAAAACAAGCTATTTTAATCGAAAATCAAGCAATTTGCCCCTAAATAAAGCAAATTTACCATTTTGCCAAAATAGGCGTTCGGATTTTCATTCTCAAAATCAAGCAAATTTAAGCTAAAAATCAGATGAAATATTAAAAAAGATAATTCATAGCTTAAAAATAATAGAATATTTACATTTTTAAGAGAATTCTAAATCATGCATAGTTTTTCCATCTTTCGTTTTCTTTTAAACCTTTATACATTATGAAAACTTATTCTCATTTATTAATTTTTTAAGCATTTTATCAAGTATTTTTACATAACGATCTGGTAAAGTAATTTTATATTTACCACCTAGAATACAATTACTTCTTTTTCCCAAATTTAGATTCATATAATTGAAATTCGGTAACAGCATACTTTTTTTTTTTTTTTTTTTCAATTTCATGTAGTTTAGTCAATTCAAATGAATAGTTCAACTTGTTGAGCAGCGATTCCATTTTTGTGATTATTTAAAAGGAAATAATAATAATAATAATAAATTTATTTTAATAAAAAGAAAGAAAAAAAAAGAATGAAATTAAAATTAATGTCGACTTCCATCAGGAAATCACCAAGAAGAGCTAAAACATGGATATCTCCTAATACAATGTTAGGGGAATTGTAGTTGGATCATGTGGCTGTTTCTCAAAGGAATATTAAAGAAATTATGAATGTAAAAGTAATAAGAAATAGAGAATTTAACTCTGATCACTACCTCTCCAAAATTAAGCTCAAACTTCTCCCTCATAAAAATAAAAAAAGACAACAAAAATTAATTATGTTCAACATAGACAGACTCAACATCACACAAGAAACAATAAAATATTTTCAGAAAGAAATTCAAATAACTAAATCAGATAAATGGCAGGAATTATCCAAAGAAATCAACAGTGCAGCAAAGAAGTTATTCGGGTCTGCAAAAATGGAAAAGAAAGTCTGATGGATTGAAACTTGTGAAGGAGCGCTAGCAAAAAGAATAAAACTATGGAAAAAAAAAAATGGAAATACTCTGGAAAGAATGAACACTTTGATCAATTTAAACAATAAAGAAAAGAAACAGCAAGAATAATAAAGAGTGTTAAACGATCATTTGGAAAGTCACGACTTCGTGACATACAAGATAACTTTGTTAAAAATAACTCCCGGAATTCCTATCAGCTGTTTAAAAATAATCTAAAAGGCTATCAAGCCCCAAGTATTTGCTTCAGGTATGAAAATGGTAAAATGGGTTTAACCAATACCGAGAATTGTGCCATCCTAAGGAAGTACTTTGATCAACTTCTGAACTGTGAGGAACCGAACTACAAGTTATAATTCCCAGAGATCCGTGAAAACTTAGAAACGGATCCACCACCTACTGATGAAAAAAATTGAAAAAGCAATTAAAACCCTAAAAAACAGCAAAGCCGGTGGAGAAGACTCCATTACAGCTGAACTAATAAAATGGTCTCAACCAAAAATCATAGATAAACTTCAAAACATCTTTGAAGAAATCTGGAAAACGGAAAAGATCCCGGAAGAGTGGAAAGTGGCTCTGATACATCCTTTGCATAAGAAAGGTAACAAGCAAGATGTCAATAACTATAGAGGTATATCCATTTTGCCAGTGGTTTATAAGATATTCTCAAAAATATTACTAAACAGTGTAGAAGTAACACTTGACAGCAATTTGGGTGAATATCATCGTGGATTTAGAAAGGGCAGATCTGACTCAGAACAGATTTTCAACCTGAAGTCCATAGTCCATCACAGACTCACGAACTCCAAAAACATAGTAGTAACATTTATATATTTTAAAAAGGGTTTTGATTCCGTTGATAGAGAAACTCTAGATAAAGTAATCCGAGAATTTGGAGTTAAATCAAAATGAGCAAATCTAATCTGTGAAACCCTCACAGACACCATATCAAAAGTAAAATTTCTGGGCGAAACATCTAAACCAATCAAAATAAATACAGGTGTAAGGCAAGGCGATGGTTTGTCTCCACTACTCTTCAACTGCATCTTGGAGAAAATAGTAAGAATTTGGAATAAAAAATTAAAAGAACACACACTATCACCAATAACACTGGGGAGAAAGAACAAGGGTGTTGAAATAAACTTTCTAGCATTTGCAGACGATTTTGCCATACTTTCTGAAAACTTGACAAACGCAGCAATACAAGTCATTCTCTTAGAAGAGATAGCCAATAAAACAGGTTTAAGAATTTCTGTAGAAAAAATAATACAAAATTTATGACAAATATAACAAATACTCCATAAATCCTAGCAACAGATATTGGTCAAATAAAGAGAATATATAAGTTCAATTTTTGGGGGGAAATAATTCAGGAAAATGCTTTACAAAAATTCGCGGTAGATGAAAGGATACGCAAGGTGGAAAGAGCATATGGCATAACCAGGAATATCTACAACAAAAAATGTTTATCTAAAAATCTTAAAATACAGCACTACATCACAGTAGTCAAACCGGAATGTCTTTACGCAAGAGAATGTCTAGTACTGAATTACAAGTTTCATAAATTAGAAGTACTGGAAAGAAGAAATACACTTAAAATACTTGGTCCACTAAAAACTACAGAATTCTGGAAATTAAGAAGTAATGATGAAATATATCGCAACATAGAACATAACAGAAACAATACGGGAGAGGTGATTGCTATTTTCTGGACATTTATATAGAATGGATGGCAACAGGTTAATAAAACGGATCTTCGAATATCTTTGGAACAAGAAATCAACAACAACCTGGATTCAGCAAGTTAAAATTTGGAAAGAAACAATATAAGTGAAGAAGAAGCAACAGAGAGAGAATTTTTAAGAAAAAAGTGTTAAAAATGTAAGTAATCCAAGGTAGGGAGGAAAAGAAAACAGGCTCGAAATATTCCGAGGGGAGGAAAAAGATACATAGTGAGAAGATGAAGGAGTGCTGAAGGAAGAAGAAGGAACAACAAAGGACGAATCATTGATATTGGTTCATAGTTCATAGAAGACCCTAACAGAAAAAGAAGAAAGAAGAAGAAAATTAAAAATATATTATTATAAAAATTAAAACAATATTAAAAATAAAAATAATATAATTAAAACAAAATAAAAAGCAATAAAATTTAAATTAAAAAATATTTTTTTTATTAGTATTAGATTTTTTTTAATAAACACAAAAATGGAATCGATGCTTAACAATCAAATGGAAAATAATACCATATCTAAGCAATGCAAAAAGTGTGGCGATGTATTAAACATAGAAAAATTCTACTACCATAAAACAAATAAGGATAGACTTTATAACAACTGTAAAAAATGTGTCATTGAAAACACCAAAAATACATTTGTGTTAAAAAGGGAGAAAGTATTGTGTGAATGTGGAAATTATGTTTGTGTTGTATCTCTCAAAGAGCATCAAAATACTAAAACACACAGTGTGTTAGTAGATATTCTAAATGAACTTCAACATGATAATTACCATACAAAAACATGTAGAGTATGTAATGAGAATAAATATATATAATTATTTTCAGTTCATACAAGAAATAAGGACAGACTTAGAACAATATGTAACAATTGTATTAGTGAATATAATAAGAATTATCGCCTTAAATGAGATTTACTGAACTTAAAGAGAAGGGGCACCTTTAAACACACAACCAAATGTAAGTTACACAGTTAAAGCGATTTCACTTATTATCAATAATTTTAACATTTTATAGATTACATTCTCCACTACATTTACTATTTTTATAGCTCTTTATTGTCTATGTAAAATTTAAAAGCTTTATAATTTTTTTCTTTATAAATAAACAATCAAAAATGTCAGCGAACAATCTCGCAGTTGATTTGGGTGAGAAGACAGTGCGGGAGCTAAGAATTATAGATAGAGATTTAAAAAACAGATATTGGCATACTCTAAGGAAATATAATTTAATTAGACTTTGGCATACTCTAAGGAAAGACGAGTTAATTACAGCTATTATGCCATTTATAATAAACGAGCAAAGAAAAAGTGACTTTGCAAATTTACCATTTTCATATGTCAATATCGAACAACTATATTCAAAAGATAGGAATGAATTAAAAGAAACAATTACTTTCTCTATTAATGTATTCACAAGAAAAAAATAGAAGTAATAATAATTTTATAGTAAATAAAGCTATTCAAAGTAGGATATCAACTAATAACATTGAAAATAGCTTTAATTTAGTTAAGCCAGATCAAATTTTTTTTCAATTCAGTAATAAATAAGGTTTTTGAGATAATATGTGATCATCTTAGGGCATTTAGAGGGTTCAAAACTAACATTAATTTATATACCAATTGTCGCAAGCAGGAAAATAATCACGTAGAATCATTTACATTTCAGTCATTTAATCATAGAGTATTAAACGAAGGAGAATTTATAAAGATTATAAAATTATAAAACAGGAATTACACAACTATCTGAATTTCAAAGAAGAGGTTCATGATCGACTTTAGATAGAGTAATTGGAATACAATTAGCTATAATTAAGTATAATCCATTAAATGGAGCATATATATAGAACTACCAGAAGTGATTAATAATAAAAAAAGCATGTATTAATGTGAAAAATAAAGATCAGAAATGTTTTCTTTGGGCAATAAAGCCTGCATCGTTTCCAACAGACAATCATTCGGACAGAGTATCTAAATATAAAAATGTGGGGCTTGATATAGATAAAGCAATAGATAAATATGAATATCCTATTAAAATTGACGATATATCAAAAATAGAAAATCAAATTGATACATCTATAAATGTATACTCTATTGGAGATGAGTCTACAGTTTATCCACTAAAACTTACAAAAAATAAAAAGGAAAAAAACATAAATTTACTTTATTTTAAAGATGAAAAAAAACTCACATTAAAATTGGATAAAAGATTTATCGAAACTGCTTTCTTCATTACAAAATAATCATAAAAGTAAAACTTATATATGTGATATGTGTCTTCAATTCTTTTATTCTCAAGAAAGATTAAATAAACATACAGAAGACTGCTCTAAAAACGAATCAGTTAGAATCACTTTAACTTCGAAAGGAAAGCAAATATCTTTCAAAAATATTAAAAATACAACGAAAGTTCCTATCACAATATATGCAGACTTTGAATCAATTCTAAAGAAAATTTCAACCACTAAACCAAACCAAAGAGAATTAAATAAATTTAACCTTATCAAAAGATATCCAATTTTAACAGAAGATGATATTGATAAATGGTCTTTATAAGGAGATACTTAAAGAAAGATGTAATCTCACCAATGATCAAATAAAATACCATTGATTTAAAGTCGAATCATATACAATGAAATTACATGAAGCATCTACTGGGATGTTTTCTGAACATTTTGTCGTTTATGCCTAAATAACAATCCTCTTATAGCCAGCACTTGCCCATGTTTGCACTGCTGGAATCAAGTAAACATCTTTAATTTTTTTTTAATCTATCACACGCGCGTGCTCAAAACTTTGGCTAGGAATATTTTTTTAAAATTTCGGTACTGTTATTTAACCTCTCCGGGATATTTCAAAACGTGTTATTCTAAAATTGCTTCAATTTTAACCAATGTAATTTAAATTTGTTTTAGTAATCAAATCGCCCTAGTGACCCTTATATTACTTCAAAATGTAATAGCTGTAACAGTATGTAAGGCTTTATGTAGCCTTTATTAATTACTATACACATTTATAGATTTGATTATCATGTAACACGTAACATATATTTATGGAATACTCTAAAGATTATCTCTTTTAGTATGGTTGCCCAAAGGTAATATTAAATAATATTATAAAAAATGGCCAAGGTTAACATTTGCTTAATTGTTTGCATATCTATCAAATACTCAGCCATACAAAATTTGAAGATATAATCAATTACATGAAGCATCTGGTTTTTGCTATTATATTCTATCTAGTTATGGTGATTATAAGCCTCCAGTAGTATATCGAGATTCAAATGCACATAAGATGTTTATACAATCAATAAAAAGTGAAGTAGAAAAATTTGGAAATTGTATTCACAAACTGAACCAATGCATCCACTAACAAAAGAAGAAAAAGGCTTATATAGTAAATAAAAAAAAATTACTGTATGTGAATATGAATATACGGAGGACAATAAACTGTATCACAATAATTCAAAACAGATTTGTATAAATTTTGCAATTTATCAGCTATTTCTTTATCGAAATATCTCTTACTGACAGCATCTTTTCCATCTACAGGATCAGCCATATTATTAATTCTACGATTTTGAAGAGAAACATGATCTTTTGTATAAAAAACAGTTTACTAAGTTGATCTTGTAAAGCGGTAACAATGATATTGTATTTTGAATCTACATATGTTTTTAGATAAGAAACACTAGTATTGTATCTTGATTTTACATATTTTTTTAAAATTAAAGCATAATCGGAAACAATAGTTTTATATTTAGAATCTACTTCATCTTTTAGTGCCTTTTTTGCATTATTTATCTATTTTATGTAATGAGATATAGTATTATTGAATTGTAAATGTATATCTTCTTTTGAAGCATAAGACTTTGTATAATCAAAGCAAGTGCTTATTTTTCTTTGTAAATCAGAAACACCCGAATTCCGTTGAGAATCTACATATATTTTCAAAGCATAATCAGAAGCAATAGCATTGTATTTTAAATCAACATATTTTTTTAAAGGAAAAGCACTCGTGTCAAAAATTTTATTTAAAGATTTGATTAATGGTTTTCCAAATATATCTGTAATTTAATAACAAAGAAATTATATAATTAAACTTAAAATCTTTCGAAAAAAGATGAAATACCATTAAACATACATGTCCATAAATAACTGAATTAAAATTCTAAATTCGATTATCATTGTAATAAACATTTCTATGTTTGAAGTAATTAGTTAAATTAGTAGGAATATTACCTCTAAATGAATTAAAATAGTAAATATCATTATTTTCTTTAAAATAACAAACCCAATGAGTTCTCGGATTTGTTGAAATGTCAAAATTAACCACAGCACATTCATTTTTGTGCATATGTTTTGGTAATTCATTAATCAAATAAACATTTCTGAAATTTTTTATATTTAATATTTTTACATATTTTTCAATATCGATATTAGGCAGTGGGTATATATTCAATTTTTTTTTTGTCTTCCTCTCTTTTTTGCAACTAAACCACTCCCTGCTTTATTTTCCATTCCCAAATTGTGTCTCTGTTGTTCTTCTAATTCTCTTTTCCTTTTTCTTATTTGTTCAACAGAATTGTAAATTGCACTAGCTCCTCCAGCTAAGGCGTCAAGTATTCATAAGTAGTAAGTATAATAGGAATAATTCCTCCATGGTGTAAACCAATTCCAGATTTTTCTTTGGCCATCTTTTTGACTGTTGGTAGTGATAAAGTAAATTTGAAACTTTTACCTTTATTTTTTTTTCTCTCAATTTGATTTTTTGTTAGGAATTTATCTATACCCAAATCTTTTAATTTCTCAAAATAATATCGAGAGTTATATTTGTTATCTTAATTTGTAAGTTATATATATAATTAATAAAACATTTTAATTCCATGTTTTGGGGCAACAGCAGCAGAAGTAATTTTTTTCTCCAATTGAAGTATTTTTATCTAACATAATTTCATTTGCGTCTTTTTGTAAAATTTTATCAGCATCATGTCTAGCTTTTAAATCCTTGTGATCTCTATAAGCAATATTGTGATATTTATATGTTTCATCTAATTTATTTATTCCTGTATCTCCTCTTTCTAAACTTTCGTTTAAATTTGTAAATGGTCCACAATAATTATAAACTGGTAAATGCATTTCGGATAAATTTAAATTTTTTAATGCCCAATTCATTATTCCTTTGCCGTGATGTTCAGAATTCTAACATGATTGTGGAATTACATTTAAAACTCTTATTAGATATGGAATTCATTTTGGATTATTAATAACAAAATCAGAAAATTTATTGTTCAACATATTCAATATGTTTACTTTTTCATTGTAGTAATTTTTATTTCCAGCATTTTCTTCACCATGAATAACTAATAATACATGAACCAATTTTCTTACATCATCCATCCAAACATATTATTTTGATATATTGTTGAATTTTTTATACCTTCTCCACATCTAGTAGTTCTTAGAGAAATCATTCTTTCTGGTGTGTTTGGTGTTGTTCTTGAATGTGATTCTTTTATGTAGTTATGATCAATTGGTCCAATTATCTTTCTGTATTTCCAATTTCTGTTCGAGTTTATTTTCTTTCTTGGAATGCAACATTGGTATCTAAAACAATTATCCTGTAGTTAGCATAGTCATTATCGGTAAAATTATCCTTAAGATCTTTTTCTTTTGTTAACAAATTAGAAAGTCTTTCGGTTAGTTAAAATTCATTATTTTGAACGGATATTTTATCACTGTCTATCTTTACTTGTGTATTACCTATGTAAGAATTTGACATTCTGCATGTAAACCATATCGCGTATTATCAATAACATTTATTCTTTTTAAAATTTCTTTTCCGAGATTTATAGTAGAATCAGATGCAGTACTTCTTATGGGTAAAATGACCATCCACTCTTCCAAATTAGGAGATTTTTGTTCTTAGATTAATTTTCTTTCTAATGATGTTTCTTCTGGTGTTAGTGGATAATCTAAAAATTGTTTCTGCTACAGGAACTAATGTTGTTATTAAATTTTAATTTTCTTCACTACCTTGTTCTACTTTTTTTTTTTTTTTTTTTTTTTAGCAATATTGTGTAGTTAGTCAATTAAAGGTAGATCTTTCTTCTTATTTTTTTTATATTCCACTTCATGGTGTTTTTTATAATTTCTGTATCTTCCAATGAGTAATTTAACTCGGGAAACGTTCTTCGAAACTATCATTTATATATATTTTTCTTATAAATGAGCTATAAAAGTATGGAGAGTTTCGAGGGACAAATTTTCCCCCTTTTCCCCCAACTGATCAAACTAGAGGGAGAATAAATGTTTACAATAATATAATTGAATTTGATATTCCAATTAATAAAATTTATAATTACGACAAACCAATCAATGAAATTAAATTATTAAAGCTCAGTCCCAATAGACAGTGTATTAACCTGTTCACTTATTTTATAATTTACAAGTTCCTATTTGACAGTTCTAATATTGACAATAAAATCAGTATTACACTTCCATTATGTCCCACCTCAGTTCAGTCTATATCCCGCCAGTCGCAATGTACTATAGTCCTCCAAGCACCCTCACGCACAGTAGGCTTCACTCGTCGGTTTCACACCCTCTCATCCATTCAAACCATAAAACACCTCACTCGCCGTCGTCCCGCAATCTCCAGTCGTCGTCCACACTTCACTTCGCTTGCGCACACTCGGCCAAAAGGCCTCGATCAAAGACTGCCGGCCGCTGGGTTGCGGCAGTATATATAGTGTCTTAGGCCGCCACCTAGAATCTTCCTCTACTCGCGTGATGCGCCGCGGAGGGCTGAGGCGCCAGCCAGTCTCAACAGAACATTCTTGCGTCGTCGCTAAACGTATCGGAAACTCTAGCAGGCGAGAGGAGGTCTGTGACGCCAGCAAGTCTCGCCGCTGTCGGAATTCACAGAATTCCCAGAAGGGGAGAATCAGGAGGCCGCGAGCGCATCGTTCCAGGAAGAGGGGAGGGCGAAGTGGGTCTCCGATTACGGCGCGGGGCAATTGAGTCGGCGCCAGCTGCAGCACTTAACAGTATTATTACGATCTTCTTGACTGCAATTAATTGTCCGGCCTGCTCACCAAATTGAACGAGCCACTCAGTGTGAACCATCCCTATCCATGGGACCAGGTTCTAGTCCAGGGTGCCAACAAACAGCTTGTTTAGTTTGGCGTTTTTTACTGTACTGTTGCAGTTCCCAGTCAAATACTTCTTGGCAATGTTGCGTCCAGTCGATATATGTCGAAGTGTCTGTATGGCCGGTCGATTTAACTCTCGTATAAAAAACTTCCAGTGAAGGACGCCAAATTTTCTTCTTTTTTTTTAATTCGTAAGTGTGAGTTATTCATCATTGTAGAGCGCAAAAAAAAAACTCAATATATCAAAGTATATTAATACGTCATGCCCAACATGGCTCTTCTTATGTTCTTGAATTACAATGTGTATCTGTAACGAGGATCCACTCACGCTGATCTGTAACGTACGAGCGAGAATAAGCACGTAACCCTTGGGGGGAAAATACATCAAGAGTAAAGGAAAGTGTAGGCTGTTCACGGTAAAGTGAACACATTTTAAGCCCCTGCTAAATTTTTCCTTTCAATTAATTTCTACCTATCTGCCACTTTTTACGTAAACATTGCAATATGACTAATAAACACAGTGTATACATTCCATCACACTTAAAAGTTAATGTTTGATGCTGCAATAAAATTTATTTATTATATGATAATGCCTTTTTTTTTGGGCCTTAAGAAGTGATCACTTTACCGTGAACAGCCTATAATAGTTGTGAGATGTGACAATTCAAGGGGTAAATAGCCGGAATTCACGATAAAGTGAATAGTGTTGTATGTCTGGTTCCAACAGGATGCCATATATACCAATGCATATCAAACATTAAAATAATTTCTTCATGGCATGACGTGTTGCCATGAAAATGTGCAAGATAGCGAATAATATATGAACGGCATAAAGCAACGATACTCTATGCTCGCCATAATATGATGCCCAAAATGAATGTATTATAGTAAAAATACAGTTTGGAAAGGGGGAGGGGGGAGAAACAAACCTTGACTAACAAGACTCACGAGACGTGAGCAACGACCAGAACGTCTGAGAATTAAAGAAAAGTGTCATTTTAACGTAATTCCCAAATAGGAATATCAATGATAGGCTGCTAGCAGAAACTAACCATACGCCTTTGAAATCGCATCTTCTTCGGTGTTCCACTGATGTAACTAGGAACTTAGGATTCGTTCTGTTGTGTTCGAGACAAGTGGTAGTATTTGGGCTGACACTCAGTAAGCATCGAACCGCGATTGGTGACGCACTCGTAAGACGATAAAAAGTACTAGGCCCCAGACGAACTAACTAAACTCATAGGCGAGAGGAATAAGGCCCGATGAATATACCAGACCAACAGAACACAACATGCTAAAGTCCAACTGAACCGATTGAACACTCAAGTTGAGAAAACTGCAGAAACACAAAAACACAACAACTGAAAAGAAATAGTAGGCAAACTAAAAAAAGAGAGAAATGGAGTCTGAAAATTGAACATCATTTGACAGAAATGAAAAAAAAATAAAACACATACACCTGTCATACATGGATTGAGAGGAATTGTATTAACACGAAAGGATAAAGCAAAAGCAATTGCTGATTCCTTAGAATTACAATATTCCAACTCAACCACCATTGGTAGACGAGAAACATTTAAATTAGGCAAACAGGGCCATCAGGAAAGAGTACAAAATTCATCCTCATCACAACTTCAAACCCATAACGCTCAAAGAAATAATATCAACAATCATCACTTCATAAAAGCAAAGCCCCAGATCCCGACAGAATACCATACGAGGCAACAAAATACCTTCTCCCTTCAGGCAATTAAACATCTAATGGCCCTCTACAATACTATATTGGAAAAATCCTACTTCCCAAAGAATGAAAGGTAGCCAACATAATAACGTTACCAAAGCCTGGAAACAATGGAATGTTCCCTCCAAACAGGATACCCATAAGCCTACTAAAAGCTATAGCAAAACGTTTTGAGAAACTTATGACTAAAAGACTCCAGAAAATAGTTAACAAAAAGCATTTACTTCCAAACCAACAAAATAGGATTTATAGAAAAGCATTCTACCATCCATGCAGCCACAAGAGTTGCCAAATACATCCTAAAAGGACTAAACAATAAGAAAACCACCATGGCATTACTCATGGGTGTAGAAAAAGATTTCGATAAGGTGCACCACACATATCTTATAAGTAAGCCCGTAGATGGTGGTATCCCAACACAATACTGGAAAATAATTCATAATTTTGTTTCAAAAAGAAAATCTGAAGTATTCCTTGGTGGGGACATGTCATCACAAAGATATATCCAAGCCGGAGTCTCGCAAGGATCAGGGCTATCCCCTCTGCTGTATACCCTATACACCAGGGGCACCCCTAGTTCTGAAGGAGCTGCTTTCACACTCTATGCAGATGGCACAGTAATTTACTCAAAGGACAAGAAACCATCCTTCTTTGCCAAAATTATGTTACGAGGGTATATCAATAAACTGGAAGCAAACTGGGTCAAGGGGACCACCTCTGTGTTCAGGGTAACGTTGAATAGTCTTCAGTTTTATCCGTTACCTGATTGCCAGTCGTGGCCATCAAGTACATAGAATACTCGCTGATATAAAATCACGTTCCATTACGTGAGAGGCATGAGGAGCTTTTACTGATAACAAAAAACCTTGTCTTCACTGTTGAAACTTGTAAGGTCATCCAACACATGACGCTAGTTCTCCACGTCAGAGATGAATCTTGAGTGATTTCATCACGGAATTATGTTTATTAAAGCATACACTAAAAATACAGCGTGTAGGAAGTATGCTTGACATTCTTCCAACATCTTATGAATTCGGTCACAAAAAGTAAAACCTCAAGGTCTTTTGCAAAAATAACGATTTTTTTAAAATGTAAATCCGGTGCTTTCAAGGCAGGACAGTACTACATTATTCCAGCAAATTTGGCTCTATCAGTCGTACTGCTTGCGTAGCATACGCGTTCCCGCCTTCGCTGTCGCTAGCTACTATTGGCTATCCACGGTAAAGTGACCACTTTTGGAAGCCCTCTTCTTTGGAATAATAGTCGATGAATATATTTTATTGTAGCTTTAGACGTTAATTTCCAAGTGCGATGGAATATACACATTGCGTTTATTAATTACATGGCAAATTTTTTTTTAAAAGGCGGCTTAAGGATACAAGATGGCTGAAAGGAAAAAAAGGTAACTAGGACCTCAAAAGTGCTCACATTACCGTGAACAGCCTATACAGGTGACGCTGTGGCCTTGACGTGGTGCCTAAAAAAAAAAAAAAAAAAGTTTTATTAAAAGCCACCGAATGTACTTCAACAGGTTAATTCCGACGAAAAAAAAACAATTCAGACGAAAATGTATTTACCTCTTTTCCTTAAAGTGATTATTAAAGGGGCTATGTGCCCAAAAAAAAAACTTATTTTGAAACAATTTACATTAAAAATAACAGGGAATACTTGAGATCAAGCAACAAATCGGTGAATAGTGTTTTGTAAAACGAAAATCCTACACCTGTAAAAATGTGGTTGCTGCCATCATTCCCCTTTATTTAAAATAAACAGCGGGCTGATACGTAACTAAACACAGGGGGCCAAAGGCCTATTTTGCTGATGGAGGGAAATGTTAACACCAACCGTATTTTCACAGTGTAAGATCTCCATTTTTCGAAACACTATTTCACATATTTGTTGCTTGATCTCAAGCAGTTCCTGTTATTTCCAGATAAAATCATTTCAAAATTCGTTCTTTGAGGATGCATAGAGCTCCGTAAATATTCAGTTTAAGGAAAAGAGGTGCATACATTTTCGTCAGGAATAAACTGCCTGGAGTGTCGTTGATTTTTAGTATAGGTTTTTCACGGTAAAGGGAGCACTTGTTAGGCTCTAGTTACGTTTTCCCTCAGATATTTTTTTGTCATTTAACTACCCTTTTAAAAAAATGATGTGTAAGTTATAATTACAATGTGTATATTCCACCGCACTCGAAAGTTAACGACTAAGGCTACAATAAAATATATTTATTGACTACTATTCCAAATGAGGACTCTGAAAAGTGCTCGCTTTACTGTGAATAGCCGATAACACTTTGTATAATCTGCAAAGGGAACGGGGGATGGGAGGATTGAGTAGGCTGTACTTTACACAATGAACTGCAAAACATCAGATTTACACATCGAGAATTTAAACTCAAGATACTTTTCGCTTCCGGCCGTTTTGTTCCGAAAGGGGCCTTCCTACCACAATTTCAACGACAGCACATGACGACCCATTAAAGAAAAAGAGCTCTATTCATGGTCTTCCACTGCATATGTCCCCCAACACTGCCGAGGCCGCGGTGGCTCAGCGGCTAGAGCACTTGCATCTCACCAGGACGAACCGCGTTCGATTCCCGACGGGGTCGTCGCCGGATGACGCCTCTGGTCGGAAGGCTTTCTCGGGGACCTCCAGCTTCCTCCGACCTTGCGAATCGGCACTACTCTATACTCACCTCGCTTCACCCTCATCGCGCAAGCCTCTTCCACTCCACCCCCAACTGTCAAATTCACGTGGTCAACACTGATGAACGTGTTTGTTTACGTCTGTATTTTCAGCACTTCCAACCTTTTGTGAGAATAAAAATACTTTGATGAACTTTGAATATATTCAGGTTGCATTAAAACAAGATAAGAGGAATTGTACCAAGATAAGAGGAATTGTACAAATATCCCAAAGCGCTAACTCGCTAAGCAGTGTTCTAATTTCATTTGCGTTCTTTTTGATAAAGACTGTTAGGATAAAATGAGCAGTTTTGAAATCAACCTTAGAAAAAGTCACTGCGCCTAACTGAATATATATTTTAACGGGCTCACTGAGTGACATGCGCCCAGTGAAGTTGGTAACGATGGAGGGGAAAGTAGTTCCGTATCTTAACGTCGAATAAAAAGTTTCTTTAGCTTCCTGTTTATATATATATTTAACCATTGAAGTGGAAAAAGTAACAGATTTGTAACACATTTACTACTATAGTAATTCTACAGTTTCGAGATTTTATTCGCGTTTTTGGTGCTAGTTACATGACCCGCCACGAAACAGCGCTGTAATCTCTCCCATCTGCCATGGGCGCCGTGCTGCAGAGCGCCAAGTGAATTAAGTACATCCATATATTATAAAATAATAAATAAATCTCTTCGTAACCAAACTTCGTGACTTAATACTACAATTTATAACTTCAAAGTTGGTTTTTCCATACAGAACTAATTAACATAATTCCTTAAGTGTGTGCAGGTTTAGTATACATCCGCATTATATCGCGTGAGATAAACATTATTAAACAGTCAAAAAATCGATTGTGGTTACATATAGGACAAGAGTTATGGGAGAAAACAATATCGATTTCTTAATAACTTTTATTCTATCCCATTTCCCTGAACACGCTAAAATTTCTAGTAATTTGTTATCTTCCCCCTTCCCTGGCACACCTTATAGTAACACATGTGTATGAAGTTATTACAGAAAGGAGCGAATGATGAGTATTAGTCACTATCTTGTGCCAGTCAGTAAAATTAACTCCTGAAAGGGAAGGAAATCTCCAGTGATTTCGTTCTTCCGTTAGTATGATTTAAATGCAATGAATCATCTCCTCATACATAGCATTCAGTCGGACATCGACATATCTGCTAGCTTTGGCAAAGAGAAGGTATCATAATTTCCACTGACGTAGAATTAATTGGATGACTTCAGTGCACGGAATACTATTCGTTTCGAAAGACAGGAAATCACGTCCGTTTTCAGCTGCGACCGGAGCGTGACGTGAATTTTGCACCCACCTCGTGCCTTGTGTTTGTTGACAAGAACGGTTGTTACCCTTACCGTGACTTTGACCGCGAGACAAGTAAGGTTTCCGTTATGTAACACAGTTCTGTAACTCGGTGTCGGTACGCACCACATGTTTCTCGCGGCCCGTACTCGCCACTTGCTTCGAGTAATAAAGAATACTTCCGTAGGTAGCACGGAAAGGAAACGGATTACTTAGAATAAGCCTCCATGTGTTAAAGCAGATTCCCACCCGCTATCTTGGATTTATGGGATTTTTGCCATACTTTGAAGAAAAAAAAAAAAAAAACTTTTGTATCATGTTTTTTTTTTTTTGGAACGACAAAGCACAGATCATTGCCTAGTGCATTATCTGAGGTCAGTATTTCTTGATTATTCTTGATATCGACGCCTTTGTATTTGTTCGCAAGAAATAATCTCGCGTTTCGCCTTGGCAGTTACCAGCTGAAAATTAATAAATGTAGGGAAATTGTACCAGTTCGATAAAGATTGGGAAGCTGTTATCTAGGATATGTCGTGCGGGAATTTCAATACACCTTCTGATATAGAATCTGTGGCGAAAAATCAATGAATCCAAGATGGCGGGTGGGAATCCGCCTTAAGCTAAGGACAGTGGAGTGTACGGTAAGATCACCAGTATGCTTATAGAGAGGGGCACTCCTGTTTTTCACCGAAAGATTTCAGGACAAGTTGTGTTCCAACACATTTTACTTCAGAACCACTTTCACGATTGGATCATTTGAATAGTTACGTATCTTATCTGTCTGCCCACAAATCACGGACGGTCAAGATCGGAGAAACTTGATCTGATTCACTCACAGTCTTCCCACAAAGACAAGCGGCCAATAGTCAAATGAAGACTGCAAGTGCGCCCATGCGATATTGAAGTCTAGCCAGCGCGTAAATATTTTCGCGAGAAACAGGCTATTTACGATAAAATTAGTACTTTTTAATGTCCTGCTAAATTATTCCTTTCAGCTAATTGCTATCTTTCCGCAACATTTTAGTGTAAAATTTGCCCTGTGACTAATAAATACGATGTATACAGTTCAACACTGTCAAAAGTTAACGTCTGATGCTGCAACAAAATAAATTTAGTACTGGTTAGTGCCTGTTGGGAGGGCATTAAAAAGTGCTCACTTTACCGCGAATAGTCTATAGTGTGTTATAGCATTCTCCATAGCATTGTAGATTTATAACTCACAGCACTTCCTGGCACTTAGCTGCACCAAAATCACCTCAATCCAGTTTGTACTTACTCTGTGCACTAAACCCCCTTTCTAGCCGCGGTGGTGTAATTGTTAAGACTACTCGCCTCCCATTCAGGCGAACCGGGTTCGATTCCCGGCGGGGAATTGCTCCTGGATTTTCGCTTGTGTGAATCGTGTTGGACGATATCACTGATCAGCGGGTTTTCTCGGGGATCTCCCGTTTCCCCGCCCTTGCATAATCCGGCGCTGCTCCGCTAAACCGATGATGCCCTACCAGAAAATCGCAATTTGGCTTTATTAAAATTTTCTTTGTTTTCAAGATATTAGCATGTGTTTGGATGTCATTCGGTGTCGTGTGCAATAGATGTTTTTGTGTTGTTGCCGAATAGATCTCTTATTGAATTGATACGGCAATTCTGCGGCAAAGACGACGATCCTATGCACTTTATGAATGAATCTAACTCTGAATTCGTAGTTGTAACATTGTTTGGCCTAAATCAAATGTACTATACCAAATAGTTTTATTATCATGCAAACTTGTTCATTTCCACAACGTTGCATACAATGCATCCGATAGTTACTTTTATAAATAAAACTATTGCTATGAAGCTGGCACACGATCTAAACATTGTCGAATTGCAATTGTGACCACAATGGGTTTATTGTCACATTTATACCTGTAGCGTACCAAAAACAGAATGCAGGTATGTATGTATGTATGTATGTGTGTGTGTATATATATATATATATATATATATATATATATATATATATTCCAGTTGCTATAAGATTGTATTATAAAATCGAGCTAATAACCATCACGATTACGAAAAGATAACACAACACTCTAATTTATTGACGATCTTGTATCATGTGATTCCTTGATAAAGTTCACAGTTTCAAGAAAATGAGTAGAGTAGTTTTCCTGTCAAGAAAATATAAAACCATCTTATCACGGTGGTTGTGTGGACGGGTAACAAGCGGTTGGGATTTCTTTCTCTGTCATAATTGATGACTTCCATTCCACATCAGCTGGACTCACCCAGGAACATATGAGATCCCTCGCCATGTAAAGGCGGGTTTGAGATTTTCCAACCGACTGCCTCACGTGTTCTAGGGAAACTTAGGAAAACTAATGCAAGATCGAGCACCAACAATAATTTTCGCTAATCCTTGCCTCAAATCATACATGTGTTAAATTACGTGACATATGTTGCTAAAATACTTACTTTGCGTTCGGACCACGGATGTGATGTGTGTGATGTTGTTAGGAGTTAAGCTTTTAGTAATGTAGCTCGTAACCTGGTCTTCCGACTAAAGTAAACCAATATTTCTAAAACCTAAATCCTGCGAATCTGTAAAGACTAAAATTACGTTAAATGTATATATACATATATCCCTGTTCTTTTACAATAAATAATATGAAACCCAAAATTCGCAGGTCTCAGATTCTACTTCTCGAGACTTTTAAGGAATGGCAAAGCTTGCCATATTGCCACCTAAGTATCAAAGAATACCAACCTCCATATAATAGAAGTGAGGCGAACAATCGTATTATTTTTAAAGTGTGATGGCAATTGTAGTGTAGGATTTCTGCGAGCTTTTAAGAGTGCTGTATCCCTTGCCGAAAATTAGCCCGAAAATAAAACAAAAAGAAATCGAAAACCAGTTAATCCCAGATAATGAACAACAGGAACTAAGAACTATAGAAGTACTTAGCGGTCAGCAGTTCCCAGTCCTTTGTTGTTCATTATCTGGGATTTGTCTGGTTAACGGTTTCTTTATTTGGTTTTTATGGGGTTATTTTCTGTAATGGACACGCTGCGTTTAAATGCTCACAGAAATCGCCCGATTATAGTTAAGAATTAGCAAGAGAAATTGTGCTTGGAATATCCTGAGCGTATCTTAGGCAATTTTACCCATTTTGGACCTTATTATGGAGGTCGTAACAGTGCAGATAATACAACACTCCTGTTAATTACGTATCAAGGAACACGTACTTGCTCGTCAAAACGCACTTGTATCCGTTTAACTATATACTTCAGATATAGTTTATTCTCATATCTACAAACAAGTCTCTATAATCAAAATGACTCATTTATCACTGTTTTTAATTAAATCACTCAAGACATGCAAATACAACATAAAAGTAAAATAAAAGCCTGTAAAGTTTTATGCAAGGAAAAAAACCATAAGATATAGCTGGTTCACGTTCAAGAGAACACTTTTAGAATCAACACTGGGGAAAAAAAAAATTACCTACATTTCTCACATTCTGACGTAAAAAATGATTCTAGTGCATACAGAGAGTCACACTGGTAACATATTAGGCAATCGGGTGCTGCACTTTGACGTCTCATCTTTTACGCGTTAGCTCAAAATAACTACACCTGAATTTTTGCTTTATAATACTAGAGAAGAAATTCAAACATTTCTGCGATATTACTGGAAGTATGGAAGATTACCAGTATTTACTAGATATTATAATTATTTCCGTGTAGCGGAGGGATACATATTGTTACGTGTCACTGGTCCACGCCGTGTCGTTGGCCCGCGCAGCCCGGGGGAGGGGGGGGGGGGGGAGAAGAGTGGTTATATGTTAGCGGTGGCGGCGGCAGTACGTCAGTGTAGATTTTGAATGGTGGCCGCGTATCAGTTACACAATAAGCGAGCCGACAAATGATATATTTTGCTGCGCAATGCTGCTGGCCCTGGTTGTAGTCATATCTGCGTTTATCCGATGAATGCTCTGGATTACTGACCTCGTTCTCTCAGCGTGACTCGGGGTGCATTGAACCTTCCAGATGGTCAAGGCAACACTATAAATATTGCGACATGCCTCCGAGCCGAGAGTTGAGTTGGAGTTGATAAAGAGAATGAGTGACTGAGTTCCGAGCGATAGAAGACGAGCAGCGGGAGAAGTGGACCAGCGGAAAGGAAATCTGCGACTGCGGGTATCAAGCAGTGGAGTGTGCGGCTGGCAGGCTGGACTATTGGACTAGATGCGTGACTGAAAGACATTATAAATGATGGCAACAGATAGACTGAACACGTGTTGATAATAAGTATGAGTTAATTGACTGTAACCAACAGAGACATTTAAGAAGGACGTTAACTAGAGTTTAAATAGACAGCAAATAGTATGCTCACTGTTAAATAGACATAGTAAATGCGGAGCCAGATAATTTAATGCTGTATATAATAGCGGAGTGAATAAATTAGAAATGCAATTTAGTTTCAGATACGCCCCTCAGGCGTCCGCATGTAACAAAATAATGAAAGAAGGATCTAAGCAGGGTTCGGAAAAGTCTTCACCAAACCGCAAACCAATCATGACATCAGAAAAACCACACGGGCCCGCGGTGGTGACTACGTACCTCCCTTTTTGGCTAATCGAGTTCGATTCCCGGTGGAGTCGTTTCCCAATATTCGTACGTAGAAATTGCGCCCGACGATGCCGCTGGTTGGCGGGTTTTCTCGGGGATCTCCCGTTGCGTTCCGGCGCTGCTCCATTCACCCTCATCAGATCTCAAGACCTCGATGTTAAGAGCCGCCACTCTACTCCAAGAAAACTACACGCAAGGGAACGTTTTCTCATGGCGTAGCCTGATTGCATTACAGGCACTCGCCAAACCGTTTAGCCTACAGATAAGAAATAAAGACACGTAAAATACAGTAAATTTAGTAAAATCTTGTTTACAAATGTTTGTATATTTCATACAGAAATAACTCAATTGTTGTTTAAAAAAACAATAAACTTGTTACGAGACAATTCGCAAACTACTGCTCTCCAGCGAAAAATCTACAAAAGCTGTTTTAAATTACCGACGCAAGTACAGAAATGAGTAAAATACATAATGTAAAGTCTTGCACTCTGTAAAAATATTTACTGATACTGATTACTGCTTTACAGCAGGCCACCACGTACTCGTATATCAATCAGAACCATTGTATAACGAAAGTGTATTGATATGCTAAGCTAGAGAAAATAGCACTCTTTTTAGCGTACTTTCTGAAGGAATGAAAGCCTTGTGAGATAATTTCCCTGGCTATGTGTGTGTGTGTTCACCTTTTCAATTTTTTGAACTCGTGAACAGAATTACACCACACTTGGTACACGTATAACACTTAGTAAGGATACCTAACTTCTATAATTTTCGACCACTCTAGGAATTTACTTTCAAAATGGCGGCCATTTAACAATTTTGGTTGATTATGCCATATCTTGGGGACCATTCAACATATTTAAACCAAATTTTGTATACTTACAGAGAAGTGTGTAATGATTGGATTTAAAAATGGATATTGTTGTTGGTATGCCATTTCGTAAGAACTAACCAATTAAAAAAAATGAAGATTTTTACATTATATCGCGAAAACTATTCAAGATATTCACACACAATTTGGCGTGTAAGTAATATTACGGTAGACCATGTAGATGCAAGTGATAGAACTTGACAAGTTACTTATTTTCAAAATGGCGGCCATACAAATGTTTTAAGTTTATGTGGTATATCTGCCATACAATTTAAACAATTGCGACCAAATTTTGGATACTGAAAGTATATATTACAGGCATCATACGTACTAATAAATAACCACTTTTGTCGGCCATTTTGGAAGATGTGTTCTTACAAATAAATAAGGATATTATGTCATAACTCGGTAAATAATTAACCGATTCCTACCAAATTTGGCAATCAAGTAGTACTGATGCAGATAATGTTAAGTGATATGTTTTAAGCATGCCTGACACTTACTTTTAAAATGGCGGCCATATAGCTATTTTAGTTTAGAATGCTATATCGTCGAAACTATGTAATCAATTCCAACACAACTTTGTATGCTGGCAGTAGACATTACAACTATCAACTGTGTCTACATGGAGCATCCTTTGTCCGCCATTTTATAAGATAGCGTCATGCGAATAAAATAGAGAATTCTTATCATATCTTAAGAAAGAATTTGCCAATTCCTATCAAATTTGGCAAAGAAGTAATACTGAGACAGATGATATAAAGTTGTATGTTTTAAGCATGCCAGGCATTTATTTTCGAAATGGAGGCCATATAGCCATTTTTAGCTTAGAATGCTATATCTTCGAAACGATGTATCAATTTCAACTAGACTTTGTATGCGGGCAGTAGATATTACAATTATCAACTGTATTTACATAAAACATCTTTTGTCCGCCATTTTGTAAGATAACGCCATGCGAGTAAATAAAGTTTCTTTTGTCATATCTCGGGAAACAATTGACAAATTCCATCCAAATTTGGCAAACAAATACTACTGCAGCATGTGGTGTAAACTGGTTTTGTTTTATTAGGTAAGGCACTTATTTTCAAAATGGTAGCTATCTAAATTCTTAAGCTCACTATTCTTTATTAACGAAACAAATTTCAACTTAAAGCTTGTATGCTGGTAGTACCTATTACAACCATCAAATCTGCCTATGCAGAGCCTCATTTCTCTGTCATTTTGTAAGATAACCCCACCAATTAAAAAAATTATTTCATCTCGTATCTCGGGAAACAATCAACCCATTCTTACAAAATTTGGCGAAGATGTTGTACTGTGGTAGGTCATAATTAAAAATGTATTTTTTTTAAGTAGGACACACTTATTTTCAGAATGGCGGCCATGAAATTATTTTAGTGCTGTGGGCGAAATCTACCTAACTAGGTAATCTATTTTAACTTAACTTAGTATATTGGCAGTATACAATCATCGAAAAAGCTACTACATTACTTTTTTGACCTCCATTTACGAAGATCGCCAAATGAAAATTAGGGAGGTTTTTATGCATTTTCTCGCGGATCAATCAACCGATTCCCACCAAATGTTACACTGCGACATTAAAAATAAATTTGTACCAAAATGTGCACACTATAAATGCTACAGAAGGCCATGTAAACTTTCATCATTTAAATGGGTTGGACAACGATGTTCAAAATGGCAGCTTAAAAAATCATTTAGATAAGTTGTTTTACATATATATAAAACCATTTAACAAAATTCAACCAAAATTTGTATGCAGACAGTATACATTAGAAGCATCGTATACAGTATCTCATTTTCTGGCAATTTTGTACGGTAGCATCAAATAAGAAAATAAAGTTTTTTGTATCATATCTCAGGGACAAAACAAACTTGCACGGTTTATGTGACTTAACCACTTATTTTCAAAAGAAAGGCCCTGTAAATATTTTAGATTAGTAAACTCTATCATTCGTAAGATTAGACTAATAAAATCCGAAGCTGATGCGCCGAATTCGACCTCCGTAATGCAGTGGATTGCACGCTAGGTTATAGTACGAGTTTTTCTGGGTTCAAATCCCGGGTAAGGCATGTGTGTATTTGTGATTGTCTCACTACTGTTGCACAAGTTTCTGGTTTCATTTGTAAAGTTATTACTTCCAAAGAGAAGTCGAGTCCTTCATACCAACTCACATTTAAAAAAAATTATTTAAAAATTAGTTGCACCCATGTTGAGGAAAGTGGGCTCATTAGTTATATCCGTAACTTCTTGTTTTAGTTGTCATTCACTAATTATTATCAGAAGAATGTCTCGGAAGTGATCAACACGAAAATATGGGTAGCTGGAAGACAAATTTAATCGAACAGACACCGGTAAAGTACGTTAAAAAGTTGTCACTTATGTTAACCACGTACGAGTTTAAATTATATTATCGCTTATTATAAAATTACAAGGTATGTCAATCCCGAGACTTGAGTACACTCAAATTCCATTTGACAGAATTTAAAAAATCTTTCTGACAAATTTGCTATTTAGAGTCAATAAGGTGAATACTTCGGGACTGACGAACTTTTTGTCCTCACGAGAAAATTATTACTATGGAGCTCAAATAAAGCAGTCTATATTGTTGAGATGACAAAGTAGTTTTAATTGAGTGGTGGTTATCTTGGCTTCTGGGCTGGTGTCATGTTAAGATAACTAGCCCGATAACGGCTGCCAAAGCATATAGTCTCAAATGATTGGTTTCTTTGCACAGTGGAGGTCTGTGGCAGACGAGTTAAACATTTGCCTGGTTCCACACAAGTAAACTGAAGCGACCTTCGGTTTTGTTTGTGTTTCAATTTCACAAGCCTTAACTACGTATTCACTGTGTGTGTGCGTGTCGCTGACAGTTGGATCAACATAAGCTGGCCTTGTGTGTTAGAGGCACTTAGCGAATTCAGAGTTTTCGAAGGCACGATAAGGAGTTCAAGTCAGTGTTTTTTTTTTTTTTTTTTTTATCACTTTGGAGTTCGTCTCTCGGTATGAAAACAAGTACGCAAATTTGTTTACAAATTTAACACAAACGAAAATAATTTCAAATAAAATATGCTGAAATCCTTTGTGTAGAAACTGACTAATTGCACGAAACTCAAAAAATTTTTAATGTAATTTCCTGCCTTGTTTTCTTTATTGATACATGTATTTTCGTAGATATGCAAAAATTATACAGATGATGTTAAACTTATTTTTATCTGTTGTCCAGTTACGAATACTAGCACCAAAAATTAAAATGGGGGAGGTAATAACTGCATTAGTTTATAATCCTTTACTTACGTTTGATTCTTTCTCCTACACGAGAACTGCGATAATCAGTAGTAAAGGCTGTTCACGATAAAGTGCGCACTTTATAAATCAACCTTATAAAATAGTCTCTGACCCTGCCTGCATATATTTTAACCGGCGCACTGCGTGACATTCGTCCAGTTAAGTAGGTAACGATGGATGGAAAGTAGTTCCATATCTTAACGTCGAATAAAATGTTTTAGGTAACTGTTTGTGATAACTTAAATTATTTCTTTCACTTTCTGTTTTTTATGCATCGAAGTGTACAAATGACCATATTTGTAACATATTTCCTTTGCTAATAATTTTACTGTTTCAATAGACCAACGCAAGAATAAAGCGATTAGGTAGGTACCTGGCAATGTTAATTTTACATAAGGCGGAAGGATATAAAATGTGCGTACAAGTAAATCTTTAGAAGGGCTTTCAAAAGTGTTCGTTTTACCGTGAACAGCCTATATATATATATATATATATATATATATATATATATATATATATATATATATATATATATACATATATATATATATGTATATATATATATATTGGATCGACTCTGGTTGCAAATGCAAGCTTTGGTGGGATAGAGTTGCCGTTAGGGCACGAATTTTGAATTCTACTTCACTAATGATTAGGTGATTTTTAAGTAAGTAATAGGGTCACTTCCTGACATAAAAAATGAGGCATCAATTCATAGTCGCAATACGTGAATCGCTATGTTCGGATGTGAAAAGTGCAAATCCTAATTTGGGCGTCAAAGTAACTTGAAAAGACATCATGCATCATGCAAGGGCCGTAGTGCACCACCACCTGACAAGCAATATCAGAATGCAGGTCGTATTATGTTTGGATATGAAAAATGTAAATCTCGAAATAGTCGTCAAAGCGACTTGAAAAGACATCTTAAATCGTGCAAGGGCCGTGCTGCACTGCCTGTCAATCGTTTTCTGAAGATATTACCAGCTCAATATAAGTGTTCGACCAAGAACAGCTCTTTGGCCCCGCCACGACACCCATGCAAGTATTGTAACAAGACGTTTAGATATGCATACGACACAAGGAGACATGCACAAAGTTCATGTAAGAAGATCACTATCTGTATGTCATATCGATGCGATAAGTGTCGAAGAATGTATGTACGTGTTGATTTAAAAAGATTTTTCAAACTGTGTAAGACATAACCAATGGTTTAAATAGACATTTCAAACTTTGTAACAGAAAGAATATGGGGGACTGCCGATGATGATGACAACGATGTTGCTCTCAAGCTGATACTAATAGTACCCTCGTCAAGGTGCCATGACAACGTGGTATAAAACAGGTCGGAATAGGCCGTTCAGCTAAGGCGCTGTTCAGACCTCGAAGAGAGAGTACATTGGCTGCGGGTAACGTGTTCGTATTAGATAATGGAACAGGACATTTATCTGTGCTGCTACTGTAAGAATGCCTTTTCTACAATAACCAGCTGCAGAGAACATGGAACTGGTTGTCATCATCAGAATCCATGTTCGCATGCGAACAGCGTAAATCGCAGTTTGTCCGATATGGCAACTTAAGACGGCATCTTGCAACCTGTAAGGGTGGCCCTGCACCGTATGCCAGGCGAAGATTAGCAAATAAACATGCAGGCTCACCTACAAATCTTAAAGCCAGTTCTTTGCTTCCGCCAAGACATCCATGCAACTATTGTGACAAGACACTTATAAGTGCTTATGATGCTAGGAAACAGGAAAACAGTACTTGTGTGAGGAATGCCATTCGCAGAGCATATCAATGTGATAAGTGTCGCACAATGTTTACTCTTTCCTGACAAGTATGAGCCCTAGTATAATAAACCAACTTATCTATGAGTTATAACAAAATGGTCCTGTAAAATATAGTATGTGGCTGGACTGAAGCTATACAAAACTAAACCTCACGATGATGGATATTGTACTTTGGCAATAGCTGTGTCGCGTCCAACTGCAGCAGAAGACATGATTATTGATAGTATATACAATATATGTCAAGAGCAGGAAGAAATGGTGACCAAGGGTTCGGGTTGGACCCTGGCTTCGGTAAATGCTCTAGAGTTGAGAACTAGTGGGTACAGGCCAATTTGCAAATAGACACATAGCGATGTTCCCACACTACAGAGAAGAAGATGACAACATAGCTTCGTCTTCAGCTGTTAGAAGGAGAGGTGTATATTACTCCATCAACAGTCATTGACACACAGTTGCTAAACTGACTTGTATGACATCGGTAATGCAAGGAGTCAGCCATGAGGAGGCAGCATCGAGGAGTCATTTGTGAGAAGTCAGCACTATGTAGTAGTAGTACATGTGTGATTGTGTTCCCACGTATGCTTGAAGAGGATGCAATCAAGTACAACACATGTGAAACTTCCCCGATCGATCATCAATTACGTGGTAAACAATGCAGTTACTGTGACAAGTTCCTCAGTAAAAGATGCAATTCTCGTCGTCATGAACAGAGCGACTGTACAAATGCACCAACCTCTGGAATACACACATGTGATATATGTATGTGGTGTGACATTTTGTAGAGGTGATAATCTAAAGAGACATACTGGTATGCGTAAAGGTACTGTACCTTCGTTTGACACAAGAAGGCACGACAAGTCCAGTCTTCCTGCTGATTCGTCATGTACACTAACTTTACTTCGAGCACCCATATCATTACATGGACCTGCATGGTGCTCCAAACCGGTGTGTGAAGAAGGAACTACGAGTCTTGCAGAGTATGGAACATACAGATCATTAGAAGTTGTGATCAATACCCCTGCACAGCTAACACATAAAGTGAAAAACGAAAAATATGCTACTAAGGATGTTGAGAACCACACTGTGATCTCTAATTCTGCTGAGAATGGTAATGTGACCTCCAAGTCTGCTGAGATCGACCATGTGACCTCAAAGTCTGCTGGTGATGATAACGTGCCGACATCTGCAAAGCAAAAGTATGTTGCTGAGATCTACTCAATGTGGAAGAAGAACATAGATGCAGTCATGCAACACAACCCTTCTGCAAAGAGTGACACGAAGTCTGATTATTCGAAAGACCCCAATTACCTATTTGACAGACTATGATGGTTGGTTTCAATGAAGAGAGGTGGATACCTGGCTGTCATCGGAGAGATGAATTCTATTATTGACAAACTCAGAGCTGGAGTCTTTAATGAATGATATATGTATGTGTGTGTGTACATGTGTGCGATTTGGTCATGTATACAATAAATATAAACAACAACAATATATTTGTTTTTTTTTGTTTGTAATTCCTACCATATAAGAAATGAACCTACCTATATGTAGTAGCTCTTTGGATCATTAGAACGGTTAGTGATTGTCATCATTTACACCTGCGATACCTAGAGGATTGTTCAGGGTACATGCATGGGTTCCTTTCAATAGTATACTGGTAAGTACAATTACAAGGGGGAGGTGGTAGGGATGTAGTACTTGGTCGCTATGTATTGTGCACGGAAAGGCAGGACTGGTCATTGTGGACTCCGTTTACAGCGAGGTCACATCAACGATAAAGACGACTACGTTATGCGCTCGTAGTCTATGAGTGTCCACTGCTACACCAGTTAAGGTAGGGGATAATTAGTTTCGTAATTGGAAGCTTATCGTAATAGGATGCATTGTTGTATGTGTGGGGACTCGGCTGTCTTTCGAAGACTATGTATACATTGCGAGTGACATCTCACTATATACATATATCACCGTTTTGGTACATGGCTCATGAGTGCATGCCCGGTAATACTGACCGACTGTCTGGAAGTAAGTACACACATTGAAGGCTGCCAATGGGGCTGCAAGACGGAGCTCGCCTAGGACGACATGTACTAGTAGTATGCTAGTAAGAAAAACAAACCTAGGTTATGTCTATGTTATGCATTTGGCAACTATATCTTATGTAGTTCGGAACTTACAGCCAACTATGCATTTGGCAGCCAAGATAGTTGCCTGGTGGTGGGGTGGCTTCGTCATGCGGACCCTCGCGGATTGTCAGTAGCGATGTGGCCTTCATCGCGGTCGGATGCCGAAGACATCGGTCTGTCACATGGTGTGTGAGTAGAATTTGTATTTATAATATCTAACAGGCTGTTGGAGGAGGCAGCGTATGTGTATACCAAATATGATATTCTGGCTAACCTGTCGTCATGCAGGGGACACAGGGACATAGACATAGATTGTAATTGATCACATGCGGATGGTAATCCTGAATGCATGATGGTCGGAATGGTTGTCTGCCCTCTCTGTTACACGAATGCTCGGGGATTGATGCGCAGCGAGTCACTGGCGAGGCGCTGGCGAGCGCATGTGTGGATGGTGTAGTCAGGGGCGATGTAGGCTGGCGGAGGGGGAGGACAAGGGATCGAGAAAGAGAGCATGAGGACAAGTGGAGGGGAGCTGGTCGAGATGCCGAGGGCAGAATGCGCAAGGAAGTGTGTGTGTGTGTGTGGCCAAGGGGTGGCACCAAAGGGACAGGAGAGATAGAGGTGAGTAAGAATGGGGAGACATGCATGCCGACATATGTCCGCATGTCCCTTCTGTCGTCAGGGGGGTATGCATGTTTTATGATATTTTGGTAACTGTATTGCAAATGCTTTGTAACGTACAGCCATCTATCCTGTCGTGGTTGATGTCTATGTAATGAATTTACCAACTTTAACTCAATCAGTTCGGTTATTATGCCCAAATGTGCTTATACACTGACTTGGGGCATACTTGACCCTGGCGACCCCTCTCCTAGTCGTGGATGATGTCTATGTTCTGAATTTGCCAACCATAACACAGATGGCTCGGAAATTACGCCCACCTATGCTTATATGCTGACATATTGCATACTTGACCCCATGTCCCTTATCCTAGTCATGGTTGATGCCTATGTTATGAATTTGTCAACTATAACTTAAACAGTTCATACATTACAACCAACTATGCTTATAAGGTGATGTGGGGCATATTTGACACTGCGGCCCTTCTCCAAGTCGGGGTGGATGCCTATGTTATTATTTTGATAACTTTAACTTAAATGGTTTTATAAATTATAGCCAACTATGCTTATAAGGTGATGTGGGGCATATTTGACACTGCGACCCTTCTCATAGTCGGGTGGATGCCTATGTTATGAATTTGACAAATATAACTTATACAGTTCGGAAATTATAGCCAACTATACTTATAGGTTGACATCATGCATACTTGACCCCGCAACCATTCTACTAGTCGTGGTTGATGCCTATGTTATGAATTTGATAACTATAAATTAAATAGTTCGGAAATTACAGCCATTTGTGCTTATAAGTTAACATGGAGCCTATTTGACCCAGCGACCCTTCTTCTAGTCGGAGTGGATGCCTATGTTATGAATTTTACAACTATAACTTAAACGATTCGGAAATTATAGCCAACTATGCTTATAAGTGTTATGCACACACACAGACTTAAGGAGGCTGCTGTGTTACACGAGATCCGATCCTTCGCGAGGCCTTGATTCCCCACCGCTGCCACTGGCGGTACGATGGTCACCAAAATGGTCGACATCCTCTGCTGGTCGACTATTGTCCTGGGTAGACATAGATAGGCGATACCAAGATGGCCACCGGGAATGAGGAGCTCGGAATTTGAGAGAAGCTCCGACCGTTTCAGCCATATTGGGCAAACCTCAGCCACAATGCTCTAAATTGATCAAATGCAATTTCTGGCACTGGCTGCCATGATGGCCGCCGGCACAGGAGGTAAATTAGGGAAATTTTGAAGGAAAAAGGGAAGAAATTATGTTTCTGTACGCGAAAGTGAACGCTTTGGACGTGAAGAAGGGAAAAAAGATAATTCGGTGGTAACCAGTCCTCAGCCTGCAGCCAGGTGATATGCTAATTGCAGTCCTCCAGTCCTCAGCCAGCAGCCAGGTACGCCAGAACTCCACTTTTTATACTACTGGCAGATAAATTCTCGCATCCTTTAGCATGAGGGTAAAATTAATTGGTACAATCTCCAACTTAAACTGTAGCAACACGTGCCTTGTGTTAGTATGTTAATGTGAAGCTTTAACGAACTTTCTGTCGCCCGTTTTATAGATTCCATTCATTTATAACTGGCAAATAGCAGACAGGCACAACCATTATGTTCGCATATACACCTAAAATTGGTAGTATGCCGAAAAAATGTCACATCCACTCTGGATTGTTTATACCGAGGCATTTCTTAATGACAACCAGTAGCATTTCCGATTTCATACGATAGTTTTATAAGAGCAGAAACTTTGTTTGGGATAACTTTAGTACTCTAAATTTCAGATAAGTAAGTTGTGTTGATATGACGAGAATATAACTTGATCGTAAGTGCAGTTTAGTAGCGCAAAATGTACCAGAGGGAATAATTCCAAACTTAATAATAATATTAATGGAAACAGAACTCCTGCCCCGTTTTTATATTTAAAAAATTGATATCGTGGAACTCACTAAATATCGTAGTTATAGTGTGTTCACAGTTAAATGAACACTCTTGGCAGCCCTGTTTAGCGTCCCTGGCTCTTTAAACATGTATAGACTGTCCACAATTAAACACTTTTGAAATCCCTGCCTAGGATATACTTTTTCTTCATTTTGTATCCATCTGCCACACGCAATATTAACATTGCCATTGGCCTCATCACTGTTCAAGTGAAGCCTTGTAATTGTTAGGAATGTAAATGGGTTTCTACTTCGCTGGTTCCTACTATAATGCTTATAAAACAAGAGACAATAATTACAGTGGCCATAAGTGTGAAAATACCACTCGCAATACGTCAGGTCCTAGAACTATTTCAATATAGGCTGTTCACGAAAAAAAATGAGCACTTTTTAAAACCCCTGCTTAAGATCTACTTGTATACACGTTGTGTATTCCTCCGCCGTATGTAAAATTAACATTGCCATGGGCCTTATCATTTTATTCATCGGTCGGTCAAATGAAACAGTAAAATTATTAAGAAAGTTAACGCTTTACAAATCTGCTAATTTTTACACTTCGATGCATTAAAAAAAAAAACAGAAAGCGAAGGAAATAAATAAATTAAGTAATCACAAATGGTAACCTAACACTTTCTATTTGGCGTTAAGATATGGAACTACTTTACACCCACCGTTACCAACTGTACTGGGCGAATGTCACTCAGAGCGCTAGTCAAATTGTATGCACGCAGGGGCAGTGACTTTTTTCGAAGGTTCATTTCTAAAGTGCTCACTTTATGATCGTAAACAGCCTTTAAGTTCATTGCCGACTTAACTGGCAGCTTGTATAATACAAATATATTTTTTTTTTTCCCCCCAAAGAATGGTTTTCGAAAGCATTTACTTTAGCGTAAACCACTTTCCGTAGCCACGTGTAAAAATGAAACACTGCCACGCATGCGAGAAAAATACATGCGTCGAAATATTGCTATAAACCTAAGTCATTGTCTATTTCTACAATTATTACGGCAGGGAATTGAAGCAAAATATAGGAAATTTTGATGTTTCCAGTTCAAAAATGATATTCTTGATAAAATATTAAGACGATTAAATATTTTCCTTTTTTTCGCTGCCAACTTACTATAATCCATTCAGTCACCGTTTTGCACTTTAGTAATATTTATCACCGGTATTGTAAAGGTTGTTCACGATAAAGTGAGCACTTTTGAAATCAACTTTTGAAAAAGTCACTGCCCATACCTGTGTGTATTTCCACGTGCACACTAACTGTCATCCACCCAGTAAAGTTGGCAACGATTGAGGGGAAAGTAGTTCCACATATAAGCGTTGAATTTTAAGTACGAGATAAACATTTGTGATTAAAATCTGCCTGTTCACGATAAAGTGAGCACTTTTGAAATCAACCTTCGAACAAAGTCACTGCCCCTTCCAGTGCATATTTTAACGGGCGCACTAAGTGACATGCGCTTAGTAAAGTTGGTAACGATCGATGGAAAGTAGTTACATTTCTTAACGTCGAATAAAAAGTATTAGGTAACCATTTGTGATAACTTAAATTATTTATTTTCCTTTTTGCTTTTTAAATGCAAAGAAGTGTAAAACTTGGTAGGTATTTTTTAAATATTTACTTTCCTAATAATTTCACAGTTTCGCTTGAACGATGCATGAATAAAGTGCTGAGGCCCATGGCAATGTTAATATTACATAAGGTGGAATAAGACACAACGTGCGTACAAGTAGAACTGCAGCAGGGCTTTCAAAAGCGCTCATTTTACCGTGAATAGCCTATACTGAAATTATTGTTTTGATTTTGGTTGCATTAAATGCATATTAATGTAAGAATTAGCAAATTCGTATAATATTTACTTTGCTAAGAATTTCAAAGTTTCACTTGACTGACACATGAATAACGTTACCAAGCCCATGAAAATGTTAATATTACATACGGCGGAAGTATACGGAGTGTATATACAAGTAGATCTTAAGCAGGGCTTTCAAAGGTGCTCACTTTACCGCGAAGAGCCTTCACTGCAAGGCAGCAGTGTTCAGTCTTCCTTATGGCCAATCTGATTTGTGGAATTTTTTACACGTCTTCGCCATGAATGGTTAATGCCAACATCATCGAGCACGCAGCACGTTGTCCGTTTTCTCCGAGAGAAATTCTGTACAGGCGTACACAATAAAAATTGCGTGAACGTAGCGCTTGGAAGCAGACAATTAACGTGATATCAAACGGGTAAAAAAATTCATCTCTACATAGTATAAAACAAAGTCGCCCGGCCGCGTGTGTCTGTGTATTCTAGATAAAGTTTCTAAACTACTTGATGGATTTTGATGCGGTTATTACCATCAATTAGAGATTTTCTTGTGGAACGTTTAGATATTTATTACATTAATATTTAATGTAAGGACAGTAGAGAAATGTCGATGTTTTCTAATCAAGTCGGGAAAAGGCCGCTTTTTGGGTGCTTACATGGATTACGCTTACTAAACAATTAGATACATACCAAATTAATGTACTACAGAATTGTAGATTTCAGAAAGGTCTACAAAAAAGTCCGCGACAGCATATGTTTATCTTTTAAGGATGGCCCACACTAATCACTTTTGTCACTTACGAAGACTTTGTGAACGACACAGTATTAATCCTATGTTAGTTACCTTAAACATTTAGTCCATATGCGTGCTGTAAACTTAAACAACGCCATATTTGTAAATCGCACCCGAGCTAGGCCGGAGCGTGTCTCTAGTTTCTTATATGCATCTATACGAAACACCGTTCAACCTGTAAACATTTCTTGCAAAATACCCTTACCTCACATAAAAAATTGTTATATCGCATAGTTTTTGTATCATGGTATGTCAGAATCACAATTTAAATAATTTTTGAAGTATAAATAAAGTAAACGAAAACATTTACAGAACATATAACAAGGGCGACTGAAAGACATTGTCTAAATTCATTTTTAGATACGTTTAGAAAAACATATTTCACAAAAAAATTGTAGACGGCAACAAATAAAATATATGCAGCAATTTCCTTATTCTGAGCAAATTTTAAAAAATTGCGAAAACTTTTCATGACGTGATATCAAATGTATCTTGAAGAAGATCGTAGTATTTTATTTAAACGAGAATTATCTCGGTTCGGTGGGGCCAGTTAGTTTTAATTATTTGCACGTTTTATCATTTGTACTCTTAATTAATAATTTAATATAAATTTGTACGCAGTCACGGGTATGCTTTGTTTTTCAAATGTTGGTTTCAAAGGAAATTTCGAAGTTAAAGAGTGAACCAGCTATGCAGATGAGGTGGCGGCGACTGGTCGGGTAGGCGGGCCTGCGCCAGGACCCGTCGGTCGGGACCCGGATCGTTTGTTGTTCCCTAGCAGATGGAAAATTCCACTGGTCCAGCAGCCTCCGGAGGTACTGCAAGCCGGCGCTGGCGGTAGGTTCTTGCGGGACGAGGCGGGGGGGAAAGAGTAGGACGAAGTGGAACCGGCTGCCCGTTCTGCCGATTGTAAAAGCGATTCCTCTCTGCCTGCGTGTTTTTTTTTTCCCAGCCGCCTGCCGCAGCAGAGAGCTGAACGAGGCCCGAGCGCCCATCGTCGTTCTCGTGAAAAATGAAATGTATAAACGGTTTCATCTTTCGATGCGTATCGCGGGTGACAGCAATCAAATCGTGTCAGATAATGGTCCACTGAAAGTAGGGTCTACGCGAAAGAAATGTTGACGAACCATATGGGATAGTTCTAGACTGTGCCTTTCCATACTTTAAACAATCATTAACTTCATTTCTACTAAAAAAAAAAAAATAATAATAATTTCGTCTATAGTACATATCTTACTTTTTTACACAATATTTGTGTTTAAACAGCATTCCAATGGCACAAAATATACGCAAGAAAACGGGAAAATCGTACGAACGTATGAGTCGAAGTAGTAGATTACGTCTCGGTTACTGTAGCACGAGAATAAACTGACCCTTAAAGACGCTATTTTTTTTTATCATCTGGGTAAACAAAACCCGAGGTAACCATAATATTTACAAACAATAACTTGCATTAGTTTTTATATTTTAAATACTGGTGGGAAATATCGTTACCATGGTCTTTTTTTTTAACATATTTAAAAAAAAATTGTTATTTTAACTGCAGTGAGTTTTATTCCCATGACCTCTCAATGGGTTCATGAAATGAGTCTACGTCCTCCCCCAGGCTTATATTTCTTGTACTTTAGTGTTAAGGGTACTACGTAGTCAACAAAACCTTTCGTAAGTTTAAGTTTATACGAAATACGGACTCAACTTGTCGATATTAGTTACAATTACTTATATACTGGCATGAAATAATTTCAGACTTTTTTTTTGCGTAACGGAATGTCAAAATCACAATTTTAGTGCTTCTGGGGACTTACAAAAAACAAAAACTAACCCATTTATGGAAATTATAATACATATTAGTAGTAGGGGCGTGGGGGCCCTACTTCACTTTAGATTAATTAAAAGGGTTAAATTCATATCAAAAGGTTAATCGAATCGATTCAAAGAGATAATCAAAAAAGGGTTAAATCTAATGAAAGGTTAAATTTAATGAAAGGGTTAAATAGATTCAAAGGGTAAATTTTTATTCCGATCAATTTTTTTTCCCTGATTTACTTCATTCTTTTTGGGTGGAGGTGGCAGGAACTCTAGAGCTCTGGCAGTTGGCTGACCATGGTGGTGGGTTGCAATGTGTTGTATAAGTGTTGAGTTGAGTGCAAGAGTGGGCTACGGGACATTTTTTTTCTAATCTTTCTAATTTTGAGGTGTTTGGAGGGATGTTGGTGGTAGATAGGAGATTTTTACGAATATATTTAACACGTGAGAGAATTTTAGAATGTTTAAACGATTTCTTAGAATGACCAAAGTGTAAATTTTTTTGTTTTTGGGGGGATATTTCTCGTAGATGGTGATGGGAGATAGGTGACTTTGAAAGATGTGATTTATGTGTTACTAATGACAAACGATCTGTTTTCTAATGCAATTTCACGTTAGAGAAATACAGAGTGTTCTATATACGAATAAATTACATGCATCTAATAGCACATTTTTTAACATAACGTGAGTCTCGAGCTTAGAAATATAATTTATACAAGAGAGAATTTTAACTAGGTGAATAACATCTGATGTCGACAAGTGGAAACACACTAAACGAAATCTAGCTAGTTAGTATTAATAAATAACACATTAACAAGTTTACATGTACAAATTACATTATTCAGCCTAGTTAATGATATCTTACAGCAACAAAAACTATGAATACGATTTAAACCAGACACAATAACACACGTCTATTCTGAATAGTAAAATATGTATAACGATCTACAAGAAAGTAATTAATCATAGAAAATCTTACCCCAAATGACTTGTTTCAAAATAACCAACTTCCGTCGAAGTGTAGAGCTTAATCCCACATCGCTTTATATATAATGGAAAAATGCACAAACATCCTCAAAGAGAAAATTATTTTTAAAATAACAGACGCACTACAAATTTCCGTAAACTGTGTATCTCACTTGTTAACACAAACAGCATTTTTAAACTGTTAGGAATTTCCGTAGACTGAGCTCAGAAATTGAAAATCTTATCGCAATATTGAGTTAACGCACGAAAATGTATATTTTCCTAATAAAATACTTTCATATTAAAACATGTACATTATAAAATGTTAATCGCGGCTATCACTAGAGATGAAGGTAGGTTAGACTCTTGCAAATTTAAGGGAAAATATACAGGTATTATTACATATCTTGAGATAAGAATTTTTATTTAAAAACTAGTTTAAATATACTTCATTGTGTTTGTCTACTTTTCTCCAGACATCATCGTATTGTATCTTGATCAGGAACTCTTGTTATTTGTGTGCTTGTATGTAAAATTAAATATATAGAATGTTTGCTGGACCGTGTTTGCTGCAGACATAAAAGTTTTAGCTGGAGTAACTTTCTTGTAGGCAAGGAGGAACAGAGGTCTTTGCCACCTGTCTCTGTAAAAGTATTCGGGGCTTACTTTCAATAGGCCACTGAGATGTCACAAAAGTTGGCCAGCAGATGTAGTGTTTTCACCATCAGCTTCAACTTAAGTGGACCAAGGTTCTCTCAAGATACTATGTTTGATTTTCTCCATAATATATATTTTTTTCTGTAATTTCCCTTCGGCCCTTCAAAGTATATTTTTAAATTAAGTTTAAATTTAAATGATTGTAAGTTGTTTAAGTCAAGAAAAGTACATCTTCGTGAAAGCAAGCAAAAAGTTAATAAATTTGAATTTAAATGCAAGTCATCAGCTTACCAATACTGATAGACACCCACTCATAGCATTGCATACAACAAGAGTGTTTTCTCATCACACATTTTATTGAAAAAGTTTATTGTAATGAGATATTAAAAATATTAACAAGCACACACTAATCATTTTTAACATATTATTATAAAATATTCTTTTTTTCAAAATCATACTTAAGCCTAATAATTTACAATATTACAAAATAATATTCTATTTACAACAAACAATTCATTATTCACAAATTTTCTCTACCAAATTAATCACTTTAGGATAAAAACTAGATTATTTTACAAAAATCATTATTTTCAAATATTATGAGTCACAACAAGTTATTGATACTTACTAAAAAAACATGTTTAAATAAAAATATAAAATTTTGTCATCAAACAATCATTACTTAAACACACGGTTACTTAAACACACAACTTAACAAATTTATATACAAAATGCTGCAACAACTAATTAAAACAAACATTGAATTTAGAAATTTTACATTTATAAACAAAAAGCTACAACAACTATTTAGATCAAACACTGAGCATGCACATTTAACATTTTTCTCTTTTCAAAAAACACATTATTTTACATCAAATTAAAAACACAATTGAAAATATTTATGTAGAAGAAAAAACCTTCAAAATTAAATTATCTATATATAAATTTACAAACTATAGCAAAGTTAGGTCTCCTCTTTCCTATTTATTTACAATATTTACACTAACGACACATTCGGGAGGTGTGTTCGTAAATGCTTACTCTGGAGCGTTCTTTTGTAGGTGTCACATCCGGTTTTTTTATCAGACAGACACACATGCCAAAGACAGAGTGTAACACACACTCATTGGCACACAGTTTCCACTGTGAATTTCAATTTCTTCTTTGACAAGAGGTAAAGATAGTAGTAAGCTTGTTAGGCAAACAGGGAGCAGCAGCTTTGAATGGTAACACAATTTGTAGTTGGTGTTGTCAACTACAATGATGATTGTAGACATCTGTAGTCAGCTGAGATGATGTTTGTAGTCAGCTGCGATGATGATTGCAGACAGTTGTAGTCAGCTGCGATGAGTGAAGAACAGGAGGTGCATGTGGTGTCGGCAGATTGACATTCTTGCCAGTGTGTGGTGCTGTCAGGTCTATAAATTTTATTGTGATGTTGAGAATAATATATGGAGGGAAAAAAAATTACTCAGGTATTTGATAGAGCCCCTAAGGCAAGGTTGATATTCCATCTGATCAATGCAACACTTTTCATCCATACCTGACAACACTACCTTTGTTATGTGTTCAGTGTAGACTTGAAGAGCATGTGAACGGAACAAATTTTGGGTCCCCATTACCCTTGTGCAATTTTCAAGGCAATTTCGATAATCCTCATACCTGAGTGATGGCAACACCTTGAGTTTTACACTCTTCGCCTTACGAATACATTGCTCATTCGCAACAACCTATGCAAAAATCTTAGGACGTAAACCCACAAAGTGTGTGATAATGCGCCCAGCACAGTTATCTTTCATCACCCCGGTGCGGCCTTTGTTCCTGTGAGGGAATCCTTGCAGGTTTACGAGCACATAGTTGGACGTATCAAACTGTGCCTTTAAATCTGGTATAATTTCTTTATATATGTCATCACAAGCAACAGAATAGATTAGGGAATCGGTATCACAAAAAATGAGGTGCAAAGCCAGAGGAAGAAATTTTGTACACATGTACTTATAATGGAATTCGTAGAGTGTTAATTTTGAAAGGTCGAGAATGGCAACACCAGGGTACAAAGGTTTTTTGAACGCAACAGAACTATTTGACATCTCGAAAAGTACTAAGTTTTCAATGATAATCTGCTGTGTCTGCAATATCGTACTTCCTATCAGCTCTGCAACGCCATAGATCGTGTCATACCTCGAAACAACTCTAATGTCCCTTTCCCGGTGGACATTCTGAAAGGTTTTTCCATAAATAGAATTATTCATCAGCTTGAAAAACGATTTTTCGAATGCATTCGCAGCTTGGACACGTTTCTCAATGTTAAAGTCGATGTACTGAGCCATCCATGCCTTCTGCTCAAAGCGCAAAAGGCAATGAACAGAGTCAAGTTTAGACCCATACATAAAGTACTGCCTCAGTGTTTCCCCATGTATAACATATTTTTTCCGTGGCGCGATTGTTAAAAGAAGTTTCTAATGCCAGCCGTTCGGGGTATGCCATTTTCTGAGGTCAAAGGCAGATCAGATAGTTTATCATGAAACTCCTCCGGTAAAAACAGATCAACTTCTGCGAAAAAAACGAGTGTCACCGTCATTCACCATGTCTGCAAAATCCCTTGAAGAAAATATGTCAGCCTCAACCCACTCTAAATTACAAATCGGAAGATTGGACTGCATTTTATGACTGTATAGCCCATTGACATAGAAATAGCATATATATTTCGATGCCACACTGGGGTCATAGTCCTCACCCATGTAAACATTGTTGGCATCCATGTGTCTTTTTGAAACCTGGGTAATGCCGCCCCTAACCACGCATTCTACCAAAAGATACATGTCTGGGCCAGTCCACAACTCTAGCCGCATGCATGTCATTGACAATAAAGCGTTCCATGAAAGAGACGAAGCTGTGATGTACATAGTGGGGTCAAGACCATAAGGAGCCAGACATACGGTCCTGAAATTCTCAAAATCATCAGCCAGCAAACAAGTGTCCATATGTAAGTAATGAATGGCACACTACAACAAGTTTACGCATACCATGCGGCTTGGGAGTGGGCTTAATCCTCATCGTTAATACCTTTGCCTCTCATCACATTATGAAATGTGTCCTTTGATGGGAGTGACTTGCATATCAGAAAGTCTGGCGACTTAACAAAATAATAAGGAAAAACTGCCTTCTGTTTTGCCAATTCTAACTGGGCGTTGTCTGGAAACATCGATGGGGTGATAATGAATTGCTCAGGTAGTAAATTGCCTGCCAAAGTTTCCAGAGAGGCACACATGAAGTGGAATTAATCAATAAATCTTAACTTGAAATATTACGCCTTTTCATTGCAAATTAGTCCCATTGGGAATCTGTTATGTGATACATTTGTATATTTCAAGGGTCATACCAATAACTTCAATTTTCTCATGATTTTCAGTTTACCACAGTTCCCTCGTGTAATGTTACATGACATTCAGCCAAGGGCTTTATAAGAAAGTGAGCATCGTAAGTCTTCAGTTTATGCAAAACAATGACAAATTGTCTTTTGGGCAGCATGAAGTTCAAGTTACACTTATTATGTGTGCAGCCTCTGATTTCGCCTGTCAGATGGTCATGGCCACAAATGTGACAACTTTTCTGAGCCGCCAACCTAGCTTCATCAGCAAGGGTTTTTGACTTCATTGGAACAATGACACTGTAAATTCCTGCAACCCATTTTGTAAGTTCAACTAATTTATCAACTAATTTGTATATACAAATTAGAACCCACAAACTGGAAATACTGAGATAAACTTGGATTGTATGACCAAACCAACAAAATACTAGAAGTATGGAATATGTTGGTTGATGGTAGTTATATTACTTGTTTAGTCATTAGGCAAGCAAGTGGACAGGGGTTTCAGGCAACTTTCTATGTCGCAATAAGCGAAACCCAACCTCTGCTGTTTGCTGTAATCTTTAAATTCCAAGTACTGCGAATAGCCTTTTGTTACTGGCAAAGAATAGTATGACTTGCGAATTTATCCTCAGTTGGGAAATACTGGAGACAATGCTCGCAAACAAATATCTTACATTTCCTCTTTCTCAGTTGAATACCAACCAGTTTTGACAAATTTCTAATACAGACAAAATGCAAATAAGCGGCATTTCCACTCGCGCGAATCGCCAAAATATTTATGTGTTTCTCATGGCGTATAGGAGAACTAGGCATGGGTTATTACAACCGCACCCTTTTTGCAAGTTTCGTCAATTATATTGCTATCTTTGTCCACCACACAGTAGACATTGATAGAAACAGAATTGTTCTCCTCAAACTTGCGAATATACTATATGACTACAGGTGCCAAAAGACATTCGATATTCAAAACCTGGTGAGGTTGTGGATATGAAGTAATTCTGTCCTCATTTTGTGTGATAGGAAACAAATTTACTACAACGGCATAGTGGAAACACATTCCCTGCCGACATCTACATCGATACAAGCTTTTCTATCAGAAATAAACTTGGGCAGTTTAGTGTGTGCAGCACCAACGGCGAAGGGCCCATATTGACTCACATGGACGTCCATGTACATCAACATTTTCAGACTCCAACCAGAACCACACACACTTAACTCCTCAAGTCTGTTTGTGAGATAAGGAACGATATCCTCATCATAGATTAAACCCAAATTGGATGAGTGGAGGACAGGGAGTGCTTTACTTTGAATATAAGATGTCTCTCTAGCGCCTTCTTCTGCTGTGAGGGATTTCAAGTACTTGCCCGCTACAGAAATGGATAATCTAACTGGCCGGGGTGATGCCATTATTGAGTTTAATAAAGGGACTTTCCACCTCTGGAAAATAACTAGAAAAATCCACGTTAGACTCTAATAAATTGTTAACTATCCGCACATAATTTAGTCTTCCTGTGAGAGCCAATAGCTGGTACACTTGGTTTGGCAAAGCTTCCACTGAGGCTTGGGAATCGGAAATGGAATTATTTTCCGGCTCCCTTTTAGAAATATCTATAATCGACTCGAAAGTTGGTTGTGAAATGTTTCGAGCGTTTTTCGAATCACAAGAATCTTCTGAGTCTGATAGAAATATGTCGTCATCCAAAAGAACAACCTTCTCATGTTTGGAGGAAGCAGACACGTTTTGACATTTTGGTTTTGACAATCTTTCCATAAGCGAATCTGTACTCGAATCGCTTAAGTAGAGATCGTCCACCAAAAGATTAACTCGTATCTGTTTAGGCGAAGAGACACTGTCTCGACAGCTTGTTTGTCTTTCCATCTACGATTCCGAAACAGAATCGCTTACGTAAAGAGCTTCAAGCAAGAGGCCAATACAAGATCGCTTACACTCACCCATTTTGACCTAACTAAAATATTTCTTTAGTTTCACGGGCATAAAACTTTAAACACCATAATAATTCAATTGAAGTGACACATTGTTCTGAAAAAAAAAAAGAAACACTCTTAATTATTCTTCTCTCTCTCTTCTCTCTCTCTCTCTCTCTCTCTCTCTCTCTCTCTCTCTCTCTCTCTCTCTCTCTCTCTCTCTCTCTCTAACACATGAACACACACACATACAAAATATAAGTGAAAACATAATTTTATTATTAACATCCTAGGTAAAAGGGCAGAATGTTTATCTTAAATTTAATTTTTATGTTTGTTGGGGAAAGACAGAAACGAGAGCTTTGACTTAAAGGTAGTGAGTTCCAAATACTTTTACAGAGACAGGTAACTTGCAGGCGGGGAAAAGCACAATAGGGAATAGACTGGCCAAGGTGTCGGCCACCCAACGGGCCGTGTTCACGGTGGGGGAGAAATGAGGTGAACATCGAACAAGCCAGGCCGGTCCACGCGCGGAGCTGCTAGCAAGATAATGGGAACTCTAGTACACTAAACTGCCACTAACGCCCACATGCACCCCCTCCTGCGGCCACCAGACAACTTCTCCTTCTTCCCTGCTGATGCGAAAAGCCTATGGTCGTGCACGAGCACAAGAGGGAAAACTTCCCTCGCCCATTTGACATTCTCCCTTTCCCCTTCAACTATTCATAGCGTAAACCCTGCAGGTGTCTCTACAATGAACCAGGGGAGGGAAAAGGGAGAAACTTATCATTCTCTGAAGTAAAATTTCTCGTCAAGCAACTCGTGTCCAGTATTATACAATTCGCTGTATCCCAGGATCTGGCTCGCTCTCATCTACTTTTCACTAGATTTGGTTTTCACTTCAGGTGAATGTTCCTTCTTTTAGAATATAACAGAGAAATTTAAACTAATACTAGTGCATTTAAGTTTAAGCCCACTTTAAACATTGTTTTTGTGAGAGAAAAATTTCAAATTTTAAAACGTTCTTTTTTTTTATTTTTTAATCTTACACTGTCAAGAACATTTATGAAATCAATTATACAATAAAAAATTCAAATTTCTACACTGTAAGAATTTCAAAAATTCACACTGTCAAAAAATTTTTAATGTGATACACCACCAAAATTAATTTATTTACATCATTAGAACTTTTAAGTAGTCATGCACCATAAAAATAATTTACAACATAAAAATATTTTTATACATTTTTCGAAAATAATTTTAATAACAAAAGTTTTAGCAAGGGGAATTACTCTGTTATACTCAAGACATTATAAAACTTGTATAAAATAAATTCATTTTATGCTAAAAAAAAAAACTAAACATTCTATACTTTTACAACTATACAAACCTTCATATTTATTTAAGGCATTTAATACTCTTGCAACTATACAAGCATGCATTTTAGAAGAAAAATTTTCTGAAACTTAAAAATACTTGAAAAATCTCTCTCTCTTGCTCTCTATCACACTTTCTCACTCGCATTTACTCATCATTTTAAAAGGGAATGTCTTAAAATTTACTTAATTAACCAAACCACCCCGTCACATACACTTCAAAACATTTTATTAATGAATTACTCAAGGCTCATATATTCGTCATCATACAACCTTCACCAGTCAACTCATACTGAGCAAGCTTGGGAGCTGAGATTATGCATCTCCCCCGCACAATTGACTGACATGAGCAGTGTAGTTCTCCCTTGTTTTAACCATTCCAAAGTTTATATGTCATACCGACAACATCCCTCCCTTAAACATTTCTTATAACTATGTAAAACTAACTAAAATTTACATGACTTTTCCCCTGCATACACACTCACTCACACCTACCTGACCAAATTTTTATCTCAGAGTACTTGGCGAGACATTCTAGACATTTTATCAGATACTTTTGCAAATATTTAAACAGTGAAAAGATGCTGTAGGTATGCATTATTGATGCAGCCTTATTCCATATAGTGCAAGATGTTACTACTGGTGGTTCACCTCTCCTCTCAACTCTGCTAAATAAACTCAAATGTACATTAAAAAATTGCATCTGGAAATAAATTGACATGCCTTTTCCTCTGCACTCACACTCCAAAATTTCTCAGAGTAGTTAGTGATATATTCTAGATGTTTATCACATACTTTTGTGTATATTTAAACAGTGTAAAGAGGCTGTAGGTATGCATTATTGATGCAGCCTTATTTCACATAGTGCAAGATACTACTACTGGCAGTTTACCTATAGTCTCAACTCTGCTAAATAAACTCAGAAGTACATTAATAATTTTATTTGGAATGAAATTCATTTCACCATTCCCTGCACTCACAATCACTCACACCTACCTAACCAAAATATCTCATAGTAGTTGGCGACATATTCTACGAGTTCTTTCACATACTTTTGCGAATATTCAAACAGTGAAAAGAGTTTTAGGTATGTGTAATTGACACAGCCTTATTCTATATAGTGCAAGATGCTACTACTGGTGGTTCACTTTTTCTCTCAACTCTGCTAAATAAACTCAAATATACATAACGAAGATTTCATCTGGAATTAACTAAATCACCTTACCCTACACTTACACTCACTCACACCTACCTAACCTAAACCCCTGCTTAAACAGCCTTGAACATCATTAAACATCTTTAACATACTTAACTTAACAAATATTGTGAAGTGTGAAACCATTTCATTAGATTTTAAAGAAAATTCATTTAGTTGTTACAACTTTAAAAAACATTCATTTTTAACTATTTTTAAAAGAAAATTCATTCAGTTCTAGTGATCTATGAAGAAATATCATTCAGTAGTAATGATTTATAAGAAATTTCATTCTGTATAACGATTTTTAAAGAACTTTCATTCAGGTGTAACAATTTTTCAAAAATCATTTAGTTCTAATGATTTATAAAGAAATCTCATTCAGCTGTAATGATTTTTAAAGAAAATTCATTCATCTCTAACAATTTAAAAAAAAATTAATTCGATTGTAACAATTTTTAATGAAATTTCAATCAGTTGTGACGATTTTAAAGAAATGTCATTCAGTTGTATCAATTTTAGAGATAAATCGTTCTAATGATTTTTATAGAAAATCCATACTGTTCTAATGATTTATAAAGAAATTTAATTCTGTTGTAATAGTTTATACAAGAATTTCATTCATGTGTAATGATTTTTAAAGAAATTTAATTCAGATGTAATGATTTTTAGAGAAAAGTCATTCAGTTCTAATGATATTTAAATAAATGTCATTCAGTTGTAATGATTTTTAAAGGAAAATTATTCTGTTCTAATGATTTTTAAAGAAAGTTCATTCAGTTCTAACGATTTATATAGAAGTTCCATTATGTTGTAATGATTTCTAAAGAAATTACATTCAAGTGTAACAATTTTTAAAGAAATTTAACTCAGATGTGAAGATTTTTAAAGAAAATCCATTCAGTTCTAACAATTTTAAAAGAAAATTCATTCAGTTCTAACAATTTCTAAAGAAAATCCATTCAGGTGCAATGATTTTTAAAGAAATTTATCAGTTGGATCAATTTTGTTAAAAGTTTAATGAAATTCATGCAATTTACTCAAAGTTTAAAGAAAACATGAAAAATGTTTACAAAATACAAACAACCCTAAATTTTTATATTTAAAAATTATTTACTTACTTCAACTCTTATATCAAAGATTGTGGTTGTTGAAGAAGGCCCGAACCTAGGTAAACTGGGCTGAGTGCTACCATGCTCCATCAGGTGAACATCGAGGCAGGCAGGCAGGCAGCCGGGTGCTCGCAATCCCCTATAGAGCTCCGTAGGAACCAAGCCTGCCAGCCTAGCAAGTGGTTGAACGAGCTCCGCAGGTAACTTTGCTGGCAGATGAGGAAGATTGATTTTACCGTCGCTGCAGAAGTGATGGGCGGGCGGGTCCCTTGCTCGCAAAGCCCCGTCGCGTTAGGTCCTTGTAGCAGCTGATGGATGGGCTACCAGTGTCCTTGACCTAGGCACTGCGGACTGGCTCACAGAATGTCCGCACACGAGAGAGCAGGAGGTGTTGACCTCATGAAGTCACAGGAGTAAATAGGCTCTAGTGGGTGGGAGGTGTTATTTTTACCCTTGCCAGTCTCCCTTGTCGCATAAATTAAAACAATGCTATTCACATGAAATGGATATCAAATAGACGATTAATATGTTTTAAGATATTTCAACATATTTTTAAGCAATTTTGACATATTAAAATCATATTTCGTGATTTTTTAAATTTAGCATGGATATGCTGTATTTTAGCATTCCTATCTGAATTTAATGTGTGATTGTCCATTTTTAAACCGTTAGTTTTGAATTGCTTTCTTGTTTAACGATTTCTTACATGAACAATTGTCAATACAATACAAACTTTTTGCATTACGAGGTGAAGTCGTATTAATGTTATGATTCAACACTCTTTAAACGTATACGAATTCCTGATATATCTTTTCTTTCTCCCTCCCTCTCTATGTTAAAAACAAATTAAGTACTTTCCTGCTCTAGGGAGAAAATCGATTTTTTCTTACATAGACAAGATCATTTTAATAACTGATAGGTTAAATATATTTTTTAAGAAAGGGATTCATTTAACATAATATTTATTTACAAAATATATACAAATTCAGGATGATCAAAAACCCCATTTTAACACTGAAGCAGAATACTAAGTTCAAAAACATATTTAAGCAAGTAGAAAAATTTTGCTCCGAAACATATACAAATTACACACTTGTTTCAATAATTTTAACACTATCAAATATAGGATGACACAAAACATTTTAACACCACCAAATGGAATTTGCTCCAAACCCAAGTAAATTCACAATATATTTACACAATTTTTTTAACACTAGCAAATACAACATCTTACAGAACATATCAGACAATAGTTTCAAAAATACAGGTAGATCCAAAACTTTATGTACAACAATTACACCTTCCTCCGAAGTACATACAGGATAACACAAAGAATTGATTCAAAATATATACAATATTTTTTTTAATGATTTTTTATAAACTGTTGCCAATTTCTGAGAACAAACATTTCATGCATTTTCTTAAAATTGGATCCAGATCCCCTTCTTGACCTCTGCTTTCAAGAAGTGAGCATTTCTTATGCCCTGGTTTTAATCTGTCTGTTTGCACACAAATATCTTTACAAGTAGGGGTGTGTAAAACACTGCTTTCAACCAAATTAGGTTTGATTCAACATAATGAGAGTACACATCTTCAATTCTAAATGGAAGAGATAGGTTTGCAGTCATATGAAACACTGGATATTTCTTATTGTCACTGCACTGCATGGGTTTGTGACTCTTTTCATATTCTAGAGGAAAGTAAATTACAGTAATTTGAAAAATAGTGCAATAGGTTTCTGTAAATTCTCATAAAATTCAGATGCACCAAAGGGCATAATTTATATTGGACTTTCCTTACTTCAGAGTGACATAGTGATTTGCAGGATGAAAATATGTCATGGTGCGACTATGACATACAATACTTGACTGAGAAGATTTAGCAAAGAACAATGTATGTTTACTGAAAAATTCATTCTCTCTAAATTTACAATTTTAAACATGTTTTAGGGTTTAATTTTATTTTTCCTAATTTCATTGCTCATTGTACATAACATTTTGATGAATCACACCCAGTATGAGACATGTAACCAAACTTGTCTTTGCTATAATGATATAAAGTATGAAAATTATTATCACATTCTTCGAGATACTGATAAGGCAAAACAGTATCTGTATAATATACAACATGTTTCATACATTTTTCTTCCTCACAATATGAAGTTACAAAGCATTTGCATTTAAGTTTAAAATTATGATCTTCTACATAAGGTCTGTACTGGTTTACAAGATATTCAGAACTGTAAAAGTTAATTAAAGTAGCATTATAAGTATTTAGTTTACTATGTGCTGTAAAAGATTGAGAGAAATACGTACATTTGAAATGAACATCTGACTCACACATTTCCTTTACAACAAAATGTGAATATAATAAGCTGTAAGTTACAGAATGTAAACCTTTAATAAGAAATTCATATTTGTATCCCATTGGACACAATAGGAACATTTGGGATCATTATTCTGAATTAGCCACTTCACACGCATATAAATTACATTGATGGAGAAACTAATCTTACTTGTTCGAAAATAAAGTTGTGGATGTCCTCATTGCAGGTCTCCATCCAATGAAAGGTGATTTCTTGGTGAGGTCTGGTGAGCTGGTATCGATTACTCCGTATCACTTTTCCTCTTCTATTTCCTCACTAAGAATAGTAATCATCAAATCTTTCCATATTTATGGAAAGGCACTTTTGGAGCAAAGATATCACACAGCAATATTGTTGCATGCTATTCCTTCACCAAAGAAAATGCCAAGACTGTTGTCAAAAGTATAGCACCGATGTTCTATATCATTGCAGACATGAACTTGAAGAAGACCGTCATACAGTTTAAGGAACACTCTTCTGTATCCAGTTTGTAGGACCTCGTATATGTCTGTAGTGTTGAAAATCCTAGCCATGACTGATGATTTTATACAAGGCACACTCCTTTATATAGTCTGCCAGATGTGCTTATTTGGAAATATATTGCATTGCCACATACCACAGTGAGAAGTTAATTCTTGGTCACCAATGTACATATACTATTACTTGTTGCATGTCTCTGTCCAAACAATGGTAATAGAACAGCAACTACACTCCTTCTGCATACTGTATTCGATTTTCTTGTAGCAGTTGTATTTGGTGATGTATCCACTGTGAACTTCAAATTACAGTTTACCTTTGTTACACGGTAATGTAGTGCTGTGGGCACTCCGCAAGCTTTCCAGTTCAGAGAGAGAACTATTTAATGAAGTATTTTCGCAACTTATCAGGTTCTGTGGTGCCTGCAACAGGAAGCTGTATCCGCTCTAATACTGCCTGCAGTGATTTCAGCACCACATGACTGCGATTGCTAACCACTTTTGATGGGAAATACATCCTGTTTTTCATGATATTTTTGTCCCATGACTCCTGGAATCATGCGCGGTATCACACACTATTTTCCCACCACATGATTTCAATACAACACTTTGGGGCAGTGTGCAAAGTTCCAGTTAATATGCTAATGCCCTAACCTTGCTCTCTCATTGGTGAGCAATTTTTCTCGCCCTGACTTCTCATTGGTGAGAGACTGCTCATGTGCGACTCCTTAGTGGAGGGAGACTTCTCCCCACTACACTCATGTTGTTTTATTATGCTATGCACGGCTTGAGGACGGGACTTCAGCAGAGGACACCAGAGACTGCACATCACCGCCTGGTATGACTCGCCTGAGCTGCACTGAGAATCCACTCTCCTTCATCACTATGGCTATAGAATGAAGGTGCTTCTTTTAACATTTGTAGTTTGTTTTATATTAACAATTCCCATGTCGTCTTCAGCCACTTCGCCAAGTAAAAACATATTTAATTGAATGTGTAACAGTTTCAATGCTTGATTTTATTAAATGTGTTAAATTGACTTAGATTATTTCTTATTCAGTATTTGTGCTCAACCCTAGACCGCTCAGGCATCACAAACTGGTGGTGGCTTTTTGAATAGTTACTCCAAATGGCTGTAACTGAACCCACTTCGAACGGTCATAGTTTTATAGGTTGTGGGTAATAGGCGACAGGTATTAGGTCATTGAAAAAAGTGTTATATTTTCTTCTGACGAATTGAAATTCAGTTGTTTTATTTTATTCGCACGTTGTGTTATGAATGCAAATCGTGTTGTTGTAATTCAGCTGAGCAGTGTTGCAGAGTGGGACTTTTTAACGTGTCCTGAAGCGTTTAGGATAGTACACATTCAGTTGATGGAACTAATATGATAGTTCATGAAAGAGGAGATTTGCTGGGTTATAATGAACATTTTTACTGTAGGAAATCATATCGTTTTAATGTCGAGCATGTCCACGGACCTATGAATAACAGAGTAATTGGTAATGTTGATTGTCTCGTAGATTTGGAAGATATAACACTGCACACTTGGGCTAGAGTTGAATATTGCAGAGATTATCTGGATTCAGCTCCATTTCTTTGCTGTATTTTGCAATAGCACTAAAGCATTATGCTAAGATGCTTATTATTTTTTCAGAGGCAAGGTAGTAGAGTTTACAGTTTTGACAATCTACATAGTTTTAACTAGTAGTACTGAGGTATTGAAGGGTTTATAAGAGTATTCATATAAATTGATACAGAAATTTTTTCAAAAGCACACATCTTTTGACTTGTCTCAAGTAGAGCCATTTTGTGTTAAGTTGAATGCATTAACTTAAGGTTCAGGACTGGGAATAGCTTTCAGGGGATAACCAAAGCGAACTTTCCGACTCCCGCATATAAAGTATACAAGTACAAAAATTCTTCTGGATGGGTAGTATTGCAAATTGAAATTTGTATAGTGAAGAGGTCCATACCTCGAGATCGTGTTTATCCAGAATTCGAGATAGAAATGCTTGACCTAGTTGCGAACACAGAGCCATCGACTTTGCAAGACACATACATAAAATGTGAGCAAGTGTCTACTAGTTCTTCACGTTCGGAACATATTGCCGTTCCTAAGAGAGAAAATTTGAACTTTATTTATGAAATAAACCTACATGTACTCATTACAATACTCCGAAGAAATGGACTCACGATTATAAGACTTGGATTCCTCTTTCGAAATTGAATGAATACATTTTAATAAGTTGTAGTAGCACTTTTATGGTTGACATGGAGCTCAAGTACCAGCTCAAGTTAAAGATTTGGCAGTTATTTCATTAGCAGAAAAATGGACTGGTGAAAAGGTACGTTACCAGTACACAACTTTCTAGAAAGCATATAAAGTACAGCAAGCCTAGGAAATCTTTCAGATAAGGGCAAAGTAAAATTAGCAAAAATTAAATCGAAAGGTTTAGCGTTGCATTTTGTTGCGATATGTCCTAGATGAAGGGGGCATAACATTTAAAATGGGGAAAGATGAGTTGATTGACATTCAAGGAAAATCAGCCATTGCAATTTAATTATTACGTGTTGAACAATGTTAGGCAGAAATATGAGGATGTTTAGACATTTGCAGATAGGTGTTGTAAATTATGTGAGAAAATAGTTCAGCATTTAGATGAGCCTGAGAAACAGGAAATTTTGAAACAGGAAGACGAAAAGAGGTTATTAGCAGCTTTCACTGACGGGTTACAAAGTAACATAGGTCAGCAGTTGAGATATAAGATTTCACAAACCATGGACGAAGCTGAACATATGGCTATAGCATTAGAGTTTACAGAGGAGCAACAGGAATGCAAAAAAAAATTGATGATCCTCAGAGGAGGAGAAAGGTGTATAACATAGTCTCCCAGCACACAAGTGTGGTACGGGGTAACACAAAAAATGGAGAAAATATTTCCATTAACAGAGGTTTTGGAAGAGGTTGTAACTCATGTTACTGTGGTTCGAATGATAGCAGTAACAGTAGAAAGAGTCTATCAGGAGCAGGTATTTCTCCCAAGAACATGTGTTACAGACAAGAACAGGTTAATAACTCTATTGTTAGATGTTTTAATTGAGGAAATTTTGGGTACATGTTCAGAGAATGCCAAATTTTGTAAATCCCACAATGAGCCCAAGTACCTAGGAACACAGGGCACGGCATTAGAGTAACAAGCGAGAATATAGGTAGTAATCACCCAAATACGAGAAGCCGAGTGTCAGCCCCAGACAACACACGGCGTTAATTACAGTTGTAGGGGGAAAAGAGACCATAGTATCAGTTCTTGTCGAGGGCCAGTCTCACTCGTTCTTAATTGACACAGGGTCAGATATATCTCTCGTTCGACCTAGAATCAGCAGGTTTATTATCGATGAATATCAGTTAGGAGCAAAATGTGTAACTGGAGACTCTCTCCAGATTGCAGGTACTCAGTATGTAGAGTTGTGGGTAAATGGTCAATGTTACCCATATTGGTTCCTTGTGTGTGCATCAGAGGTTCCTTTTGAGGGAATACTTGGAACCGATTTTATCTGCCATTATAATGCAAGAATCGACTTGAAAGAACAGACATTGAATCTCAAAAATACACTTGATTTAGAAACATATAATTCAATAACTTGCATAATTGAGAAAGTGCAGCAGAAATAAGCTGAGAGTGTGGCCATCTCTGAACTTGGATCTGGATCTGTGAATGGTAATCAATACAATGAAGTGAAAATGACACAGCACACAATGAGTGAGAAAGGGAATAAATATGTCTTAACATTTATTGATTATTTCACAAGGTACTGTGAAGCAATACCACTTCCCAATCAAACTGTAGAGACAGTAGCGAAGTATTTTGTACAGCAGATTATTTTAAGGCATGGTAGTCCTAAAAGCCTGCTGACTGATCAAGGGAGAAATTTTGTGTCTAGGTTGATGTTAGAGTCGTGCAAAGTGATAAAAATTAAGAAGTTACAGACGACACCTTTCAGACCACGATGTAACGGACGTGTTGAGAGACTTCATCGAACCCTAGCGGACATGATATCTCATTACGTAGATGTATATGGTATTAATTGGGAAGAGTATTTGCCATTTGCAGTGCTCACATATAGGATTGTTCCTCATTCAGTGACGGATTATAGCCCACATTATTTATTGTGGAGTTTTATTTTTAAATTCAAATGAAGTTAGTGACTGCTTAAAAAAAGTGCATTGCAAACATAAAATAAACTGACATATATCAGTGGTAGATTCGTCGATGCATATTCCAAGTGATTCCTCAGGTGGTCCTGAAAAACTATTTTGTAAGTAAATTACGGAAGGTATCCCAAAGCATCCAATAAATTTCCGGGTAGTGTGTAACTAACGAAATATTTTTTAATGACTGCAAAATCTGCCACCTTTATTTTACAGCAGATTTGGAGACACGAAGACGCTTTTTTTTTCTTCAAATTAACGTGCTATTATTGCCCATCATACCTAAATTTGCGGGAAATGTGCTTCTTTATGATATTATACTAAATAAAATACCCCTATCCTCTAGGAATCCATGCACAAATTTCTAGACAAAATATTGTTATACCTGGAAAATGGGCGACACCAACGACAATTTGTATGATACTAGCGACCCGTACTAGCTTCGCGCATTTGCGATTTACATATATGGCTTTGTTTAAATATAGTTACTGAGATCATCCTAAAAGATAAACATATGCTGTCGCGGACTTTTTTGTAGACCTTTTTAATATCTACAAATTCTGTTATACATTAATTTGGTGTATATCCTAAGGTTTAGTCGTCGTAAGTTATCTAAGCCCCCGAAAAGCGGCTTTATTCGAACTTGATTAAAAAAGTCGACATTTCTCTACTATCCTTACATTAAATATTAATACATTATATACTTGAACCTTCCTCGAGAAATTCTCTAAAAGATGATGAAAATCGCATCGAAATCCATGAAATAATTTAGAAGCCTTAGCCGAATACACTGTCACACGTGGCCGGGCGACTTTGTTTTATACTATGTATACACGAGTACCGCGATGTGGGGGCACGGGGATGACAAATGCTACAAGAAATAGTACCCGCTGGGAAACAATTAGTCATGAGAGGTAGGCGTGTGTCAGTGTATGTTGCACTCATAAGTACCACACCTTCACACCGTGCCGGTAATTAATGTTAAGTACTGTTTGCAGACATTGTTTAGTCACAATTCCGATTCTTAGAATGAACAACGAATCAGAACGTGCCTGGTGTAGCCAGATGTGTATCAGATAATGTCAAAATGACTAGACCTTTCAACGCCCTCTCCTATTCACTGAATCGTGCCGAACGATGCCGCTGGTCGGCGGGGGTTTTCTCGGGGGTCTCCCGTTTTCCCCACCCTTTCATCCCGGCGCTGCTCCATACTCACCTCTATCATCCTAATCAGCTCTCAAGACCTCGCTGTTAAGAGCCGCCCAAATCTCTTCACTCACTCACTCATTCCTATTGGCTGGAGTGTTAACGGCCCTGCATACCAAGCCGCCAATCGCGAACTTCAAATAGGAAATTTATGTTAAACTAAATTCCTTTTCATTGCGTCAACTTTAAAAATAACTATTTCAACCAAAAAAAAATTGCTATCTAAAAATATTTTTGATTTTGATTTTTTTTTTTTTGTGTTAAATGTATACTTCAATATTACATATAAAATATTTTAAAAACAATTTGCAAGATGCCCTAACACATGCAACGTTCCTTAAGCAATTTCATATAGAATATTTTTTTTTAATAGCATTATTTACAATTGACGCAATGAGAAGGAATTTCGTTTAACATTGATTCCCCATTTGAATTTTGCGGCTTCTGACTTGGTATGCAGGGCCGTTAAACAAGGGACGGCTAAAACGACTCACAGACATAGCTTATTCTGGATTCGAACTAGGGAAACACCGAAGTTTGGCTCCTAAGCTGCCAACGAATACAGCAGCATTATTTGAAATTAATTAGAATGACTTCCCTTTCAGCACTGCGGTCGACATGCAGAACTCTTTTAAAAATTATAACAGACACTACCTTGTTGTCATAAAAGTACTATTTATGTTGCATATAAAAATAATAATAAACGTATTTGGTAACACTGTGAAATATTTTCCTTACATTAATGTTTTGAAATGTGAAAACAATTAATAAATATTACTTTTTTCTATCAAAATTTAAGGATATATCCTTTCTGGGCACATATAAAAAGCGCATTTTGCATGAAAACCTTCGCCAATCGGAAGCATTATAATTACTGGAGTGGTACGTATGAAAATATTTTGTGATAAATATGCGTTTTATGTTAGAAGTTTTAATTAGCTGGTAGATAGTTACGATATAACTAGTTAGCCTTCTTCCGCCTACACATATATGCATATATCGTTGATGCGGTATTAAAACACTTAAACAGTGGGATAATATGTTGTTTTTAATATGTCTTAGCATGATTTGATAATATTCGGGTCACGTAGTTCCTAAATTGTGATGTAACACAGTAACAATAAAATTTTGGTAGCACTGCCATAAAAAATAACGGGTATAAAAACGTCGAATCCTTATCATGTTGGTGTGATTGTGAATATATGGGGACGAATGTAATGTTGTATGAACAAATAATTATGTTTTGTAATAACTGTAAGCGGATCAGCGTGGTCGGCAACTTTTCCTCAGACGTGTCCACCGGTATTTTGGCTGGAGAAAAGTGCTTGCAAAATCTGGGTTTGAGTTTATGTCCGTATCACGGGAAAGTTAGTACGTAGCATGGCGTTGTTGGAGATTTGTTCCTAGACTTAGCTAAGCTTTTTTGCATCGTGTGAAGAAATAGACTTAAAGTAAAGGTTAAGTAGGGCTTCAAAAAGTTGGAAGTAATCACGAATGGGCCAGGCGTGAGAAATAAATGATAATAATGCCGAAAACATGTGTACGAGACAGCCGCACGAACAAATGACATAGTTTGAGAGAGGCTGGATGTTACTTACATCTGCGAAAGACAGGTTTGGATGGAGCGCCGAATTTTCATCATTGGGGCCGTTTGGATTTCGCAGTCACGTTGTGTTGCGAGCATAATGGACACGTGATGATTTCCATGTACACCGGAGAGTTCTGGACGATCGCGATGGACCACCGGAAGAGAGGAACGTTCGGCTGCTATGCAGCCAAGAAAAAAGCCAGCGGCTTTCTTGTCCGCCGCACAGCAACACGTGCTGGTTCGAGCACCGCATCTCTGCCATGCACACTCAATACGCGTAACATAGTCAAATACACGATCCTAACACTCTTTACGTGTTCAGCCGCTAACACCTCAGTTGCCTTGGCTTGCAGCGATGTCAACAGAAAGGAGCACTCGATGCTAATGACTACTGATGTATTGTCTTAAGCGACGAATTGCGCATATCTCTGGGAGCAAATGTCCACCCTAGCAGCGTTTGGGAGTTCGAAGTATGTGAACTGTCTAAACTGTGACGATCTAATGGAAGTGATTTTGTCACTGTTACCAGTGAAGATAGCATACGGCGTGCTTTGTATATGTGAGAAAATTAAAAACGCATTTGTGTTCCCCCCCCCCCCCCCTTGCTTTCTATGAAAGTTGATCTGCAGTGTGTGTTACAATGACGGATAAAAAGGATGTGTAGCTTTAATAATCAAAACGATCGCTACTGAATTTTGTGTCAAATTATGCAAAAGCGGCTAGAAAGGATTGAGATAATTAAACAAGTTTATGACGAAGAAGCGATGGGCAGATTGGCCATAAGAGAAAGTGTCGCAAGCATTTTAAGGAAAGCAGAAACAGTGTACAGGATCAGCCGAGAGGTGGGCACCCAGCAACATTAATTCCGCTTACAATTCACGAATTGATAAACGTATTTATTTTTTCAACGGTGTATTTGCTTTCACAATATTCTTATCGTTCGCAGGTATTACTTGGAATGATCTATCCAATAATCTTAAAGTACACTTGACTGATAAAAATGAGAAATATCCAGAAGGAATAGTCCATGCAAAAAGGACGTATTTTGGTACACGTGCATACATCACTACCACTGGATGTTTAAATGATCAAAGCTGTGAATAATTGTTTTGTGCTACTCATATCATACATTCATCTAACATTTTTTCTGTGCTTGGCTAAGTATAGGGGAATGTAAAAGCCTCAACTTAACCACAAATAAAGCCAATAAATAGATTATAATAATTTTCGATATTAAAGCTGTAGTTAAATTTTCATTTCTAAGTCTAGGCTATTATTATGCTAGCCTTTCGTTAACAGTTTTCTAATAAATTTGCTCTTTGCAAATTTATTGCGGCATTCCTGGTGGCAAATTTTGTATAGCAACGAGGTTCTCCTTTTTTATGTAGCCTTTTAAATGTCTAGTGTTTTTTTCTTAAATGTTTCAGAGAGTTGTCAAAAATATGTATCTAAGCTCTACACATTCAGCTAGTCAGTAAATCATTAGCAAATAGCAAGTGAAAACGGCAACACAGCTTCAAAATTACAGTTATTTTTAATTATTAAAGAATTTTATCTTACACTTTAGTTCGGAACTTGATGTACCAAGCAAACGGTTCTTTATATTCAATCAGCCAGGTCTAAATACAGCCTATTTATTTTACGTGTGATTTTTAGATGGCCACAGTTCTTAAAATTTTGTCCGTTGCAACAACTCTCCTCTTATGGCGAAAACCGTTTGCTTTCTCCATTGCACAAGCAGAGCAGCTGTGTAGCAATTGAACACACGCTAGCAGTTCTTAGTAGCAAACAGACAGTTTCGTTTATCTGGGGATATCCGAAAACTGCGTGTGTGTCACGTTAAGCTCGTATAGTGCTTCTAACAATCAGTTGGCGAATGAGTCAGTCGCGTTGTCCATAGGTAAACCAAAAATTGAAGTGTTTCATTTGTCATGACGTTTCAACTTAATACAACATACTTTCTATGTTTATGCCCGAAATTAAGTAATTTAACCTTGGTTATATTAATTTGTTTAAAAATACGAGACGAACATTTGTTGTCGATAACAGTTTGTAGGCTGTACTCGTATCTGAAAGAAAAAAAAAACCATTTGCTATAACTAGAGCCACGAGTTTTTCGCGAATTCATTCGGAGCTGACGTAGGCTCCAAACATTTGTACTTTTCTCCTACTGTTGTGATTGGAAGACAGTTCTTTAGACACGCCCCGCTTAACTGCGAGCCAGTAGCAAGAAGCAGTAGTGTTAGTGGGTGTTTAATAGTCCCGTATAGAGGTCTCACTTGATCACAGTAACAAATAAGCAAACGATAATGTCTCGAGTGTATAGAGGACTGTTCAGCCTAGCTTGCTGCCAACTCAATCCGCGAAATACTCTTGGCTCTACATATAAGGACACAAAGCCGCCAGCCAAGCTTATTGCCGCATCATTAATTTAAATGATTTTCTTCGCACTAGCGGACCCACTTTACTCTCAGTCTATTTAATTTTGGTTACTGGTTAGTTATTGATTTTGAAATATCTTTTTTTATGCTCCCATCACTTGTGTATATCAATATTTCAATCGACTAAACGGCTAGCATTGTTGCATAAACAAATTAATGATATATTTAATTCGTAACCACAGCATTTTGCTTCGGTCTCGAGAAATCTTATTTTAACGCGCATGCTTGAGAAGAAAGAGAGATTTTAGCAGAAACCAAATTAAAAATTACATTTTTGGTAAAACGTCACACTACGAAATCACTCAAAGCTGTCAACTTAAGTGACAAGTGTGCCAGTTAATTGTCACGTTAAATTACGTACTACAGTTACTAGCAAAAATGTTCTTCAACAGGAAAATATTATTCAAAAGTTGATTTCAAAAGTTTTCACCAAGCTGTATCAGCTGTTATTTACAGATACACCTAAGAACTACACATTTAGTGTATAATCGAAATACATAGAGCGCTAAGGCTAGGCTCACAACCATCCGTCGAACCCGTCAGTCGCCCGTCCGTCAGTCAGTCATCCGTCTGTTGTTCCATCCATCAGGCGAACGTGACTCACAACAATCCGTCGTCCGTCAATACTGTACGGCAAAATTTCAGTGTGACAACATAACATCGTGATCTTTGTTTAGTTGGAGGTTCATTTTGGTTGGAAATACATTTCGGGGAAATAATTTTTTTACGCGATAAGAATTTATACTGATTTATTGTTTACATTTTAAAATTCCTGAATTTGCCACCAAAGATAATATACACAAATACACCGCCTTGCATTTTATTTCAAAGTGCGTATTCACATCTACGGAATGTCGTCAGAGGGCGGTGGCCCATCAGTCGGTCCGTCGAAAGTTAAAAATTGAGAAATATTTGATGGATTGACGGGTGGGGGAAAAAAGTTACCCTGCGATTGGTAGAAGATCACGTGACAGCCTGACGGACGGGCGACTGACGGATGCGACGGATGATTGTGTGCCGTGTCGTCTTTCTCCCACAGACTCTCCTCGTCATAGGACTTTCAGTGGTGGGAGTATTATATCATGGTTAGAGATGATGGAAAATCGCGAAAAATGTTCGAGACAACGTATCTTCTATAACACTCTTACTAGTTTATTCTTTCATGATTGGATGAACAAGGTTTCGACTCGGTCAAGTTGTTTGCGGACCAATCACGAACGTTCTACCTTATAGTATCAGAATCTTCATTAGCCCAGTGAAATGGGGTAGTAACTCCTTACATGCAAGACAGCCAATAAGGAAATAAAACTGTCAGATATGTATACAGTAGGCTGAATGATAGCAAGCAGTCAACTGTTCCCGCGATAAACCATCATCTCTAATCATGGTGTAGTAATAAAGGCAAATGTGTGCTGCAAGTCCCTGTGCTTTGTTAAGTAGCCTGTACCAGGAGTTACATATAGGCAATTCACGGTAAAGTGAGCACTTTTGAAAACCCTCACATTTGGAATAACAGTCAAGAAATATATGTTATTTTATCCTTAGGCGTTAACTTTCGAGTGCAGGGAAATTGTCTCTGTGTTTATTACTTACACGGCAATATTTATTTTAAAAAGGTGATTAAAGGATAAAGTAATTAGTGCCTCAAAAGTGCTCACTTTACCGTTGACAAACTATACCTATGAATGATTGTTAAACACAAAAATATACACATTGGAGACGGAGATACAAAACTTACTGGTATTCGGACATAAAAGCTTACTTAAATGCTATTCTTGAGCAGACAAAGCTCAATGTTATTGAATAGTTCTCGCGTGACAACTGTATCACTGTACATCTGCACTCTATTTGAGAAATTGGGCAGACGGCGCCTTTAAGCTGTTCCAGAACCAAATTGTTTTCAATATTTGAGGCTATTTTATGGATTCCTAACGTGATATTAATGTTGACATTTTAATAATACAAAAAATGTGTATTGAAAAATAACTTTAATGATGTTCTTTTGCAGCGTAAATGTGAGAATTTCAACTTTAAATCTTGATTAGTACAAATGTCAAATTAGCATTCTAACACATAGTTTTATTTGATCTAAATCGTTTCTAGAAGTCACAGATCTGACTTGTTGCGCAGTTTCTTTGAAACCCGACACCTGGTTCACCTACGATAACGGTTTTAAACTCCAACTGTTTTGACTTTCGATTTTTATTTCAAAAGTTAAAATTAGAAACCGCATGGCATAAAGAATTTCCGAAAAATATTCCTCATGAATTTATAATAACGCGAACAATTATTTGTAGCTCTAGTCTTAACGTATTAGTTTCGTCCCACTTTGAGATTTGCACAAGAAAATAAAAGACATGCCTTAAATCCATATAACTTGATTCATTCGTTTTTAATAAGTAACTTTCCTTCACAGCCATACTTTTTTACTTTTTTTTCGTACTATTATTTCCATATCGCAACGGAAAAGCTCGTAATATAGAAAATTATTTTAGCATCTTGATTTCCCTACGGGGAATTCCTGGTAAAATATTGCATTATAATCAATGATTGCGTGTATTCGCGTGTCTCAGCAAATAAATGCAGTGGAAATTCAACAATCAACTACAGCCGCTACAGTTTACTTCTATCCTATTAAATATACTAAAAATGAAAGAAAATGAAAATGGTTAAAAATGGCATTTTTTTAAGGGTTTTCCAGTGCAGTTTCCAGTAAAGGAGAGAAGAACAAAGTGGCATCTCTGGATTAGCCCATTAGCTTTTATCGCGTGTAATAATATTTCAGTGCTCCTACTTTGCGAGTAATAGAGCATATGCGTATCGCAGTCTTGAGAGAGCCTCTTTCTGACATTGAGTAGTTTAAAATTGTCGCCTATGGATCCCCTTTAAAGGCGTTGGCCACGGGAAGACGTGTCGTTTTATATTTGTGTCGTTTTATATTTGCCCCCCATATTGCCCAACTTGTTGACGTTATCTGTAACCACTTTTACCTCGCAGGAAAAAAAAATCGAGTGCGTAGATTTTGCATAAATATGTATAAAAATCACAAATTTTACTGTTTTAATAATGTACGAACAATGAAAACTATATTGTGTACAGCTTTAAATAACTGATCGTGTTGTTGGGAATTCGTGAATTAATTTTTTCTCGGAAATGTGTCATGTCGTGCGGTTCGCTCATGTTTTGATTTTAACTTTGATATAAAATGTTAAGTTCAGGCTAAACATATTATACGGAAATGCTTCGTTTTAGTGTGTTAATTTCCATTTCAGAAAAAAATACTGAAAATGTTTGGTTATAGAAAATTTACATTTTGAAAGTATGTTTAGTATTTTTCTATCTAATTCCTACTGTATGTTATTTGCTGCTTGCAAAAAGTTGAGAACATGTTAGTGAAATATAGGACTAAATATGTTCTTGAATTTTTATAACAAGCAAATAAAATATACTGAAAATTAGGCACAAAAATATTAAACAACTCGTAAAATGCAAATTTTCTGTAATCCAATATGGCCAATAACTATCCTGAAACCGGAAATATAATACGAAAACGAAGAATTTCTCAAAAGAGGTGAAGACGACCCTTAAGTATAAACAGCTATAGGCTGCTCACGGTAAAGTGAGCACTTTTGAAGCTCTAGTTACTTTTTCTTTCCAGCAATTTCTTATCCTTTAACAACCTTTTTTGAAAATAAATATTACCATGTAAGTAATAAACACTGTGTGTATATTCCATTGCACTTGGAAGTTAACGTCTAAATCTAAAATAAGATGGGGGTGTGGTTGTGTTGGGGACACGGCAGTTTGTTTTGCGTGAATACGTTGACTACGTTGACACGCTCGGACACCTTGATGTATATTTTACGTTCCCGACACCGCTTCACTCGATCATATGGGGGTTTATGGGTATCATTGGATAGCTTTTGAGATGCTCTTTCCAACCGTATACGGTTTCTGTATTTCTACTTGACTTTTTGACGAGTATAGGTCGACATTGTGTTAAGCTTTCTTAATTTTTTTTACATTAAACTCGTACAGTTTGTCCATAACCAAGTCACGCAAATGGTTTTATACACGCAATCGATTTATCTTGACGAGGGTTGTCGATTGAAACTTAAACGGACGTCGTAGCTTCCTTCTCCTGGTCGAAAGTTATACTACGCGTAATTTATGAAACGCGGCGAAACGAACTCAAAATTTTGCCCCAGTACCCCACCCGGTCTCGCGCGGTGTTTTGTAGTCCTCTCTCAACGTAAGATATTCTTGATTCTTTGGCAATCGAGTGGTGTTATTGAATTTTGAATGTAGACGATATATTCGGAGCTGCAATGCCAAACTGTTACCCCCGATTCTGTTATCATCGGATTTTCTGGATTGCCTCCCACTATGGTTGCAAATTTAAGGACGTATTCACGTCAAAAATATGTTTATTGGCTATTATTCCAAATGAAAGAACTTCCTAAAGTGCTCACTTTACCGTGAATAGCCTATAGAAGTTAAACCGTCATCGCAGGCGAACTAAGTGTCTGGTTTCAAATAAACTGCAGATTGCAGGAAGAACCATTTCCGGCGTGGCGGGTGCAATGTGCGAGGGTGCTGTCTCCGGACACAGGAGCTACGCTGACTGTGCAGGATATGCTCCGGGTAAGGTTTCTCGCTTCGTCCTGCACTCAGCAGCAACCTTATATCCGTGCCGTGACCCTCTGTCTCCTATCGTTATCTCGGCCACCCCCGCTAGACAGTCCTGCGCCATTAGGGCGGTTCATCGACCTTTGGTCTTTACTATCAGTACGGACAGGTTTTTTTCGCCAAAAATATTTCAGCTCGTGCTATACTTCAGCATCCTACGTCCACTACCACAACTTCCTTTGGTTATTGGCCGCGTGTCTATGTGAGAAGACATGTTCGTGTTTGACTGGGCCAATCGTAACAAAGTACCCTGATACTGAACGTCCATGATTCGCGCGCGGACGACACTCGAGGAACGTGATATTTAAAATTATCTAACCACGAAAGTGCATATGAACTAAACTGGTCTTTAAATCTTTTCTAGAAAAAACACCTGTCGCTAGCTATCAGTAATAGATAGAGACCCGAGAATTTCGCGGGTTCATTTCTAGACAAGTGGGAATGCACACACATGTACGTTCATGTTACGTTTGTAATTGGTCGACGTGTTTTCTTGACACCTCTTGGACAAGAATAAACCAATAGAAAATTGTACGCCCGACCACCGCCTTTTACTGCCACAACAATTAACCAATAAACAGTGTATAACTGTAGGAGAGTACATATATAAGACTGTTAAGTCTAGCCTACAGGTCATTGAACTCGCGAATTTCTCGGGTCTCTAGTAATAGATACGCCTACATTATGGGTAGAGCTCCGAGTATTTCGCGGATTAAGTTGGCAGCAAGCTAGGCTGGACAGCCCTGTATATACTCAAGACATTATCGTTTGCTTATTGGTTGCTGTGATAAAGTGATGCCTTTGTACAGATCGTTTGCTTATTGGTTGCTGTGATCAAGTGAAGACTTTGTACAGGACTGTTAAACCCTTACTCACACTACTGATTCGTGCTTATTACTGGCTCACAGTTCAACCGGGCGTCTCTAAAGAACTGTGGTCCAATCACAACAGTAGGAGAAAAGAAAAAGTGCTTGGACTCCACCTCGCCTTCGAAAGAATTCGCAAAATACTCGTGGCTCGAACGATAGTCACTGCCTACAATTTCTTGTAAAGCGTTGATGACCACGTGTATATCGATATTGAAGATACATACTACGCACTCTAAATTCCAATCAGTGGAAAACCACTGATTCGCAGTGAAATTCAACTACTCAAATCAGTGAAAATGGCTCCACTTAGAATCAGTTAAAAACCGCTGATCGTTTCAGTGAAATTGAATTAGTGATGTGAAAAAAATTTCACGAATTTGTCGAATTAAATATTATGTTTATTGAATTTTGCCAAATAATTATGAGAAATAAACAGAATTTCGATTATTTACTATTTATATTTCGCAATTTACCGTAATTCAAAATAAGTAAAGACGTTTCCGGAGGTGGCAAAAATTGAGCTCTCACACCCTTTCCTCTACGCTCTTACGCCGTTACTTTACCATCTGTGCTACCAATCCAAGTTGATTTGACAGAGGAAAATATAATTCTTATTGTTACGTATCGAAAGCGTGTAGTTTTAAATTGTCTGACCTTACTTTTCGTTTATTGGTTTAACTGGTGCCATTTGGACTGTTAAAACGAATAGTAGGCCTACATATGAGTGCACTCTCTTCACCACGTTATATGCCGTTTATACCTTCAAACAGAGTGCTGTGATAATCAGATGAAAACGAAATGAAATACGTAAATACGGAATGAAAGGCTAAATGTTCATATTACCTCGTCAAATGGTGTTTTGAAAGACGGAAACATATTTTAGAAAGTATTTTGTATTGGTTCTATAAGTTTGTTCGTTGTTTTTCACTTGATACACGTTGATCATTGATGGCAATTTTTAAACATTTTTTAAATCTAATCCATCAGTCCAGAAACAAACCACTAAAATACAATGGAAAAAATGACTGACGAATCAGTGTAAAATGTCACTGAATCAATGAGTGAAGGAAAACTGGCATTTTTTCACTGATTTATTAGTACAATTCACTGTAGTGACTGTTGAATCAGTCATGTACTTTTGACTGACTTAAATAGTGAAATTCTCACTGATTCAAATTTAGAGTGCGGACTTCTATAAATTCTAAAGTGAATTGAATTTTGCTCAGAGTAACAAATGTTTATAATTCCAGTCATATGTTTTTCATTCGTATAAATATTCCTCATTGAAAAAGTAATATGTTAAGCTATTTGAGGTTTATGAAGCTTGGTGCGGTAGTAAGTCGGTTTTTGGTGGCACTCCTGTTATTTGAAACTGTTTGTCCATTGGGTAGGTTTCGTGTCTTCGAATACTGTTCTTTCGAAATTCTTTCAAATACATTAAACATGTTGTTAAAAGGTTTTATAATATGTTTGCTGTACAACAAATAGGCATATTTATGCATTTTAAATGTAACCACGCTTATATGTACGAAAATATGGCGTGTAATAATATTTTTAATGCTTCGTTGCAAATATTCTAACCCCAAATTAATTGTGCAAATCTTAAACGTCGTGACTTCTGAAATGTTTGAGTGCAATTGTTTTCACATACATTCCACAAGTTTATTGTTGCTTACAATGAATTTATATTTTACAAATGTTTAACAATATCGCATAAAAATTAGCCATCAATGCCGCCCTGCAGAGATAAAACAAATTTCCCTTTGAAAATTGAAAATAAAAAATGGTATTACAAAAAGGATAAGATACTTTATAATGTAATATATTTTCCTAAAAACAATTTTCTTTTGGGGCTAAAACGTTTGCTAACAGTTCGGTGAGTTATAACCCAGTATATTTTATGATGCTTGGTTAGCAGCAAATAACCGCTTACAGCATCATATATAGCCAGCAAAGAAGAAAAATGCCTAACCTGAGAGTGCCAACTTTTTCCCTTGAGACATTAAAAAAATTTTACTACCCTTTAAATACGGCTCTTGTAGTTCACTTCCTCCGCATTTACCCTGGTGTAAACTCCTTTCTCCACTCCCAACTTCATTATCTTCGGCCATATCGCCTATATTGTCAGACTAGTTCAAAATTATACAACAGGCACAGGAGATTTTACTATCTCATTGCTACTTACGCACGAAATCACCTTGTGATCTTACTCACGATGAGCCACTCACCTGTATGCCTATCTGACAACTGCTGGCATATCAATAGCTTAGGCGGGATTATAAACCCAGTGCATCTCGACCTGAAGAAAACACGATGGAGGACACCTCACTTAAAGGCTTAGTCCGTAAAATAGTATTTACTCGACAAAAGCTACATTCAAAACTCGCGCACGTTTCTGATTAGTACTACGTTCTTTAGAGGGTTTTTTTTGTGCTTGACAGTACCCGTGCTGTCATGGATCCTATGCTCCTTCTTATTTCGGAAATGTTTGTAAATTTAATCTATGAATACTATTTTAAGAGTTGGAAATGTGAAAACGTGTACAGGCTGTTCGCGGTGAAATGAGCACGTTTGAAAGCCCTGCTTAAGATCTACTTGTATGCACGTTGTGTCTTATTCCGCCTTATGTAAGATTAACGTTACCATTGGCCTCATCCCTTTATCCATTCGTCGGTCAAGTGAAAATTCGAAATTATTACAAAACTAAATATTAAGCAAAGCTTCTCATTTCTACACTACGATACATTACAATACGAATAAAGTGAAGGAAATAATTGAAGTTATCATAAATTGTTACGTGACACTTTTTTTTTCGACGTTATGATTTGGAACTGCTTATCATTCACCGTTACGTAGTTCGCCCGTTAAAATGTATGCAGGTTCGAGCAGTAACATTTTTCTAAGGTTTATTACAGAAGTGCTTACTTTATCGTGAACTGCCTTTAATATAAAAAAAAAAGTAACACAGTTCTGTATGTCTGGGGGGTTGCAGTGCCAGAGCGGTTAGCCTTCTCGCCTCCCACGAAGGCGAACCGCGTTCAATTCCCGGTCGGGCCACTCCCGGATTTTCGCACTGGGGAATCGTGTCGGAATATGTCATTGGTCGGCGGGTTTTCTCGAGGATCTCTCGTTTCTCCCCCCCCTTCATTCCGGCGCTCCTCCATACTCACCTCAATCACTCCCATCGGCTCTTAAGACCTCGCTGTTAAGAGCCGCCCAAATCTCTTCACTCACTCTATTTGTCTATTTGCTATACAGAAAAGCCAGTTTTCCGGAACCACAGGTTGATGTTGAAACTTTTCGAGAAGAAAAAATGTTACCTTCTGGCGTTATTTCATTCGGGTAATACAGTACAGGATGTCATGTTAACATTAAAACAGCATAAATAGCGAATGGCCATAATTTTTTATTATACAAGGAAATTATAAAGATGTGTAATAAGTTTGCCGATTTCCATTTTATTTAGTTAATATTCCGTAAAAGAAAAAGACCTCGCCTTATATAACCTTAGTTTTGTGTGTGGCGCTACAGTTATATTCTGATCCAAATCGGTCCCGAGCCGAACGTATGTCACATTCTTTCGTGCCCACATACGACTTCGTTATATCCGTGCCTCTGGCCTCTCCCGTCTGTTTAGTCGTGCCGCAGGGTCTGCGTCATTCCGTGAGGCCGACGGTTTGTCACCGTCATGGCACACGACAATGGACCAAGCACCATGTTGATCGTGCCCTACCAGCGCGTATGTAATACTGCCCGGCGAAATTATTCAGTACTGGAAAGAGTCGGAGACAATGCCGTAGGCTGAATTTACTTCGGTTTCGCACAGCCTGGCGAGTAACAACAGTTATTTTTCCTTACCGACTTTTCATCTTTCTTCAAGAGCGTATACACCTAAAAAAAATTTATACTTTCGCACAGCCGAGGTATTCTTAGTTTCTAGGTTACTCACGGCCCAGGAGAAAGTACGGGATGAAAACTGGAAAAAAAACACACTGTTTGTAAAGAATACCATGACATACTTAACGAATGTCATTGTGTAATGTGCATATACTGTCCCAGCTAAAGTCTGTTCACGATAAAGTGAGCACTTTTGAAATTAACATTTGAAAAAAGTCACTGTCCCTGTCTGCATATATTTCAACGGGCGCACCGAGTGACATTCGGCCAGTAAGGTTGGTAACGATGGAAGGAAATTAGTTCCATATCTTAACAACGGATAAAAAGTGCTAGGTAACCATATGTGATAATTTAAATTATTTCTTTCCCGTTGTTTTTTTTTTTTTCATGCATTGAGGTGAAAAAATTAGCAGATTTGTACAAAATTAATTTTCTAGTAATATCACAGTTTTATTTTGCCGACGCATGAATAAAGTCATGAGGCCCATGGCAATGTTAATTTTACATAAGACGGAAAAATACACGGCAAACTGAGCACTTTTGAAAGCCCTGCTTCAGATCTACTTGTGTGTGCATCGTGTATTCTTACACCGTATGTGAAATTAACATTGACATTAGCCTGATCACTTTATTCATGCGTCGACCAAGTGAAGCTGTGAAACTGTTAGAAAAGTAAATATTTTACAAATTTGCTTATTCTCACAAAAGAAATTATTTCAGTATTCACAAATGTTTTACCTAACACATGTAATTCAAAATCAACGTATGGAAATACTTTCACTCCTACTATACCAACTTCACTATGGCGCATGTCTATCACCGTGCCAATTAAAATATTTCCTGGTAAGGGCAGTGACACTTTTAAGGCTAGATTTCAAAAGTGCTCGTTTAACTGTGAACAGCCTTTATATGAGGAGACGATTCATAAACTGTGTTACAATGTGAAATCCTAATACTGTTAGTTAGGAAGCGGTATTTGGGCGTTGTGTTATTCTTTAACATTTTTTTTAACACAGTAGTATGATTATATGCATTCTGGGACAACGAGATCTGGGATAGGAGCGTAGAAGCCGGCCGCCATGTTGTGGCGTCACCCGACCGCCATTTTGGATCCATGTGGCCTTGACACTGACCTTTTAAAAGGGAAATTTTAGGGAAAAAAAGTCCGCCGGTGAACTGAATTTTTTAATAATTTTATTATACGCGTTTTTAATAATTTTTAATAATTTTTTTGGAGTTTCAGGGTTAAAGTTCACCGAGGTCAAGGTCCAAGGTCAAGACAACATGTATCTAATATGGTGGTTGGGTGACGTAACAACATGGCGGCCGGCTGGCTCTTGCGATCGTATATCAGATCACATCCCAGAACTCAGATAATCATACTACTACATACCAATAAAAAAAATTTCCTGTCCCTCGAAATTTAGCCATCTCTATACACTTTTACCCCTTCCTGGCGCTTGAGACAAGTCGACAGCCGTGTAATCTCGTCAACAAGCTCGCCACTTTATTTTAACTCTAAACGCGCACGCACGTCGCGCTAGCCCGACCGTCTCATACATCGCACAACACGGCCTCGCAGCTGCCTGGCCACACCGCTGCCTCAAGGACCCGACGAGACTCACCAACTACTTCCGACCTCCACCATCTCACGAGCCCTGAAGACCCTGACAACCAGAAGACATCGAAGACGTCACGACACGACCTTCGCCCCACGATATTGGCAGGTCGTAAATGGCTCCCAACTCCCAACATAGACCTTCGTCAATATTACCATCGTCGACATAGACATTATACATTCATTTCTTCACGACTTCGTTCTGACGAACATAATTTTTTCTTGCCTTGCTTATGTATTAAACTTATGTGATGGGTCACGGTGGTGTGGTGGTTAGATTACTAGCCTCCCAACCAAGGCGAACCGGATTCGATTCTCAGCGGGGCCACTCCCAGATTTTCGCATGTGAGAATCGTGCCGGACGATGCCGCTAGTCGGCAATTTTTCTCGAAAATCTCCCTCCCCCACCCCTTTTATCATTCCGGCGTTGCTCCGTACTCGCCCCGCTTCACCCTCATCGGCTCTCATGTTAAGGCAATCTCTCCTCACTCACTCACTCAAATTATGTGGAATTCGTACCAGTACATTTTTGAATACATTCTATCCTATGTTGGATTTGGATGTATTTCTTTCTCGTGTAGAATAATAGACTGAGAATTCACGAAGAGCGGATCGAGCTATGACGTAACGATGCCAAGCCCCAAGAGCAGACATAATATCAATAATAATAACAATAAGAAGTTTGATTAAATGATGGGGTCTAGACCTGGTCAGAGGCATTCAATTGGCAGTGTAACATATAGGCTGTTCACGGTAAAACGAGCGTTTTTGAAAGCCCTGTTTAAGATATATTTGTATTCACGTTGTGTATTCCTCCGCTTTATTTAAAATTAACATTGTCATGGGCCTCGTCACTTTATTCATGCGTCAGTCAGGTGAAACTGTGTAATTATATGAAGAGAAAAATATGTTTCAAATATGGTCAAATTGACACTTCGATGCATTAAAAAACGGAAAGTGGAATAAATAATTAACGTGATCACAAATGTTTACCTAACACTTTATATTCGACGTTAAGTTATGGAACTATGTTCCATCTGTCATTACCAACTACACTGGGAGCATGCCACTCAGTGCGGCAGTAAAAAAAAAATATATGCAGGTAGGGGCAGTGACTTTTTTCCAAGGTTGATTTCAAAAGTGCTAATTTGTTCGTGAACAGCCTTTACACATGCTGCCGCTAGTCTACCGGGCCCCAACTCTTGTGCGCTTTCACTGGTTTGGTGGCAGCTGAAGTTTGTGTCGATCTAATTTAGATACATCCTGTATAGCAAATAAAGAATTAATCATATCACCGCCATATTAGATGAACCTACAAGACGTATATGGGAATGGAGAATTAATATGATTTGAAACAAAGAAAAAACCTCAACTACTTGCAGACATCGTTTACTTTCCAAATCGATGTATGTGCCTTCTCTCCCGTTCTTGAAATATATATATATATATATATATATATATATATATATATATATATATAAGACCATATACTTGGTTATATTTAAGTCAGATTTCTTAGAATGATTTTGGAGTCCGGAACTTGGTAATGTGGTAGAATTATATGCAACGCGCTGCACTTGGTTTCTGTTCAAACTTCATGTATGTAGTCAAGAAACTGACTACAGATACTAAACAGTGATTTATACTGGATTTCAACTAATATATATATAGTCTATTCACGGTTTCATCACATTTTTTGAATCAAACCTTTGAAAAATCACCCCATGTATGCTGTGTTTAGTGAGTTTCTAAATATTCCATGTTTCATAAGCGTTTCGTACCCCTGTTACCAACGTAAACTTATCTCATTTTTCGTTCAATTGAAGTTAGACCAATATTTCATTCATAAATTATCATGTTTGATTTTTAATAAATATGTATAAAAACAGTGAGAAAACATGTGTGTTGGTAACGCCTAGTAAGAAATAGTTCTCATGCAAAATATTATTACAACTGAGTGCGCACGAATTCGGTTCGTTGTCCTTTGGTGTAATTTTCTAGACTTAGTTAGGCTTAGTTTGTACGAGGTAGAGGAATAATCTGGAAGTAGAACTTTAGCAGGGATTCAGAAGAGTGTGAAGTAACCGCGAATGGATTATAGCTTGACAGCATTCGACGAGTAACATTGTTAACGACTACTACTATGGCAAGAAATTGTTGAAACAAATCTGATGGACTGTATAAAGTGCAATAAAACTCGCTCTCAAGTTAATAGTTAATAGCCGCAAGATTGTGCTAATCTCAAACGAAAATATTGACATTGCGGATAAAATTGCGATAGCGGTACGTTGTTCATTGCAAACATCGGCGGTAAACTATATCTAGCCATAACTGTGACCTTGAAAGCTCTCTTAAAGGCTGTTCACGGTAAACTGAGAACTTTTGAAAGCCTGCTTAATATCTACTCATATGCACGTTGTGTATGATTCCACCGTATGTAGAATTAACATTGCCATGGGCCACATCACTTTATTCATGCTTCGGTCAAGCGAAACTGTGAAATTATTAGAAATGTAAATATTTTACAAATTTGCTAATTCTTGTAAGTATATTAATTTTAAATACATTAAGTAAAATAAATAATTTTAGTAACAACAAATGTTTACCTAACACGAGTTATTCAACGTTAAAACATGAACTACTTCCTTTCCGTAGTTGCCAACTTTACTGGGCCTATGACAATCAGTGTGTCAGTTAAAACATACGTAAGTGGGGAGGAGAGGCATTTTTCTAAGGTTGATTTCAAAAGTGCTCACTTAACCGTGAACAGCTTAGGGGACCTCGGGCAAATGTGAGCAGTCGGGTAATATGAGCAACTATAACCTCTTTGGCAACGACGTTGCTAGAGAATTTTTGCAACAGCCAACAACTAGTGGCTACACTGCTCCATTACATGTTTTTGGTTTGTGAATGAGTTGTAGGACGCCAGCTCGTCTTGAAATCAGTTTTGTTGGCAGTGAAAGGTAAGTCTGCTTTATCTTATTGTTTTTTTTAGAGATGTTAGTTCAATTTAGTGTAAATGAAAAGGGACAAAAATATATCACTCACCAGTCAAATGAAAATGTAGATTACGTGCACGAAACAATGGTCTCCGCTCTTCCTTTCCATATTTTATGAGACGAGGTTTTGGTTACTCTGTAGTGTGCTGCACTCTATAAAAGAAATTTACGTCGAAAGTGCAATATGAGCAGGCCCGATCAGGGTAATATGGCCAACTGTTTTTCACTGCGGGTAATATGAGCAGGTAATAAATAGCTACCATTATCATCTTAAATCACATGTGTAGGTCAACATTTTCAAATATTCCAGACACGACACTGTTCAAAGTGTACTGTAAATTAACGTAGTCCGTAAAACATAATACTGAATGGATAGGCTGTAATGGGACATACTTGCTCTGGTTACTATTGCATGATGGTTACCTTACCCTGATATCAATATTTTTATTTCCATTTAATGTAATGTATTTTTGTGTAATTTATTTTACAAGGAGTAATCATAAAAACATGTGTTAATCTGTGATAAGGGAATTACGTGATAAAACAATCGCTTTCAAGAGAAAGAAATGACGATTCCTTTTTTTTTTTTTTTTTTTTTACATGGCAATTCGTTACAAACTACAAGGAATGAGGAAGCGGTTGTGTGAAAATGTCTATTTGACATTACAACCTGCAGCATGTGGGGCGATTACCGTACGAGAAGAGGCTCCACGACTTCTTCAGGACCTACAGCTGTTCATTTGGAGTTCTGTGCGGAGATGACTTTAATATCTGCCGCTAAAGTTGTGTGACAGCTATCTAGGAACGACACCCTGACTTCAAGTAATATCTAACCTGCTTGATTCATTCCCATATCTGTAATGTCCCCCTACCAAGACATAGTCGGTGTTCGAGGGGCACTCGTAAGTGTCCTTTGCCTGAACTTCCCTTTACTGTTATGAAAACTTTTTAACACTGTAAATGACTGCTTGAAAAGGGTCTTTTATTAAAACAAAAGGAAAAAATTGCACTGTAATTGGAAAAGGATTGTGTTCGTGGATTAGCATGTAGTAACACACACAAACATTGTTTCAATAGGCCTACATTCATATCCTAAGTCTCTTTATTTTCTGTTTTCAGATGGATCGCGGCCCCAAAGCAAATAGTGCTACTCGCGAGAAGTGGTCAATAGAATCAATGCAAAGAGCTGTTCATGCTGTGAGGACTGGGAGTATTTCTGAGAATCGTGCCACAGTTGTTTATGATGTTCCGCGCCAAACATTACGCAGGTATTTGAGTTCCGATGCTGATGAAACTTTGGGACTTCAAGCATAAGAACTGGGTCGTAAGCCTGAATTAGGGGAGTGAGCTGAAGAAGTCCTTACTGAGCACATCAAATACCTGTCGAAACATGGCTTTTCTCTTAACAGAGCACAGTTACAGGAACTTGCATTTAATCTAGCTGAAAAATTGGGATTACAGCATAGGTTTAATAAGGAAGCAGGTCTGGCAGATTGGGGCCGGCTGTGGAGCTACCTCAAGCGTCATACTGATCTCTCAATACGAAAGGAAGAAAATCTTTCAATTAATCGTGCCCTGTCTATGAACAAATCAGAAGTTGGACTTTTCTTTGACCTCCTTGAGGATAAGATGAGTGAGTTGAATCTGACTAATAAAGCTGACAGAATCTTCAACATTGATGAGAGGGGGTTTCAACTCAACACTAGGCCTAATACTGTCGTTGCATCAAAAGGACGTAGGGTCGCTCACGTAATTTCTCAGAAAGAGAAGGGAGAAATTATTACTTTGGTAGCTTGCTTCAATGTAGCTGGTAACTACCTTTCTCCCTGCATTGTAATTAAAAGCAAACGTACAGTGGTTGGCTTGAAGGAAAAGTTGCCAGCTGGCAGCGATATCTTTCTTAATGAACAGTCTGCGTACATTAATGCACAACTTTTCTTTGTTGCCATTAAGAAGTTCGTCGATTTTTTTCCACATCAACAAGGAATCACCAGCTATTTTGATTTTGATTGGGCATGATTCGCATTGTTCTAACCCTGATCGTGTCGACTTTGCTGTGGAAAATGGACTTTGTTTGTTGTGTTTACAACCTCACACCACTAATTTGCTTCAGCCTGCAGACAAAGGGATATTTGCACCCTTGAAATGAGCTTATTACTATGCTTGCAGTCATTTCGTGAGGAATCACAGCAGAGCATTTACCAAGGTGGAATTTGGAGAACTGATAAAGGAAGTTTGGGAGAGAGTTGCAACAGTTGGCATAGCATCCAATTCGTTCCGTGCTACAGGTATGTGGCCTGTCAATCGAAATGCCATTCCTGATCATGCTTTCTTTTCAGAAGTGATTCCAGGCACAGTACAAGACTTTAGCACTTGCCAGAATCCACAGTCAAGTAAGCCTACTTGAGGCCCTCCTCAATCATCAAAACCACATCCAACAACTACAGCTCCCGAACTTCCCTTTACTGCCAGCTAGATTACTCCAACGAAGTACAACCAGCATGCCGATGAACCGTAAACGAACCTAAAAGAGCTATTAAAGGACTTTCTCCCCTTCCAATGCTTAACCGTCCAAGTTCTTCTAGAGGCAGAAAGCGCGGCAAAGCAAGATAGCTTACATCACCTGACTCGATTTCAAAAGTTAAACTTCAGAAAATGCGTCCAGGAAAGTGTAAGACAGCTCTTCCTACTGAAAAGAAGAAATTGAGTGATTCTGACTGCATGTGTCCTATGTGTGGTGGAACATTCACAGACTATCACTATGGTGAACAGTGGGTCAGGTGTGAACAATGCAGTGAGTGGTGCCATGAAGACTGTGTCAGTTATTTCGACTTAGAATTTATTTTTTGTGAAAACTGCAAATAGTAGAATAGTCGTTGTTTATCGTATTTTAGAGCACTGAAAGAGCTTAAGTGATGATTATTTGATGTAGATGACTTTCTGTCGAGGTAAATGTGCCTGCTCATATTTGCCTAACTAGCTGCTCATTATACCCCTACTATTGGGTAATATGAGCATGTTGTTGTTCGATTTTTGTTGGTTCCACGACATTACGTGACTAAATCAAACATGCTTTTGGTATAAGAATGTTAACACGATAGGGTATCATTCAGTGCATTTTATACATTTATTTTATATGTTTAAAATTTATGATTTAAATAAATTTTCCTTAATATGTTCATATTTTCCCGAGTTCCCCTATAGTTACGTTCATAAATGTAGGCTTTTTCTAACGCCACACTGTACTGGTCAACAGGGCTAACAGTAGAGCGATTTAGCCAGAAAAAATACACATTCAAAGATATTTCTTATTTAAACTTGTTCACACACAACACAATAACAAAATTCTTTATTGTCTAGTGATAAGGATGCGAGCTAAATTCTACTGAATACATTTTTATAGACCAATAATAATTTAAAATGCAATGTTTTCTTCAACGGCCTATGTCACTTTTTCAGGCTTAGTTTGCTTTATATGCTCGGCTGAGAAAAGATCAGAGGATATAATGAAAATAAGAAGACAAAATGACATACACTAGATTTTAGATCAACCATAACAATTGCCCCTGTAGGTGTGAAAAGAATAATGGAAAAGTTTGGGCTACGACGCTTTAACATCGATGTCTTGATAAAGCACATGGGTATGGACATGAGAGGGTCACGTGCATCTATCAGCGCATCCTTGTCCTAAAGCCCAGGTTGGGATAGCGCAATTGTAGACACGCCTATAAACGGACAAAACGACAACGAGGAAGAAAGAGAATAATCGGGAAATTCCCAGTAGCTGGTTCATAGGCTAGGGAAAGATATGTAATGCAAATGTTACCTACAGTGGGAAAATGTGCTACAGGTTTCTGACAGTATAAAAACGGCGAATGGGATGTTACGCAAGACTTTCCAAGAAGAATGCATACCGCATGATCTTCTTCAAGGTCAAAAATTTGGCATGATACTCTAAATGAAGCAACTGAGCTATTCATAACTAGTTACATGTGAATGTTATTTGCGATAATCTGTTATTTTGGAGAACAATAAACGTTTCCGAACCTTGAGGTCTGCATAAAGATGCAGTATCGTGTAGTTTATACCCGTATATATTCTGTAAAACATGGTTCAAAGCCTACCCTTTCGGAAATTGAAGAACTTGTTATGGCTTAAAATTTATATCTACGAAAACTGAAAAATTTATTGACATGGTCTGAATTTTAATTCGTTTGATACATTATTCAAGCAAGCTAAAGCTACCAGAAAAGAAGAACATACGAAAATAACGCAGTACTTTGTGCAATATAAGGAAGTCAGTTACATACAAAGGAAGATTTTATCTTTTAACTGAAACCGCAGGTGCAGAAAAAGTATGTGTTAATATTACTACATATAGGTAATCAGAATAAATTAAGGTCAAGAATCAAGCCACTCCTGTATCTTATTCGTAAATTGCACCCACAGGTTTACCTGGAGGAAAAAACAGTTTATTCTTCCATGATGGACCTATTTGTAGGTCACTTTCTCGGCCTGCAAACATTATTTCAAACACACCTGAAACCCCTATAAATACAAAATCAATAGTGTGAGTTGAGACTCCATTGAGACAATATGCATGCATTTATAAATTCAACATTCAAGTACAAGTACTTACCAGGATATAAAATATCTTACTAAGCGTATATGCCATCTGCTTGCATACACTATAGAATCTTTTAACAGTTTTATGCACAGCATAAGGCTTTTGCAATGAAACACGATTCATAGTTACATAATAAAAACGTAACCTAACGGAGAAAAATGTTACAGTCTCTCTTTGTACATAAAGTGTTGTTATACCAAGAACAACTGCTATGGCATGCAGTAAGGGGATGTCTCCTAAAAGCAATACCCAATACGGTTAGCTTTTGTAAGTTTCAAGGCCAGGCTTTTGTTTAAAAAATACGTGTGTGAGTGTGTGTGTATATATATATATATATATATATATATATATATATATATATATATATATATATATATATATATATATATATATATAATATATATATGCGCATATACATACATATATACACATACACACACCCATACACCAAAACCAGTTTTTAGCCTTGGCCAACTTTATATAGCTCTTTCTCGAGTGAAATCGTTTGGTTCGCTATATATTGTCAGCAATCAAGAAATAAACCATGTATTTTTCAAGGATTTTTAAGGGTGACTTCAATGATGAAGCATAGTATAACAATCTTGATATGAGGTCCGAATTAAAGTCAAACTTGAAAGATAGTTCCTGACCCTAAACACAATCTTCATCATCTTAACACTTTATGCTTGAAACATGCAGCTCCAGGCATAAAGCACGTTGTAAAATGATACGAAATACTAGCGCAATAATATTAGCTATGCTCAGGCAATGGAAATATCGTAATAATGTAAAACTGCAATATATCTGTCATTTGTGCCAAATGCAACTAGAAAAAAGAGCAGAATAGCATGAAACATGAACAAAGTTTTCCCGGGCTGTAAGATATTCTGTGTGTTCTGAGAAGCAACAGCATATTTATAGTAAAAAACTATTTCCCTCTTGCTTTCTCGCTCTTACGCATTACTAACAAGTAAAATGTTAGTGTGAAATATTTGATACATAAGTGGCTCATATTAGGAAACAAAGCATGCTAAGGTACTAATGAGAATATAACTTAGTTGCTAAGGCGTGGCCCATATTTTAATTATTTTGATTTTTATGATTATTATGCATTTCTTCCAAATAAATAACATGCACGTAACGAAACTAGGGATACCAATCCGACGCTACACATAGTGTGCGTTAATTAATTTGGTTTCAAATAATTTATCCGGTTATTAAAGAATTTGTACCTAGAGAACACAACTGATAAATTTTCACAGGCTGGAACTTAGGCATCAGTCAGTTAACTTTACATCTGTATATAGGCTGCTGAGGGTAAAATGAGCATTTATGGAAGCCCTGCTTAAGATCTACTTGTATGCACTTAACATTAACATTGTCATGGGCCTCGTCACTTTATCCATGCGTCGGACAAGTAAAACTGTGCATTTTTTTTTAAAGTAAATAATTTACAAATGTGGTAATTTTTACACTTCGACTAATTAAAAAAAACATAGAGCGACAGAAATAATTCAAGTTCTCACAAATGGACACCAAACACTTTTTATTCGACGTTCAGTTCAGTGCACTATAATAGTTTTGCAGGTATTCATCCAGAATATTATAAGTTATAACATTCTGAAAATGTCGTTTATGGTCATGTTAAAAAGCTTTGTCTAGATTTTTTTTTCTTCCAAAAAATCTGGTACGTTGATAATTTTATTCCACCCTAGTCGAAAAGTTTTTTTTTTTTTTGCTTGAAACAAATTGTGTACACGTTAAAATAGTTCGTTTTAAGAATTGTATACAAACTGTAGCCCAGTTTGTGCACAAAGTAGATGGGTGCCTTAAAGTAGAAGTATGAGTGGTACTTAAACTATACACCACGCAGGATTCATAGTAGTACACGTATTGTTAAAATAGTTCGTTTTAAGAATTGTATACAAACTGCAGCCCAGTTTGTGCACAAAGTAGATGGGTGCCTTAAAGTAGAAGTATGAGTGGTACTAAACTATACACCACGCAGGATTCATAGTAGTACACGTATTGTTAAAATTACCAGAAAAATACGTAACATGTTGCATATGAAATAAGATTATATTGTATATAATTTGTAACACTGTAAAACCCTATCATTAACAAATTATTTTTAATAAAATTTTAACAGCATTCATATTTTAGATTTTTCGGAATGCACGTTTTCCAAGAAAACCTTCAAGTAGAACAATCGTAATAATTACTATGCTTATATGTAAGAAAAATATTGGTACTGATGTTTAAAAAAAAAATAATAATTGATTTTATTTATTTTTGTTTCAGTTATAAAAGTTATAACGTTCGTGGCTGAAAGGAATGTGGACAAAACAATTCGTTAGAAATATTTTTAAACATTATTACTAATATTTTATTGTATACTACCAGAGTAACTATTATAATAGTCTTTCTTGATGAAGGTTTTTAAATGTGCTTTCTCAAGAATCCAGAATGGAAATACGGCTAGATTTCTTATTAAAAATATGTTTTTATGAATGGATATCTTTGAACATTTAAGTAAGTAAATTCTAGCACAATATTTTACAGTGCTACAAAATATATGCATTCTTCTTTCATACGCAGCATTAAATTTAGTTTTCTTACAATTTTGTAGGCGTGTGGACTAATTTTAAGGGGGGGGGGGGGTGTTGCTGTACGGTCGGACTCAAGAGCTCCACATTGGCAGCCAAGCTACCTGTCCCGCGACTTTCAGCGACTTTTTAACGAGTAAGAAAAAAAATCTGCGGATGTTTACAACTAACGCTCTAACTCCCACAATCCTAGACCTTGGCTCGTGTTTAGTGTCGTGCGCGGAAACTGGGTCACCTGTTATCGCGTTATCATTTGTCAACAACGCCGACTCAGTGTCCAGCGTCAGTTCCAAGCGCACGCAAGAACGCATCCACAGCTTCTGCTCAGCGGCGTGTTGTAGCCTGTTGCAAGGTAAGCTGGCGTTAGTTCTGTATTGTACCCTGCTGCTTGCTACAGCTCCCAGGCGCTACCCTGGGAATCCTGTAAAACAATGTTTGCTCTGCAGCATTAAGTATTTTTGACGGTTAGCGGAGACGGGAGGGGATCAGCTTCTCCTCGCCTCCACACGCTAACTGATAACCGTCTGGGTGGCCAAGGTCCCTCACAAGGGACCCATCCACCCCCGCGCTGAGGGAGTAACGTCCCAGTGATGTAAAACCGGCGGTGTACTCTGTTGCTTGCTAGCTTACATCCCTCCCCCCCCCCCCCCGGTAAAACGTAGTTCGGCAGGTGACACTTTGTGAGTGGTCGAAATACATCGAGTTTCCCTAGTTTTCACAGTGGTTATTGTTTCCCGCTGACTTCACCAAGCGTGTACAGCAGCGAGCAAGCACCACCTTACCGTGCGACAGTTCACCAAACGCCATACATAATCCACGCACGCCTCGCGCGACCAATCCGTGGCTGTGAAGTCCCACGCGTCTAACACAAATCAAATAAAATAACATAATAATAAAATAGGGGCCACGGTGGCTAAGTGGTTAGCCCGCTCGCCTCCCACCAAGGCGAACATGGTTGAATCCCCGGCCCTGTCACCGGATCTTCGCAAGTGGGAATCTTGCCGGACGACGTCGGTCGGCGGGTTTTCTCGGGGATCTCCCGTTTCTCCCCGCTATTTCATCACCTCAATAACCCTCATCGGCTCTCAAGACCTCGCTGCTGCCCAAATTTCTTCGCTCACTCACTCACAAATAAAATAAGAAGTTCTGCACTGCTCAGTGAGAACAAAGTTGTTTCTTGAAAAAAGAAATTGTTTGACGCAACCAAATTAATTTTTTTATAGGGATAATGGAATATTTTATTTTTAAAATCAAATCATTTTGATTTTATTTTTGGTGATTTCCAAACTGTAAAATTTAGTTGGTGCAGCTAAATAATGATATGGCTCTACGTAAGTTAGAGTTTCAGTTGTTACAAAACATACGAAAGCACGACCTAATTTCGAACCACAGTTATTTGCGGTGGTAGGTCGCTACGCCCTAACGTCATTTAAACTGAGTACAGTCGAAATAGGAATGTTTTAAATGCATAAAATTAAATACATGACAACGTACGTAAATAAATATTTCAAGTTTTACAGTTTACTATTTAGTTTTCTACTGCAATTGTTTTATTGGAATATTTTATACAATTATTAAGCATCAATAAATGGACTAAAAACACTGTTTATATCCGAATTGTCACAGAGGATACAAACAAACTCTCGAGCTGGATTTGTGAACTAAGGTAATGATATGGGGGGCTAAGCAGATATTTACAGCTGACTCAACGAAATATTTTGTTGATAGTATGATTTTTCTTGGTCCAACAGATGTTTGGTTTAATCAAGCTTGTATGTTGTCAGATAAACAAAATAAATTTTGTTGCTACCAAGTTTTGTTTACTCAGTAAAACATTTTTTGGGACTACTAAATAATTGTTTGGCCATACACAAACAAATATGTTTGCTTTAACAAACGTTTTTCTCTCAGTGACAACAACTATATGCTGCTCACGATAAAGTGAGCACTTTTGATGCCCTAGTTACTTTTTATTTCAGACTTTTTTTATTTTCGAACCAGCTTTTAAAATAAATTTTACAATTTAAGTAATAAACTCAGTGCGTAGATTCCACCGCACTCGGAAGTTAACAACTAAGGTTAGAATTAAATACATTGATTGACTATTATTCCAAATGAGAGGGCTTTCAAAAGTGCTCACTTTACCGTGTATAGCCTATAGGCGAAAGTAAAGTTCCAGATTACACTAGCAATTATTGTTGTCGCTGCTTTGCACACCCCAGTGGAAATAATTTTTTTTTTTTAACATGCTTCTTAAGTTATAGTCAGAATTCAGTTAGTATTTATACCGCAACTTATACTGACAACAGAACAGGGCCAAGAGAGAGAGAGAGAGAGAGAGAGAGAGAGAGAGGGAGGGAGAACAGAACCAAGGATTAAACTATTATAACAACAAATACGCAAACAGAAATTAATTAAAATAGTAAACAATATTTTTTTCAAAAACATGGGTATTGCAAGGTATAAAACTCTAGATATGAATAAACGAGTCATCGAAAGTGAACAAAAAATATAGTAATAATAAAAGAAATAAAATCAGATGAAAAATTTTACTACATAAAATCAAATTCAAACTATCCTGGTGTTCGGCACAGAAGAACACAGCGGAAATATACGGCGCAAAACAACAGGAATAAAAATAGAAGATAACAACCCCAACACAATATACCATTAAAAAAAAAAAAAAACCAACAGCTGTACAAACCAAGGAAATATGAAAACTGTCACACAAATAAGATGCGAAACAATGAAGTCAACATTTAGTTACAAACTATATTAACAATATGGAAGTAAGTGTTCGGATTTACATTCATAGGATATGAAATTATGTATAGATTTGAATCGTCCATCTGGAATTTTCATTGCCTCACGGACATTCAGGGTTTTGGCAGTTGCCATATTCTGACTCTTACTCTTTCACTTAGAATTGGCGCCTTCTAAACTATATTAGTTGATATTAGCGCTTTGTCGTTCTTGTTGGGCGACAGCTACCTCCTTTGTAGTCCTATAATGTCAAAAAAAAAATTCGTGTTTTAAAAAGATTTTAACGCTATACTGATCAGGAAAACCTCATCATTTGAGCGTAATCTCTGGTTCTAACCCAGGCGAGAGTACTACAAAAACTATTTCCAATTTACTGCCTTTTAATTAAAATATTAATTTGAGATTATTATGTGTACTCATTTACATCGTAGAAACGGTAATTATGTAGTTTAACTAGAGCAAAAATATACAAATTTCCAATTTTTCTACGATTCTAATTTCTATTAACTGTGTAAGCATTTTTTTTGTTCCCCATATGTAGAATTAAAAAAAACAATGTTTACTGCGCAACTCATTATTTGCATGTTTTAAGACACGGAAGTGTAATCCTAGTGCTGTTGATTTCTTGTTGCCGTTCACTACTCCAAAAAGGAATGCGATTTTTGTTTTACAGCCTAATTCAGACTGGGTTTGTTTCATCAAAATCTTCCGCAATTAAAAGTTAGAAGAGGCATTTTTTTTAATGAGCGAATACTTACGTTTCTGTTTTTAAATTACTAAGTTTGTGCAAATATTTTTTAAAATATTGCGAGACAAATTTTGTAAAGATATGGAGTTTCACAAGAAGTACGAAATGTATCAATCTGGCGGTGAAGTAAAAATATTTGTGATAAACTAACGGTATTGGATTTTTTGGTTGGTCAAAAACTTTGGTAATGTTTTCAGTTAAGGGGAATGGTGCACGAAAGCATCATATTTGCCAGATTTTTGTCATAAGTTGTATTGGAGAGGGTCCAAAGAAATTTTCGGCTTATCAAGACACATATAACTATTTTGAACACTATCTTAATTTGTTAGATATCCACTGCCTTTATTGTTCTCAGATCACTGATGGAAGATAAGGAATAAGATATTCATTCTTATCTTCCATCAGTGCTCCGAGAATAATAAATGCAGCGAATATCTAATAATCTAAGAATGTTTACGAAATTACTATTAAAATCTTGTGCCAAACATTTTGAAAAATCACCTGTAAAACAACCTGCGACAAAAATTAGGTAAATATAGCGCTTCGGTGCACCATTCCCCTTAGGTGAAGATAGGAGGAGCGTTTAATTTCTATAGGCATGTAAGATTTTTCCATAAACATGTAACATTTTAAAAATGGTAGTTAGAGTATCAGTTTTATTTCACTTGCGACTGATTAATAGCAGTAGTACTGCCTATTGGAGAAATCAAAATACGTTCGGTACGTTATGTACCTTGTAACTATTAACACCTTTTTAAAAAAAAATTCTGTTGGCTGTAAAATATTTTGTAAATCGTAGAATAAAGTAGATTTTCAGTGAAATAATGCTGGTCTTTAAAATGAGAAAACCAAATGAAATTAGTTGTGAAGAATTATACCTATTTATATCCACTCAATTTTCCAAGCCATTGTAAATAAGATTTCAGTTTGGCTTTTAATAAATAAATTTAATTCGGAGTAATTGAAAAGCATTACTACAAACAAAATAAGATATGTGATGCTAATTTTTGTGTTTTAAAATAAAAAATTAGACATAAATATAATAGCATCAAGAAGTTTAGCAAAAAGTTTGTACATAGATCTTCACATTTAGATAGCCTTTCTATTTCTATGTATATGCATATATATACATGCAAAATTAAATTAATTTTACATAATTTAAATTATTAATCACAGTATGAGTGTGCATAGTTACAATGTACCTAGAACTTTATATCTTTGTAGTTTATATTGAATCAAATTAATATTTTATAGCAAGCGCTGGGGGTGACGAACAAAATAAATCTAAGGACATTGGAACAAGGAGGCATGTTCAACTGTATATGTTGAACAAAAGCAGGCATGCACGTCCCACGGAGAGGATAACCTGAAGCAGAACAGCAGGTGAATGCCTACGACGCTTGCTTGTCTACTTAGTGTCGTCATATCGCCACGAGCACATGTGTGGCGCTGTCAGTCGATGTCTCTGAGGAGACGACAGTCCGTTAAATACAGCTGCGTTCACTTACTCACGGAAACAGATCATTGCACTGTGCACAGAAGTTATTTTGAAATATCGATGGTTATTTTATATATATATATATATATATATATATATATATATATATATATATATATATATATATAATAGTGGTATAGCCGTCTAATGAAATCCGACCTTACATTTAGCAACAACAACAAAACAAAAACAAAATCAAAAGAAATGGTCTAGGCTTCGAAGTGTTACTAAAGAAATGATTTTAATGACAGTCAGGTTATAAAATACGCAGTTCTAGGGTGATCGACTTCAATAAGCCTAGTAAATCACTGTACCTTTGTTTTTCTTCTCCGTCCCAGATAGTTCCAATTTTGCGAACACTTGCACATACTTCGCCCCACAGTTTATTTTTGCGGACATTTTACCCTTAATTGTTTGTTATAAAGAGCTGGCCGTTTTTGTATATCTGCTATTACGCTGTTAGTGTCAGCCACACTATTTATGATACCACTATCGGTGTTTGAGTCTTGGTCAGACACGTTTATAGACACCTCTCAAAAATCTTTAGACATGTTGCTCGTTCTGTCCATCCTCAACACTCTGATCCCGTATCTGCTTCACTCTGGTTGCCATACTTCTTCTAAACAATTTTTGATGCAGTTTGACTGAATTCGAATCGGTAAAAGTATTTTATTCTCACTATAAAGCTTGCCATTTAAAAATTAAGATCCAAACAAATACGTTAATACGGTTGACCATGTGACTTTGACAGTTGTGTATGATTTGGGTTATAGGTCAATGTTGGGTACACGCGCAGAAGACAGATAAGCTGTCTACCTCGTATTTCGTCTATGCGGCAGCCCAGACAAGATGGAAACTTTCACGTTATGCATGTAACCAGTCCTACACGAGGCCCGTTCCCTGAGCTTTAGCGAACGGGTACGCACGCATAAACGAAAAAGCCGCGCCGTTTTTCCTCTCAGTACTCATCTACTTTGTGTTGGCGCCATTGTTTATTGGATTCTGAGACTAGGGAGAACCCGTTTTCTTTCCGTCTTGGCTGTTCGTGATTGGGCCATCCCGTCGTTAGTTCGTTTGCTATAGGTAGGGACAGCGAAATTTCGCGTTTTGAATGACTGGTAGGGTAGACTCCACTGCCCCGTGTATTTTCGAGCCTTATCTTTCGGTTCATTGACCACTGCCCCAATGTGTAAAGGCTGTTTACGATAAAGTGAGCACTTTTGAAATCAACCTTTGATAAAAGTCACTGCCCCTAACTTCATTTATTTTACCGGGAGCACTGAGTGACATGCGCCCAGTAAAGTTGGTAATTATGGATGGGAAGTAGTTCCGTATCTTAACGTCGAATAAAATAGTTGGGTAACCATTTCTGATAACTTAAATTATTTCTTTCGCTTTCTGTTTTTAATCATTTCACCAAAATGTAAAAAACAAGCAGATTAAAAAAAATATAATTTAGTTTCCAAATAATTTCACAGTTGCACTTACCGACGGATGAATAAAATAATGAGGCCCATGGCAAAGTTAATTTTACATAAGGCGGAGGAATAAACATTTTCTGTACAAATAGATCTCAAGCAGGGCTTTCAAAAGTGCTCATTTTACCGTGAACAGATCTTATGTATGATTATTTTGAGTGTAACCCGATATGAGCTTCTAATCCCCACATCGGCGATCTCCTTTCGTTACTCCTGAAGCATCTTGCCGATCAAGCGCAACATTTTTCCGAACGGTGTAGACACCTTCAGGGTGACTGTTTCGCTTCAATGGTTGTTTCGCACGACGTCCTCCAAACGATATTGCCAAACTGTTCGAAATGATTGCAGTTGCTAGTTTTTATCTGGCCTTTCACTTACAACTGCGTATAGGCTATTCCCGGTAAAGTGAGCACTTTTCAAAGCCCTCTCGTTTGGAATAATAGTCAATAAATATATTTCATTGTGGTCCGAGACGTCAACTTCCGAGTGCAGTGGAGTGTACACACTGTGTTTGTTGCTTCCCACGGAATATTTGTTTAAAAAGGTGGTTAAAGGATGAGATATGGCTGAAAGTATAAAGTAACTAGGGCTTCAAAATCGCTCACTTGATCGTGAACAGGTTGTACTTACGGTGCCTCGAGCTGAAGTCACGCAAAGGCGAGTAATGCTGAAATAAAACGGAAGTTATAATCCGGAACACCGTGAAATACGAGACAATTTTTCTATCAGCTGAAAACAATTTCGATTGTAATTTCGTTTGCAGAATTGTTTTTATGTGCAAATTAAAGTTTCCGAAATTCTTCAAGAGATTTATAGAAAGTAAGGATTTCTGCATCGCAGAACAGAAGTTTCCAAAGCGTGAAAGCTGTGTCAAGGTACATTATTTGAAAGCGACCTCCGCAGCCGAACCTGCTAACCTTCGGACTATTTGATTGTAGGTTAGAACCACGGCCAAGTAACAAATGAGTTGAAGATTTTTAGATGAAAGTTGAGATTCTGTTCGTTCAGATTCTAAACTGCCCCTGATCCACCATCCCCCGCAGGAATTCATCCTTTGGGATAAAAGGAGGGGTGATGTAAATCCCGATTAAAATAACTGTCTGAAAGTCTCATAGGGGTTGTTCAGCTATGTTTCGTATTAATGTACTGGGAGAAGAAACGTGCGCGGAAACCAGACGTACCTGTTGGTGGCTATCAAAGCCGTTCTGGTACAGTAAAAACATCAGGAACGGCTGTATTAAAATTAGGCGGATGACACTTAACTAAATATGACATACACTTAACAGCTGGAGAGAAACACCGCCACCCACTGAAAATGCAGTTATAGGCTATTCACAACAAAGTGAACACTTTTAAGGCCCTCCAAGTAGACATAATCCAAAAAATATATTTTTTTATTATTGTGCCCCCAAGCGCTAACTTTTGAAAGCTCTAAAATCTATACAATCTAAACCTGAAACAGCGATAATTGAGTCAAATAAGTGAAACCAGTGAAAATTGAGCGACTGTTAATCTGTGGTGGATAACTAATTAATACAATGGCTGAATTCCACTGATTTATTTGTGATTCCCACTGAATGTCCGTACTTCCACTGCCATAAATCTCGTGTTCCGAGGTCATTTGCATAATTTTCCACATAGACTAAAGTTGAGGTAGACCGCTTATTCGTCTTCTGAACACGTACCCAGCATTGACCTATCCCAATCCTACACAACTGTCAAAGTCACATGATCAACAGTGATGAACGTGCTTGTTTATATCTTAATTTTTAAATGACAAACACAATTATATTAATAAAACATTTTCATAGATATGAATTTAGTCAAACTGTATTACAAATTGGATAGAGGAAGTATAAAAACATCTCTAAGCACTTGTTTACAAATCAGTTTTCTAACCAAAAATCCAAACCACGCCGTTTTCGCTAGACGTGTTGGCAGAAAAGCAGTTCAATGTTGGGACACGGAGATTGACTGTGCGCAGCCAGCGAGATCAATCTACATCAGATTTACACTCTGAGTAATTGTTCGCAAATATGTCACACCTGTGTATGTATACATATAGTGATAAAGAGTGGATGTTAAAGTTTTTTCCCGTACATCCATGAAAGTGCTCCTATATTTGTTCAGGAAACAGTCAAATGCATAAGGAAGTTAACCAATTATGTATTGTAGCGGTGATAAAAATTCGTTTGCTTGCAGGGTGATGCATGTTAGTATTACCATACGATATATACGTTTAAAACGCCCATTACAGTTTAGGAAGTTTACTAGAAATATTTTCACGGTGTAGTGTGTGATTTTCCAGCCGGCAGCAGCTTATCAACTGACTTTCAGTGAGTGTTATTTCACCGATTGATATCGCTGATTCGGGGTTAGAGTGTACACAGTGTTTATTAGTCCCATAATAATGTTTAAATTAACAGTTGCAAAAAGGATACCAATAAGTAAAAAAGTACTTTTAACCACGTTCTCAAGAAGTGCTCACTATAACGTGTACAGCATATAATAAGTTGCTAACGTCGGGCAAATAAGGCTAATATCCTGGGATACATTGCCTCATAACCGTGTAATTCACAGCAAATAAGCGAAATTAACCTTAAAATAAACCATTTCTAGTAACATTGTAAAAATTGGTGAACTGCGGGTGCGTCCAGTGAAGAATTCTCGCAGATCCGCCACCGAATCTCAGTATGTTGGATGTGGCCTCCAATATTAAGGTCGTTCAAGTCTTTATCAGCGGACGTCGAAATTCTGTTCCCAAATCTCGAGTGAGCCACTAATGTGTGCTTGTAGGTTCTTTTACACGTTTAGTTTTACTTTAACAGTATTACCTTTCCTTACATCTAATCCAGATTACTGACACAAAAGCGGAAGCTTTAATAGGGGTGATGACGTCACCAATCTGATCAAATACACCCCTATTTGAAATTCTGAGTAACAAGCTTTAAAAAAAATCACCACAGTAAATTTAGTTTCTTTGTTATGTTTTCACGCCATTGGATAAAATTTGGCACACAATTAAAATGATTGACGCTGACGAATTGGGTAAGTTACGACTGACACTTCTCCCGCTGTTTCTTAATTTAGTTCATTATGCAAAGTAGCGGCATCGTCAGAAATTGATATCACACCCGCACGGGCTAACCCGCAGTAGTTTTTCGACTACATACACGATATAAGTAGGCAGGAAGTAAAGTAAAATCAAACAAAAAAAAGACGGTCCGAAATAGATTTTATAAATTTTAATTCGCACCAAGTGATTCGCGGATAAACGTTAAGACCGTAAAAATCAACAACGTGCTTGCTTAAAACATTTCGTTGGCTCTGTAATGAATATAGCGAGGTCATTAGAAACGGAGTGTTATGATATAATCAGGCCAAAATTAGACATCCTCGCCTGAACGCGCCATCGCACTTCTAAGACAGTAAATCAGGACGCCTGGGATTGCGTCAAGTTATTGCAAAAGGACCAGCAGCAAAAACCCCACCTCCAGCCAGTAAACGGGAACAGCTTACCAAATAACGCGCCGATAGAGGTCAGTACGGGGCGGGGTGCGTGATCTTTCCACGTCCGACCAGCAGCTAGGGAAGATCGCATATTGGGTGTGTCCAATCGCCGCTAGTCGCTCCACTAGACACAGCCTCCGGCATAATGTTAAGGTGGGGACTGTCCAATTTAGTCATTACCAATAGCGGCTTGAGTTAAACATAATACTTTGTAATTAATATGATTTTCAGTTATATTAGCTCCCCCGAACATTTAATAGTACAGTGTCATTAAAAGTGCCATATTGATATATACGTATCATTAAAGGCTGTTCACGGTAAAATGAGCATTTTCAACAGCCCTGCTTAAGATAGGTCTACACCTGTATGAACGTTGTGTAGTATTCAACCTTAAGTAACATTAACATTGCAATGGGCTTCATCACTTTATTCATGCGTCGGTCAAGCGAAACTGTGAAATTATTAGAAAAGTAAATATTTTACAAAGCTGGTTATTTTTACACTTCCACGCATTAAAAAATAATATATATCAAAAGAAATAATTAAAGTTGTCACAAAAGGTTTACCAAAACTTTTTACTCGACGTCGAGATAAGGAACGTCTTTTCATCCATCGTTAGCAAACATAACTGGGTGCATGTCCCTCAATACGTCCGTTAAAATATATGCAGGCAGGGACAGTGACTTTTTCTAACATTAATTCCAAAAGTGCTCACTTTATAATGAACATTCTTTACTAAGATAAACGCCCTCAGTAACAGTAAAAGCTCTACCATCTCATTTCATCCCATTTAACTTACATCCCGCTACGTCCCCAAATCCTATCATGCTTGGAGTAACAATAAATGTTACTTCCAAAGAACCTCAGATAAGCAGGGACGAGGATAGAGTCGGCCATGGCACGTAGTAATGAACCACCCCTGCATTCGGCTGGAGAAATTTAAGTAAACCATGGAAATGCTCCTACTGGAAGGAAAGACGAAGGTTCGCCACTCCTCGCTCGGTGTGAAGCTTTGTTCACAACTGAAAGCATAACAGTAACCATTGAACACAGGTCGTGTGCACGAGGATTAACCACTACGTTACCGAACCTATCGATTCACAACGCGAGTAGCTGGTCGTATGCATGAGAGTTTCTGACATCGCTACATAGTATAAAAGGAAGTCCCTGGCACGCGTTTGTCTGTATGACTGCGCTAATCTCGAGAACCACTGAACGGATTTTGATGCGGTTTTTACTGTTATGATCTGCATTTATCGGGGAAGGTTTACTTGTGTTAAAAATTTCCGTAGTACATATAGTAGCTTAGCATTACGGTATTAGTGAATTAAATCGTGAAAAATTAGCTATTTTAATGCTCTACCAAAACTGCAGGGCCGATTGATATAATTCTTTAATTGTTACCAAGCTACATTCTACCATATAGCTATATACATACATTAAGTGGAGCCACAGAGGCCCAGTGGGTAGAGTAATCTCAAGTGTAGCCGCAGTGGACCAGTGGGTAGAGCGATCCCAAGTGGGGACGCAGTAGCTCAGTGACTAGAGCACTCTCAAGTGGGGCCGCAGTGGCTCAGTGGGTAAAAATATATCTAGTAGGGCCACAGAGGCCCAGTAGCTAGAGCGATCTCTTGTGGGGCCGCAGTGGTTTAATGGATAGAAATATATCAAGTGAGGCTGTATAGTACCAGTAGCTAGAGAGATTTCAAGCGGGGCCGCAGTGGCTCAGTGAATAGAATCATATCAAGTGGGGCCGCAGTGACCCAGTGGCTAGAGCGATCCCAAGTGAGTGGCTATAGCGATTCCAAGTGGGGCCACAGTGGGTTAGTGGATAGAGATATATCAAATGGGACTGCAGTGGCCCAGTGACTAGAGCGATTCCAAGTGGGGCCGCAGTGGCTTACATGAATTTTTGCCATAAATGTATTACTTTAGCAAGAATTTTAAATTTTTTACAGTTGGTTTTAAAATGTAGAGTTTAAATTTTGAAATAAAAATAATTTTCAAAATAAATCAATGCCCAAAGAAGCGGGCGAGAGTACAGCTAGTAGTGTACAAAGGAAATGGTTATGTTTAATTTCTTATATGCAGGCGCATGAGGCAACAATCAGAGCAAAGTATGAAATTTTCGACGAAGTTGTTTATTTAAAATAGAGGAACAGTTATGCTGCAGAAACGAAGAAATTTCGCAATATATAAATTTAGAAGGAAGAACGGGTGATATTTTATTAGTATAAATTTTTAAAGTTTATCACTAGGGACAGGTGTTTTTCGCGAAAATGTTTAAGCTCATGCTAGACTTCAATATCCTATGTCCACTACCACAACCTCCTTTGGTTATTGGCCGTGTGTCTATGAGAGAAGACATTTTCGTATTTCACTGGGCCAATCGTAATAAAGTACTCTGATACTGAATGTCCATGATTCGCGGACATACACTCGAGGAACGTGACATTTAAAATCATCCAACCACGAAAGTGCATATGAACTAAAGTGTTTTGAAGTACCACTGGTCTTGAAATCTTTTCGCGAAAAACACGTGTTCCTAGTTATCACATATTTATGATTCGCTGTTCATTTTTACCACAATTTCAAAATCGGTTAAGAAAATTCATTACATGACAAGAATACCAACTGGCGCGAGACTCGTAGCAAAATTTCATTAGCTGGAAATAATACATTATTATTTAATTATGAATCAATCTCACACAATTTTTCTGGTCGTGTATTTCATGCTTTGCGCCTATGTTTTTTTTCGTTGTGAACCAACTCTCAAGCGTGTGTAAAACTGTGTGTTATCACGACAAGCACCTGTGTGTTATCACGACAAGCACAACTTTTATGCACGTTCCAGGGACGCAGGAACAGGAGGATACAGGGGTACATTGTAGCCCCCTCTAAATTTAATGTGTAGGGTACAACAGACAATTCATTTGTACCCTCCTCTCCCCAAAAATGGTAATTTTTCGATACCCTATAGTGGCTTAATAAATTGTGCAGCAGCAACAATCTTGATTCGAGCAAATTTGCCATTTCTCAGCAATGTATTTGCTGCTTTTTGGTCAATAAACGGGCTGCATTTTAATGAGTATAATATTATTACAACATCTTAGTAGTATCTGGAGTCTTGATAATTAGTGTTGTCAACGTTGAAATAAAAAATTTAAAAAAAAACCTTTCCAAATTTTTTAAAGAAATCCACAGAAGAAAATTAAAATCATAATAGCTCAGAATAGAAACACATGTATTCCTGTTTTCATTCTGCCAAAAGACGCACTTAAAATTCACAGACCTATACACATTTTGTATGACATCACGCGTCAATAGTGACGGACGAATGTGTTTATGTATAATATTTACTTTACACATTTTCATTAGTGCTATACTACATATATTAAATGAAGAGTCGGTGTTATGTTGAGTCTACTTCTGGTGGTCCATGGCGAAGGAAAGATTGAGAACTACTGCTTTAAACTGTTCAGCTACGAACAGGATTTATTTTAAATGTTGATATGAGAGGTTCTCAACTGACCATGAACCAGCTAAACAATCGGGCAACCTACAGGAACACGTCGGGAGAAAAAAAAAAAAAAAAAAAAAAAAACAACTCTGCTGGATCGGGATGCAAACCGCAAAGAAACCAGAAATTACGTGACCGAGTGATTACATCCGGCGCGAGTTGGAGTTGCTAACACAAAGCCAAAGACACATGGTAGCCAAAAGACGCACGGAATTTTACGAAAATAGCTGAGCTTCTCTTAAATTTGATTTCTCAGGAATAATGTAATATTTAAGTAATATATTTTAATTATATTTCTTAACCAGTCCAATTTAATTTTCATTCCGAAAAGAAAATTTGGAATACAAATTTGGAAAATGCAACTAAAAACGCAATGGAGTGCTTTAAATAAATGATAACTTAGGATCATTGGCAATAAATTATTAATTACTGCCAAATGCTTGCTGTAGGTGTAATAAAAGTACGAGCATTCTAGCATAAAAATTATTTGGGAATCAAGGAAAATGTATTATATTTCCTTCGCCTAGAAGCAGAGTGAGCGTGAAACAAATTGGGGGGGGGGGGGGGAGGGGGAGACATGGTAACGAAGTTTATTTTAACGGTGGACCCCCACTGGAAAAAAAGTATGATTTCCAAGCCCTTGTGCAGTAGCTATACTATACGTGTCCCAGCATTGGGCTCCTTTCTGGCAATAGCACTATCGACGACAACGTAGGTGGGATTTGAGTTTGGAATACCGTTTTCGTAAGCAAGTGTTTTGAGAATTTTATACGGTTACTTTAACATATTGTTAAAGCAACTATAATATATCCAAGTCAGTCGTAGAATGTCACTTATATAGAAAGTTGGGGTTGTTGAAAATTCAAATTTAAAAAGTACTTTTCTCACTGTTGGCCATGCGACTTGCGACTATTGTATTGGAATCGGCCGAGCTAATGTTGGGGACATACGCAGATGTCGAAAATTAATCTACCTCATTTTTAGTCTATGGTTTCATAACCTGTCCGCTGAGCACAGTGGGTCGACTTTCGGTGGCCTCGCTTCCTCTTCCGCGGTCGATAACAATCGACTGTTGGCTGGTCGTCACCGCGATCGTGCTTGTTGTTGCTCAGAGTAGTGAGCCCGCCTTTGTTTGCAAGACAGCTATCTCTTATTTGTAGCGGTGTAAAATTTGTTGCCACGAGACTTAAAAAGATTCTGGTTGTAAGTCTGCTTGAAATTATCTACTTGTACGGAGTTTCGCTGCATTGAAATCTCAAAATATGTGGCAACTATGTTCATGGTTAAAAACACCCAACACTACAATGTCTTCTTGATTATTAACAGCTCGTTTTGTGCTGAAGTGGTAATCAGTCGTGAGTACCCTTAAGACAAACCTAAACTAGGTTAACTGAACCATTCGTTTGTACGTATGTCATTGCAACACTTTGCTGTGAATTGCAGAAAACTCACCATATAACATAAAAAAAAAAGAAAACACAAAAATTTGACATACATATAATGAAATAGGAATAAAAACAAACCAATGGTAGCTGTTGCAAACAGATATGTGAATAGTATACAAATAATATAATTAATGGAATTTATTCAGATATCACAAGGGAAAATATAACACAAGAAAACCAGTGCGAGAGAACAATGGAAAAACAAGGCTGGTGCAAACAGAAAACAGCAAAGAACTGTGCGACACAACAAGGGCAATACAGGCGAACGCAACAGGCTTCCTTCGACGACAACAGGTGCGACGTTTCGAGAATTGGAATCTGTTCTGTCTTCTGGCACACATACGCTATAAAGAAAACCTGCAGACCGTGTTGTAACCATTGTGTTCTTCTGTGTTTCGTCGTCGTTTCGTCCATTGATTTTATTTTGTATTTCCGCCATTATCGTTATTTTTCTCTTGTTAATTCTCATCCTGGTATTCTTGAATACATTTTTTTTCTTTTCAACAGCAACATGTGGCCCGCTTTCATTTTTCTTTTGTTATTTTTGTCGATTTTTTTTTCTCGTGTTATGTCAAGGGTTTCTGCAACTTATGACAAAGCACTGCAATCGCGTACGTCAGAATTAATGGTTCAGTTAATTACTCACTACTGTTATGAGAATTATTCAAAGACAAAAATATTTCTTCGCATACTATCTCAACATACACCCAATTCTTACCCTGGGTCCCAATTTGAAATATCTTATTCCCGCTCTGTTGTTGCGTTAGTGACCTCGTCCCTGGATGTCTCCTAAGTCAGTGTGCTTCCAAATGCGCACGTGATCAACTCTGCGGTAATTCACCAAAGCTATAAAATCATTGGCTAAGGAATACAAGCACAAAACTCAGCCTCGAAAATGGTAAGGCCTTTAGTAAAATAGTTTTCTTGAATGAGACAAAATATGTTTGTTTCGAGGAAGTATATTTATTTTTATACTTGCAGAATAATTTATTTAAAACGTTTGTACATAATTTTAATAATAGAGTTTACAGTAATGGAATTTAACTTGGGACATTTTTGTTTCAAATTAGTTTATATATACTTTTAATACCGGCGGATTAACATGTTTAGTTGAAAAACAATTTTTTCTTTTAAAATTTATTTACAATTGCTAACACTGTACTTAGGCTCGATTTGACGTAAGTCGCAGAAACAAAGTTAATGTCCATGAGATCGAAAACCGTATGCGTTCAAGAAATGCTATTCGCGGGGTATAAAATATTCATTTAAAATGCACATAACAACTATTTGAACAAATCAAAACTTGTGATGAATTTTACTTCTGTACTATTGGTATTTATGAAATTTTAACTGAAAATGATTTGTAATATTTGTTAAATTATTTTTTGTAAAATCGTATTTTTTTTGGCGCTATATCCCTCTGTTTTGACACTAAATATTATTACAGTTTCCAAACATGAAACGCAATAACTTTGAAAAATTCTACAGATTTGAAATTTCGTGCAGAAAAATTAAGTTGTTCATATATTTATAACATTTGAAAACAATGCCTTTACGTGTTTTTAACAATTTAACTAATCATGGAGGAATTAATGTTTCCTTCATCAATTTGTAACAAATATTATAAAAAAATGCTGTAATACTATGCATAAAAACGAAACTTTGGTGAAATTGGTTAACAAGCCTTTAAATATGCCATTCGCAAATTTGCTATATAGTCTTGCACATTATGTTCAAATTTATATACTACAAAGAAAGATGACGTTAAAAGTTAGGCCGATTTTGACTATTCGAAATATCTATATCCGCCATCACTTAACTTATTATACGTAGTCTTATTTGGCAACTTTATATAATTTTGTTACAAACGCAAAACCAGTTGAGAACGCCAGGAGAAATGTCTGCTTAATTCGTGCTCCACTTTGCGAAGTATGCAATAACTCGCCACACCGGCAATAGACTATGTAAACTCGATTCACACTGTCTGAAGAGCACTGTCCGCCCTAGACTGCGAGTAATGCAGTATCTTACTAAAACTAGTGTATTTAATAAAAACGTAGCACAGAAGAAAGTAGCCTAATTAGTTAAATCACTAACTTGTTCCTTACAACTAACTTTGTTTTAAAAAGTTAATTGTCAAATGTAAACACTTTGAAACTTCACGAAATATTTAATTACTTGATTGAATGTTGCACAGTATCGCCCTTGCAGAAACAACGAACGATGGCTACAGTCATTTTTATGTCTCGATTTGTCTCAAGACATCTCCTACTGTATAGGGTTCTATTGAAGCCATATGAAGCACATACATTTTCTTAAGTTGTGGGGTAAAAGTTTCGCTAAACCATTTCTCGGAGGACAGTAGTTTTTAACACATTTTCTTTTACATTATTTTTGCAAACAAGGCACTGGCCCACGATTGGCATTAGCGGTATAACGACCTAAGCACACAGTCTCCATTGACACTTCTACAGTTACACAGTAATAAAATGTGTCTACATTATTTTATATTTTCAGATGTATTTTTATGAAGTTTAAAATTTCCTTAACATAAAATAAACACATGAGTAACTCGTTCGTGCATTTATGACTAGGGCAGCGCATAGGATAACATGCGAGTTTGTTAAAGATGATACATTGTGAAAAAAAAAATTCTGGTAAACTTCCTAAACTGTAATGGAAGTTTTTTATCTTATGCACTGTATGGAAATAATACCACACATCAAACTGCAGATATATGAACGTTTAGCAGCGCTACTATACAAAGTTGGAAATTTCATTACGGATTTGACTGTTTCCTCAGCAAATGTAGAAACGCTGCAATGAATGTAAAGCGGAAAAAATTACTACACCCGCTTTCTCGTTAAGTATATACACTGGTATGGTAAATTTACGAATAATTTCTCAGAATGTATATATTTTAAGCAGTGTGTAACCTGAAGATACTTGAACAGTATAGGCTATTCACGGTAAAGTGAGCACGTTTGAAAGCCCTCTCATTGGAATAATAATCAATTAATATACTATGTTGTAGCCTTAGACGTTAACTTCCGAAGACGGTGGGATATATACACCTTGTTTACTACTCATATGGCAATATGTACTTTAAAAAGCGGTTCAAATGTAACTAGGGCCTCAAAAGTGCTCACTTCACCGTGGACAGGGTCTAAATTAGCGATGGATGCAACCAATGAAACACTCCAGTTGAGCAAATCTGTTCATAAATAGCGTTAAGGCAGATTCCCACCCGCCCTCTTGGATTTATGGAATTTTTGCCATACTATGGAAATACAGTTCTGTATCATGATTTTTTGAACGACAGAGCACAGAACATTGCCTAGTGCGTTGTCTGAGGTCAGTATTTCTTTATTACTGTTGACATTGTCACCTTTGTAATCGTTCGCAAGAAATAATTTCGCGTTTCTCCTCGACGGTTACCAGCTAAAAATTAATAAATGTAGCGAAGCTGTGGCAGTTCGATAAAGTTTGGGAAGCTGTTTTTATTTTTTATTTTTTTTTTTTAAGGATATGTCGTGAGGGGATATTTCAATACACCTCAAATAAAAGAGTTGGCGAAAAATCGATAAATCCAAGATTGGCCGGGGGCGGGGGGGGGGGGGGATCCACCTTAACTCGCTCGCGTAAATCCGGAGGGGAAGAAGAGGAGAAATTAGTTCCATAGGAGAGGGGCTCCGTCCCAACCCTATCAGGTAGCAGGTAGGCTACGCCAAGCAGGCGCCCAGACGGCGCGGCGCTATTACACAGCATCCTCTCGAAGTGATGCCTTCGCCTCAAATGTTATAGAGTTTGCTTGTTCTTGGTTCCGTTGCAGTTCTCGCCCTCCCCTAGCTTCACCAAAGGCGATTACGAAAAGTCACCCTGGTTAACTCGATCCTCAACTCGATGAGACTCTGGGCTAACCCTGCTCGACAGCAGGGTAACTTTGCTCTAGCAGAACGACAACGTGAAATGGTGCGTAAATATTTAAACACTGCAGCAACAAAAACAAACAACTAAACGACACGGTATTATGATTAACGAGCGGTGTTTAAGGAAAAGGAGAATGAAAGCGAATGTTATATTTTATATAAGATTAATTACATTCTGGTACTGAATATAGAGGTATTGTATTATCGCAGTACTGCTTAATGCAATGTCTTTTTTACGCTGTTTGTTCCTAATATAAATTACCAAAAACTCTTCATAATCGTCATGATCATCGTGTAGCACAGTATTTAATGACTGCAATAAATATTCAGGCTTAATTTGGATTTGAGTTCCCGCCCTCTCAAAGCGTTACTCTAAGCGTTCAAAATAACCTGATTAACCGCAAGTGATCGGGTAAACCTGGTCGCGTGACTGAGTTAACCTAGTTAACTTTACCGGGTTACTTTTCGTAAGCGCCTCAAGGCTAGTTTCGTGGGTGAGGGTTCAAAGCTGTAGAGGGGAAAGGGGGACATATCCCCCCCCCCCCCTCCAAACCACTACTTCTCTCCAGAAATCGTATGTACCTTTCGTATTTGAATACTGAAGAGCAAAGTTATGTTTAAAGTTATTCATATTAAATTATGCATTTGAATGAACTTTCTACCCTTGGCTAGTTTTAAGGAACCCTGTCCATTGCAACGTCATAGCTTCTATTAAGAAGTCAATTCACCGTTACTTCAAAATTTCTGAAGCCCTGCCAAAGTTGTTCTTCCTGGATGTTCCTTCGTATAGAAAATTACACTGATGGTACAACGCACTGCATTGGTGCGCACTCACACTGTAAAAAAAAATGATAAAATTACCTGACAAGTGTAAGGTAATATTCGCAAACTTGTGTGGGAAACATAATTTTCCTTAAGTGTAAGGTAAAATTACCGCACTCTGGAGTAAAATTCTCGTACATAGCGGTGAAAAGTCCCATAAATGGATGGGAAAATTTCATTACGACGGGTGCGTCTCCTCAGAATTGCCTCTACAGCTAAGTGAGAGGACGAGTGGAAGATGCAATATTCTAACACACTAATATTCAATTACGTTGGCAGGTTGTTGTGGTGTAATGGATAGCGCATCGGCCTATCGTGATAGAGGCCCGTGGTTCGCGCCCACACACCAGCAAGTGTTGAGGATGTAAGAGTTGAGGTTTCGGTTACTATTCGTCAGGGGATGTAGGTAATAAAAAAATATCTTTACTAATATCCCGTGTGTTTTTAAATATAATCGTATTATAACAATACAGTTAGTATTACTTACTTGTATGGGATTTCCCCCTACTTTTATCAGGTAATTTTTGTACTTTTTCCATACGATTCGGGAATAGTACCTTATTTGTTATGTAAATTTACTCCACATTTGACATGTAATTTTACCTTACATATAGAGGTAATTAGCTTTCCTCCTCACATGTACCAGAATTCTACCTCAAAAAAAAATTTACAGTGCAATGTAATAATATTTTGCATAAGAAATATTTCTTACTACGCTTTAGCAATACACCTATTTTCTCACTGTTTTAGATCATATTTATTATAAATGACGTATTGCAATTTACAAATAATATATATCATTTTAATCCGACCAGAAATAATGTTAACACGAGTATAAAATCCTTGAGAGTTGAGATACATAACGTAATTGGGATTCAAAAAGTGTGAATAAAAACGCTGGTAGACTATACTCCGCCTGTCCGCGCATTTATATGGGTACTGGTTGTGTTGCCGGCCACCAACACATGCATCTTGGGTAATCAGTTGCCAGAATCCCACACCATTCGCTTTCACAACACGAAAATTATTTTTATTTCATTCGTATATTTGTAATGTAGATAATACTATTCGTTTTGCATTAGATTATCGTCATCCTTTTCTATTGGATTTTTAAACGCTTTCTTTCCTAATTTGTTTTTTTTTTTTTTTCGGCGCACCGCATCCGCCATCTTTCACAAAAGCCGTCACTTGGTGCGTTTTTACCCCAAAACAGAAACTATTCAAAGCTGCGATTATATATGGATACTCTTTGCATGCGCAAGGAGCGTTTTAATATTATAGATTAAAGAATAACGAAATGAATTTTTGAAATATTTACAGCTTATCTCGAAAATTACAGTATACCTTCGGAACTATTTTCTGATGCAATCGTACTGTCAAACGACTGGCCAGTCAATGACTTTGACTTTTGGCAGTGGCACTGCTACCAACTTCCGTGTATTCGGAGATTCATCGTTGGATCGATCCACCAGTGGTTGAAACACCGGTGTAAAACATTTAAGGCATTTTTCGATCATTAGGTTGACTTTTCAGCGCTATTTACGTCTGTTTTCAGGCTCGAATTAATGCAATTACACATAGTTTCTACAGTTTCCATCGCCCATTTGTAAAACTCGACGTTCGATTTACCTCCATATGTTAAGGGTTGCTTGGAAATTTCGTTGAGAGTATGTGCTTTCTTTAATTTATTCTAAAGGTAGAGTTCGAAAATTCATCAGTTGATGTTTTGGTGTATATCCACCAGATCCACCAATTTTCAGGCCTGTTGAGTTTATTTAACCGGACTCAACCAAAACAGTTATAGTCTATTCGCCATTGGAAGAAACTTTCTCGGAGCCCTGCTAAATATCTATTTGCAGGCCCGTTTCGTATCCTTCCGCCAAATGTAAACAAACATTGCTACGTGACTGCCATGTAGAATCTGTCAAAATCAATGTTTACATTCCACTGTGTGTGTACATATGTTCGTATACTTTTGCTACACCTAAAGATAAACATTGAGATGAGACTTCTACTTCTATACCTGTTAAATGTGTTGTTTACTGTTTACAGCTTTTCAAAGAAATCTGTCATATTCCAAAAACCATTCCGTACGAATATTCACAGTTTACGCCTCTAACATTATTTAGGTCAGCTTTATGACATTTCAAAAATGCCTGAATTGACGACAGTTCTTACGGTTACTTTACATCAACATATTCGTTTTCCTCAACATAGCACAATACATGTAATGCACGTTAGTATTTTGCCGCGACTATGTTCAACACTGTTACAACTGCGAGGTAAAGGGCTATACTAATTATCCTTTTGTTATTGATATGTGTTGGGTTATTTCTTTAAAAGGACGGCCTCAGTTGGAATAAATATTAAAACGAAGGAACAACCAGTGAAAAAGGCATATTAAATTCAAGCACGCAACTCGTGTTTCTCGTTTTTGTCATACAAACTTTAAAAGATAGCGGTGAACATGCACACAAATAAGCCTACGAAAACTTTTATTCCGCTCATATTTATATGTATTGCTACTTACTGTTTATTAGGTTTATTGAAATTTATCAGGCTGAACTTAGAATTTTTCTTTTGGGATTGTGGCAAATTACTTTACACGACTGTGTTTCAAACCCCTTAGGGCAAAGGTACAACGTTGTGATAAATAAACAGACGTGGATGTGAATAATTAAATTTGTCATAAAAACAGTTCACAGTTACAACGTATAAACATTACTAGTCAAATATTTGAAATTATGTACACACAGGACTAGCGTATCGACCACGATGCACAAGGCACGCCATTTCACAGACACAATAATTAACGAAACACACGTCACAGTATATTTATTACTGCCGTGGAAAAACAGATTTATCACAACATCGTAACTAGCCTAGGTAGGTTTAAAACACACGTGATGTGGTACAAACGTGATGTGGTAATTTGAAGCATTTTTCGGAGTAAGAATAATTTACGTTTCCTTTGGCAAAAAGCAACACGCCATCTCATGGCTCGCCACGTCTACCAACTTCACTTAGTAACTGCCCCGCCATCATATCTAAATATATTAAACTAAGTATTCAAACACTAAAATCTCTTTTCAGTTGTAAATTACAAATTCAAAACTCATTATTTTGCAGTCATAAGAATGAAATTAGCTACAATTGAAAACATCTTACATCCTACTTGGGACGGACCCGGGAATTGAACACGTGACCTTCCAAAAGCGAGTTCAGTGTAATACCACATCGCCTTAACTTGCTGGGTTTACCTCAATGTAGGTTGTTCGCGGATTTTTTTAGCATTTTGGAAACCCTCCTTAAGATATAGGCCTACTTTCTCTCCGCATGTGTACAATTTACATCCCCATGAACCTGCAGACTTTATTCATGAGTCGATCAAGTATAAATGATATTTTTAGCAACAAAATAGTTTTATTTGAGTGCTAGGCCTTGCGTTTTGTTCATTAAAATAGAGAAACTGAATTTAAATAAAATCAGCACCCACAAATCTTAGAAAATTTCTTTTTTATAATACGACGTTAAACCATTCAGAGCGAGTGTACAAGCTGTGTACACTACACACATGTAGGCAATTTTTGTCTGTACTGTACACTGCGAAACTCAATCACCAATGATTTTCCCTGTTGGTAAATGATTCGCAATCCGTTTTACTGGTCCAGGTCATAATTGGTGTGTATTGCTGTAGCCGAACACATAGCCTACAGCTCATTGGCTGTGACAACGAAACAATTATTGTGTCGACTCCCGTACAGCACGCATCATAAAGTTTTTTGTTTGCCACACCTGAAACAGTCAATTAAAGTGGGTCTGAAATGGTAAGTCATGGATCTATTTTCTAACAACGCCGCCAACTTTATTGGGTTGTAGCCAATTACTGTGGCGATTTAAATGAATGCAGTTTAAGGGCAGGGATATTTTTTTTTTAATCACACATGAAAAGGGGTCAGATAACCCTGAAACAGCTATATCAAGCGCACTTGCTGTTCATGTGGTGTCATACACGACTCGCGCTCGGAGGTTGAAGGTTTGATACCGATTGACTACAAAAGGAAATGTTTCCCCCATATTTTGCCATATACCAGTGCAATTCCTCTCATTAGCCCCAGTGCATATTATTAATGAAGGTTACTAATACGTCATTTTGATTTCGCCACGTGTCTGTTATAAATAGGCTAGCGCCTAAGTAGAGTCGGCTGCCAAACCCTAGAGACGTACGTGTCATTCCCGGCAGTCCCTCCTTCTTGAATGTGTATACAAACATTCGTAACTAATTTATAAACTTGTTTTGGCAAGCAGGGTTACCTAACACAGAATTTCTTAAATCTGTACGCTTGCACTCGTATCCGTATTTTTCTCACGCCATCCAAAAAAAAAAAAAAAAAAAAAGTAAATAGTGAGAAGACGTTTACGTTATTGTTACATATTTGACAAGTGAGACTGGATAACAATAAGATAACTTTAAAACTAACTAGTATTGTGCCCTCTCTGCGTTAATAGGCTCAGTTTTTAAATATTCACGCTGGAAATTAAGTTCTTGAGACAAATAGGTACCTCCAAGACCGCTTGACCTGGGATCGAACAGACAACTTCTAAGATAGGAAGTTAGTGATAAACCACTGAGTCAGTCATCGATACATTCTATACACTATGCATATATTTACTTAAAAGTATGTTTATTCCTACTCATATATATGCATCTATGCATGTGTGTAATTTGAGGATTTCGTGCATGTTATACGTGTAGAGGTGTAAATTATATGCGTACGTACGACAGAAGGGAAAACGTGTGTCATACTAAACTCTTCTGAACAGTTGACACCAATTCAAGTCAAACTTGGAACAGTTTTAATTATCACTCCCAGACGTGCCTATCAGCTATCTCTTTAATAACTCATCGTTATTTTTCTTTTTACAGTTTTATGGTGATGCTTCCGGTATTCATGACTTCGAGAACGTCTCAACAATTTCCTAGGATATGGCAAAGAAGTCAAAAATCCGACAACAATTTCGTTATTTATAATGTGTCGTAAGCGCAAATTAGCTGGAAGTCGCAGATGTAAAACCTTTATATGCGTAGCGTATGTTTGAAGACAGAGAACCACACGTATAGAAACTCGCTGAGAAATAAGGACAGTTCACACGCGCATTGGACTACATAAGGCGGGGAAAGGGCCAGTAGGAAAAAAGTAATAAATAAGTAATCATTGGTAGGCCTAAGGGGAGGGGGGGGAGGGGGAGGGGGGGAGGGGGAGGGGGAGGGGGGAGGGGGTCCGATGAAACACCAACATGCAGAAGTATGGTATATTCAAAGAAATGGGATACAAAAATGTTACAAATGTACACCAAGTAAAAAGGACAAAGGGAAGAAAGAAAAGAGGGAGGGGGGGGGGGGTAAAGAGCAGGTTCCAACAGTTCGGAAGTTTGTTAGGTCACAAAAGAGACAGAAAAAGATTGAGGAAAAATAAAAATAAAATAAGAGTAAAATTCAGGTAGTAAGGAAAATGAAAAAAAGTTAAAATACAGTATGAGGCAGGTAGCAAGGAAAAAAGAGAGGGAAAGAAGACACAAAGTGAGAATGACGGGCAGCAAAAGGAAGAGAAAGAAAATTAACGAATGAAGACAGACCATTTTTATAAAAGCACTGAAATGACTTCGGTATATATTGGTATAACATATAACCACGTGGTATGAAGGATGATGACGAAGATGATTTACGATGATGGTGATGACGGCTTGGTTAAATCAGGCTACGGATTAAACGAAATTGTGGCGGAGGTGATTTTATCGTACAGAATGTAAAATCGAGCGACGTTACACGTATCAGGAGAAGTTCAGAAATCAAAAACGAGAATATCTGCTTATATGCTGTTCACAATAAAGTATGCACATTTGAAATCAACCTCTGAAAAATGTCACTGTCCCTGCTTCAATATATTACAACGGGAGCACTTACAGGCGTGCGCCCAGTAAAGTCGGTAACTAACGAGGGAAATACAGTAGCTCAATGTCGTAACGTGCATTTGAAAGTGGTAGGTAAACATTTGTGAACACTGAAGTTATATCTTAGCGTTCTGGTTTTTAAATACATACAAGTGCAAGAATTAATACATTTGTAAAATATTTGCTTTTCTAAGAACTTCACAGTTTCACCTTAACCGACACGTAGATAAGTGGCAACGCTAAATGTACACATGGTGGAAGAATACACAATGAGCATGCAAGTATATCTTAAGCAGGGATTTTGAAAGTACTCAGTTTGCCGTGAACAGCCTATAATATTGTTGCGGTGGGAGAAACGCTTCCTCTAAGCGATAAAGGTCAGCACTGTTTGTCTCAGAGTTATTATTCTCGTGGCATTAGGACGTTTCACCAAATGCCATTCTGTTTCGGGAGAAGTATTTATTTTGTTACTTAATACTTTAGTGGTGATGCGGTCTACTGTGCTGCCCTGTGCAATGCCAGAGAAGTTGTTCTGAGCCTTTCGGACCCATGTTCAATTATATTTTCAAATGTTGCAGTTAAGAGATATTTCGATGTGTGCTTTACTTAAACTGACACATCACTTGCTTCATCATTGCACAAGTGAAAGGCAGGCTTTGTGTTCGACTATAGTAATAATGAACCATTCTTAACCTCAAGCAGAAGAAGGTTTTACGAATCAGGAACCCTCAGTGAAGACCATTAGGCATTAAGCCTCGCAGGGTACTGGCCAAAAATAGCCTTTATGTGCATTACGTACAATTGTTTACAATGGGCCTTAAGGGGTTAAAAGGCGGCCAGTTTTACAAAAATCGTAGCGTAGCTGAAGTGAAATACCATATCATCAAATATCACTTAATAAAACTTTGTGTCAAATATAAGCAAATATGTTTAATATTTACAGTCACAACAAGAAGAGTTCTTACGAAACTAGAATTATTTACGGTAGTTATAACTATCGTAACAATTTTTAATAGGTATTGAAATGTGTACTGATACACTAGATGCGATAGTTAACGAACAAACCAGAAATTAATACTCAATAGAACAAGATGTATGCTATAAAAGTAATTCGTAGACCGTGGGATACATGAGTTTATTACTTTTAGCACCTTAGGAAAACAATCGCTAATAATATTTGCGAGCCTCTATAAATACGTACCCAATGTAATTTCACCAGGATAAAAGCAACGTCAAATGTGTGTTGAGGAAAAGTTGCCAGATTACCTAGCCAAATTACATTGCAAATATTAATTTTCCACTAGATTCCCTAGGTTATTTGACTCCTACAAAAAATACTTGCTAATATTTGCTCTGCTACACTAAAAAGTCTCACAAATGTGCACAAAACTATTGTTGTGGGTGATTCATATTCAAAAAATATTCCAAGTATGGTATCAACCACTGTAGAGGAGTTATTTTCTCAAAACGAGGATTTATTTGGTTCTATTCTCTGGTTACTATGTTGCTGATTCAACTTGCTACAATTAAAATACAAATTGATTGTGATTCAACCTTATGCCATCATTACAACACAACACACTCAACCACATTTTCTTAACATTTTGCGTTGAATTTTTATTAATGTCGATGATTTCGCTTGTATAAACTGATACCTCGCATTCGCAGGTTGCAAGAAATCGAGATTTTAGAACTATTACTTTTCTCAGACTCATAAGTATGCTGCAATACAATGACAAGCTCTTATATATATATATAATTTATTTATTTAAAGTTATTACATCAACTGATATAACTCGAACTGCAGGTGGGAAGATGTGGGATTTTCTGCGTGATTATTTTCGTGTCAGAATGTCACTAGAAGTGCGGATATCTGCACCGTTGTAACTCGTCTTTATGACATTGGTAATCCGTGTGAAATAAAGACACGCACTTTTCATCTTTAGCCGTAGACCTCCGTCGCATACAAGTTGTAACGTGGAACCGAATGGCAAAACAACCGATGTACATATGTGCGGAAACCGCTTATCGCTCCTAGCATGCACTCTGCGCTTACATCACGGGTCAAACATATCAAGGCTGTTCACGATAAAGTGAGCACTTAAGAGATCAACCTTAGAAAAAGTCACTGACACTGCATCCATGGATTTCAAAGGGCGCACTGAGTAACATTCGCCCAGTAGAGTTGGTAACGATGGCTAGTAAGTAGTTCCATATCGAATAAAAAATATTTGGTTACCATTTGTGATAACTTAAAATTATTTCTTTAGCTTTCAGTTTGTTCTTATGCCTCGAAGTGTAAAAATGAGCAGATTTGTAAAGTATTTATTTTTCTAATAATTTCACAGTTTCATTTTATCGACGCATGGATAATGTGATGAGGCTCATGGCAATGTCAATTTTACATAAGGCGGAGGAATACACAACGGGTTTACAAGTAGATGTAAAGCAGGGCTTTCAAAAGTGCTCATTTTACCGTGAACCGCCTATACAAGGAATGTGGCGACGTTAACGCTGAGAGATCCCGCTTCTATCTCCATTTAATCCCGCTGATTCGACATCCTATTCACCTCACGTTTAAAAGGGTCGCGGTGGCTGAGTAGTTAGAGTGCTCGCCTTCCACCGAGGCGAACCGGGTTCAATCGCCGGCCAGGTTACTCGCGGATTTTCACATGTGGGAATCGTACCCTGACGATGCCGCTGTTCGGCGGGTTTTCTCGGGATATCCCGTTTCCTCCGCCCTTTCATTCCGATGCTGCTCCATACTCACCTCATTTGACCCTCATCGGCTCTGAAGACCTCTCTGTAAGAGCCGCTCACCAAATCTCTTCACTCACTCACGTTTATAGTTTTCCGTGCGACGGGTCGATCAAATAGCCTATGCAATCATGATCTGCAAGCGATCTTCCATGACGGATTAGTGTCTGTTTGTCAAATTGACAGAAAAATCGCCTTGTTTTGCCCATTTCATGTAAGTGGGGTAAATTTTAACAGTTCTAGAAATGTAGCATGACCACAATGTATCCTTCCACCACAGCTGTTTTGTCACTTAAGGAAAATACGTTTGTAAACAAATGTTTTGAGTCCAATGCACACTTGCAAATTTCCTCCTTCCTCGTGTTCAATGTCATGGCAGGCACTAAAAATCTGACGGTAGGTGACTTCCGTCCAGTAATTCATGTAGGATATTATAGCTAGGTTGGCATTCCAACTTGTTTAATTTTTGTAATTACCAAATTACATTTGTTGGGGTTTAGTTTATTTATTTCAAAGGAAAAAGGAAACAGTGTTTAGCACGTTACGGGGGGGGGGGGGGGGGTTGCTTTAGTTTAACGTCTTTCGTGAGACGGCATTGTTTTATGTTCTTAAGAGTGTGTGGCATTTTGAGTTGCATATTGTTTTCATGGAGCAATGGAAAATTTTGCTCGTATGAAAATAACATTTAAATTACTTAACTTCGAAAATTTTAACTTTAATGAAAAATCAAAACGCTGTTCGTATTCGTACATATGTAGTAATATATACACGCACACACTTCGACCGAAGTTAACCTTACACTCGTTGAATTTACGATATAGATAAATAACAAATATTATTCACTCACTACTAAAGTGTGGAAAGTACGGCTTTTTTCAGGCCACGTTCATTTCAATAATTGTGTTAACAATTGACAAGTACATTTTAAAAACACGCAAACTTACGGTTCGTAAAATTTGCAACCTCTTGAAAACGTTTTTTCTTTTTATGGCAATCCTTGCCAAGTTTACTTCACTAAAATCACATTTGTTCGTTACTAGCATTAAATAATTTATTTTGCAGAATCATTCAGAAAAATCAACACTGCGCAATTTTCCCGATACAAACAATCTTAAACCTAGATACATAAATTATATTCGTATCACTTCATTGTGGAATGGGCGAAAGGAACGCGGTAACACGTGCCGATTAATATTACATTTCACTCAAGAAAACGCACAACGGTACCTACAACCAAATATGCTTGAAAAAAGCAACTAAAAAAATAATTAACTATAAATTAAATATTCCGACAACACAAGATATTCGTATAATAAACACGATGAGAAAAAAGCACACGTACAACGGCCTTCACCAGGCTGGAAACTGGAAACACAAACATGGCTAGCCATTGGCTGGAAACACAAACATGGCTAGCCATTGGCTGGAAACGTTTACTGTTTGTACGTGTCGACATACGCTGTCATAAATGCAAAACATATTGTTAAAGTCCAGCCACTAATAGCTAGGAATATATAATATTGTTTTAAAAACATAATTTAAACCATAAATGTTGTAAGTATAATTAAGATTTTAAATTGCAATTTTTAGTTCTGAGTACTATTGTCTTTCAAATCCATCATAAAAATAGCCAACTCATCAACACGGATCCCGCAGCAGTTCATCAGCTGATACAATACTTAACTAACGAGAGCATTTACTGTTTACATAGTGTGTAGGTTGGGCACATTTTCTGTCAGATTTTACCCCACTTATATGAAATGCACAATAGTAAACTTATTACCAAAACCATTTTTGCAAGATGTTTCTCAAATGTCTGGCTGTGAGACAACGCTCTTATCATCCAAAGATCATAGCTTGCCGTCGGGGTTTTACGGCGATATTTATATGTACAGATATCTATTTTTTGTCAAACGTAGATTAGAATACTTTTTTTCTTCCCCTAAAGGGCTTTTATTTTGTCGACACTATTTTCAGTCATCATCGAAGTTCTGACAGAGAATATGACTCCACAAATTTGTTGCTTAAGCACAAGCCGATTTTTCGTTTCCCGTGTATAAACAAATCCCCTAGATCCACTGTCACTAGTATTTAATACTGCCAGGAATCAATTTGTACAGCTTGTATAATTTCACCACCCCTATAAGCTTTACTGTTAGAAATGACGTGAACAAATTTTCCATCTGAATTTTGACTCATCATGTGTATAAAAGTAACGTGGCCAGTGATATTTACCTAAAACTCGTAGACACGAATCTCTCGCTGATTTACTCTTGCCAAACAAAATCAATATATGTCACTAGTTTACTTTAAATCGAAACTTCTAATCTAATAAATTAAAATGTTAATATCTAGTTTAGAAAGACTGTATGACTAACAAAGTTTAGCCTTTGGTTCGTGTAGTATCTTAATTAGTTTTCTATTCGTTTGAGATATACCCAAAATAATGTACCCTGAAAAAGATTGTTGTAAAATTAGGACTTGAAAAATAAATATTTCAAGTTCTCATTTTACAGCAATCTTTTTTCAGTGTTTTCAAAAATATTGTACAGAAAATTCTGCGGCTTTGGGCAAATAATTTTCTTGCTCGATATTTAGGGTGATAATTTTTTTATATACACCCTGAAATTTGAAAGCATTAATTGTATTCATCACTTATTAAAATATTTATAGTAAAAGTTTCTCTTTCACACCCCCCCCCCCCCCCCCCCAATTAGTAAACTCTGCAGTATAAAGTGGACAGCCATTACAAGTTAGGAAACATGTTTCCGACTGCTGGGGAAATATGCACAACCTCTGTTAGGATCTGACGTAAGTATTCAAAAGTTTCCCAGGGCAAGGTAACCAAAAGCATACGAAAACGACAGAATCCAAATAAATCCTAGTCCCCCGACAAGAGAACGTTGTACAAGAGAAAAAAGAGAAGGAAGGAGGAATGGTCACAAGACATGCAAATGTAAATGAACGAGGTTTGGTTATGGATCTGAAAAGAGACTTTAATATAGATCAAGTTGGGAAATGCCCTCCCTCCTTCTTACCCCATAACAAATATCCGGTACAGTTGTGTATAGGCTGTTCACGGTAAAGTGAGCACTTTTGAGGCCCTAGTTACTTTTTCCTTTCAGCCATATATTATGTCTCAACCACCATTAAAAAAAACATTGAAATTTAAGTAATAAACACAGTGTGTTTATTCCACTGCACTCGGAATTTAAGGTATAAGGCTAAAATAAAGTATATTTATTGACTATTATTCCAAATGAGAGGGCTTTCAAAAGTGCTCACTTTAACGTGAGTAGCCTATAGCCGCAAATTTATCAAGTAAGGGTGTGAACTGAAGCAAAGGGAGGAATGTTACACGGACGTTAGTGGTGTTGCCGCACTTGTTAATTATGACAAAATATTATAATAAAAATAACTTCATTAATATATCAAAATCAAGCCCGGGCACATGATTTGAAAAAAAAAGCTATGTCAGCCTTAAGTTTCACAACAAACACAATTTCTTACTACAGCCCAGTTATAAAAATATTCAAAGCACAATCAAAAAGCATCACTTTTCAGAGGACAATTAAAACTGACGTTGGCACAGTTCGTTTATAATTTTGCAAATGGTGTTTTGATTTTATTTCTTGTTGCAACTTTGTGGGAGGGGTTCAACGCCCCTAAACATCTCCCGTGCGCACGGCCCAGAGCAAAATGCACTGAAACTTACATGCGTCCATTGTGTTGACCAACGAAACGCACACATACTTTAGACAAGGGTTTTTGAGAGCTTCCGAGATGCCACGCACATAAGAAGCACGATTTTAGAGTACTCCAAAATTGATAAAAATCGATTTTTTTCAAAGCGCTGTATCTAAAAACATACGCGTCAGATACATGCAAAATCACTCAAGGGCTCCGCAATGCACCTTACTGCCGATTTCTTACCAATAAAATAATAAGGTCTGCGTTGTGCGTCCAGTAAGTACGGTCATGCGAAATTCGTGTTATTAATTTGTACCAGGCTGAAATTCACTTTACTGTATGCACTAGAGTCAGCCTCATTTCTCAATTGACTGCTGCACAGAATGAGAAGCCGCACCCTTTCTGATTGAACTGCACTTGATTGGGGAATACAATTGTGAAGTGTTCATTTATCCGGGGAGTGTCACATTAAGTATTGTCCAATGACATAGATATTGCAAAGGTAAACGTGCTTGAAGTTTAAGAGTGGGATGAATCGCCTTGGGAACTACGCGTCCAAGGTCAAGAAGCGAGCGAGCGATACGGGCGACACTAAAACGAGCGTCTAGTGCCTCATCGCACCTACGCGCAAGTGTGTGAAGTGTTTCCGTCGCAACGCTGTACTACTCAAACTAGATCTGTAACAGCAAGGTTTTATTACACGTGATGAAAGACCTCATATTAAACTACACCCGTATCTTTATACTTTTCTTTTGCCGCCTAAGGAAACTGCGTAGGCAAGCTTAAAAAATTCGATATTTGACATTTTGACGATTTTTTTCCCTCCAAGAATACACTTAATAAGAAAAAAGTAAAAAAATTAGGGGCATAGATAATTGTTTTAATTCTTTTCTGACAAAAATTCGTATTTGCAGAACACATACTTACCGAAATTCGCGTATTTCATTAAAAAAAAAAAAAAAAAAAAAAAAATGCGGGGGTACATGCCACTCTTAAAGAGTACATGGCCTCGATTATTCTTATCCTGTTCCAGGCAAGACCTTTATTTGCTGAGATACGCATAAACGCGCAAACAACAAATGTAAAGAACATATGCCCGGGCTACTAACTCTAAAATGTTCATTATTCATTAGTAACTTCAGTAAAGACTGTTCACGATAAAGTCAGCACTTTTGAAATCTACCATAGAAAAAAAGTCGCTGACCCTGACTGCATATATTTTAACGGGCGTACTGACTGACATGCACCCGGTAAAGTTGGCAACTATGGTTATAAAGTAGTCCCATTTTTTAACGTCGAATAAAAAGTGTTAGGTAACCGCTTGTAATAATTTTAATTATGTATCTCGCTTCCTGTTTTTTTTTAACGCCTCAGTGTAAAAATTAGAAGGTTTATAACATTTTTACTTTTCTAATAATTTTACAGTTTCACTAGACCGGCGCGTGAACAAAGTAATGAGGCCCACTGCAATGTTAATTCTACGTAAGGCGGAAGAATACACAACGTGCATACAAGTAGATCTGAAGAGTGAGTGAAGAGATTTGGGCGGCCCGTTAACAGCGATGTCTCGAGAGCCGATGAAGGTGATTGAAGTGAATTTGGAGCAGCGCCGAAATGAAGGGGCGGGGAAAACCGGAGATCCCCGAGAAAACCCGCCGACCAACGCCATCGTCCGGCATGTACAAGTAGATATGTAGCAGGGCTTTCAAAAGTGTTCATTTTTCCGTGAACAGCCTATACCAATAGATGACGACCTTAGTGTCAAGGATAGGGAGGGGTTAAACCCCCCCATACCACCCGCCACTCTAAACTATACTTTCTGTCGTATTTCCCCGGGCATTGTCGACGCGACGTTGGCCGTGTACCGTTACCTCCACAATGCGAAATATGCGCAGCGAAGTAGTTCCGATCCCTTCGCACAGGCGCATCGTTGCAACTACGACGTCATTCTACTTCCGGCCAATCTCACGCATAACCTGCACGAGGAAAAAGCACAACTGCTTCATGCGCTGACGTCACAGTGGCGGGAAATGCCAGAAACGTGCGTATTTGGAGGTTAGCATCGGCAGCGACCAAGGGCAAGTGTGTTGGTTTTAGGAAACGTGCGCAGTGTTGCTTGTACTGAATGATTCTGCAACTATCTTATATAAAGGTAATGACGAACAAACATGTTTTGGTGAACTAAACTTGTACCCGTGGAGGCTGTCAAATATTTAATATTCGATTCAATTTATTATTCCCCGTTTACATATATGACAATTGTTAACAAGTTATCCTGTCAAGTCGTACGACAGGATCACGGGTTTACCATCGTCGTATATGTAGATGTCTTGCCATTCGTAAACAAAACGCTCAAATTACGCGCCGAAATTAGAGCATGGAAGTAGTTCCGTTCCCCAGCCCAGCATTAAACGCATGGAGTAACGGAACAACAACTGGCGGCTATGCAGCTGGTCACATCAGTGCAGGGAACGGAACACGGCCGTTGTAAACATCACACGGCTTGTGTTTCGCGGCTGCACATCACACATGGCGGTCGCATCCTCATTGAGAGAAGCAGCTCGTTAAATGTTTCCCGAGCTAATTACCGCGGGCGGCCGCGCGCCTGGGAGCAGCCACAACAAATGGGTAATTATTAGTACCGACGTCTGCGGGGTTATCATCTGGCTGCGTGACGTCTGGGTAGGGTCAGTGACGTCACGGGCTTGCCTCCTCGCAGTCAACAACCACTTGGCAACGAGAATAATAAGCGCAATTGCTCGCGTCGCTTGCAGCGGAGAATCCCGAACGACGAAAGCGACTCAACATGACGGAAGTTTAAAAGATGACACTACAGGCTGCCCACGGTGAAATTAGCACTTTTGAAGCCCTAGTTACTTTTTTCTTTCAGCCATTTTTTTACTCTTTAACCACATTTTATAATCAATATTGCAATGTAAGTAATAAACCGTGTGTATATTCCACCGCACACGGAAGTTAAGAGTGGGATGAACTCCCGCGTCCGAGGTCAAGAAGCGATGGAAGCGATACGGGCGACACTAACACACACGCCTAGTGTCTCATCGCTCCTACGCGCAAGGCGTGCAGTGTTTCCATCGCGATGCTGTACTGTGTAAATTAGATCTGTATCAGTGGAGTTTTATTACACGCGATGAAAGCCCAGAGATTAAACTACCCCGAATATTTGTGCTTTTCTCTTTCCGCTTAAGGAAACTGCATAGGCAAGCTTCGAAAATGTGATATTTGACCATCTTCACGATTTTTTTCTCCAAGAATATACTCACCGCCGCCGGCGAGGCGTTGGCCGCCAAAAGGTTAACATCCTCAGCTTGTCGAAAATAGTCCTGGATAGACATACGTCGTCGATACCAAGATGGCCGCCAGAGAATGAGAAGCTCTGGATTCGAGAGTAGCTCCGACCGATTCCGCTGCATTGGGCAAACCTCCGCCGCAAAGGTCGAACTGCCCGGATTATGTTAATTCGCACTGGCTGCCAAGATGTCCACCGGCGGTAGGAGGGGAATTCGGGAAATTTTCCTCCTCCTCAATGAGTCGAAACGCCACAATGTGGGATCGGCCCTGGTTTATCCTAATTAGGACACAAAAAATAGCGGTACTGGCTGCCGACATTGCTGCCAGCGACGGGAGGGAAATTAGGGTAATTTTGAGGGAAAAATATTAATGTGACGGTTTTTGTACGCGAAAGCGGACGTTTTGAATGGGAAAAAGGGAAAAAAGAGAAATTCTCGCTCCTGATGTCCACAGCCTGCAGCCTGAATTGATGCTAATCAGGCTCCACCAGTCCACAGCCTGCAGCCTGGTGAACCAGAACTCCCATTTTTATACTACTTACTAAATACGACAAAAGTAAAATAATAGGGACATAGATAATTGTTTTTTATATTTTCTGATAAAAAGTCGTATTTGTGGAACATTTATTTACCGAGACACGCGTATTCGCGCAAATAACTATTTTATAAAAAACGTGCAGGTCCATATAACTCTTAAAGGATGACACTTTTTTCTGTCTACGATTTATCTTTTAGTCACCTTTTTTGTGAAATAGTTTTTTGCGCGAATACGCGTATCTCGGTAAATAATCGTTCTGCAAATAAAACTTTTTGTCAGTAAAGATAAAAAAAAAAATTATTATCAATCCCTCTTTTTTTCTTTTTACTTTTGTCGTATTAAGTATATTCTTGGAGGAAATAATTCGCGAAAATGGTCAGATATCGCATTTTTAAAGCTTACCTATGCAGTTTCCTTAAACGGCAAGAGAAAACTACTCAGATACGGGCGTGGTTTAATGTGTGGTCTTTCATCCCGTGTGATAAAACCCCACTGTTATAGGTGTAATTTGCACAGTACAGCGTCACGACGGACACACTGCACGCCTTGCGCGTAGGAGCGATGAGGCGGAGGAATATCCTGGAAGTAGAACTTTAGTAGGGCTTCAGAATAGTGTGAAGTAACCGTAAATGGATTATAATGACTTCGCTGTCTACGAGACGTCAAGCCATACCTACCCACTTATAATTCTTAGCAGTTGACTTTACTTCTTCTGATAAAAAAAACCTTTTAAGTTTCAGCAGTCATTGAAAGAAACATATCTCAATTACCCAATTACCATCACTTACACCCAGCTTCTTCTTCACCGCCGGATTTGCAGAACACGTTCACCTACAGACCAGCGCTGGAATCCAGTCCAAAGACGTTTCGCTCTGACAGCTGCCTAGATATAGGCTGTTCGCGGTAAAGTGAGCACTTTTGAGGTCCTAGTTACTTTTTTCTTTCAGCCATATTTTATCATTTAAGAACGTTTCTAAATAAATATTGCCATGTAAGTAATAAACACAGTGCGTGTGTTCCGCCGCACTTGAAAGTTTACGTCTAAGGCAAAAATAAAAAATATTTATTGGCCATTATTGCTAATGAGAGTGCTTTCAAAAGTGTTCACTTTACCGTGAATAGCCTACAACCGGGGAATTACTGGTAGTCTGGAAAAAATGACGGCCCAAGAATAATATGCTTCACTCGTGAAAGTCTAATAAAAGTCCGTCTGACTGATTTATGATGGTTTAGGTTATTAAATAAAACTTATCGGCAGGTCGAGAAAGAAAACGGGATCGATAGGACTCGGTAACTCCTCGAGACGGTTGTCGTATCCCTCCAATAGAGGAAATGTGGCGTAGAGGGCACACGCTAGCTGCCTATTAGCCACACTCATTCCTTCTATTTAGTAGAAAAAAAGTAAATGCTTTTACTTACAGTTTTGAAGCATATACTTACAACTATTTGAATAAAACCTAAGTATGTACTTCAAGTTAAGTGTTTACTTATACAGATAAGTAAACCCCTAAGTTTTCCAGCAATTTCTTATTCGATAAGTATTGACTGAGCGATTTTCCAATAAATACTGGTTTCCGGTTGAATAAAAAGAAGAATTGACTGGGAGTACTAAGCAAACACTTGAACTATTTTAAGGTAGCTAAATAGCATACTTGTGGTTTTACATTCATAGGTATTTGAGACATGGCAAACTTTATACGTGTGAGAAACGTGGAAAGTTACAAAGAAAGACGAAGTATAAGTCCGAGTAGGTCATAAGTTTTGTTGCGTTTTGAAAGTGAAAGTGTAGATTACCTGTCCGATCATTTCTTAAATGGATCTGAAGAAACAAGAGGAGGTGCTCTTTGTTCACGACAAAGGATGGAGATATTCCTTTGTTTTCTGAGTGACCCAGGATTCCAAACAGTTATCGCAGAAGATCGTGGAGTTCACTACTACACTGTATGCAAAACTGTGCATAGTGTATGTAGCAGACTGCATTGTGGATAAAACACACCGTTGGGTAAGGTTTCTATAATATTTAAATGCCATGCATGAAGCAAAAGAAAAATGGTCACAAAAATTCCAAATACCCACAGTTATTGGAGCTTTGGACGGTACTCACATTAAAAAAAAAAAAAAAAAAAAAAAAAAAAAAAAAAAAAAAAAAAAAAAAAAAAAAAAAAAAAAAAAAAAAAAAAAAAAAAAAAAAACACCACAGCTCATGGAGATGAATACGTAAACAGGAAATAATTCCCAAGTATAAATGTGCAGGCAACCTGCAATGAACAAGAAATGATAACAAGTGTAGATTCACAATGGCCTGGAAGAGTGCATGATTCCAGGATTTGGAAACAGAGCACAATTTACAGTGCTATTTCCAGATTCAACGGCGACTTTTGCTTGTTGGGAGACAGCGGTTATGGAACTATGCCATGGCTACTTACACCATTCAAAACCCCCAAAACAGGAATTAAGAACTATTTAATAAACTTCATTCGAAGGAGAGGGCGATAATTGAAAGAGTATTCTGCCAACTGAAACAGAGGTTTCCAATTTTAGATAACCTAGTAAGGGTGCGTTTGGAAAATATACCTAGAATAATTATATGCTGCAAATATTTCTAAGACAATTACGAATTCACCTTTCCAGGAGACATATTTCCGGAAGGTATCGAAAATACAGGAGAAGATGAAAACGAGGACATTCGCCAAAAAAAAGCATCAGGAAACGTAATGAATCATTGGCCACCTTATTTACTTTATTGTTTACCGTTGTTTGAATCTCTTTGTAGAAACTGTTATATAGTCACATATATCTATTGATGTAGATTTTAGAGTTATAAATATATTCAGTAGTAAGTAAAGATGCAGTCTAATAGAAATAGTACAAAATTATTACACATAAGTGTGCTTATGTCTAAATGACGACAAAGCGAGTGAAGAGAGTAGCTATGTGAATCGCTCTCGTTTGCTCCGTTTGTTTTAGCTCGTGATTTATGTTATTTTGTGTTTATTGTATATTATTCGAATTTGTAACTGATTTATTTTCAATAACATACAATTGCCAAGTATACAATAATACATCAATAGAGGTTTACACAAAAGATTTTGTTGTAATAATACATAACAGTAATACTAAATGTGCTGAGGAGTATACACAGAAATATACGCATTTCGATTTTGTTGCTACAGTTGTAGGAATTCACTTAGTTCTGTAAACATCCCGCTCGTTGATCCTGTACTGTCTGACGGATGAGATTTATTGCCTTGAGCAGAGAGTCGTTCGATCAATAACTCCTCTCTTCTTGCTTATAATCGGGCAAGTTTTAGTTTTTCTAATAACACAAGTCTCTGCAGTTCTTCTGTTGATAATGCTTCGGTTTCTGCTGTCACAAGTTTAAATTTATTTTTTGCTGGACGCTTTTCGTTTAGCTAGTCCCCCGACTTCTGAATAGTTATGCTCCCTTCTTATGCATTATTGGGATGTACGTCAACACCAACTGCACCAGCTCCTGGGATTTTCTGAAAAACTTGATTGCGACTAGAATTCAACATTTCTAGGAATTCTCTCTCCCAGTCCTGCAGCTTGATTTTTTTGTTCCCGTCATGTTTTTATCTGACTTTTTTCACATCGGTCTTCATATTATTCAGTAACTTTTTTTTAACTGTCCTGCAGTTACTGATGATTTCCCTGTACTCTTCTCAAAATCATCTTTCATTTCTTTCCATGCTTTTTCCTGGACAGTTCCTGGCGTCATCGTTTTGTTTATGCCACACAGCGGCCTTTTAACAATTTTGCAAATAGCATCCTCTTGCAGCCACCTTTAGCAATCACTTCGTCCTCACTTGAAGACATGTGAACTTACAGACAGCCGGATGACAGAGAACTGACTATCTGCATTCACTGCATTCACTAGTTAAACGGGGTGGACACGTCTACGTGTTCTCTCGTGACAGGTTACTGAAGGACATTTTTACTTGTCCGTATAAGCAATTACTTATCAGTAAATAATTATTTCTCCCATGGTTTTTCCAGTATTTACTTATAAGCAAGGCATTTTGTTTATTCAAGTCATTACTTTTACTTACAAGTTTATACTACTTTGCTGAAGTAATCACTAACAAGGCTTTGCTTGTTTTTATTCAATTGATCCATTGTGTCGCAAAATTGGATTGCTTTTCTGCCAACGTGGGATACTTTTCACACACGATACATGTACGTAAGTGCTTTGGAATTGTTTGTGAGTGTCCTCTAACCTAGTCCTGATGTGACTATTATATTCAAGTAGGGCGAAGTATTTTATTAATGTATAAGGGCGTGTGTGTTGAAAAATTCTAATGTAAACAAACAAATTCATCACTGCTGACCACGTGATTTTGACAGTTTGTGTTAACCATGAGCGAGTAAGGCCGTGCGTACACGCGCGGACAATGTCCGCTCGGCGCCGCAAAAGGGTTCCACGATGGTTTGGCTGATATGTACCAGTGCACAGGTAGCTGCGGCGCCTCTGCGGTACCACGCGTCCACTGAGCGTGCAGTTGCCGCAAATGCGTTCCACGAGGGCTCGGCTTGTATGCATCAGTCGCGCGGTAACCGAGGACGGCAACTGATTGGTTGTTCTAGTTTTCCGCTCTGTCTGCACGGCGTGATCGGCGCACATGTGAACCAGGCTTTAGGTACATGGACCCAGCGAGACCAGGGTGGGTTCGGCTATCAATCCGGTGATCCTGATTCCAGTTTTTCCAGCGTTTCCCGATGTCACTCCAGGCGACAGCAACTGACTGATGTCTTCCCGATCCTCCAACGAGTAGTGTCCCAATACTAAGTACTGCTATAGTCTATTCGCGGTTTCTTCACATTTTTTAAAATCTTACCTTTGAAAAATCTCCCTATCTACGACGTATTTGGTTGTTTCTTTAACATGCCATGTATGACAAGCGTTTTACATTTCTGTTGGTGGAAAAGGACGCTGTTTTTGGTAACATTATACGTTTACTTATATTTTGTCAAAAAATTATAATAATTTCATTTATACTTAGTCTGATTAAAAACAGCTAGTAAACAAGTGTATTGGTGATGCCGAGTAAGAAATAGTTCTTATACAAAATATAAATACACAGAGTGCGCACAAATGCGGTGTGTAGTCCATCTGGTGTAGTTTTCCTGACTTAGTTAAGCTTTGCTTGTATGAGGCGGAGGAATATCCTGGAAGTCGAACTTTAGCAGGGCTTCAGAAAAGTTGGAACTATCCACGAATGGACGATAGCCGTTTGGGGGTACTTAAAGTACCCAATACATAATTGAAAAAAATTGTTGGTCTACTTCGTCTTTAATGTATAACTCCTCCACTCCAACCTATTCCAAATGTATTGACGCTAACTTGGGCGGTGGGTCAAGCGGAGCTGGAGGAGGAGCGAAGCACTACGGGCATCGCCAAGTTATGGCCGTGAAAGAGACGGTATGACGCAACACCGCGGCTGGAAAGGCGGAGAGCGTTTTTCCTTCCTGGGAAAACCTCAGACACCGCCTTTTGCTATCGAGGAAAGGAGTGGAGAATGATTCAGGCGTAAGAGACATTGGCCTGGCGAACACTGTAGCTCTCCCGTACCACTTGGCCGCTCCTGCTAGTTTCATCTCTACTTGGAAAACGCGTAGCTTCAAGAGTCAGATTTTTTTTAAATATATTTTGTCTCGCACTATCGCGCGCAGAAAGAGTGAGTGAAGAGAGTTGGGCGGCTCTTTAACAGCGAAGTCTTGAGAGCCGATGAGGATGATTGAGGTGAGTATGGAGCAGCGCTGGAATGAAAGGGCGGGGGAAACGGGAGATCTGCGCGAAAACTCACCGGCCATCGGTATCGTTCGGCAAAATTCGCATATGCGAAAATCCGGTTCGCCTTGGTGGGAGGCGAGCAGTCTAACCACTCAACCACCGCGGTCCCGCCTGAAGAAGACTTTAGTGGCCTCCGAACCTCATTAATGCCGAATTTGATGGTCGTAAATTAGGGCGAGTGAATGAGTTGCAGATGTCGAGGTCTTGAGAGCTGGTGAGGACGAAGAGGTGAGAATGGAACAGCGCCGGAATGAAAGGGCGGGGGAAAACAGGTTATCCCCGAGAAGACCCGCCGACCAGCGGCGTCGTCCAGCACTATTCCCTAAATCATATGATGTCGGAAAAACTTGGAGGATGCGTGAATCAAAATTTTTCCTGCTTTCACGTCAAACGAGCGCTGAAGATTCAAAAAGACTCCCTAGAAAAATTAGTGTTTGTGTATACACGGGAGTAGTAGGAAATAGTTCCTTGAATATACAAGGGATTGAGGAATCGGAACCGGAGCCACCCGGCCGCCATGTTGTTACGTCACACGTCCGCCATTATTTCTTCCCTTTTCCCCTCAAAATGTCCCTTTTCTCTAAAAATTTCCCATTTTTCCCGGAGCAGGCAAGAGGGATTAGTGACCCCAGGGTCAGGTATCAGCTACCCAGGTGATAGAGATCAGTGGCCCAGGGTCAGATAGGAGACAGGGATCAGTGACCCAAGGGTCAGGAGAGCAGAACGTGTGACCTTTGAAATTTGACTCAAAAAACCAAATCATTTTAAATTTCGAAAAAGTTCCAAAAAAATCCCAAAAAAAAAATTAAAAAATATTAAAATATCATTATTAACATTTAATTTAATAAAGTATTTCAAAAATACTTAAATTTAGCAGAAGTTATCCCTAGCCCATACTCACTACGCCATCTTGGTAGGCGACCACCATCGTAGAAGGCGACCACCATCTTGATATACATCACCTATCTGCCATATCGCAAGCCAATTACCATGACCTTGACTGACCTTGAAAACCAAATCTCAAGATAAAATGCATTAAAGTCAGCAAGCATAATACATTACAGACTACTAACACCATGTTAGATGCAGACAATCTCAACCAAAACCCGAAGACCTTGAAATCAAAACCTTGAGAAAAATGCACAGAAGTCAGCTAGCATAATACATTACAGACTACTGCCACCAAGTTAGATGCAGACTACCTCAACCATGACCCCATGACCTTGAATGATCTAGAAAATGTAATTAAAAATACAAAAATTATAAATTTAAAAATTCCAAAAATACCCAAAAAGATCATATAAATTTATTATTAGAATTATTAAAAACTTATAATTTTTTTAACTTATATTTTTGAAGGCCCCAAAGTACCACCATTAGTTACATACGTTCCATCCCCAGCAGACGACTAACTCACTCGCCTTCATTCCTACCACCTATACTAATTCCGCCATCTTGGTTTTTGTTCGTCATTTGTTTACATGCTAATGGAGGCAGCTATATTTGTTGATATGTTACTGTCTCTCTCACCTTCGTTTGACTACCACATCTGTTTTTTTTTTTGGTACAGCATTTGTTTATATATGTTACTGGAGGCTACCATGTTGGGAGGCAGCCATCTTTGCTAAGTGCAGTCCTTCATGTTTTTATTGTCATTTGTTTTATAGTTTGTGTCTCACCTTCGTGCAACAGTGATATCTGATTTAATATGTTTACATCACCTATGTATGACCAGGTGACAGCCATATTTATGTATTTGTTTAACGCATAGGTTGCGCTAATTAGTCACATTCGCTCCATCAATTACTCACTTTAGTTCGACTCCCTCCATATTGGATTCAATTCTCAACACATATGTAGTATAGATTATGCGGCCTGCTATCGGCCTGTACCGAATGGTGACTTTGACTATTCATGTAAAGCATGTAAATTACCATATTTAATTATTTATTTCTTTTATTCTTAGATGAAAGTATTTCTTTATTTGAAATATTTATTTTTTTTAAGCAGAAGGGTTTTTTTTATATGAAAAATAAAATACATTATATTTAATCAATATCTTTTTATTTACAAAAATTTACATACAAAATTTCTTTGCGATGATTTATTCAAAGGCAAGAGGAGGTAATCACATTATTTCGTAAGGGGTTGGTATGCACTCGTTCTTAGCTCCAGATGATTTACAGAATCGAGTGTCCAGCCCAAACCCTTCAACATCTTTCTGCTGCTACTACTTCTTATAGTTCTTCTTTGCAACATACCTTTTGGTATGTTATCTTCTACACTCTTTTCGATGTCATATACATTATAGACAGGAACATTAGGAGGCTTATATGTCCTCTCGTTGATTCCTTCATCCAATGATTCCGGTTTTGTATAATTGCATGCTAGCCATATATTATATTCTAGAGGCCCATGTTTTTCAATCCCTTCTGTAAGTTGCTTTATTAAGTTTTGTTTCATACTTGTCAGGAACGAACAAACATCTTCCGAAGAAACTGTCAGATTTGGAGCAATGTAATCTTTCAACATGCCCCTGAATGCAGATTTCTTCAGAAGAAATCAATTGACATTAGATTTACCTAGAACATGAACAGGTTTCCGAACACGATTTTTACACTGTTTGGCATGTTTGATATATGATTCATAATATTGTTTTCTCTGACGGTCATGTATTTCAAGTCACACATAGTCTGGAACATTTTTTACTCCATAACACATGAACTTACATCCACATTTGTAACAGCTAGTAGTCAAATAAGGCCATCGTATCTTATTTGTACATTTACCACTCTTCTTGTGCTCTATGCGCATGACAGCTTTTACTGTACATCTTACCATAGTAGCGACACAATCTACTCGATATCGATAGCGAATTGTCCGTACCATCCACATGCACATCCTCACTTATTGCACAAAGCAGCGATGCCATGTTTACATCGTCATTGCACAAAGAAGAACTTGTAATTCCATCATAGGTTTGTGGCAGCAACAATATGTCTTTTGTTTTGCTGGCAGAGGAACAAGTCCTTTGCATATTTTCGAATGGTAGTCTAGTTTGTCAGTATGAGCAAACAAGGGGAGGAACTTCTCATACTTATATGCCATGAGGAGAGGGTTCATCTTACATTGATGCTTTTCGTGTCGTCTAACATTGCTGCCAGTCACAAAGGCTTCATAACAGTACATGTATCGAAGTCTTGACACCGTTTTCTTGGGTCGCGATACTGATGGCTGCACTGCTATAGGTGACCCACCCAAAGAAGTCGCTGGTGCTGTCGGTGTCATGCCCGAAGATGTCAATGGCACTGCTGGTACCAATCCCGAAGAATTCGACGGCACTGCCATAGCTACCATAAGCACTGGAGTACCCGAAGACATCGCAGTTGCAGAATAAGACTTTGAAGCGAAGAGGCACAAGCTAGCCAAGATGATCCACCTTTCATGGGGCTGCTGTCAAACATACATTATCAGATGACCTCCCTGCTGATTATATATGGGTATGCAAGTCCCATGATGCCATACTGACATTGAACCAATCTTATTTCGAACACCAATCAGACAATCACTGACCAGCTAATCACCGAGTTGCCATGTGATTGCAGCTAGTTAATCACGTGCAAGCATTGAGACATCATGTGCATGAGTCAGTTCCTCACAAGAGAGACCCCCACACACACTCTCTCTCTCTCACACATACAGGCAAACACACCTACACGCCCAAACACATTTACACACTCAAACACAACCTATACACCCAAGCACATATGCATGCAACCAAACACATCTACACACACCCAAACAAACCTACATACACCCAAACACAACCTACATGCCGAAACACAAACTACACACCCAAACACAACCTACACAAACCCAAACACATATGCTCACACCTCATACACATATACACACACCCCAAATACATATACACACCCCAAACACATATACTCGCCTTCAAACACACCCACAAACACACCTACACATCCAAACACACCTACACACATATACGATCCCAATGAGTTCGAAATATTCAAATTTGTTGACTGTCTCCAAAATCACTCCTCCACTACCACTGCCACCACAACCACCACCAACAGCACCACTCACAACCAATACCACCCTAACCACCACCACTGCCACCACCACCACTGCCACAACCACTGCCTCAGCCACTACCACCATTAAATCCATCTCCACATCTATCTCCACATCCACTTCCACCTCCACCTCCACATCCACATCTGCATCCATATCCACCTCAACATCCGCCTCCACCTCCACATCCACTTCTACATCAACCTCTTCATCCACATCCACATCCAGATCTGCATCCACATCCACCTCAACCTCCACATCCACCTCTACACCAACCTCCACCTCTACATCAACCTCCGCCTCTACATCCACATCCTCATCCACAGCCACCTCCACCAACACCTCCTCCTCCTGCTCCTCCTCCTCAGGACCCAGAGAATGACTCATGCACGCGATGTCTCAGTGCTTGCACCGTGATTAGCCAGCTGCAATCACATGGCAACTCGTGATTAGCTGGTCGGTGATTGGCTGATTGGTGTTCGCAATACGATTGGTTCAACGTCAATATGCCATCATGGGTATTGCATACTCGTATAGAAGTAGCAGGGAGGTCAGCTGAGAATATCAGTTTAACAGCAGCTCCCGTGAAAGGTGGATTGTCTTGCCTAGGCTGTGCCTCTTCGCTTCAAAGTCATATTCTTCATCTGTGATGTCTTCGGGTACTCCAGAGCTAATGGTAGCTACGGCAGGGTCATCGACTTCTTCAGCCATGACACCGGCAGCACCAGCGACTTCTCTAGGTGGGTGACCTATAGCAGTGCAGCCATCAGCATCGCGACCCAAGACAACAGTGTCAAGTCTACAAAGCATGTACTGTGACATGCTAACATAAAGCTAACATGTAGCTAACATAAAAAACATCAATGTAAGATGAACCTGCTCCTCAAGGCATATAAGTGTGAGAAGTGTCTTCGCTTGTTTGCTCGTACTGACAAACTAGATCAAAGTTCGAAAATATTTAAAGGACTTGTTCCTCCATCAGCACAACAAAAATATGTATTGCCGCAGCCACTAACCTGCGATGGACTTACAAGTACTGATTAGTGCAATAACAATGTAAAAATGTCATCACTGCCTTGTGCAATAAGTGAGAACGTGCATGTGGATGGTACGGGCAATTCGCTGTTGATATCGAGTAGATTGTGTCGCTACTGTGGTAAGACGTACAGTAAAAGCTGTCATGCACATAGGCACAAGAAGAGTGGTAAATGTACGCAAAAGACATGATGGCCTTATTTGACTACTAGCTGTTATAAACCAACTTACAGAAGAGATTGGAAAACATGGCTAGAATGCAATTATACAAAACCGGAACCATTGGATGAAGGAATCAACGAGAGGACATATAAGCCTCCTAATGTTCCTGTCTATAATGTATATGACATCGAAAAGAGTGTAGAAGATAACATACCAAAAGGTATGTTGCAAAGAAGAACTATAAGAAGTAGTAGCAGCAGAAAGATGTTGAAGGGTTTGGGCTGGACACTCGATTCTGTAAATCATCTGGAGCTAAGAACGAGTGCATACCAACCTCTTACGAAATAATGTGATTACCTCCTCTTGCCTTTGAATAAATCATCGCAAAGAAATTTTGTATGTAAATTTTTGTAAATAAAAAGATATTGATTAAATATAATGTATTTTATTTTTCATATAAAAAAAACCCTTCTGCTTAAAAAAAATAAATATTTCAAATAAAGAAATACTTTCATCTAAGAATAAAAGAAATAAATAATTAAATATGGTAATTTACATGCTTTACATGAATAGTCAAAGTCACCATTCGGTACAGGCCGATAGCAGGCCGCATAATCTATACTACATATGTGTTGAGAATTGAATCCAATATGGAGGGAGTCGAACTAAAGTGAGTAATTGATGGAGCGAATGTGACTAATTAGCGCAACCTATGCGTTAAACAAATACATAAATATGGCTGTCACCTGGTCATACATAGGTGATGTAAACATATTAAATCAGATATCACTGTTGCACGAAGGTGAGACACAAACTATAAAACAAATGACAATAAAAACATGAAGGACTGCACTTAGCAAAGATGGCTGCCTCCCAACATGGTAGCCTCCAGTAACATATATAAACAAATGCTGTACCAAAAAAAAAAACAGATGTGGTAGTCAAACGAAGGTGAGAGAGACAGTAACATATCAACAAATATAGCTGCCTCCATTAGCATGTAAACAAATGACGAACAAAAACCAAGATGGCGGAATTAGTATAGGTGGTAGGAATGAAGGCGAGTGAGTTAGTCGTCTGCTGGGGATGGAACGTATGTAACTAATGGTGGTACTTTGGGGCCTTCAAAAATATAAGTTAAAAAAATTATAAGTTTTTAATAATTCTAATAATAAATTTATATGATCTTTTTGGGTATTTTTTGGAATTTTTAAATTTATAATTTTTGTATTTTTAATTACATTTTCTAGATCATTCAAGGTCATGGGGTCATGGTTGAGGTAGTCTGCATCTAACTTGGTGGCAGTAGTCTGTAATGTATTATGCTAGCTGACTTCTGTGCATTTTTCTCAAGGTTTTGATTTCAAGGTCTTCGGGTTTTGGTTGAGATTGTCTGCATCTAACATGGTGTTAGTAGTCTGTAATGTATTATGCTTGCTAACTTTTATGCATTTTTCTTAAGTTTTATTATTTTCGAGGTCATTCAAGGTCATGGGTTAAGGTTGAGGTATTCTGCATCTAACATGGTGGTGGTAGCCTGTAATGTATTATGGTTTTTGACTTTTATGCATTTTTTTCTCGAGATTTGGTTTTCAAAGTCGTTCAAGGTCATGGTTATTGGCTTCCGATATGGCATATTGGTTATGTATACCAAGATAATGGTTGCCTACCAAGATGGTGGTCGCCTACCAAGATGGCGTTATGAGTATTGGCTAGGAGTGACCTCTGGTAAATGTTAGTGTTTTTAAATACTTTTTTAAAATATATTTTAATAATAATTTTTAATAATACATTTTTTGGGACTTTTTGTGAATTTTTTAATGATTTGAATCTTTTTGGGTCAATGGTCATAGGTTCTGCTCTCCTGACCCCTGGGTCACTGATCCCTGTCTCATGTCTGACCCTGTGTCACTAATCCCTGTCACCTGGGTCGCTGATCCCTGACCCTTGGTCACGAATCCCTCTTGCCTGGTCTGGGTAAAATGGGAAATTTTTATCGAAAAAAGGGAAAATTTTGAGGGAAAAGGAGAGATTTTTATGGCATTTTGGTTGATTTTGATGGAAAGTAAGGGAAATTAGGAAGGGAAAAAGGGGAAAAAAGATGACGGATGGGTGACATAGCATGGTGCCGGGCGGTTCCGGCTCCGATTCCTGACTCCCTTGTGATTCATGGAAGTATTTCCTACTACTCACGGGTATCTCAGCAAACAAATGATATGGAAATACGACATTTTCCCAGGAAAGGTATTAAAAAAAAAAAATTATTCACGCCTATTACATATGTAGAAAAAAAAAAGGAGAAAACGTTTAAAACAAAAAAAAAATGCATTTTTAAGGTTACCTGCGCAGTTTTCTTCGACGAAAGGAGATATCCATTGGCTTACATCGCGTGTAATAATATCCTATAGTTACATATATAATTCGCGAGAAAGGCATGTCGCAGTATTGGGAGAGCCTGTAGCAATACTTTCTTATGGTCAGGCGTGATCTTGAAGGCGAATGGAATTGGTAATTAAGGATTCTCATTCACGCAAAAAATTTTATTTTGTACTTTTACAAAAAAAAATCCTTGGAAACTCAGTTGCCAAGCAAATCCTTTGTAAAACTACGAACAGATTTCTTGTAAAATCTGCAAAACATATATTTGTAATATTACAAAAATTATAGCCTTGTTTTACAACATACATTACTGAGAAATGTATATAAAATAATTATTCCTTCTAGAAACATGCGTGATAAATTAACAGAGATTAACTGAGAAAAATATTTCAAAGTATAATTTTAGAAAAAATTAAAAAAATACTTCTCCGGCATGGGGACTAGACCCTCACCCCTTCTATTTATAGCCAGCAACTTAAGCCAGGAGGCCAACTTGACCTACGAGCTTTGGACTATTTTCTATAATAAATCTATATCCAAGTACTTATAAAATAATATGTAAGTTACTTGATTTAAAAGAATACATTTATTTCATTTTAGAGAGTTTTGTGTAACGTGGAAACATTAACAGTTAATGATTAATACGGTCATATTTTATTGGAACTGTCGTTTTATTATGAATATTTGAGCTATTTAAGTGTTTTACGTTATTTAAAATTGCAATAAATTTTTAATACATACAACATTTATTTTCGCACTTAACTATACTTTGCATCACCCATAGTTTTTGCACAAACAGCCATATACGGTTTTACGTTGTTGAGTGTCCGCCATTTTCTTGAAGCTTGTGAACACGAGTCAGTATAGTACAAACCTTTCTTGAGGTCTATTACAAAAATGGCCCTTGTAGTTTTAAAAACGAGTAGTTTTACAAAAGTAATCTTTGCACAATTACAAGCATTTGTAAAATTGCAAACAATTTCTCAGTAAAACTTGCAAGTTTTTTTTACAGTGAAGCGAGCTCGTCTACCCAGAACCACGGCCGTGACGCAATATTATGAATCGGGAAAGCTTACAGACGAAGATTCTTCCCTCCTAATTAATAGTAATAGCAATAAGGCAGTTAAATGTTTTCTACCCATAAAAAATGTCAAAACTAAATGTTAAATTTTTGTGTTAGCGCCGATAACACGGTGTTCCGTTATCGCGTCATTGACGCATATTTAATGCAAATCTTTATTCCGACATTGCGATATCAAGAGACTGTTCAGGCTGTTCACGATAAAGTGAGCACTTTCGAGGCCCTAGTTAATTTTTCCTTTCAGCCATTTTTATCCCATAACCGCCTCTTACAATAAATATTGACATGTAAGTAATAAACACAATGTGTATATTCCACCACACTCGGAAGTCAACGCCTATGACTACAATAAAATATATTTATTGACTATTATTCCAAATGAGAGGGCTTTCAGAAGTGCTCACTTTACCGTAAACAGCCTACAAAGATGCCACCTCACATCTATGTTGCAATGGCTATATTTGGCAACCTCTAGTGCGAGATTACTTATCGTGGGAAAAGGAAAGATGGCACCTTCATCGTTATCTTCCTATACATTGGCGTCTTGCGCATCTGAAGAGTGCGAAGGAAGGCCATTTCTGCGCGTGTTGGCATGCACCCCCTCACCGCGACATGCCCAGCTCATATAGTCTATTCGCGGTTTCCTCGAATTGTTTGATAAATCGCCCGCCCCATCCATTACGTGTTTAGTTATTTCCCAAGTATGGCATATATCACAAGCGTTGTATACCTCTGCAGCATGAAAGTATTTTATTCTTCTTTAAATTGGAGTTTTTACCTGCATTTTATTTGTAGATTATAATCTTTCATTTGTAATAAATGTAAATGAAAACAGTGAGAAAATACGTGTGTTGGTAGCGCCTAGTAAGAAATAGTTCTCATGCAAAATATAGTTACAGCTGAGTGCGCACGAATTCGGTGCGTTATCCTTTGGTGTAATTTTCTAGACTTAGTTAAGATTAGTTTGCACGGGGCGGAGGAATATCCTTTAAAGAGAACTTAAGCAGGGCTTCATAAAAGTCTGAAGTAACCATGAATGGATTATAGATTACGAGCAAACGTCGGCCTGGATGGGTGTTTTTTTTTTTTTTAAGATCGGGAGAAGCGTGAAGAATAAAGGGAAAAGATGGGGAGAGGGAAGGGATTCGGTTATTGGCGTTCAGCGATTCAAAAGTGCGCGGATAAAATAAACACGTGACTCACACCTCCAATAAATAAATTTACAAATTTTGTATAATTGCATCTCAGCGTCTTAGACGCTACGCCACTGATATGGGGACAAGTAATACTGTAGAAAATTATTACAATTAACAATATTATTATGGATATGCCATCGTAGATCTCTGTTGTCAAAGAAAATTCAACATAAAATATAAGAACACAAATACGAAAAGAAATTTTTCTGCTTTCTTGAGGTCAAAATCTGGATATCTTGACACGACATAGCTCCGTAATGGCGTGCGTCGATAAAAATGTTTCATTCTGTTAACATCCATCTCTGGATGATAAAAATATGAGCTAATCAAACCACGCACCACCCAAAAGTATTTTTTTTTCCTTTAGTTGCAAATCAAATTGTGTTGGCTAATGACGTGCGAACTTTGGTGCGTTGGTTTCGACATTTTCCAAATAACCGTAATTTCAGTCATTATTCCCGCCGACCTCCCTTGGCGCAGTCGATTGGCGCGCCGCCGGCCTGCGGTACCAGAGGCTCTGGGTTCGAATCCTAGGTAATACATGGGTGTTCGTTAAAATTAGTCTGTAGGTTAGTTTGTAAGCCGCTCCATGATAAGTCTTCAGTTATAATACCGGGGGACGATGATAAGCCCATTTGCAACCCAATCCAAGTAATCATTCCCAAAGTGATAAGGGCAACGTTAAATGGTTGTATTATTTTGCAGTACAGATGCAAACGTTCATTTCGTTAAGCGTAGAACAAACGTCAGTGTAAATGGCGCCCCAGACGAGTGTTAATGGCTGAAGAAACCACCTGTACACCTGCCTATTTAATAAAACGGCAATTTTTATTCCTGCCCGAATTACAAAATCAGAAGATAACACTTGTTTTAAGTGCACAAAATTGCTGGAAGATATAGTGTATAATAATATTGATAATAATAAAAACATGTCGATTCTCATTGTCACATCTTGCATGCCTCAGATCGTGGAAGGTTCCATTAATATGTCAAAGCCTTCGAAAGAAAAGCCAACTTCATGCTCAGTATCATTTTCTGTGGTGCTAATATCGTTAACCATAGACGATCGCAGGTATTTTCTAAAAGTTTAAACTTCGGTGAGCTGTACTCTCCACTTGCTATAAAATACCAAAACGGGGATGCCAAAGGCACCTTCTTAGGTTTGACGCCTTGAGCGATTGCCCACCTCTCCCTACCCTCAAGGTCAAACCTGATTAAGTACTTAGTTGACACATTTAACATAAAATTTTTATTGGCAACTTTTACTTCATTTTAAAATTAAAAGCTGTAATACAGTGGAAACCTAATGGCTAGTAAACTGTAATCTTGCTACAACTAAATATTACTACGAAACAACAATTTATGACACGTAAAATGGTGTAATTTGTTAACTTTGAAGGTGACTTTTTGTATTAAAACCATCTGGTCGGTCATATCCAAAGCAAGCGATTCCTATTTCTCGTTTTGTCAGATGTCCATGCCGTTTAGTTCAATTTTTGAAATTCGGTAAATCTCCTAATAATCTGAAGCACTAATTAAAATGACAAAGCATAGTTCTTTATTAAAAATTACGTTAATTATGCAGTTCAATATATATATTTTAGGTTAAACTAATATGCAGTCTCCCGATGAAAACAAAAATGGAGGCGAGTAGTTATAAATAGCCGATTTGGGCACCGGGGTGCCGGGCCTCCACGACCGCCATCTTGTATGATGTCACACGGACTTGAAAATGTCCCTATTTACCTCAAAAACGTTCAAAATCGCTAGAATTTTCCCCCAAAATTGTCTGAATTTCGCAAGAACGGGCGAAATGTCCCTCTCCCGACGACCATCAATGCCATACTCTCTCATCTCGATCATTTTCCGCTGGTGACTCTGCAATGTGGCATCCGACTCATTGAGGAGGAAGAGAGAAAAAGACACCACAGCACTTCACGCACTTGCATTCTGTCCGGTTTTCTCCGGGTGCTCCCAACCGATATTATCGTTTTCCTTCTTACCGAAAGTGTGCATTCTGCATGTAGGGGAGACCACGCCAAGGCTCCCTGCCAGCCTCAGATCAAGTATGACCTATGAACACATGTGCATAGTTGGCTGTAATTCCCGAACTATGTGAGATAAAACTACCAACATCATAATGCTGCATCGTCCACGACAACGAAAAGGAGCGATGGGTCAAGTTTGACCTAAGCATGATTATAAACATAGTTGGCTGTAATTTCCGAACCATTTGAGATACAATTAGCAAATTCATAACATAGGTATCGCTCCTACAACTGAAAGGATCGAGGGGTCAAGTATGTCCTAAGAACACTGTCTCAGGTCAAGCCTTCTCAGTAAAACCAATCTCTTGCGAGGATTTGTGTTGTTTGGAGTTGGTGGGTAGAGCTGTTCACCCTTCGAGGTTGGAGTGAGGATGAGTTCCAGCGATATGATTCCCACAGATCGCGATAAATCAGTGTGGTTAATAGTAAATATATAATGTGGGTCCTGGCTTACCCCTTATTTCCATTGAAATATCGAAGTTTTTCTCTAAAATCAATGTTTTTGAGGCTAAATATCGGCTCTTAAATGAAAAAAAAAAAAAAAAAAAAAAAAAAAAAAAAAAAAAAAAAAAAGTAACTCTCAAAAACATGCAAGTTTTCCTTGAAAAACCTTGTAAATTTAAGCCAAAAATCAAGCAAATTTTCGATTTTTTTTTTAAATTCTCGTGCAGGATTCGTGGCAATTAAAAAAACAGCAAAATTTAAACAAAACATGCAAATTTCTTGCTTTTCAAGCTATTTTTCAATATTTTTTTTCAGATGTCAATTTTGCAAGCGAGCAATCTAAATAAAATATTTATGCTAAAATCAAGTAAATTAAGCTAAAAATGAAATAAAAAAGATACAAATTAATTTTTTTTATCAAATTTAGGTCCGTAAATTCGAAAATCTGTGGCTTCATACCATTCATCAATTTCTATATCCAGAAGTTTAATGAAATCATATGAATTGTTAAACTGGTTGAGCAGAGCCTCCATTTTCGTGTTTATTTAAAGAAAAAATTATTATAGAAAATAATTTTTCATTCTCTTAATAAATACATTTCCTTAATAAATAAAATGGAAACTATGCTCGAAATGTAAAATAATACAATATCTAAGCTATGTAAAAAATGTAGCGAAGTATTAATCATTGAGTGTTTTGCATCACATAAACACACAAAAGATATGCATATTAACACATTTAAAAAATGTACGACTGATTATGCCAGAAATGTTTATGATTTAAATAAAGAGAAAGTATTGTGCGAATGCAGAAAATATATTTCTAAACTATATCTCAAAAATATAAAGATAGCAAATTACACAACAGAAAACAATTTCAAAAGGATGATTATTCAACTAAGATATGTGTAGTCTGTAATGAGAATACATCTATCGATTCATTTATCCTCATAAAGCAACTATAGACAAACCTACAACAAAATGTAAAGAATGTTTTAGTGAAATAACTATGTGAATATGTAAAATATGTTTGTATTATATATCTCAAAGAGCATAAGAAAAAGAAATCACACAATACATTGATACATCAATAGATATTCTTAATAATGATTATCCAACAAAAACATGCACAGTTTGCAATGAGAATAAATGTAGAAAATTGTTTTTATTAATAAAAACACTAAAGACAAACATTCAACAATGTGCAAAGAATGTTCCAATAAGAAATACTATCACAGAAGAAGTTATATACTAAAAAAATTATTATCAATATAATTTAAGCACTTTTTCAACTTCATTCCAGTATTTTCATAATTTTTACAATTCTTCATTTTTTTAAATGTTTATTAATTTTTATTTCTTATAAATACAGTTAAATTTTCAGCAAACAATCTAACAGTTTAGCTGAGCAGTATGACAGTGAGGGAGTTGAGAATTATAGCTAGAGATTTCTAAATTAAATATTGGCACAGATTAAGAAAAAACGAATTGATTAGAGCAATTATAATAATATATTTGTAATTCCAAGAAATAAAAGTACGCAGATAACAAAATGGATAGCAAAGAATAATTTTACAAATTTAACCTTATCAGATGCTAATATCAATAAATTATAAAACAAGATAAAATAAACTAAAATAAATATTATCTTATTCTAATTTTTTTTTGCTAATTAAAGAAATAGAAGAACCAATAAAACTTACTTAATTAATAAAGCTTTATAAAATAGAATATCGACACATAATATTGAAAATTCCTTTCATTTAGAAAAGCCCAAACATTTTTTAACTTCAGTAAAAGATAAGGTTTTTGAGATAATACTCAATTATCTTAAGACATTTAGGGGATTAAAAACTAACATTAAATTATATACCAATTGTTGTAAGCAAGAGAATAACCAAGTAGCATCATTTACATTTAAATCACCCAATTATACAATGTTGAATGAAGAAGAAAATAAAAGGATTTATAAATTCACAAAACAAGAAATATTTACACAATTATCTGAATTTAAAAAAGAGGTTCAGGTTGGACTTTAGATAGAGCAATTGGAATACAATTAGCTATAAATAAATATAATTCATTAAATGGAGCATCATATGAACTACCAGTTGTGATTAAGAATAAAAAAGCATATATTAATGTGAAAAATGAGGGCCAGAAATGTTTTTCTTTAGGCTATACAGTCTGTTTCTAAATGATTAGACTAGTCATATTCTATGAACATTCCACATGCCAAATTACAATGAAGATTTATTGTTTTAGTGAATTAAAATTATGTAATTTAGTACCTATGATAATTTTGTCTATTTCAATAGTCATATTTAATTCACAAAGCCAAGAATATTGGACAATCGGTCATCAAATTTAATATCAAACAAAGATTTAATCAATATTCTGGTTTTCACATTGCCTGCTGTCAATTCAAAGTTATTTGTTGAAACTGGATCAAATTAACTTATAGCTTCTTTTAAAGAGTCAACACTGTATTGGCCTCTAGGAATAGTGATAACTTCATTCATATCAACAGCAGCACTCAATTTTCCAATTGTCATAGTATTATTGTCTATATTTGGTGTTAAAAATTTCGCATGAAAACTAATCAATGCAATCTATTTATCTCTATGAAATATATCATAGTGGAGTTTTTTGTTTAGTATAGAACTGTTTTTTGTTAACTTAAACACTTAATTATCCATTTATTACAGAAATTATCATATTAAATGAAAAAAGTTGATTGGGGTGTTGGTGTTTTAATTTCTGAAGAAAAATGTAAAAGTAAAATGAAAAGAATGGTGAACTATTGCCTGATATAATAAGAGCAATTATCATCAGGCCCAGCAAGTGTGTGAAAACCAACTTGATGATTTATTTTATTTATAAGCCAGAAAGGCTAAATTCTAATAAATTATATGGTTGTTTAAAGTTTAAATCAACCAAAATATATTAAGTTACAAAATTATTTTGCTGTCATATCCAGCAAGTTTAATGAAAAAAAAGCTTATCTTTTTAAAAATAACAATAATGAAATGATTCCCTTAGACCAATGTGAAAACGAGCCTCTAGTTATATTTGACGATGTCATTTTATAAAATCAAATTATAACCTGCGAATATTTTACCAGGGGAAGACATTAAAATATTAATGTGTTTTATTTGGCACAAACATATTCCAGAGAACCCAAACAACTTGTGAGATACAGCACATACTTTTATGTATATTTATACAAGATGACACACAAATTTGAGACATATTTGTAATGATTTTGTTTGTGATGATATGCCTCATGAAAAATTTAAAGAAATTTGTCAAAATGTTGAGATGAAGACTGCGGATTTATCACAATAAATTTGAGTAGAAAAATGAACAGTGGTAAGTACAGAAACCAAATCCAACATTTTATAACACAACAGTTTACTGAGTGCATGTGTTTTACATAAATTTAAAACTTTTGTTGCAACATCTTAAAGAAAATATTTTGCTCATAAATGAAGACATATAATTATTCTTGCTATCACAACTATAAATTTTCTGCTACTCAAAAAAGAGTATCGAACAGAATGTGTTATCAACTTTATAAATAAATATGGATATCTGGAGAGTGATGCAAATATGCTTAAAAAATTGATACAGAAAAGTTCGAAAGTTCTTTAAGAATATTTCAAGAATATATATATAGTAAAATCTGTCCATAGTCATAAAACAAATGAAATAACATCCACTAAAATATTTGTTTGGTTTTATTCATGACAACAATGAAAATTATTGAAAGGTGGTTATAAAATTACTTTTCTTTTTTTTTTTAGAAATTCGTCTGATAACAACTGCTTATTTGTTTATGAATCAAAATATGCAGCTGGTGCAGTTCAGAAAAGTTATGCTGTTTCAGGTAAAATTTTTATTGAAAATTTAGAAATTATGTGGCCTATTGTAAAAAACAAACCTAACATGGCAACTGCAGTTTAAAAAAAACTTACAAAGACCCTACAATTCCTATTAATTTAAAATTATTTGCAATTTTTAGAAAAAGAAGTGCCTGCTGTAACAACTGTTTTTAACTATGAAATAAAAGTTCAGTTTAATAATTTTTAGCTTGACATGTCTGATTTTGTAATTGTAGGCTTTCAAAGTAACAGAAAAAATTGTGGATTAGTATGTCTATTCTTCTATGTTTGATCATTGTAATGTAACAAATATTTATGTTAAATATGGACGAAATGAGATTTTGCCAAAGGAAAATTGGAATCTAGAAATTGAAAATTGTGTTTGCAGTAAACAATTTCTTGCTTGTAATGATTTTAGAAATTCAAAATCGAAACTTGACACTATATAAAGAAATTATGAACTTTATTATAAATCTACTGTGAACTATGATGGTACTACCAATAATAATTTATTTTGGGGGCGAAGGAAATGATATATTATTGATTGTTCATATAGAAAAACAACTGTAGTTCAAGAAAAATCAAACAAAAATTTGTGTTGATTTTATCAAAGATGTTGCAGCATATACAATTTGTAATGTTGTTCTGATTAGTCAAAGGAATGAAAGAGAGGATTACTGAAAATATGTAAATTTTATTTTATTAAATGGATTATCAACTAATTGTTCAGTTATTTTAATACAATTTTTAGACATATAGTTGAGTGGTTAAATTGAAAACTTTTACAATTTTTTATTTACAGATATAGAATAATTATTTGATCGAATAAAAAATCGTTATTAAATTAAAAATTTCTCATAGTATGAAATTTTTACAAAACATGTATACATTTTTAAATATTACAAACTGATCAAATTATAGAACATTTAGAACTTTGGGACGTTGGATATGAAATTATAAAAACAGTAACTTCCATTGATAAATAATTGGACATTGTTCAAGCCAAAATTGTTTTAAAAATAAATAAAAATGATGAAAGATCAGATAAATGTCTAATTTTAATGAAGATGTTTACGATTTGGATTGCTGTCATGGTTGGAATTATGGAATCAATAATGGTTATACTTCAGATATTTCTTTATTTTTAGACTTTAAAGTAGTCTTTTTGGTGTTTAACTTTTGTTGAATAAATTTATAAATTCTATTAATTTGTATATTTTTATTTGATTTTAGCTTAATTTGCTCGATTTAGATAGCTTGCTTGCAAAATTAACATTTCTAGAAAACGTGAAAAATTGCTTGAAAAGCGAGAAATTTGCAGGTTTTTGCTTGAATTTTGCTGTTTTTTGATTGACACATATCCTGCATGACGATTTTGGCAAGATTGATCATTTTACTTGATTTTGGCTTTAATTTACATGATTTTCGAGGAAAATTGCTTATTTTTTAGAGCTCCATTAAACAAATTTAGAGCCTAAATTTAGCCTGAAAAACCTTGATTGTAGAGCAAAAAACCTCGATATTTCAATGGAAATAAGGACGCCAAGACCCGCATTATATATCTTCTCTTAATATTACAACATGATTGTCGTATAGGTTAAATATATTAGTAAATCACAGGTTATTTGGAAGTGAGGAGTGGTCTGGGTAGGATGTGTACAAGGGTGTAATGACTCATACTAGTTTTCACTAAGTAAATACTAATTGCACATATCTGTTCATTAATTTTTATGCAATTAAAAAATAAGAAACCTCTACAGGTCATGAACCAAGGATTAAATCCACAACCCTACAGCCCTTACTCCTAACCTTCCAATCTTGGCAGTTGTGTTTTACTACTTGTATGTATTTATTCATTACATGTAAATACTCTCAGTATATAATCATTACTTGTTACACAATTAAAATCTTATTACCCTCTACGACTCTCGAACCAATACATAAACACTACATATGTGAAGTTATTCATTATGAAAATACTCTCGGCATTTATTCATTACTTATTATGCAATTAATAAATCTAATTACATGTAATTACTCTCAACTGTTATGAAGCAAGGACTGAGCAAGTCCTCACACACCTATTGCATGTACACATCGTCCTATACTGCACCTCTGTGCTGTCATCCTCAAAATAAATTTTTAAGATTCGCAAATGTTGTTTAGGTTACACAGCTAGCCTACACATCTATCAATTAAACACAGCATTGTTCAGAAGGGTGCGAGTGGTTGTCAGCCACTTATAATACACCCACCCTAGAGTATCTGTTTTCTTTGATCTGAAGCATGCAGACTTGGACGCTCACTGTTCAACTTTAAAACTATTAAAAACTGAATGTGTTACATGAACCAAACTAGTATTAAAACTGGTTATAATAGTTTGTGACACTCGGATATACTTTTAAGTATTAACATTCACTAATACCAATTGCATCACACTAACCAAAGTTGTGTGGTACCAAATTTATTGTAGAATTTTTTAAAAATAAATTTCAGCCTTATATACTAATGCAAATTAATATGGTGGCTAGCCTCTGACGGATTTTTCCATATAGTAAGCCAGGTCGCATGCACCTTTAGTTTTTGTCTGCACTTAAATAATGTGCGAGAAAAGTGAAGGAATAAATGTTGAAAACACAACTCGTAGAATGTTAAATTTAAGTGAAATAAAGTAACAATATTGCTTATATTTTATAAATTAATTTACGAGGAAATTATGCTAGGTAACAATGCCAAGCATTTTAAACATGGATTTAGTTCTCTAGAGAGAGAGAGAGAGAGAGTCTACCACTTCACGTCTGCAGGCATTCCTGCCCCAGAGAGCTTAGGTGGCTGATAGAGAGAGAGAGAGAAAGAGAGAGAGAGAGAGTTCCCCTTGAGCTGGCGGCTTCAAGTGGTAGGAAAATCGAACTATTCAGTCCCTCGCCTTGGAGCAGGCGGGCATGTGTCGCACATGCCGGTCTGGAGAGGCGAGACTGCGGGGATAAAATACTATTTTCTGTCTCTCAGGTTGGTGTTGCATGCACTCGAAGAGGATAGCAGGTGATAGCAGAGATGCGCTCTGGATTGGAGCTACCCATGGATGTGCAGCATTGGGGTTGTTTCGAGGTGCTTGGCTGCATTATATCATAGCAGGTATATAAACTATTAACGTTAGTGAATCTCAGCTCAGTCCCGAGTGGACAGTGTTAGGGAGAGCAAATTAACTAAGTCTCTCATTATACATAAGAAATTATTTTGTAATTGCTCTTTATGCAAATGTGTACTTAGACATTGTGTAATTACTTATTGCATGTACTTATTATGTAATTATTCATTAAATATTATTCATTACACGAATACATGTATTTTCTCTTCATCGGGTGTCGAACCAAGATACTCAACCCCTCCCCTTCCAACCTCCTCACGTTTTCCATCTAGTCGTGGTTAGCAGTCGAAGGGTTAACATGTGTAGTCATAACCACTCCACTCCACACACAGGTTGATAGAGATCCCAATCTGGTGGCAGTTCATCCCTCAACATGTCGACAAACGAGTTCATAAGATGTATGGTGTTACATAAACCCGCAATTGTCCCTTGTGCCAGTTTTGCTGTACAGGTACCCCTTTCAACCAACTGTCAATCACAGCATGCCTCCCACGGATGGAGATGAACCCGTCATCCTATAACAGCACACCACAGGGGAGGAGGGAGGTGGAGGGGAACCCAACATACCACACCCAAAATGTTAGGAGGTAGGGGATAGCCTGAAATAACCTTGGAAGTATAGCACCAACTTGTGTTCCCTCTATCCGACACCCATTTACAGGTTATTAAAAGGTCATGTGTGCCACTCTTGCTCCCAGTGATCCAGAACCTGCACGCTCACACTTCTTATAAGCCGACAGTGCTAGTATCGGGCCGACAAGATGCCGATACTTTGCCGAAAGGTTATGTTCACTGCGATGCATATATTGTAAAACTGAGTGCTGGGATTACAATTTTGGAATTAAATAACACACAGGACTTTTGAAGATTATGTGAAGTAAATACACAAGTGACTACAGACTAAACGACAAGCATCAACACCATCTTTTCAAATTTTACTAAAAAACATTGTTACAGCAGCAAAAACTTTAATTTTATTGCAATACAGGGAAAAAGTCATTATTTTACTTAGAGGAGAATAAAGAAATGATGATACTAACAGTAAAGCCCCATACCCTGTTGTTTCGTAAAATACCGTAAGCGGGGGACTTATGCATGGGGAGTGACTTTGTAACGCAGGATTTTTCACTGTTATTTACATTTCCTTCCATTCCAAGGAAGCTATTTCACATCTGTAATGTTCAGCTGTTCAGTTGGCTCCACTGAACGTCTGAAATATCCCACTGAAATAGAGGGACATTGAAATTTGATTTCTTGTGTCACAAAGTCATCTCAACTTGTCACAAAGTGACCCCAGCTTACGGTATAGTAGTTACAAATCGCCAGACACGTATCCGTGTTCTTGAGGTGTGAACGTCCCAACAAATACAAAGCAACTAAATTTATTTATTTTTTTATTATTTATAATGCTATTAAATACACACAGTTATTATTTACAACATTAAACCACCTATTTACTATTAACTAATATTAATACATATGAGCGCAATATTTAATACCAATACTAATACGAATTTAAGTCTGTCGCCATCTTTATACTTGCTACGTATTTAATACGCACTTGTTATTTCCAAATCTTTATATATAAAATCCTTTGTGAGTGACTAAACCGCATCATCAGTGACAAACCGCTGGACCAATCGAGACGCTATTCACACTAAGTGTTATTGAGGTGGCGAGTAAGTTATTTAGTTATGTTTCATTCCGATAGGTGGCGCTGGAGTCTAACTTCTATATTTATGGGCCGATTTTGCTCATAATTGCAGGAAACGTTTGTTGATCTAAAATAAATCGTTTTATTGTGCTTTGTATTTGGTACTTTAATTCCGATAGGTGGCGCTAGAGTCTAACTTCTATATTTATGGGCAGATTTTGCTCATACTTGCAGGAAATATTTGTTGATATAAAATAGAAAAATGCTAGCGATACCACGGTCGAATTTCGATCGACGTACCAGACGTAATAGAGAGGACGCATTGAGAAGGCAAAATAGAATGTGGAAGAGACGGAAAAACGTTCGCCGGGATCAGCCAGTATTCAATAAAACTGTCTGTTGCCTACATTACAAATGCCCATCACTCACGCGTGCAGTTCAATATTACCTCCCGCCAGTCTCACTCTCCAATGCATAGACGTTCGCAGCCCGCAAGACTTCACTGCCTCTGGTCGTTGTCGCTTCGAGGAACGTCGCAATCCAGTTGGCCCGATCCAGAAGGTTCCTTGCACTATGAGTCGCCCTGAGGAAGGTGAGGACGGTGACCAGAACATTCTTCAACGATAACACAAGACAATCAATACCCCAAGGATAGTCTCGGTAGGATTATCGCGACACGGGTTAATGTCTCGCGTTGCCCCCTTTAACTGCGTGCTCTTCTCGGGTTACTGGTAGTATCACCACTGGTTTAATTGAACACTGCGCATCGCGCGCCCGAGGGGCGAGGTCTTGAAAGCCGATGAGGGTGAAATGAGGCGAGAAAGGAGCAGTGCCGGAATACAAGGGTGAGGAAAACGGAAGATCCCAGGGCCGACCTACGGCATCGTCCGGCGCGACTCCCACTTGTGAAAATCCGAAGTGACCCGGCCGAGTATTGACCCTGGTACGCCTTGACAGGAGACGAGCAGTCTAACCACTCAGCCACCTCGGCCCCGGGGAAAAAAGGGGGGGGGGGTGGGTGAGCGGAATGACGCATAGCAGCTATGTGTAACAATACAAAATCGGTGATGGAGGTGGTAACAAATATTGCGTTTTCTAAGATGGCGGGAATCATAAGTACTGTTAAGTGCTGCAGCTGGCGCCAACTCAGCTGCTCCGCGCCGTAATCGGAGACCCACCTCGCCCTCCCCTCTTTCTGGAACGATGCGCGCTCGCGGCCTCCTAACTCACCCCCCCCCCCCTCTTTTCTAGAATACCGTGAATGCCGACAGCTGCGAGACTTGCTGGCGTCACAGACCTCCTCTCGCCTGCTAGAGTTTCCGATACGTTTAGCGACGACATAAGAATGTTCTGGTTAGACTGACTGGCGCCTCAGCCCTCCGCGACGCATCACGCGAGTTGGGGAAGATTCTAGGTGGCGGCCTAAGACACTATATATACTGTCGCAACCCAACGGCCGGCAGTCTTTGATCAAGGCCGTCTGGCCGAGTGTGCGCGAGTGAAGTGAGGTGTGGACGACGACTGGAGACTGCAGGACGACGGCGAGTGAAGTTATCGTGGCTTGAAAAGACGAGAAGGTGTGAAACCAACGAGTGAAGCCTACTGTGCGTGAGGGCGCTTGGAGGACTCTAGAACATCGCGACTGGCGGGACATGTACTGAACTGAGGTGGGGCCTAATGAAAGTGTAATACTGATTTTATTGTAAATATTCGAACTGCCAAATATGGAAGCATAAATTATAAAATAATTGAATAGGTTGATACACAGTCTATTGGGACTGATCGTTAATTATTTAATTTCATTGATTTCTTTGTGGTAATTATGAATTTTATTTTTGAGTTCAGAGAAAGTTGCTGTAGTTATTGTGAATACAATAAGGAAATTATAACTAATGATTTTATTTAATTAAGACCTCCATCCCTTAACGAACTTGGTATAGCCCACTTAATTTATAGAGAAAGAAATTGAAATAGTACCAACTGTTTTTTCCAGAGGGGTGGCAAGTCTCAAACTTTCTGCGACCATAACCACGTTTATTTTAATCTTATTCCACTCTCCCCACCCATCCGCGTGCGTGCTCTTTCTCTCTCTTACTGTGTGCTGTACATTTGTGTGCGCGCTTTGTAACACTTGGCAAGTAGGTAATCATTGGCGAATGTAAAAACCCAAAAAAAGAGGAAGCTACTTGAAGATCTACATTCCAAGCCACGTGCCTATCAGTAAATATTAGTATTGTTACGCGCTCGTTGCTTCGCATCCCGCGCGAGCGAGTGCAAGTGAAAGACAGCATTTATACGATAGCGAGCGGCCTACCATAAAGGAAGCGGCCGCAAGCGCCGATAAACTTATCGTAGCTAGCGCCTCGCTGACCCTGAGAAGCTCATTTCTCCATTTATCAGGCAGAAATGTTATCATTACCTTTCCCCAAAAAAAAAAAAAAAAACTTGGATTGCCGAGAACCTTCTAGATAGCATTTACCTCAAGTGTAAATACCACGTGCGGGCCTCTGAGAAATGATTGATTAAGAGCCGAGAGTTAGGCGTCAGTTTGGCGATTCCGGAGCGGCGAGGGATGACTGCAGCGATCTGCAAGAGTGCGTCGGCGAGCTTGTGTGCAGGGATGAGTGGGACTGATCTGCGGGACTGTGGATTGGGTGCATGAGTGAAAAGACATCCGGGACGATGGAAATAGACTCGAAAACAGTTTTAACTAACCGTGTGGAAATTATTGGAGCAGTTTAAGGGACATTAGCAAGAGTAAAGACTGCGATAAAGACTTTAATTGAAATAGAGCTAGTAATTAAATATTGCGCTCAATAAGACTTGATAATTGTTAATAGGACGATCAGACTGGTAATTAACAGATGTTTGACTTTCTGTAGCATTGAGAATAAATATAATTATTGGATTTAAGTTTTTTATTTTTTTTTTTAAGTCTCCATCCCTCACGCACTCGGATATTCAACTCAGGTGTCCCATGTAACAGTATTATGATGTAAAAATAGATACAAGTGTACTTGGTTATATCAAGTATGAGATCAAGTTACAGGGAAGCGGTTCAAAACGCTTCAGACCTTCCTTGGATCCAGCTTCGTGAAAATTACTCAAATACGTAAAAATAAAATATATTTTAGAAATAAAGCAAGTAGTTTTACCGTAAGTTATAAATACCTATTTATAACTGACGTAGTAACCGACCACTGTCAACCCAGCGAGTGGGGGAGGGGAGGACCGCCCTCTTTTCAGCTCCACCCTCCCTCCCTCCTGCATACTCGGTTCCTATGGCGGGGGTTTACCACATTAAACCACAACTACTATTATTCCACGAGAGCGCAATATTCAATGCCAATCTCAATACTATCAGAACCAGAAAAAAAAAAAAAAAACTAATTCAAAAACTGTTATACGTGCTTAAAACATGTGTGCCTAGCAATAGCATTAAAATAACATTCTACATCCGAAAAGGTTTTCAGGTTTCTATTTCCGTTTCTATAAATTGTATTTTTTCAAAGTCAAACTTTCCTCCACAATTTTGATGAAAGAAAGCTGCGGTACTGTAAAGGTTATTTAAAGTTGTCGAGGGGCACGCAACACACTTTTCTCTCTATTACCATAAAATGGTCTGATCTCGCTGAGAATCTCGAGTGCAGTCAGAGCCAGTTGTTCATTGCCGTTCATAGAGGCGATGGGCAATGCGATTGGTGTATGTGGGACGCCCGTATCCATCCCGCGATTTTAGACCTCGGACGCGCTAAAATACCTCGGGGGAATTTATACGCAATTATGTTTTAAATAATAACTACTATTAATTTCACCATTAAGCACTAACATAAATTCATCTAGGCCTATATTATCAAATAGATGAGCAAAAAACCGATTACTTTGCAAGATAAATTCCCGAATGCGTTCAATAGTTTCCTAAAAAAACTTTCGTCCGAAAATCTTTGCATAGCAGACTGCAGTCACGAGCACGGTAGGCTTGCGCCGATAGAAAACATCGGCGCCATGATGTCTGGTTGGAGTTGGACCTGCCGATGAGTAAAATACGTTGTGTTCCTCCATCTCCGGTCGACCTTGGCGGACGTAGATAGGAGCGGCTTCGTATAAAACCGAGGTGCCGCGCTGAATCACCCATTCCGGTCGCAAAGTTTGCAGCTGCCGCCGGTAGAGGCCTCTCAACTGTGCTGCGCTCTCGCGACAGACCGCTCCAACACTTGCCTCCTTGCGGCCGTTCCGAATAGTTCGCGGCTGGCTGGTCGAGCGTACATGTTTACACGACGACGTGTTTTGTGAAGGGAATTCACTTTCTTACGAAGCTGCGCTGTTATCTGGACCTTATATTTGGTGAGTTTTACTGACCACAATACATTTAGTTTAGTCTTTTCGTCAATTACGCTATGTTCTCACCTTTGTTCGCCACGATCTGGTGTAACCTGTCTATGGCTAATGTCCGTCAGCTGAAACGAGGTCAAGAAACTTTCTTGGCACGTAACGGTTTTAAAACTCGTGGTGAGCAACTTGATGTCTTTCAGTCTACGAGCTGTAAATAAATATCTCGAGAAATTGTAATAGTAAATTTGCACTTAATCACGCCAAAGTAGAGGAAATTGGCAAAGCATGCACACTCCGGGGTTTTAATTATGCGAACTAGCTAGTTTATTTTTAAACAAAGAAATTGTTCTGACTTTATCTCAATTTTTTTGACAGCCTTGCTGTATTATGTTTCAAAGCGAAATCTGTATTAAATACACAAATAATTTTGTAAACTTAATTATGGCACAATCCTAAATAACGCGTCTGCTTAATTTGCGTTAAATGAGAAACGGGGTAGGTTACGGTTGAGAAGTCTAATGAAATATGCTGCCGTTTTTCATACTTAAATTAATTTGTACTTTAAACAGAAAATCATGCGGGACGACGTAGTGTGTGAAGGATTGCAGTTATTTCCATCGAGGTCATTAGTACCTAGATATCTTGAACATCTGAAAAAGGGCCTTGATCTATTTGCGGTACCTTTGTATATCTGCAATGTTTTTAGTATTTGAATCCCAAAAAGCGTGCAGTACGTTTTGTATCATAGTGCCTGAACTATTGACAGGTAACAGTGCACCTCAGACAAAACGTTTCCGCGACCATTCGCTTCGCATTACCTAAATAGTTGTATTTCGTGGGCTATCCACATTTAGACGTTCAGAAATTAAAAATTTAACTCATTTACTTGTTAAATTATTCCTCGATTCAGTTGTGTAATTGTAATTTAAATACCACGACATGCGCCTAATAGATGGCTCTAGACAGTGATTCACGGTATCGTTTCAGGAAACAATGGCAATGACGTCGCATTCCTACTCGGGCCCTTAGCAACAGCCAACACTCATGGAGCTAATTTCAATATTAAATCACTGACTAGAACTTTACAACAATACAATGGGTACGGCGCAATTTTATTTTTACGTACAGGCATTACTTACGAGAATATGTCCTTAATTAGAGATAAACTCGCCATTATAATAAAATAAACCTCAGTTTACATAAATTTTAACGTTTTATAGTATTTCATCCACAAGTTTTCATCTTTATAGAGTACCGTTCGTCGCTTACGGCCATTGGTGCATGTAAGCAGTAGATATATCTATATACTTTTTGTCGTAACTTGTTTAATAGCGTATTTTTTGAAAATGTTTGGGTCGACAAGATGTAAATAACTTCTAGCATCTTATGTTGTTAGATATTCGATGCCGTCATTATTATCGGAGCACTGATTGCAGATAGGAAAACAAAAAATTCTTTCTTTTTTTCCATCACTGCTCCGAGAGTGACGGGCAGGTAATATCTATGTACGAAGGTGCTAAAAGTTATTTACGTCTTGTCGAGCCAAAAATTTCGACAAACCCTTTGGGAAACTTATGGCAATAATTATATAAATATACCGTTTTCACGCACCACTGGGCTCAACTGCTTGAACCCGGAACAAGGCCTCGTGTACAGACGATTGGCTCGTGATGGAAAGCTGCGCCCTCCATGTTCGTTGCAGTGTATGAAATATCCCATTGTACTCTGTGTCAGATCTGTAACAAGACGGCAGTCTACCTAGGCCGTCAAACTGTGTGAAGCTTAGGCAGGCAGACTATTCCAAACTGCTTTGTATATTTTATTTTGCGGGTATTATTAAAGAAACGTCTGAGCTCGATTGTTCAATTAAATGCATTTTGGTTGGGACTTGGAAACCTCTTTTCTTATCGGCACGTCGTAAAATGATACGGTCGTTTTCGAAAGTTCTGTAGATCGCGAGCTTTGTTTGATAATTCTGCTTCCATGCTAATGCAGTGTTTTGGCATGTTGGGGACAGCGCATTTAACAGTCATTTCCCTTTTACAATATCCGTGAATCCATTCATCCATCCACCCAACCGAGGATATTAAAATAAATATTACCCTCCTTATTAAATACAGTGAAATATTGCAAATAATTAATGCGAGGGTAGTGAATAAGCAATAACCCCTTATAAACGTGACTTCATGCATTATATTATGATTCCCGGGTCTGCTAAGATTGAAAGCCCCTCTGTGGAATTTTTCCATGTAATTGTTATTTGAAACATCTTTTATTTTTTACGTAAAAATTTATATTTTGATAAAGACCGTTACGCTGCAGTCGCAATACCCCTCCGAACCAGACACTACGGAATCTGGGTAGCAGCCAATTACCCACGTGACTTAACTTTGTTTCTGTGTGCGAGACCTGACCTTTGCTGATAAGTTAAGGCCAGGCTTCACCCACCAATCGGCGTATAGGGAATTAAAAGCTAAATTCGGGCAAATTTTAACTTTTGACTTATAAATGTACCTTTTTATTTTTTATAACATGGTTATATTTTATAAATATTAAAAAAGTGAATGAAAAATTTAAAAACTAAAATTTAACTGGTTTACAAATCTAGATGCGTTCAATCTCTAACAAAATATCTTTAGTTGAAAATACTACCACAAAAAAGACTGTGAGATCCTTGTCTGAATTATATACGTCCATGCTTGGTGAAACCTGACCTTAATACAGCAATTTTCTGTAGCGACTAAAACATATGTTTAAGTAAATAATCTCTTATAGGTGGGGGCATTTTCCCCGCACTGTTGGGAGGAACATGCGAATAATGCATGCCTTTATATATTTCACGTAATTGTATTATATAATTTTAACTTATTAGATAAGTTTACCGCTGTTAACATAAATGTACTACGATCATAATAGAACACTGTGAGAATTTTATCCTGTCGGAAATATTTGAAAGTTATGACATAAAATCCCCTTACATGTTGCATCTTCCCCGAGTTACCTTTGTGTGTGTGTGTGTGTGTGTACACACGTGCTACAGAAAATTGCTGTATTGAGGCCAGGTTTCACCAAGCATGGACGTATATAATTCAGACAAAGATCTCGAGTCTTTTTTGTGGTAGTATTTTCAACGTGTGTGTGCGCGTGTATCATCTGTACATGCTAACAAAATTGCCTACTTTTACTCATCAATCGAAGAACATTGCGTCTCCAATCACAGCAGTAGGCATAAACCGTTAAACGCGCGATGTCATAAAGTATACAGTTTCCCCGACCTAACGATGGCCCCGTCGCAGTATTCCTCTCTCATACGCAGTGACAGAAACATATAAAATTTATTCAGTTCAACATACCTAAATTAATATGATAAATACTATCGACTGGATCAGGTTTTATTTTAAACAATAAACTCGATACGAAAGTTTAATTAGTTTTGCAGTTCGAAATTCCCGCTTTTAGTAAGAATTTTTCCGAAAAACTGGGAATTTTCTGCCTCCTGGCATTACTGCTTGTATGTGACCAAATGTTAGTCCCGTGGTGCAGTTTACCTCTCCCGCACAGTGGCTAAACAGTCAATTTGAACAATGCATTTTGGTGTCACTCCTTCTGGTACCCTTAACTAAATCTAGGGAGGAGGAAAATATACACTGTTCCTCTTAGTTCCGTGGTGGTGTACTAGTGGTTAGGCTACTCGCCTCCCAACTGGGCGAGCCTTGATCGATACCCGGCGAGGCCGCTCCCAGATTTCTTAACACGTGGGTTTTCTCAGAGCTCTCCCGTTTCCCCCCGCCCCTTCATTCCGGCGCTGATCCATACTCGCCTCGCTTCACTCAGTATCTCACTTTTATTTTATAATTTTTAGTTACTGAATCAACTATTTTCTTCACAACTTGTTTTCTGACCTGTGAAATGGAGAATTCCATCAAGGCGGTTCCGTGCTCTAAAGGGGGTGATAATCTTACGTGCACCGCCACATAATCCCCGATATTGGCTATTCACGGTAAAATGAGCACTACTGAAAGCTCTCGCACGTGTAATAATATTCAATAAATATATTTCATTTTAGCCTTAGACGTTAACTTCTTCGTGCGGTGGAATATGCACTGTGTTTGTTACTTACATGGCAATATTTATTTCAAAAATGTGGTTAAAGGGTAGAAAATGGCTGAAAGTAAAAGTAACCAGGCTGTCAAAATTTCTCACTTTATCGTGAATAGTCCTATCTTTGAACGAATGCTCTACGGTCTTGCCGCGAATAGGCGTTGCCAAGACGAAAAACAGCTGCTTTCAGAGTTTGATAACAACGTGCATGATAACCTTTATCACGCAACACGCGATAAAATTCTAATAATGCAGCGGGTAAACAGTCGTTAATCAAGGTTTCTTATATGGAAATTTTAAAATGTAACGGTTGGCTGTACCTCACTGTTTACAATGGGTTCCTAATTTATATTGCCTTACTTGTTATAGAACGAGTGTGCATACGCATAATTCAAATGTGAATTATTTCAATTACGTTTCAGTGTGTTTTTTCAGTAATGAGTACTGTAGATACTTCATGGTTAAACTATTTTTTTTTTTTAATTAAACTTTAAAAATAATCTTGGCCTCGTATATTTAAACTTCATGAAGTCACGACGTGTAAAGTGATGGCAATGAAATTGGTTAATTTCTTTGTACACATTAGAGTAGGAATTTGTTTTGGAATAACGTGAATATCGTTATAACATTTTACAATGTGTGTTCGTCACGTGGTTACACAATCATCAGGTCCATGGTGTTAATTCGTACGCGAGGCATTAATATGCAGCGCATTGGGCCTTCTCCTGGCTGTCGGCCTTACATGATTTTTTGCGTATGTCTTGTGTGCACATTTAAACCACTCAGGGCCATAGTATTTAGTATCCTACATTCTCTGTGGTAGTATACTTGGATGGGCATGAAGTAAGGATTGAACTCCGGGCCACGTACACTGCAGGCACGAGTCCAATCCGCGCACGAATGGTTGCTACGCACCGACGCGGCGACGGGGACTGTATTGCATCAAACGGGCCACTACACTAGTGAAAGGGTCGCTTGAGATAACACGTAACGCTTACATAGCATAGCCTTATGGCGCGTTAGGCCCTACATGTGTATCCTTTTGTCAGGAGGTTGATATTTGTTGGGGTAGTTATTGTGACAGAATATTAATGACATGTAAACATATATTGTTCTCGTAGTTTATTATGACATATATATAGTCAGTATTGTCGTGTCATACCTATTATAATATACGCCCTGTTGTACCGCCACATAGTGTAAGAACCGCAACAGATGTTAACAGAATCAATATAATTCGGCAATGGCACTGTCAAAGTGAGCACATGTACAAATTTGTGACCCGCACTGTCGCGATAGTGATGCTACATGGTTTCCTTAGATAGCGGCTCACGTCGGAGAAGCATTTGTAGGTAATTCCCGGTGAAAGTGTATTTAGTTTTAATTTTCTGTTATGTCATCACTCCTTGATTTGGAAGGGCAGTTACAACGAACGTCTTGCAAACATCACGTTTTTAATTTGTTTCCCCCCCTTGTTAAAGGGGTAGTGGTATTTAAATGGATTCTCAGAACTCGTGCAATTGTTTCGCAGATGTTATAAATTTATTTGTTAATCAGAGGTGACAGCTGGTTTCGTACTAGTTCCCGGTGTCGTGACAGTTAACGTATTTCATGTTTGTAAATTGTAATATAGAATCCAAGAAAATAGTCTACAATAAAAAAAAATTTAGAGACTTGCAAAGAAAACAAGGCTAATCAGGGAGAGTACGAACATTTTTACCTGGAATAGGTAGCTGGATTCGGGGTGTGCGTGTGTGTATGTATAATTTCTACCGACCTGCATTAAAGTGGTTTTATTTTTATTCACGTCAAATTAATACATTTTTGGTTAGCAGTGATTTATATTAAGATTAATTTCATCTGTGTACTTGAAAAAAAAAAATAGAAAACATTGTCTTGCAATCTGACGAGCGCCAAGTGGAGCAACTCTTGTGTGGTGTGAAACTTCCGGTGCACTAGTGTCGGATCACGTACTTAGTGTTACGATTTTTTATAGCAGAATTTTAAAAATTTAGTATGGTGGCTTGTAGAAAGATACGCGGCAAATTATATTTATTTTATAATAAAAATTTGCAACAAATATTAACTGCTTTGGTGCACAATAGCTACTTAGTACTTAAGAAATAATTCAGGTGGACGTAGTGTTGTGCGTGGCTCGAATGATCAGCGGGTGCTGAGAACTGATGTAGTGATTTCGCGGCAGTAATGCAGTGCCTGTGAAGGAAGATATTGGCGGTGCGTTTTGCTACGTAACAGTTCTTGGGGACTTACCTGCGTGGTAAGAGGCTGCGGGGAGAGAAGTAACTCTAAGCGTGGGATTAATTTCTTGTCTGAAATATGAGTGTCTACTCCCAAATAAATAAGTGAAGTAAGTTTAAAAGTGAAGGTCGTACTTATCTATCCTTTTCTTTTACTTATTTTACTGTTGATTTAATTAATTCTTTTCCGGTCATGGACGACCGTTCCCTGGTCGACCGATAAAATATTTCTTAAGCAATGTAAACTTTTGTATGTAATCACTTAATTTAACATAAGTGTTAACTGTTACCAACCCAAAAGTGTATTTTATATATATATATATATATATATATATATATATATATATATATATATATATATATATATATATATATATATATATATATAACTACGTGTTTGTGAGCCACGGTTTTGTAATACTCTGTGGCCTGTTAAGAATTGTAATTGTTTGCAATACTATGGGAAAACAAACTGAATAGCCCTGGATGGTACCTGGTGTTGGGATGTAAGCTATGAGGTACAAACTCCTGTAGGCTGTTAACGGTAAATTGAGCGCTTTTGAAAGGCCTGTTTAAGATCTACTTGTGTGCACATTATGTATTCCTTCACCGTATAGTGAAACTAACGTTTCCATGGGTCTGATCCATGCGTCGGTAGTCAAACTTTAAAATTATTATTTTAAAAGTGAATATTTTACAAATTAGCTAATTTTTTACTTTCATGCATTGAAAAAAGAACAAGCGAAATAAATATTTTCAGTTGTTCACGGATGTTTAGCTAACACTTTTAATCCAGTGTTCAGGAATGGAAGTACAGGAATGGAAGTACTATTTTTTTAATGTTACCAGCTGTACTTACCGGGCGCATTGCAACCACTGTGCCCGTTAAAGTATGTATATGCATGTATAGGTTATTCACGGTAAAGTGAGCACTTTTGAAAGCTTTTTCATTTGGATTAATAGTAAATAAACACGTTTTGTGTTAGCCTTAGACGTTAACTTCCGGTGCGGTGGAATATACACACTGTGTTTATTACTTACACGTATATATTTATTTAATAAGGTAGTCAAAGAATAAAATATGGTTGAAAGGAAAAAGTATCTAGGGCCTCAAAAGTGCTCACTTTACCGTGAACAGCCTATAGGGGCAGGACTTTGGTTGAAGGTTGATTTCACAAGTGCTCAACGAACCGTGTGAAGAGTGTATAAGGGTGCGTCGTCTACATAGGGGCGTGTTTGTTGTGTTGGTTGCAGTCGCATGTTCCCTTTAAGCGCGACGCGGCGGACGGCAGTACTGGAAGCGAGGATCGATAGGTGCAGGGCGACAGGCGAGAGGACGACCCAGGGCGGCCATGACGGCGAGCAAGTCTGTGCACAAGGTGCTGCTCGGCCCGCAGCAGAAGGCGGCGCAAGACCTCGCAGAGGCGGGCGTCTCTGTCCTGCCAGTTGACGACACCAAAGGTGAGCCGCACGCAAACCCCCCCGCCACCGAGACCAATACGCCCCTTACATTTCTTGAACACGTGGCCCAAAACACACACTAAATGTTTATATTTACAAACGTACATTGAATTGTACTAAATTTAAAGTACAAGTAAGTATTAACGGAATTAAATATAATACATATTTATCCCGTTTACCCTTGCACCTCAACACATTGTTCGTATAGGCTGTTCACGGTAAAATGAGCACTTTTGAAAGCCCTGCTTAAAATCTACTTGTACGCACGTTGTGTATTCTTCCGCCTTATGTAAAATCAACGTTGCTGTGGGCCTCATCACTTTGATCACACGTTGGCCAAGTGAAACAGTGAAATATTTAGATAAGGAAAATCTCACATCTACTCATTTTTACACTTCGACGAATTATAAAAAAAAACTCAGAAAGCGAAAGAAACAATTTAAGTCGTTATAAATGGTTACCTAACACCTTTTATTCGACGTTAAGACATGAAACTACTTCCCCTCCATCGTTACCAACTTTACTGGTCGCATGTCACTCATTGCACCCGTTAAAATATATGCAGGCAAGGGGCAGTAACTTTTTTCTAAGGTGGATTTCAAACGTGCTCACTTTATCGTGAACATCCTTTAATGAGATTTTTATTTGTACAATAACAAGAGTTCCTTCAGGACAAATTCGTCGTCTGGGGCCCCGCGGTGGCTGAGCGGTTAGCCTACTCGCCTCCCACCCAGACTAACCGGGTTAAATCCCCGGCAGGGTCACTCCTGGATTTTCGCAAGTGGGAATCGTGCCGGACAATGCCGCGGGTACGCGAGTTTTCTCGGGGATCTCCCGCTCTTGCATTCCGACACCGTTCCGTACTCACCTCAATCAACCCCTTCGGCTCTCAAGACCTCGATGTTAAGAGCCGTCCAAATCTCATCCATTCATCCCATTCACACCGTGTTTTTCCCTCATCGACTCTTGAGAACTAGCCGCCCGAATATCTTAATTCAAAATCGTCATTAAAGAACTGCGATTTTGAGTCGTACATAAACGTCAAATGTATTTATTTCCTCAGTGCTGAAACTGAAACTGATAACAGAAAATTTCTATCTATTGTCTACAAACATCCTCACCCCCCCCCCCTGAAAAATATCCTAAACATTACATGTCCCCAGATTTTGCCAGCAATAAACAAATCCCCCAAATTTAGGGGAAACCCCTCCGAGTTGGCAACACTGGTGAGCTAGTGCGGCAGGCGGCATCGCCCCCAAAGTCGTAGTTTTTAGCGCCGTAGGTGCACAATGTCGTACATTTTTTACAGTGCCGTCGCTATACGATAACTATTTCCAAAATTAACCTAATAGCGATTAAAATCAATAAATGAATATTTGTTTATCATGGCAAACATTTTTATTATCAATTTGTCAGTCATACATGAAATTATTCTAGGGATTGAAATCTCTAAATTTAACTCTAATAATAGGCAAGTTTGTTATTATTACAAATTAACCACCGAAAGCCTCCATAAATTTAAATATAACACTGTCCTAGATTATGTAACCTTATTAATACAATTGTTCACCCACAGCCATACAATAATAAATTAATTACATATGTTGTTTGTTATAAAATTCGTGTCTTTCATCGTATTAAGTGTTTTTTGTGTTGTTCCAAAAATTTGCCCAAACGTCTTTGGTTTGTGCCATGAATTCTCTTATACCGCCCTCGGAAGGGGACGTCACAGACTGTTCTTGTAATCCATTAGATCCGCCTCGGTGAACTTGCCGAGCAGATTATAGTGTCTGTGACAAGTAGCATTGTCCATGGTGATCTCTTTTCCCTCATACCCTTGTATCATTTTCAGAGCTATAAATTACTGTCGACCATAGTACACTACTATCGATTCTGCTTTCACTATTATTACTAAAATTTTGAATTTGCGTATTATCTGCAACATGTCCAGTAAAAGTAAATTCAGTGGTTTGACAGTCCTCATTGTGTAGCGATATTTTTTTTTATTATCTACCAACCTGGAAAAAATAATTACTGTGGTTATATTAGTCTTGCATTCGGCGTTTGAGATGTTAAAGACGGGGAAGGTGAGAAAGAGTAATGTTTACTTGTTAGAGCAAGACCTTTCTGTGTTACATGTCACGACATGCCCAATTTGTGATGGCCTTAAATGGGTAACACAGAAATGTCTCTTATTGCTAATTGAGGACGGGCTAAACGTTTGACCTAAACAACTGTCTTGGAAATTCACTGGCCACTCTTCCAAATAACACAGCTGCGCAACGGACTACCAGCTGTTGGTTGTGTTCGTGGACCACACTGAGGTTCGATCATTATTTTACACACTTTTTTTTAAAAATAAGTCTGGGTTTGGCAGCCATCTGGTTTGTGTATGTGGTGAATTAAGGAAATAATGGTGAAACAAGTTTGTTCGTGGTTGTGTAACAGTCTGAGGTAATCAGCAGCACGCAATCAGACTAAGTTATGTAACATTGTATGATTAGCAAGTGCATCACAACAGTTATGGTTTTGTTATTTACCACGTATTGCATAACATATTTTCTTTGTGCGAACATTTGCACATAAAAGATTTAAAGTGGGATATTCTTGCAGTTAACGCACACAAACGTGAGAATCTAGCACGTGGTAAACACGTGTGTATTGCACATCATCACGTAAGAACTGTGCAGACTCTTGGAACACCTTACACGTTAGCCAACAGTCGGCAAAGGATTTCCCCGTCCTAACTGACGTGGTACTTAACAGAAATCAATGCCACTCAACTGATGCAGCCGAAGAGTCTGACGTGTAAACGTCACTGCTGCCACTATTCTCACTGTCCGCACCACCCTAATTTATAATCACTATCAAATTTCAATGTCAAATCGCACATCCTTGTCATAATAGTCTTTCTGGAGTGTCTTTACGTGATTGCAAATTGATATCCAGTCTTCTGGCCCCGTTCGGTTAAATATGTCCTCGAAGAGTTTTTTCACGTCTGTCAAATTGCAAGTAACATTTTTTGAAGCAACTTCTCCTTTAACTTTGGCCCAGATGCTTTCTATCTAATTCAAATCCGGATGATAGGATGTCAGAAGAAGTACTGTGTGACCATGTTTTTCCAGTAGTCTTTATACCAAGCACTACGCTTGCCGAGTTTTGTATTATTTTGAGGTCGTACGAAGTTTGTTTTAGCATCTCTTTAGTAAACTAAATATTCTCCTTTCTTAACCACTGCTGCATTTACATCTCATTTTTAGCTGAAAGAATTTGTTTTGTTTACTTTTACATTGCGATATGGAACATTATCTATCTAAACAACACTGTCGGGTGGATAGTTTGGTGTTAATTGATCGTTAATTTATTTTTCATAATATTACGCGCTGCAACTTGCACTACCACTTCTGGGAAGCCTGTGAATAAAGAACAGCGGCGAGACTAGCTGGCGTCACAGCCCCATCTACTGAAGAAGCCGACAGGAGGCGCAAGAATATTCTGGGCATTAGGACACACTGCGCAACTAGGGAATTAGCGAAACTTCTGGATGACGGCCGACGACACTATAAATTCTGCCGCGATCCAGCGGCCAGAAGTTTCTGGCGAAGGTCATCTAGCTGAGTGCTGGCGCGAAGTGGATTGTGGTACGACTGCGGACGAGGTGTTCTTGTAGTGAATGGACGAGTGGCCGTGAAACGCGGCGAGTGAGGCCTACTGTGCGTGAGGGCGCTCGGATAAGTCTAGAACATTGCGTACTGGCGGGCCGGACTAAGCGGAGGTGGGACTGAGTGGACATATAATACGGATTTTATTTTATATATTGGAACTGTCAAATATCGACACATTATTTATAAAATAATTGAATAGGTTGATACGCTGTCTTTTGGTACTAATTTCTTATTTTATTTAATTGATTTCGTTTAGATAATTATAAATTTTATTAATGGAAGTCGTTATTTGTTGATACTGATTTATTGTGAGATGTTGAGTTGAGAGAATTTTGTTTGTGGTTATTGTAAATAAAATCAGGAAATTATAATTAACTTTTATTTAATAAAGACCTCCATCACTTAACGAAATTGGTTAGCCCACTGAATTTCGAGAGAGGAATTGCAACAATAATTTTTTGATTCAATTTCTTTGTATAATTTTGTTGCGTGGTACGACTTCCATATTGCAGGAGCATTAGTGGCGTAATCCTCCCGTTGCTTTGCCGTAGTGGGGTAAAAAGTTTTGCTTCTTGCTAGCAAACTGCTGGAAGACATGTCACTCCACATTTTATTTTTCAAATGCGATGACGAAATGTACGACTCGCCCATGTAAATAATTATACGTTTCTCATTTCTATATCGCCGCATACTCTTGAATATATTCTATACTTTTTGCCGAATATCTGGTTTTTCTATTAAAACCAGGCACTGAGATTTTGTTTTCTGTCACGTAAATTCCAGCTTCTTCAAAGTCGTTCTTAAAGTTGCTTCACTTTCTCGGTAACGTAGTGCGTCATATTTTAGCTTAAGTCGTACAGTTTCGAAGGTCGGCACACGTTTTTCAGTTAGATACGAATTGTACACAGTACGTCATACCACAGCTTCGTCGAAGGCATCAAAGTATTTAAAGTTTTTCTTTAGTTTCTTGTTGGGTGCTTAGAAAGATGTTTCTTCACCTGCTTCTTGTTTATTAGCTTCCCTTTTAATTGTTTTCACTGCGGTGCGACACACACCTGTTGTCTTAGATGTTCGCAGGGCCCGCGGTGGCCGAGCGGTTAGCCAGTTCGCCTCCTACCAAGGCGAATCGGGTTCAAGCCCCGGTCGGATCACCGGATTTTCGTGCCGGACGATGCCGTTGATGGGCGGCGTTTTTTTTCTTTCGGGGATCTCCCGTTTCCCTGCCCTTATATTCCGGCGCTGCTCCATGCTCACCTCGATCACCCTCATCGGCTCTCAAGACCACGCTAAGAGCCGTCCAAATCTCTTCTCTCACTCATTCAGCTGCGCTTTCTCCGGTGGAATGGATGGTTCTCTCAGTCTCGCTTCGTTTTGCACAAACTGCAGAACTTTCTCGCGCCGGTGAAAGCTATTACCGTAAACTTTTGACAACTTTTTATGTATAATGCTGTACTGTATGTAGCTCACCGTCTTGTCTTCTTCAGATTTAAGAACACTGACTGCAGAAGTGATCGATCATCACACACACAAACCTCAGATACAAACAGCAAAGGGAAAGGTGTCTAGAGTCCATTCACGACTGGAGCAGACTTATGACAATCAACCTTTGAAAAAACACCCTAGCCATTAGCTGCATGCATAGCTAGTATAAAAAGTGACGGGTGCGGTGTTGGTACAGTACCCATACCCGCCACTTTTTTTTTTTTTTGCTAGCTATGCATGCAGTTGTTAATGGCTAGGGTGTTTTTTCAAAGATTGATTTTCAGAAGTCTGTTCCAGTCGTGTATGGACTATAGTAAGTATCGTGGACGTGCTCCCAGTCTGCGTCAGACTATACAGGGACGACATCTTCACTCTGCATAGTAACTGCAGCCTTGCTGGTGTCAAGTACTCGTTATCGCTTTGCGTCTTCCCCCCCCCCCCTTTTTGTATCTGGGCAATATGTCTCGCACTCTTACATTTCATTTGTAAAGGTCGGCCAGACTCGGAGTTATTCCGGGCGTAGTTCAAGTTTCGAAATATCGTTTTAATAGTTACGTTGTTATCAAGCAATAAAGATGTTTACCGAGAACGCACCACCCTGTGCCCGATAGCACACAGCCTGTGGAAGATGGATTTTGTCCCGCTGTTTCAAAGCTCCTATAACCAAGACGCCACACTAACATACAAACTGTGTTGTTTTGCAAATAAAGTGCAAAAATTTGCTAGTGCTAGATGCATTTCTTATTTTAGATGAGCCCTGCTTTGACAATAAGAGTTCGTGTTTGACGAAAATTAGGCCAAATATTTGTAAAGGTGTGCAAATATCAGGACCTCTCCTCCCTCCATCCCAAAGAAATTCTTGTGCGTGCCGTTGCCTGTGGAAAGATCGCATAGCCTGGCAAGTGAAGTTTATACCGTGTCTCAACTAGAAAGTGTGCTCTCTTTCTCACACTTTCTCACACTTTGACACACCTTGACTCACTCTAGCGAATTGATATGTGTGCCCTCTGTAAGCTTTTGGCATTATTTCTGACAGAGAAGATAATAAATAGTGAAAAATAAAATGCTGGCATTTCACCTTCAAAAAATTTACAGTTTTGTATGAAATAGTAACTTATTTCAATTTGAGACATTTTTGCATGATTAAAAACATAATTATGTGCAAACCACATTATTTAATAATATTCACACAATTAACCCAGCTCAAACGTGAACATATCATTTGTTAATGCTCCATATCAAACGGAATATTGTTATTATTACACATTTCGCAACCGCAATGATTAAGTTAAGTCGACAAAATATGTTTAACACTGCTTTAGAAACAAAAAAAAAAGTGTGTGAATATTTGAGGTTAGACTTGAAAACAGCATGGCTGCCAGAGAGTGAACACAGTGTACATCGTCGTTCACTCTGCCTCTCGCGCTCTCTCCTCGGAGTCGGGACAGTATAGAGGACTCTGTGACGCCGAGAGTGAGCGAGAGAGTACGGCGAATTAGGACACAGTCTAAGGCTAGTGCCTGGTGCCAGGGTTTCGCTGTACTGTTTGGCATACTGTCTTGCTGTATTGCATTATCGCGGTGTGAAGAACTTGAAATGTGTGTGGCCGTCTACCTGTGCGGGTCCTCGCAAAGTTGCCAATTTACCGTATTTATTCACCAAGAGAATTAACACCACCGGTATTTCTGTTGCTGTCTTGAAACCTTCGCCAACCAAGCTTTCACGGTCTGTTTTATTCTATCCGGACGCAGGATGCGTGCGAAGATGATGATAAAACTCAATTGAAGTCCTATGTTGCATGCTGCACGACAAAGGGACTTGAAGCAAGCTAAAGACTGTTCACAGTAAAGTGAGCACTTTTGAAATCAACCTTTGTAAAATGTCACTGCAGCTACATGCATACAATTTAAGGGGCACATTGACTGATATGCGCCCAATAAAGTTGATAATGAGTACGGGAAAGTAGTTCCATGTTTTAGCATTGAATTAAAAGTGTTAGTGTACCTTTGTGAACACTGAAAAATTGATTTTTTTTTAATGCAGCAGTTTTGTCAAATATTCAAATAATGTCACAGGTTTCCTTGGCCAATGCATCCATAAAGTCATCAGGCCCAAGACAATATTATACGTACGGTGGAGATTACGCAGCGTGCTTACAAGTAGATGTTGAGCAGGGCTTTCAGAATTGCGCTTTATACCGTGAACGGCCTATAGATGTCTTGACCATAGATGCAGAGTACGTTGAGTGGGCAAGGGGGCGGTCACCCCTCACATTTAACCTGTAGGGACGTCACCCCCATGGATTGACACAGTGGTTAGTCGCTACTAAAGTTTATAGCCAACAATATATTTTATTTGTGAGCATTTACATAAACAATACAGCTACAGTGGTTGCAAAAGTTTGTCTAAAGGCAGCGGTGGTGTAAAGGTAACACAAACAAAAACGTCATTGAAGTACATCATCCCATTCAAACACTCGGATTATCGATACGCTTCCTACAAACATAGACGAATCAAGTAAGTCACATTGTTTTCAAACAGATCAGTAAAGTTGTCAGACATGCGGCCCTCGACGCCAAACAAGTATTTGTCTCGTAAACACATTGCCGCAAGAGAAACCTGTCTTCAGCTTTCACTCTGTGCATACCAGTGAGTGCTGTGCTTAGGAACAGCTTGTGTCTAAAAGCAGTTGTGGGACTCGAATTGAAACAACCGAAGAAGAAATGAGGATTGCGCATTTATTTAGAAAGGGAAGAGTCGTTCAATGGCATAAACGAAACTATTGTAAGGTCTGTTACCGCGGGCAGAAATATCGTGTACACGTTCACAAAACAAAATTACTGCAAAGTTCACGTGGAAGTGGTCGCCCTTCTAAGTTTTCTCTGAGAGGCAAAAACGCCAAGTTGTACTAAAAGTAGCCAAAAAAAAAAATCCCGTGAGTGCATCATAGATAGCAGCAGAATTGAAAAACTAGAGGAATAAGAGTTTCAGCTCAAACCATACGAAATGTGCTTCACGAAAGTGGATATGGGAGAACAGCTTGTAGAAAACACCACATATGTAAGACTAATAAAAAGAAGATGCTCGCCTATTCTCAGGGGCATAGAAATTATACATACGAGCAATGGAAGAAAGTCGTGAGAATCAAAGAGGAAATTCCATGGTGGTTTGGGGTTGTAAGAGTGCGAGTGTGGGTGATATATATTTCATTTAAGGCACAGTGGATCACAAGGGGTACATCAAAATGCTTAATACTAATCGTCCCCGTAGTGGGGGAAAAAAAGGGCGCCCTTTCAGATCATATTTTCACTCATGACAAAGACCTCAAGCACACTGCGTGGGACATCAAGCAGTGGTTGTTATAAAATACCCCAAATTGAATGGAGTCATCGCCATATAATTCAGGTATCAACCCCATTGGAATTCATGGCACAAACTAGAGGGGAAAACGTATGAAAACGTGAGATATCCAACAAAAATGACATTAAGAATGTCCTTAGAACTGAGTGGGATAAAATATTGAGAGAAACGACAGAAACAATGTTGAGATCGATACCAAGGAGATTATTTGGCGATATTAAAGAGGAAAGGAGCGAGGACCTACTACCAAGTTTTTAGTGTGGAAATGTCCAAGAACGTTCTTTGTTAATGCAGACCAATACTTATTTGTGGTTAGAGGCATGATTGTTTTCACTTGCAATTTCGGTACAGTTGAAAATGAAAAAGAATTCTCTTCATTTATTGTATGTCAAATGAATTAATAATCTATAAGGAGTGTGTATGTATGTGTGTATTTATATAAATTCCTTCCAATTCTCTGCCCTCACACTTCCAATTGTAGTTAGACTAATACTTTATGTAGGCTATGTATATTTCGGTAGGAATTATTTGTAATTTAAATATGCAACAGAAAGAGAGAGGTAAAATTAAAATGAGCGTGGTTATGGTCACAGAAATTACTTCTACCTCCCTCCCCCTCCGTAAACATGAAGTTGGTGCCTATGTATAGAGCCATCGTAATCTTTAATTTGTGCCGTCACTAAAACCTCTCAAGTGGGTAGGGCCACTAACGATAAAGCATGTGTGGACTTGGTTCACCGATTGCGAAAGCGTTGGAAATAATTTCGTTGCAGATGTGCAATTACACGAATGTGATTTCCACATGAATGTCCCTAGTAATTTTGCAAGTAATGGTAGTGTGCTGCGTATCTCCCAAGACTCTTGACAAATGAGGAAACGTGTACAGGTGTGTATATGTACGTTATAAATATTTATACAATATTAATGGTATTATCTGTTACCGTGTTTTAATTCGGAAACGAAGCAGCATTTTTTTTTAATTTGCTTTTTTTTTTTTTTCTTTCTTTTCTAATTTACAATTTTCTACATTTTCAGCAGTTAAGTCTATGGATTCAGCTGTGTACATAAATGAGAATTGTTGCTACTGGCCAAAATTAGTAAGCCTGCTTAAAAGCTGAGTTAGGAATGCGTATGAAAATAAATGTACCAAGTGCCCTTACGGTGAAAATCTGTACTGGGACGGAACAGTCGGAGGGACATTTTTTTAAAACATATAGTGGGTTTCATCTGTACTGCATCCTGCCTACCCGGTGCTATTCCCGCCAACACAGATGAAACGGTGACCTTGAACAGCGAACTGTTAAAATTTAGCAGTGTTCCTAGTAATAGCACTATACCGCACTTTTTTTCTCGCCGTTCCCCAAAAAAACTGTTGGTTCTAATCAGGGGTGTTCAAAATTCGCAATTAAGTTTGTTACTTCATAATGATCGTTGGTTGACGATTGGTGTAGGTCGCAAGGGAGCTGGAATGGGGATATAAGGGATACATTGTACCCCCATAAATTTTGTACGTGGATTATAACGTAACATTTTGTTAACTACAAACAATTTTTTTTTCAAGATTATTATTATTACAAAGATAGAGGATTTATTATGCTAAAAACGTAAATAGTAATTTTAGCTTCTTGTACGCCATTAATAGCTTTTTGGTCTGTTCTCGTTAAAATGAGCACTTTCGAAATGCCTGCTAAAGATATACTTGTATGCACGGTGTGTATTATTCCGCCGTATGTAAAATTAACAATGACCTCGGCCTCATCACTTTATTCATGCGTCGGTCAAGTAATAATTTGAAATGATTAGAAAACTTAATATTTTACAAATCTGCTCATTCAGAAAAATCAACACTGCTCACTTTTCCTGATACAAACAAACTTAAACTTAGATACGTAAATTATATTGGTGTAATTTCATTGTGGAAGGCATTAAGGAAAATGGCGGAAGGAACGCGGTAACACTTGCCGATAATGTTACATTTCACTCAAGAAAACGCACAACGGTACCTACAACCAACTATGCTTGAAAAATGCAAATGAAAAATAATTAACTACCGATTAAATATTCCGACAACACCAACAAGATATCCGTATAATAAACACGATGAGGAAAAAAGCACACGCACAACGGCCGTTCGCCGGACTGGAAACTGGAAACACAAACATGGCTAGCCATTGGCTGGAAACGTTTACTGTTCGTACGTGTCGACATACTCTGTCATAAATGATAAACATGTTGTTAAAGTCCAGTCACTAATAGCCAAGAAAATATAATATTGCTTTAAAAACATACTAAACCATAAATGTTGTAAGTATACCTAATTAAGATTTTATACTACAAATTTTAGTTCCGAGTATTTTCTTCCAAAACCATAATAGAAATAGACAACTTAACAATACGGATCCCGCAGCAGATCATCAGCTGATACAATATTGTACGAATGAGAGCATTTACTGTTTACATAGTGTAGGTTGGTCACATTGCCTGTCAGATTTTACCCCACTTATAAGAAATGGAGTATATTAATTGTAGTAGTTAAAGAATTTGTAGAACTTGTAAATTGTGGCCGAACAGCCACAACAGCCATAATAAACTTGACTAAAATTTGATATTTTTGTATCAATTTATATTTAGTATATAAAAGCTTGGCGCGATAGTTAAGAGCCTTACGCAAGATACGTGCCTACTGCGCTTAAGCGCGCTTGCAAAGATGAGGTATACGTTCTATAATGCGCCAAGCTTTTATATACTACATATAAATTGATACAAAAATATCAATTTGTAGTAAAATTTATCGCGGCTGTCCGACCACGTGTGAGTAGGTTCTACGTCTAAAATGCAGACGGCCAGGAAAGGCGTGCCAACCTTTCCCCTGTACTCAAGACACGCTTTCACTTCCCGATGTTTTTTTTTTTTTTTTTTTTTTTTTCGCAAGGTGCAACCAGGCATCAATAGGCTTTCTCGTAACATTTGTCTGTAGCCGGAAACTTCTTCTGCAGACGCGCCGTTATAGGCTGTTCACGGTAAAGTGAGCACTTTAAGGCCCTACAAAAATTTTCCTTTCAACTAATTTCTAACTTTCCGCCACTTCTTAATATAAACACTGCAATATGATTAATAAACACAGTGTATACGTTTCACCACTCTCAAAAGTTATCCGTTCGACATCGGTGCGATTGTACAAACGCTGACTAATGTCCGGCTTGAAGAACTTCGACTTGTTTGCCTGTCGTGTTGAAACCACTCCAAGCGGCGAGCCATTCATGCATTCATTGCGGGCGAAGTTTGCTGTGCGTCGCGTAGTGGCGGGACGAAAAGACTGGGTCCCAAGTTGCGCGAAGTTAATATGAATTTTTCATATATTTTTCGGCGGTACTTTGTTTGAAATAAAGCGCAAATATTTTTTTAAAGTGGTGAAGGATAGGTTAGAATTTTTAGTTAAGTGGTGATCATCGCAGGTACATCGAAACTTCTTGGAAGTCGCATTTGGTATAAGTTGTTCAGTCAATTGAGCACTTTTGAAACCAACCTTTGAAAAATGGCACTGCTCCCACCAGCTTACATTCTAACGGGTACGCTGACGGGCGTGATCCCAGTAAAGTTGGTAACCACGGAGGGAATTGTAGATCATGCCTGGACGTTGAATTAAAAGTGTTAAGTAAATATTGGTGAATACTAAAATGGTTTAATTTTACGTTGTGCTGTTTTGATGCATAAGTTTAAGAATTATCAACTTTGTGAAATACGTAATTCTATAGCAGTTTCTTTTTTATTTGCCTGACACATGGATAAAGCTATCAGGCTCAAGGCAATGTTAATATTACGTATGGTGTAAAAGTACACAATGAACTCTTAAATTCGAATCGGTGTAAACCACTGATTCCCAGTGAAATTCCACTGATTTCATTAGTGACTTGGAACAACTTCTCTGATTGAATACGTGACGACTGACTGCAGAGGCGAATTAAATATTGCTTTTATTTAATGTTACCAAATAACTACGTGAAATAAACATGCTTACGGTAGTTTTACTATTTATATTGCGCAGTTGGGCTGTAATTAAAAAAATAAGTAAAAAAAATTCCGCTGGGCGCCGGGATTGAATTTGCAAACTTTTTACTCTTCGCTTGTTTGCTGGTCACCTTACTGTATCAGAGCTATCGATCCACGCTGACAATATGAAGGAAAATGGATGTTTTATAGCTACTCATCGAAAGTGTGAAGTTTTCAATTCTATGCCCTTTATTTTCTTTTTTAGTTAGATTGGTAATGTTACGATAGTTAAAACGAATAATACATATGAGTACACTCTCATCACATTGTATGCAGATTGTATTCAAACAGAGCGCTGTGATTATTACATTAAAACGAGATGAAAGACATAGAAACGGAATGAGACTAACTGTTCATGTTACCTTATAAAATGGCGTTTTGAAAGACGAGACTTATTGAAGAAAGTATTTTGTATGGGTTTTAATAGTTTGTTTTATTTCACTAGATGCACGGTTTTTAACGATAATTTTTACACGTTGTTTGAAGGTAATTTTTACACACTGTTTAACTGGTTCAGCAGTAAAAAATAAACCACTGAAAAAAGTGAAAAAAAAAAAAAAATTGAGGACTCGGTGGAAAATGCCACTAAATCAATAAGTGAATGAAATCTGGCATTTTTTCACTGGTTCATCAGTTAGTCACTGAAGTGAGTATTGGATCAGTCGGGTACCTTTGACTGATTGAAACAGTGAATTTCTTACTGATTCAGATTGTGTGTGCATACAAGCAGATACTAAGCAGAATTTTCAAATGTGTTCAATTTATCATGAACAGCCTATAAATAATCTTTTCTGAGAAATGGCAGTTGTACAGTAATCACCTCGTTCCATATTACTGTGACACACATTTTGTGCAAAATTAAAGTGGTAGATGTAACAATCTGAATAAATTTGGACATATGCGCCGTACTTTCTTTGCTTTGGCACATCATGACCTTGTCAATTCCGAAATGCAAGTTTGTGTCTAGCTATGTCATGTGTTTGCTAGGTTGGCTGTACTGAGTCGAATTTTCATGGGGTTATCTTTATTACACAATACTTAAAGAAAAAAACATATGACTAATTTAATGGTATACTTTATCTTTTAAGACTTGTGGCGGTATACCGTTAAGTTATTTTCGGTAAAAAAAAAAGTAACTAAATTTATTACACCCAAATGTTGTAATTATTAAGAAATATAAATACTTTTGGGAAGTTAGCTGATATCTGTGTTTACGGGAATTACCTCTTTTGTACTCTCGAATGACTTAAAAGAATGTCCTTTGCAAATTTTGACAAACTTTGTATCTTTACAATGTTATGTTTAATTTAATACAAACATTTATGTTCAAATGCTTACTATTCAGGAATTAGTTTGTTAAAGATTGGTACTATAAGTATTACTTATATTATATGGGTAGTCTTTTAATATACGTGTGCGATTCCACGGATAAGACGGTGTCGTCCGTAAATTGTTTGATGCCCCAGTGACGAGATGCGAGGTTGTCACAGAAGAGTCGAATTTGTCAACATCTGCGTGACAGGCTTGAGGATTCGTGACAATCTGAGAATGCGGTCGCCGAGACATCTTTATCGGGACAACATTCCTCTCGTGACCTGGCATTTACCCCACTGGAAGTAAATTGAATCTTGGAAAACCGGCCATTAGGGATGCCAGACCTTTGGAGGAGCGCAAACCTCCAATGAACGACCTCACAGGAAGTGGCAGTCGGAATCTTTCTCCACAGATTTGTTTTGCCTGTGTAAGACGTCTTAAGAACATTAACATTTTGTCTTGTGGTCGTAATGACTGCTCTTGGTAAATATTTGTGTGTGTGAAGTAATTCGGCAACAGTTAAGCTTTTCGTAGAGATGTTGCGTGCATTTTTCTGGTTTCGTAAACATTATACACGAACTACTTTTAAGCTGATCAGTAGTCAACTTTCGCTAATTATTTTGTGGTTGCTGCTAGCTTTTATCATGGAAAGTAAGCAAAAAATGTTTTATTTTTGGGTATGCAGTCCAAAAAATGGAAATTCTGAAATTTATTGACATTGTGTGATAGGCACCATAAAAATATGATTTTGTAAGGAGAATTCGGGAGACTTCAGTAAAATGCAATTGTATTCTTATATTTAGATTTCTGCTGGTTTCTATACGCCATGGCAAGGAAGATTTTCAGGAGGTCGTGTTACATTTGCTGTTAGCAAAGAACTAATAGGCCGGCGATTTACGCAAGGATGTTGCATGTTACACGCAACTGTTGTAAATCCATGTGCCTTTTTTTGCATTATTTTTAGTGAACAGTACTGTGTGATTCTTTCGCTTAGACGCCTTAAACTATAATCAAGTGACAAGCTTTGCGGTTTATTTTTTACGGCGCACAATTATGCCCATTGTGGTTGTACATATAATCCAAATTCGGAGGACTCTCGTGGCTAATATGTGTTTGGAAGTGTACCATAGGCCATTTTCAAAAAACTGCACGGCGGGTTTGTGGCGTGCGCCCATTTTCCTTGTCTGTGCCGCTGAAGTGCAGAAGCAGCGGTCAGGGCGGTGTTGTGCATAACCAGTACGCCATCGCCGTTACACGCACGGTTCTGTCTGAACTGTCGTGCAGTGTCATGCTACGTGTCTAAGCTGTTAACGGTAAAGTGAGAACTTTTGACGACCTAGTTTATTTTTCCTTTGTCATAATTTTTTATTCGTTAACCACCTTTTTAAATTAATATTGCTACATAAGTAGGAATACATACAGTATGTATATCCCACTGCACTCTGAAGTTAACGTCTAAGGTATTTCAAATTAGAGGGCTTTCAAAAGTGCTCACTTTACCGTGAATAGCTTTATACCTATGGGACTCAAAGCGGTGACTGTAATTTAATGTAAATTGTGTAATAAGAGTCAATGCAAGGTCCTCGAATATTTTAGTACGTATGTGACCCGTATATTTTAAAATACAGCGCATATAAAAGCTTATCTTTAAAAAAATTGTATAATGTGCGTGATGTGTAGAAAACACTGGCCATGCTTCGCCCGAGCCATGTTCTTGTTGTTGATCAGCACGTGTTTGAAACACTGCAACAACACGGAGCAGCATTTAGGCGAGCCACTTAAAATGCAAATTTGTCCCAAGTCTGTTGCACGCTAGGGTTTCAACCCTCCTGCGAGTCTTAAACTTGTGAAGAGTAATCGTTTGGGTAAAATGTGGATTGCGAAAACGCTCAATGGGTGGTAAAGTTAGGTCAGCTCAAGATTAGTAAGCTCGCTGAAGTACCAACAGATTCCTGTTATCTTGTACTGAGTGGCGCGACGAACATATTTACTTGTTGACGAAACATCTTAAACAGGAAGGACATCGTGTTTACTAAGAGATATCCTTGGTTCCGCGAGATAAGGTTCAATCCAACGCCCTTTCAGTCCAGTATTGTCCCAACGAGAAAATTCTAGGACGCCCGAAGTATTTGGTACTTCTCACTGTTCGGGTGAGTCAGTATCGACAGGGTAATTTGGTGGCTGCCTTGAAGTAGTATTTGCATTAGGGTTTCAATTTTTGTGCATGTGTTAATGATATCTCGGACATGATCAAAAATGTAATCCATTTTAAATTATAAGGCAAAATTTTCCCTTCCTAATTAAGGAGAAGGGGTGTTCTGTGCCATGTTGGATTTTACAATTTTTCCCTATAAAGTCCATTTAAAAATGTTCAACATTTTGCACGATGCAGCATAAAATAAAGCTTCTGAAGCTTCGTCAGTGTGTTACAGCTACACTCCTCATTTTTGACTGCTGACAGAAATACGTATAGATAGCCTAATTTTTTTTCTTGCGGGCGGTTACAGAAATAACATGTAAAAAAAATACATTTTAGAAAATGTGCAAAACAATGCTCTATGACCTGTGAATGTTTAAATATTATTGCAAAATCTAAATTTGTTATGCAGATTGTGGGGAAGAATCTTTGGATACAAGATGGCGGGTACTGATCTTTCCGAAAGGACCAGTCTTTGGGCATGTTTTTTTTGTCATGGTGAGTGGTTTGTGGAGGGGGGGGGAGATGATTATTGGGTTTTTTACTTTAGCTATATCGGATGTACCTTCTCACCGTTAACCGAAGCTTGTCACAATACGATATAATACTTAAATGCGGTTCACGATAAAGTGAGCACATTTGAAATCAACCTTAAGTCACTGCCCCTACCTGCGTGTATTTCAACGGGCGCCCTGAGTGACAAGCGCCCAGTAAAGTTTGTAACAATGGATGGGAAGTAGTGTTCCTTATCTTAACATCGAATAAAAGTGTTAGGTAAACATTTGTGATAACTTAAATTATTTCTTTCATTTTCGATTTCTTTTATTTATGCCTAGATGTGTTAAAATGAACATATATGTAATATATATTTACTTTTCTAATAATTTCACACATTCACTTGTCTGACGCATGAATAAAATGATGCCCATGGCAATGTTAGTTGTACATAGGGCGGAAAAATTCACAACGTGCATAAAAGTCGATCTGAAGCAGGACTTTCAAAAGTGCTTATTTTACCGTGAACAGTCTATACGAATTCCGCCGAGTGGAGTAGAGAGATTTGGACGGCTGTCAACATCGTCGTCTTGAGAGTTGTTCCGTTTAACCGAGTGTCTAACTGAAATAGTGCACGCTAGTTGAGCGCCTTGCGCGTAGAGGCGATGAGGCAAGTGCCAATCGAGCCGGACATAACCGAATGGTGGTTTAATGTCTGGCGATGGCGGTACATGCTACTCGCGTCCTCCATGTTACCTGGGACTGCTTTATCGACAGGTTACTCTTTCCTGCCACGCCTTCATTATCATTGTGTTTTATCTGCAGTGTGTGGATAATGACGTCATTCTAACAGCCTTGCAGCGACGACCTTTTATTGGTCCATGTGTCGTCGCGCGCTCGCCGGGCATTGCGTGGCGGACAAGCTTCGGATTTCGAAACACGGTGGAACTCTGCATGTTTACTCGAAATGGTGCTTACTGCCGACATGCAGCGTTGCCTCACATCTCGAAGACCCGTTCTATAATGACACGGACGCAGATACGGGTCACGGAAGCGGAGCACGTAACACACTCCCGTGTTCACGAGGACACGGATAAAGCTGGGCAACTCCTAACGCTTCCGTGTCCGTGAATCCGTCTAGACAATAGGAAACAAGTATTTGGTTTGATATTGGTTTTCGTGGCAATTGCAACGTACACGGCGATAAGTGTACGGATTTGTCGTGGCTATTGTCATTTTTGTTGTAATAAACATGTGTACATGGAATGGCAGTAGTATTTACGCCGCGCTGAACCCTATAAACATATAAGAAAAATGAGGTCTTTACATTATAAAACCTGTATCAGTAATTTGCAACAGCTGAGTATTTTTGATTTCGTAAGTTGCAAGACTGTTTATTCGTATTGTAGTGTAATTAAGAATTCTTCTCAAGGATTCCGCTCGTTGTTCTTACGTGTTCCGAGTCAGTTTTCTAACGTATCGGCGCGTTGTAGAACGGGCCGAAACGGTACATCCGGCGTCGTAGCCGTGTAGAGATGATTCATGATAGTTGAGCAGTCAGATCAGCCTTTTGAAACACTCCATCCCCCATAGTTTCATATACGCCATGGCAATATTTGTGAGGTCTCTGTACACCAATAAAAAATATCAGAGTTTACAGATAACAGTAGTTCTCGAGTCACGAAAACTGTCTCTTTTAAACGCGCATGGGTGAGGGAAATAATACAATGTCGTGGATAAAAAAAATAACTGTCGATAAAATAAAATAAAAATGTTCATACAAAGTTGAGAACATGACAAGAAAAGAAGGTGCAGTGTGGTACATAGTTGTGAAAATACTTGCTGATCAGACAAGTACAGGAGAGTACACACAGGGAACTAACCCCTCTCACAAATACTTTAGCACGCACGAGAAACAAAGCCCTGCATTGGCGAAACGTAAGTTGTAATAATAACACGCATCTAAATTAATCTGAAATTTAAATGTCAAAAATATTTCATTCGAAATTTTACATTAATTTATACTACGACAGTATCATAAAAGTTGCTCAACAAAGAGGCAAGTGCAGAGCACGTAGAATGGAAGCAGCGATCACCTTGCGACATTTGAAAACCATACACAAGACAGGTTTAAGTACACTAACTATAGGCTGTTCACGGTAAAATGAGCACTTGTATGTGCGTTGTGTTTTCTTCCGCCTTATGTAAAATTAACATAGTCATGGGCCTCGTCACGATATTCATGCGTAGGTAAAGTGCAACTGCGAAATTATTTAAAAATAAAATATTTCCCAAATCTGCTCATTTTTGCACTTCGGCGCATAAAAAAAGTGAAATAAATAACTTAAGTCATCACAAATGTTTACCTGGCACTTTTTATTCGACGTCAAGATGTGGAACTACTTTCCAGTCATCGTTACCAACTTTACTGGACGCATGTCACTCAGTTCGCCCGTTAAAATCTGTTTAGGTAGGAGCAGTTACTTTTTTTTTCTAAGGTTGATTTCAAAAGTGCTCACTTTATCGTGAGTAGTCTTTAAACAAGCGTGCATCCGTTATGAATGGACGCTGGTGGTAAAAAAAAAAAAGGGGGGGGGGGGGGGTGTTATCGCAAGCAGATGAAACCCTCAATTTTATTTACGTGCGCGAAGATGCGTGTTGAAAAACCAAGATACCCCGTCGTGTATAAATATGAATTATCATTCTCGCCCCTATGAATTTAAAGGATATTCCAGGCAGAGTTTTAATAATTGACATTTTGTACTCAAAATAGTTAGTTTCGAGTAAGGCTTCTACGATTTAGGCGAGAAAAAAAACTGGCGTAGGTAAATATTTTTTATTTTATTTTGTGGAACAAATTGTGCGTAGAGATGACAATAGATTACTGCTAACAAGATTGCTAAATTACCCAGTCACTTTTGCTACTGGTAATTATTTTTCCGGGCGTCGCCGTTTTACTTGTCCGTAATGGGCACTCGTGTGAAGTCAGTAGCGTGTATCACTAGAAATATTGGTCGGCTGGATAAAATGTTGACTCTTCTTGCTTGGTCTGTTGCAGTGTAATTTAATTCAGCTTCGCTGATATCCTGTGTGTTATGTAAGCGGTGGAAAAAATACTGTATTAGAAGGTTTCTGCCTGAGAATAGGCCAGGGAGTAATATTCTGTCTGGAAAACGGGGAAAAGGCAAGGAACTTCAAATTGGAATTTCAGTGGACACCCTTCTCTACCCAGATTCATGTGGGAAAGTTTAGTATAGGGGATATTTCCGCCGCTAGGTGCGCAGTGTTCGAAAATCTAACTTTTAATTAAAATCTTAAGCTATGTGAATAGTGAAAGAGAAAGATTGTCCATAGTTAATGAAGTTATTTTGTATTTCATTTATAATTATTACAATTATCCTATTTTTTAACGTAGAATATAGGGAAACTCTGGTACGTTGCTTACAGTAGCATTTGCCTAGTGACGAAAATTTTTGGTTACCAAATTTAAACATTGATCTTCCCAACCTGTATTAGAAGTAACCTTAATGGTACAGGGGCCGCCATGGCTGAGCGGTTAGCCTGCTCGCCTCCCACCAAGACGATCCGGGTTCAATTCCCCGGCCGGGTCACCGAATTTTCGCATGTGGGAATCGTGCCGGACGATGCCGTTGGTCGGAGAATTTTCTCGGGGATCTGCAGTCTCCCCCGCCCTTTCATTCCAGCGCTGCTCCATACTCACCTCAATCACCCTCATCGGCTCTCAAACGCTGTTAAAGAGCCACCCAAATCTCCTCACTTACTGGTTCACAGGCGCCCGAATAATTTTGCATCGAAGTGAACACTACCAGATTTGTAATTCGGTTGTGATGTAGATTGGTGTTCGTTGTAATGAAGTTCCAGTATGACAAGAAGTTCTTAGAATGACCCTCAAAGAGGATTAAGGACTGTAACAATATGATAATAATATGGCAATGTATTTCTATAAATGAGTGAAATTTACGTAATAAAAGAAGTAACGAAACCAAAACGGAAAGTATACGCATAAATTCAGAAGGCATGCAGTAATGAGTTGGGATAAACATAGGGTATTTTTGATACTCTTGTACCATACAGTGTATTTTGTATAGTGCAGCATTGTATTGTTAGATTTTGGTTTCGCACATCATACACATTCTTGCAGTGGTATAAATTTTTTTTTGTTTCAGAAATGGCGCAAAGTAGCTGAAGTACTGTGCTTATTACAATAGTTTTGTTCTTGAACGTGACGTATGTAACAAGTTTGGCCTAATTGGCTTAGCCAGGTAGGGACTTAATTCGCACGCAGTGTCCAGTACACGCATTTTCGTCTTTCACTATAGGATGTTCACGTTAAAGTGAGCACTTGTGAGGCCCTGGTTACTTTTTTCCCCATCAACCATTGTTTTATCCTTCTACCACTTTGTAAAATAAATATTGCAATTTAAGTAATAAACATAATGTATATATTTCACCGGACTCGAAAGTTAACGTCGGGGGCTACAATAAAATTTGACTATTATTCCAAATGAGAGTGCTTCAATGCTCACTTTACCGTGAATCGCGTATACATGCATGCTACTTTAGGAACGTGGTTATAGCTACACGTAGCACAGGTTTTGTACGGAAGTAGTATAAAAAAGTAAAAGAAGAAAAAAGATTTCCTAAGTGTTTGTAACGAGTAGGTTGTCATTATCTTAGGGAACTTCAAATATTAACTTTACAGATGACCAATTCTCATGACGCAATTTATTGTAGATAACGATTCATTGGAAGTATGTAGTTAATCTCTGCCGACTTTGAGCAGAGGAAATTTAAGCCGGAGAAAAGTACCCGACCCAACCCTTGCTGATTCATGAGTAAATACAGTTTCTAAAGTCATCTTTTGACGTGATAAGAAACGTCTGAAATAAACGTACCAAGGCCACAGAAATGTGATAGTGCAGCAACCTTATACTGATCTGCCGATGCATCGTGTGTGTGACGTAATCTTGCGTTTGACCGACGTGTTACAATCTGTCATGACGTCCACATGAAACAGGATGTTGAGTTTCTTAATTGTAAAACTGTGCCCGCTGTAAGTAAGGAGACTCGTATACGTTGCACAAGACACATTTTGACCGAGCGAGGTGGCGCAGTGGTACCTCGCTGATTTCGGCTTTCCGTGGTTTCCCGAAATTACTCCAGGCAAATGCTGGGATGGGTCCTTAACAAAGGCCATGGCCTTATTCATTCACATTCCTTCCCTAATCCCCCTTCCCTGTGCAACTTGCACCGTCTCTATTGACCTCGCTGTTGGCGATACGTTAAGCCTATCTACCTACCTACCTATCTATCTATCTTACATTTTGCGGATATTTTTCTCCTCTTGGGTCAATAGAAAGAATTTCTCGAATGTGTGAAAATTCAAAATCTTGTTTTGTTTCACACTTAGTTATAATTAAATCTTTGTATAAATATTTTGTCATAACTTCATAGTTGTGAAAATATGTTTAATGTCAATACTCAGCATGTGTGAAATACAACGAAAAAGCTTTAGAATAATCTACTATATCGGTTTTTATTACAAAACTCAGTTTGCAACACACATGGTGACGAATAAATTCCACCATATTGAGGATATTAATGTTTCATTTTGTAACATTTTGCATAAAAGTACTTTTTTACGACTTTTTACATACTAAATTAATATCTTATTAGTCGCTTAGCTAAAAGTATACGGCTCGCTTTCATACCGGGTGTGATTCCTGTTTTCATCACTGTGCCGATACCATGCGATCCTATCAGCCTTAAGGTTGTAAAAAAAAAGTTGTGACTCTACTAGTACAACATATAACCATATTGTACAAGGCATCTGCCATAAGCAGATATTGGATACAAGCGGTTTTTTATTGTCTTAGAGAGTACGTATGGCATCATTTGGAAACCCCGTTAGTCCGGTTATTCCGAACAATTTTTTTTTTTAAATTTGGAACATATTTAAATTCTAAAAACATTTGTTAGTGTATTAGCACAAAATATATTTACAGCATAATATTCTTTATAGTCTATTCACGGTAAAGTGAGCACTTTTTAAGGCCATTCCTATAGGCATTACACACTAATAAATATATTTTATGGCAGCTTTAGACGTTAACTTTTGGGAGTGGTGGAATGTATACACGGTTTGTTGGCCACATGGCAATGTTTATATGTAAAAAAAAACGGCATAAAGATAGAATTTTGCCAAAAGGAAAAAATTTGCAGAGTCTTAAAGTGCTCCCTTTACCGTGAATAGCATATAATGGCGTGTAGCAAGTCTATTTTGCCCTGATGGCGAGGATACGGAGTGGCGTGCATTTAAAAGGCGCAGGAAGCGGTTGGGAGCCATAGACCGCGTACAGATTCATGACCGCTCCAGAGCCTCCCACATTGCACGGAAGTTAGGCAAGCAACTTCCAAGTCCTTGCAATCTTCGTTCAGTCACTCTCGTCACAATTCGGGAACGGTGTGCCGGTGTATTGTATTGCACAGCGTCTGCTGTGGGCTCAGAAATCGGTGCACACGTTTTGCTAGTAGGTATTAGTAGTGGAAGCGGGGCGCGGTTTTGAAACGTCTTCTAGAATTATATAGGTGTGGGGGATGGATGCAGTAATGTATCGCGTGAGAGGGTCCCGGAAGCGAGGTTACATGCCCTCTGTGCTCTTCCCCCCAACCCTATGTCATTCTAGGAGACTTTCAAAACCGCCCCGCTTCCACGACTTGTATTTATCATCCGCTGGTGAGGGACGAAGACACTTGTACCGTGGGACTAATTTCATCCCATATAAACAAGTGACCATGCGAGGATATAACCACCACCATCCTGCTGACCCATCGCTTCATGTGCTTGGCGACGCACTCGTACTCTGCCATCCCTTTTCCATGTGTAGAAGGTCCAATGACTATGTTCCCGCGCCTCAGCTAATCGTTGAGCCTTGGACGTTCGGTGGCTGAGCGGTTAGACTGCTCGCCTCCCACCATGGCGAACCTGGTTCAATCCCCAGCCAGGTCACTCCGGATTTTCGCGAATGGGAATCGTGCCGAACGATACCGTTGGTCAAGTTTTCTCTGGGCTCTCCCGTTTCCCCCGCCCTTTCATTCCGATGCTGCTTAATTCTCATCTTGTTTGATCCTCCTGGGCTCTCAAGACCGCGTTGTTAAGAGCAGCCCAAATCCATCATCTCATCTCCAACTCAGATGTACGGTGAGCAGTGGTACCCTAGTGGGATGGTGGCGTCTATACCTCATAGAGATGATTCTGGATGGTAGGGCTGCTCACAGGTTGTTGTGGTCCAGCATTGAATTGGCAAGTTATCAGCATTGTTGCCAGTCTATCATCTGTTATCAAAGGAGCTAACCGACAGCCACCCTTGTCATTGGTAGGTGTTCTCTGCCGACAGCGGTTCTTTCCAGAATCCCAGAACTCACAGTACACTATTAACATCGTAGCCCGTTGAAATCACAATGCCTGCACGACCTCTATGACATGGCGTGCCACACTATGTCTGGCTGCAACGATCTAGATATGATATGTGCATGTATTTTTGTTTCCCCTGTTATTTTCGACTCTTAACTCAAACTGAAACATCCTCGTAATACTTTATGGGCACTATTCTATTCGACCGGAAAATCACAGCGCCGTTCCATCAACATGGCAGGTGACTCTTTCAACTGCTCAAGAGTGTATTTTAAGGCCTGCATGTTAATTTGTGTAGATATCAGTATAGTTGCAGAAGTAAACAATATTTTAATAATGAGCTTTTCTAAACTGCGTTACGCCACTAAATGAAAATGTTTTCTTCTTTTTATCATGCAACAACCTGCTCATCTTTTGTTTTTTGTTTCTTTTCTTCCAGAGGTGTTCAAGGCAAGGTATGTGTTTGCGTTGCTCGGATTCCTGGGAGCTTCCATCCTCTACTTTGTGAGGGTCAACATCTCAGTGGCCATTGTGGCCATGGTAAACCACACAGCGCTTGCCTCTGCGAGGGCACCCACGGAGGAATCCTCGGACGACGTCTGCCCTGGAGGGGACGGCAATGACACGCTGCTCAAGTCAGAAGTAGGTCTCCAACACACTCCGGTCATAACGACCCCTCTGGTGGTCCATCGTCCACCTCACTCATGGACATAGACTATTCTCTCCAGGGTGAAAGTGTAAATGACTTTACTCACCTGTACTTTGTTTCTAACCCATTTCACTGTAAGAGTTCTTCGGGAGTACTGGCTGAACCATAAGAGGGGGAGACATTGCGAGTTTTTGTAAAACAAGTGCATGTTGCTCATGTGGCAGGTTCAATTTCACATTCATTAAAAGTTAGTGGAGAACAAAAGAAATGTTAGATTATGTGCAACAAAGTTAAGTTTGTACGTCATGGTTTTTGGTAGCCAACTTGATAGTGTTATTAACCTTCTTTATAAAATTATGAAAGATCAATGCTATTTGGTGTGATACGTATTATCTCATCATATTTTTTTTTATTTTGCTTTGCAAGTGTACAGCAGCAGAGAAAATTCATTTTATATTTGTAAGATTGGAGATTATTGGAATTAACAGTTCAGCTACTTTTTATTTACTAGTGAAGTGGTCAGATTTTTACTGTAGCTCATGATTGACTTTGAGATTACCTTGATGTGAGAACTGCAGATGAATTTTTGCATCTCCATGAAAGACAGTGGCTATAGGGGCTCGTACCAGTTAGTGCTGCCCTGCACGTGTTGGGCAGACTTGCAAAGGGAACTTGCTAGCTGGGATGGGAGGTTTGAGGGAGTGACCATGTGACCCAGGATGGCGAGTTCGTGTGGGACGAGGAGAGGCAGGGCATCATCCTGTCCGGGTTCTTCTACGGCTATGCAGCCGGGCAGCTCGTAGGGGGCCAGCTGGCAGAGCGCTTCGGCGGGAAGATTGTCTATGGACTGGGCACCTTCCTGGCCGCTGCTCTGACGGTGATCAGCCCCCAATGTGCCTGGATCAGCCACAACCTCTTGTTCACCGTCAGGCTACTCGAGGGTCTGGCAGAGGTGAGGATGATGGTCTCCTAGCTTGCTGCTTTGTGGTGTGCAGGTCGGACACCAGTGTGGTGCTTGGTCGGCAGACGTCCCTCATTTTAACTCTTTGGGTGACTGGGTGCAACACTTTTTTTTTATTGCATTAGGAACTGTTTCATCGGTACTAAAGTAATCTGTCTAGCATGTCATTGAAGTTTAATCCATTGTATTGGTGTTAAAACTTCTAACTTTTGTGTTTTTGATATATTTCATTAGATTATTTTGGGTTGACCTCGGTACAACAGTGAATCATTCATTTCTTAGGAGAACACAAGTGGTGATGTTTTTTTTTTTGATTATACAATACTGTTACTTCAGGAAACTCGACTGATTGGTAGCTTAGTTATGTTGGTCTTCTCAAGGGAAGTGTGGTGTCGTATTGCCTGTTATTGAGCAGGTGTGCTGCTTTTTTTGTTGTTAAATATTTTCTTTAATATAAAACTTCACTGACAACTAATGATGGTCTGATAAAATAACCATTAACATTTTTGTGTTTGGTATTGATGTGATATAGAATAGTATATACATCATTATCAGAATTGTAATTCTGCCTTTTATTAAAGATATTAAACTTCTGGAACAAAAAAAAAAAATTTTTAGGTACTCAAACTGTATTTAGATTTTGTACTCTTCATAATATAAAAGGTGAGGTCAGTGATCTTTAAAAATTTACTTTCCATATCAGCAAAATTTTTATTTCCTTTTACAAATTAAGTTGTTGTATAGGCAAAACCAAATTTAACTTTGCAGTTTACATGTTTATGCAAGGATTTTGGTTAAATATTAACTCGGTGTTTAAAGCTTCAACATAGTATATAATTTTCTTGACATCAGAGATGCGATATGTATTTCTCATTATTTGAATCTTGATAGAACAATTGGTTGAGATTAGACATTGTTCCACTGGTCTTCATTTCATTTTAGATTTCAGGCATTTTTTTTTGCAGAACATTGCATATATCTCATTTGCTTTGAAAATTGACATCTAAGAATTGTTACCAGGCCAGTGGAACCTGATTTAATAAACTAAATGCATTTTCAAAGAAATTGCTAAAGTTTTAACTTTCTGAATTGTACAATGTTTGTCAGGTTGTATATTTAAAATATATGTATTTAATACCTAAAGTTTTTAAAATGTATAATCACTTCATGACATGTAGATTGTAAGACATTGTCGGAGTGATTGGCTGTAGAAGTTTCCTTGTAAATTTTACAAGGGTTTTATCTACTAATAAAACTGCAAAAATAGTTTATTTATTATATATGAAAGCCTTGGCAAAATGTTCCAGGAGTATTGTGGTATTGCTGTAAAGTCATATTTTAAAAAGTATATCATGTATACATCAGAAAATATTTAATGTCGATATCAGACCATCACTTCTAATGGCTTTATGTAATTGTTTAGAATGATAATTTTTTCTACCAAGCTCAACGGAATAAAGGTATGTGAAATGGGTTGTCATGTCTGTGTATGACTGACTTAGCCTGTAAAGCTTGTAATTTGTGTACTGATCTCATCAAATTTACACGTTTACAAATAGGGACAGCTTTTCAAAATAACCAATCAGGAGGCTAAATTAATTTTTCACATTGAGGTTGCGAGTCCAATCATAATGTAACTTGTGTCAAAAAAAGCTGTTAATTTAGCAATTGAAACAAGATACAAACATTTTGGTAGTCTGTTTCTGTATTCTTTTTGATCATCACTAATCTCCTTTGGTTTTAGCATAGTTTCTGAATGACACGGCTAGTTTAAACTATGAGACCATAATCGGCTGTAATGCAGTAAAGACATGTGGATTGAAATTCTTTTTACGATCTTGAGTTTACATTTTCCTTTATTAATACCATGTTTATTTTTTTTTACTGAAAAGTTAAAAATGTGAGTTTGGGTCTGACATACGGTTGTTTATTCTTACACAATAGTATTCATGTTGAAAACTTTTAGGTTGTTTTTTAGGTTGGTTCTGTTTCATCTTCTGCTTAGTTTATATGAATGTTTCCAGGGAAGTGGTGGTGTATTTTTAAATGTATAATCATCATTCATAACTTGCATGCATCTGGAAGGTTTGAGAATTTAATTTTTATTAATACTGGGATTGTTTTATATAGGAGTTTTTACCTGCTTTTCAAAATTTTCATCGGTGATAGTATAACCTCCATACTCCACAAGACATTTCCACTATATCATTCATACATGGTGTTTGAACTTTTTCGTTCTAGAATTAGCACGTATTTATGTGGTGATAATGTTGATCATTTAGACCACACATGTGTGTTGTTCGTTGAATATTATAGTACATTGTTTCCGAAGGTGGTTTTTATAAAGCTATCTGAGAAATTATTCGTATGAATAATTTCGCCGTATAAAATGGGCCAACTGAGAGTGGCAACACCAGTTTGTCTTGTTTCGCCATGATGCTCTGCCATAGTGGAAATGTTGCTTATCGCCTGCACAGACCAAGCACTGCAAACACGTTTAGGTTAATGCTCAGTCACAACCTCTTGGAATGGCTTCGGTAAAAAAAAAATTGATTAAGCGTCTCATTGAGAAGTTTACGGCTCGCGTTCCATTCCAGGGGGTTATCCATACCATGTTGGACTGCGGTCGTTCAGGTAGTGTTGTGTGGCATTGATCTGTGTGCTTTTACAAGCCATTTTTGTAGCCAAGGATCTTTCCTGAACATGCTAAGTACCTTCATACGTTTGTATGCTTATATATTTTAATATTTATTTCCTTGCACAAAGTTATGTATTTCAGAATCTGCATTGAAACATCAAAATTATTGCGTTTTTAGTATGCTTAGGAGGACTGATGAGCAATATTTTTTTTACTTTTTTGTTGTAAGGTTTAGATTTAGAAGCAACAAGATTTTCGTATTTAACATTTTAATATCATTTTTCTGTTCTTGCACTTTTAAGTGTAGTTCACTATTTTATGTTGCATTTTATTAAAAATTTCCTAATACCTTCACTCATCAGTTCTTCACATACTTTAGTTTAAATTGTTTGTTGAATTGCAGAAGTTCAGTTTTTATCCAGCTTTCTTCAAAGTTCAAGCAGTATTTTTCATCCTGCTCTTTAACTTTTAAATATTGTGAAATGTCTATTCGATGCTTAAAGTTGTGCACTGCAGTATCTGAAATACATTACCTTTAATGCGGGGCGTGTTGAAAATGGACCATATAATCTCATGTTATTGTTGTGTCAAGTTTATGGCTCATGCAAGCTTTTGATCTATTCCTACATCTAGGTGAAGTAGGTGTGTTAACTAGTATTCGGCCGGGGGCAAATGGCACACACACTCACTCTCTCAGTTCCAAGGAAGTTAAGACGGCAGATGCAATGTAAGTTCACGCCACCTGACCTTCAGAAAAGTGTGCATTCTTTAGTGTTCAGCTTGTCTGGAAAACAACGTTGGGATGATGGTTGTGCTTTAGCCCTAGTTATTCAGTGTTTTATTTTTTGTTTTGTTTGTTTGTTGGATGTACTGATGTATGTACCTTTGTCTTCTTAAAATTTTTTTTGTTTTTATGATGTTTGTATTAATAGTTGCTCTAGCATTGTGTGCTCCTTCCATGCCCCGGTACGTGGGAGGATGTTCGCGTAGGGTTTTGGCGACTCTGCTGCATCCGAAGGAAAAAAATGCTCGTCAAGCATGTTTTTGAAATTCAGATATTGCAGCTGACTCGCGGTGGCCTTGAGCAAAGATCCTCCCGCTTATCAGTACTTACTTGCTTCATCTCGTCCTTGTTGGCACATTTTTCAGAGCGTCACGTACCCAGCCCTGCAGTTCATGATCTCAAAGTGGGCACCACCTCAAGAAAGAAGCAGATTTTCTATTATATTTTCAGGTAATTTTTGTCATGGAATCGTAGAAATATGCAGCGGATATAGTCAATACATCAGTTATTAATAGGTTTGTTTGTTTAAACTACACAGGCAAGCAAAACTCCAAAACGGTCTATACTTGGAGGAATATTTTACGTAAAATTTGTTGAACATAAATATAAAATTACAAGGTTGCATTAGTGAGGCATTTAGAGTCCTGCAGACATGATGTTGCAAATTAGAGGCTAATGATATAATCCATTTATCGTAAGAAAAATAAATTAGTAAAATTTACTTGTACTCTCGTAATGAAGAAATATCACACAAAAATATGTACTGTCAGTTGTGCAACAAAATGGCACTGAAAGCTGCACAAAAGATGTTTCTTTCAACCCTGCCTGTGTAACTGCACCTTAGACTGAAGATGCATCATCTTTAATCTATGACCTATACCGACAAAGTTGGTGTAGCTGCACTACACAGGCTACACTATTTTTGTCTAAAGAAACTAACCTAATTCGAACAGCACACAGAAGCATGCTTGGATTTGTTTCTAGAATTAATTTTGGCCCCATTAATTAAGGGATTTTTATGTTTATTTTCCTCATCTCTGCCTGTAAATATGTATTGATAGCATAAATAATATTGATCTGAGTCTTATCAGTTGTAGAGAGTTGTCTTTTCAGACTTATGGTGAATGCCGAAGGTGGATTAGATATGGCATAGTAGTGATAGAATATTGTGGTGTGAAGATATTGGACAGCTGTGAGTTAAACCCACATAAGAGAGCAGTGTCCTGTATGCCAATCTCACAAAATTTACAGACTTTCTTAACCTGGGTTGCTTCCATGATTTGGATGCGTGTTCCATAAATGAGCCTAATTTTATTGTGGTTTCCTTGCATTCAAAGCTGTATGCTATGGTGTAATATTTTGTAAGAGAGTCATGGCATTGGTTAATGTGATCACTTTTTGAACTGGATAGGCAGTGTGATATACTCAAATAGCTGCGAGTGTTCTGCTAAGTGGAAGTTGGCACATTCTAAGACTGATATTCCAGATTTGTACAAGTGCATAGAATCCCTATTTTACTATTTGTGACTACAAATGGAAAAAGGTGTCTTATCTTAAAGTGCAAGTGGAGGAACTTTACATTTGACAGTTAATGAGTACAAGTTAAGTAGGTTATACACAAATGTGAATACCAAATAAAATTTTACACACACTGGGTAAAAATGGAGAGTACTAAATGGGCACAGGGCCCTGATCTGTATAAAGTGTAGGCTGAGTTGCCTGCCTGCTGGGTACGAAGTCTATATTCAGCTTAGCTATTTGCCGGGCCATATGACCTGAGGTGGTGGCTGCTGGTGGAGTTCGATTGCCCCCCCAAGGGCTGCTGAGGCTGGAACTGCTGCTGAGGCTGGAACTGCTGCTCTGTTAGTGACCCGGTCTGGGCAGGGGTAGCGGAGAGGTAGCGGCGGATGCTGAACCAACGACATGCTAGTAGTCCTAAGGGCACCTCTCCTCGGCATATGTCAACCACTACTGGATGCGTCCCTGGTACCTTCTGGTGAACTGAGAACTGTGATTGGACTGCGGGGGTGGTGAAGCCCCACTAATTTGGAGGTGGCCAGAGCTCGTTCCCAGGAGTTATCTTGGCAGAGTGCCTTATCAGCCTGAGTTCAGTCCCAGGTAGATTGTAGGTAGTGGTTGTTCCTTTCTTTCCTGCAAGGCTTTCCCACCTCTTTTGGTATAAGGCATGATGGTACTAAACATTGCCTCAGCAGAGGGAGCAGGTGACGTACACTTCCCTAGCTAGTGTGTTATGCTGCAGCTGGGCTGATGCCGAGCCTGTTACTCCAGCCGGCAACAGTGCAGTGGTTGGAGAGCGGGTTTGCTCGCAGTCGTTCAAACGATGGGTGTAATCCTAAGGTGGACAGACACAACCCAGACTTAATGACTTTACCAACCCAACTTAATGACTGTAGTTGTCTATGCTGTTTCCGTGTCTTGAAGGGATTTAGGGGGCCCACTTCCTGAAGAGAATGTGGGGTAGCCATTGCCAGGGGCAATTGACTGAGAGGGTTGATATCTTCTAGAAGGTCTGCAGGGGGAGTGTGTCTCGAATGTCTGGATGCTGGTGGCTACGATGCTGAACTGCTTCTGGGCATCTAGGCGATGAAGAGGTCAGAGAGCTCCAGCCCATGAGGCGGGGAGTGAACTGCCAGGCTGATGGGGCTCTCAGAAGAGCCAGATAACAACAGACTATTTTGGCCGGTGCACAAGTACATATACTGCTGGGCTGTCTGCTGGCTGGAGCGCGCGTGGCGCCATCCCTCTGTTCGCCCTTCAACTACCTGCTCGCTCGAGGGGTGGTAGCGGTGACTTGCCTGCTGACTCACTCAAACTTGATGTCTTCTTGATGGGCGTGGGTTGGCATTGCTTACTGACAGCGCTGATGAAAAGTATAATACTGTCATGTCTGTAATATCCCCCGCAATCAGGGAATATTATGTTGCTACTCTTGTACTTATACAGTTCGGACCCTGTCCAGTGCGCTTTGGGTAATGTGCATAGATGAAGCGGTCATTTTCTTATGGGTTAGTAAGCATCATGCATCAATTTTATGAAATTTCAAGTTCCATTTTTACTTGTCATTATTAAATTGTTAAACAATAAAACTTTGTGTTGGCCCTTGTTTGCTTAGATTGGGCTACTGAATTTGTCAGTTTTGTTTAGAAAGTTCATAATCCATTTTTTTCTGCAGTTAAAGATAAGTCCCTAATACTGTAGCAGATAAATGTTCTCTTATTTTGACAAGTGTGTGCATTAGTCTTGAAATTTAAACATATACACAGTCATTACCTCCAGCACAATTAGGAGCTAAAATTGTGTAATGTTTCACAGATAAAATATTATGCTACGAATCCTCCCGGCTATGAACTATTCAGTTTCTCGGGTGCTTCCCATGCATTTGTAAGAAGTGGGCCTAGTTGGCTTCCTCGTGGGGATAAAGTCTGGGGTAACAGTCACTACCCTACGTGAAACTACTGGTTTTGGAGGGGCGTGAACAATCGTCAGTTTCCCGCCAGCTGTGCATATTTTACATCTATTGGTTGGTTTGCTTGGGACTGTGTACGGCCGAGGTAGGATGCCAAGCTCGGGAGTTTTCCGAGGTTACCTAAATATTCTTTGTCGTGTCAAGGCCAATATATACCCAACAGATGATCTAGGTACAAACTGCAATCTTCTGTTTTAGCGGATGGTTCTTTGCGCGACTCACTAGTGTGTTCAGTTGGATAATTCGTTAAAAGTAGTGGGAGTTACTGTATTAGCTGATATGTTTAATTCTCTTCGTAATGCCCGTCTGGCTAAACTATGAACCTGGCGAAGTAAATTCGGCCCCCACGTGTATCCATGAGCGGTCGCTTTAATAGAGAGACCTAATATAAATTGTCAATAATATTAAAATTACCATTAATAAATCTTCTACCAAGGATAAAATAACAGAATAACGGGGAGATTCAATTTTAACACAAGTGTATTTCTTTAATACGGTGGAAACACATGGGATTGCGTAGCTCTGTACAAGAACAATAAATAATTTAAAATTTGTAGAAATTCAAATTTACGGCAGGTGAACACAAACCTACGGATGAGAATAAAATTTAATTCGTATTTCTAACTTGTAGATTGATTTGCAATTAGATGGGTGGGAGTCCAGAAGGGACAACAGTATTACTTGCTACCGCCGAGTTTAAAGGATTGAAATTGGGGCGAATGGAACAGATGAGGACGTCGTGAGACCTCTGGTTGTTGGAGTCGTTGATGGCTGACGGAGCTGGGTGTCGTGAGAGATCTTCAATTCTACAACTTGGTTTTCTCTGTGTGCTTCTTGATGTGCGAGACGGAGAGCTTGTACAGCCTCTTTGAACGGGGTTGCAGCCACTTCTCTGGTGTTGCTTCTTCGCTGAGCACCAGCTGGAGAGTCTTATGCAGACTGCAGTCTCTCGACCTTGTTTAGGTCGGAGGGCCTACGGAACTGTCGAGTTGCATTATGGCATCTCCTTACATACAGATCTATTCTGCTTGTAGGCTGCCTGAGGGGTGTGGGGATAGCTAGCATCGCTTCACAGGGGTTGTTTAACTTAGGGTTGTGGGCCGTGTCACCATTTCTTATCTCCCTGTCTAGAGGTTGATATATTTACTGCCTCTCCACAAGGCTCTGGCAGTATTGACACATCTGGCAAAGGGTCCGGCGTGTCTGTGGCTCGGTGGATAAATTTTTTTCTCCGGCGTGGGTAGACGACAGCATGTCCGCTTTTGGGTGGGCGGTACAGGACCAAAATAAATTCGTGCCTTTAAGGGAAAAATGTAACTGAAGGAAATATTAAATTTAGGTTCTACTGTAGATTATTGCTGTGAAATTCGTAATTTACTTGAATTAAGTTAGTCTCTAAAAGAATTTTCATAAATTAATTCACTATCAGAAGTTACTTAACAATAAAATTTAAAATTAATTTTATTTGCTGGAAATTTGTAGGTTTATTTTTAATATCAAAATTCACTGATTGTATTGTTAATAAAATTGAAAAAAAAAAAAGTATTTGACTGAAAAAAATTGTAGTATTAGAATTATGTTTTATTAGGCTAAAATAAAAAAAGTAATTTTCGGCGACATTGTATTATACAAGAAGTCTTTTTATTTTTTTATTTTTTTACAATTTAACAAAAGTTTTTTTTTTCTTTAGTTTAAATTGATTATCCTCTTAGACCAAATGCTCCCACCTACACTGGACAAGCCGTTCAACATACACGGTAGGTGGATTGGTGGTGTTATATTCAAGAAACAATCTGTTTCAGAAATAGAAAAATACTGAGAGAGTTTAGTGAGAACCGTTTAATTTAAATCTTATATTAAGTGGAAAGTTTTTAGTATCAAATTTTTGTTCCTAAGAATGTAATTTCTTTGTTGCATCATCAATAACGGTTTCAAATTCAATGTTCTTACTTTGATGTGCTTTTGTATATTAGAGTTGGAAGAAAGCTGTGGACAAAATTTTTTCTGATGGTAAACACCATTTTCAAATTTGTTTTGCTAGTAACCATTTCCTCGCAGCCAAACTCGTTAAAGATATTGTTAGTTTGGCCATTATAAAAGTATGCATCTATTGTGTCCTGGTGTGCACAATCTGGTTCTTGGTGCTAGCGCAAAAAGCATTAACATATATTTAGTTAAATACTTGCGCTGTAAGCACATCAGTTCATTTTCTGTATTGCATATAAGTATGTAACATTTTTAAAACGAGCTATAATCAAAAGTGAAAACACAGAAAACAAAACTTCAATTTTTGCTGATTATTTTCTATCAGAAAAGTTTTTTACCCTTCGCTTAAGATGATGTATAATTGACACATGACTTCTTTTCAACAATGATTAATAGACTTTTACTCATCAGTGCTCTTCACTCTACCACACATTTCTATGGAGTTTGATTAATTCTACATGCCACAAGTTGTTATGAATTGTACTGACTGCCCAATGCAAAGTATGGATGCTCCACGCCAGGTTGTACTGTTCACCGGCTGAGTCAGAGATTATCCTTCGAAGATTATCAAAGTACTATAGTGCTCTGTCAGTTAGCCCTACTAGTAGGATCGACAATCCATGCTCATGGATTAAGCGCTTGCCACTGATGTCGCATGCTAAGAGGATCTATGCCAAGTCTTCCCCTTCTCCACCTCGAGCAAGGATCCGCCAGCCAGAGTATAAATACTGGGACGAGCACCCTGCAATGCTAGTCTGTTCTGTTCTTTCACCGCGCTCCGGGTGCCAAAGGAACCATCAGTTCCTCTCCTGATCTTCACCGCACTCTTGGTGCCAAAGGCTATTCCTCTACCTTTGTCTTCACCACATGCTTGTTGCCGAAGACTTCCATTGCTCTACCAGTCCTTGCCAGTCATTGTCTAAGTCGTTTAACACTAGATGCTTCCAGCCCTTTCACGGCAACATCGTAGAGTAGCCCAGTTTATTTTCATAATACTGGTCTACCTACCCTTGTTAGACTAGGAACAGGTCGCCTTCATCTGTCTCGCGTAGGTTTAAGCTACTGTAAGCTCCAACTGGTAGGAGGTAGTGCTACACCTCCATTGTTTATTTCCATCGTTAAAATATCAACTTAAGGGTATCTATCCAGTAGACATAGCACCTTTCCTCTCTAAATATCAGCCCCATCAGAGGGACATCAGTTGCCCAGGAGATTTTGATATAACCACCACACACGTTAGTAGAGTACACACGTGCACCTTGGACGGCCACCCTTTCTGTGCACCTGGTGCCCAGAATAGAATACTAGAGCCCAGACATTACTTACCCACTCTCTTGGGGTCAGCTTGTTGGAAAGTTGCTTGCTCTCTCCACTGCGTATCTGGTACCAGAGGGGGAATTCCGTGAGTTGGGAAGACTGGTCCTCCGGAGAGGCTCATCCATGTATCGAGACTGTCGGCCAGTGTGACCTGACTCTCCGTATCCACTGCGCTTCTTGTGCCGGATACGGAGATATGGATACCGCATTGGGTTAGCGGAGGTGGCATGGTTTGACACCCAAGTAGGACTACAGTCACCTGCTCTACTTACGCGAGGTTCGATAGTAGTTTTCTCTATCACAGGCCTCGTGCCCTATTCCTACCGCGTTGGTATTCATAAGAGGGTAAAAGTTTTGAGACAATCTCTAAATACCAGCCGGAGCCTAGTCCAATCCCCATCAGACACGAGTACCTCAGTCCTCGGGAGGAAGCTGACAGACCATGCCCAACTACGAACTACACCTCTTCGATCAACCCATTCGGCTGGAAGGCGACACACACCCAGTACTCGCAGCTTACTTGAGAGGACAGGACAGGTCACTTGGTCTAAATAATGTGTGGTTTTGGGGAACACCATACCCTCTGTCTATACCTGCGGCAAACAGCACCAACGAGCGCTTGCGCGGTAGCACTCCATAAACCAAAGCTCACCCCAGCGTAGCATGGCCAGAGACCCCGCAAGCTCAACTGGTCAAGCATCGTCCAGGTATACTAGTAAAGGGGAGTCCGCCAAAGCATAAAATAGTCCTGGCCACACCAGATTTCGTGCCTTGCAATAAGGTCCTACGGCCAGTTTTATATTCTGGATGCGTTCCAGTACCACAAGGACTAGTCAAAATTCCACCTCGGGTGCATCTGCCATACCACCCACCAAAAGCACAAGGTGGTGTTACATGCCTTCTGTAACCACAGGAAATCACATGTCATAATGTAAGATCTATGAATAAATGGAATACTGTAATAAACAAATTTAGATTTTTTTCAGTACAAATTTCTTTTAGCATAACACTAGTGTTAGAAAACTAACAGAGTTTAGTGAAAAGAAAATGGCATCAGTTTACTGTTTTTTTTAGCTTTAGGTGATCATTACTAAAATACTATTAATATTTGCTACGTAACAAAATGCAGCCTTACGTAATACACAGTGCACAGCTATTTGGTGAATTGACCAGTTGGTCTATTAGATTTCCATACAAAGAGAACAGGCGAATGTGCAGGACTGTTCTAACTGGTCTCTTATGTTCGATAATGCCACGAATTTCTGCTGTGTAGCAATGTACGTTAAATGGAGATAAAAGTTGGCAGTAAAGTTACAGAATGTGCAAGAAATAAAAGTTGAGAGAATCTGCTTTATAACACTAAATGTTTCCCTCTTTTACCAGAGAGGATTTATGCTTGCTAGCATTTGTTCTTGTAGTCTCAATTATTCCACAGATCCTTAGCAGGAATAATTTTTTTATAGTTTAATGTGCTGTACCTAACTGCATGAAACACTTTTTTAACAGTATGTGTTCAAACAAGATATCTTATGTGTCTGTTGAAATGTAAGGTGGCTACTTGGGAACCATTACGTGCTTCCCATTATCGGGGCTGCTGTGCGACTGGGGCGTGGCGGGTGGCTGGCCGATGGTGTTCTACATTTTCGGAGGTCTTGGTGTCGTCTGGTTCATCCCATGGCTCTTCTTCGTCTATGATTCTCCTCAACAACACCCAAGGATATCACCAGAGGAACGCAACTATATTGAGAAGTCTATTGGAACAATTCCATCCAAGGTGTGTGCAATGTTTTAAGGATGTTTCTGGGAAAATATTAATTTTGTATTTATTTGAACGCTAGAATAATTTGTAGATATCATTACAGTAATTTGGAAATATAACATTTTAAAATTCAATTTTGAATAAGAAAATATGGGTATCTTCCACGAGCATGTAATTGTTGCATGATCCTGGCCTGGACACTGAGTTAACATGCACTTACTACTTATAAAATTATACAAATTTCAAATTCATATCAGTTATCTATGTTTTCGAAACATTTAATTTAATCTACATCCACGTATTACAGTGCCCAAGGTGGTACTTACCAGTCACCATTTTTAGGTTTTTGGTACATAATCAGTGTAATCTGGGAATAGTAAATTAGCTTGTTACTCTCTCATCTACATATGATTTGAATTATAATATTTTGAGGACTGGGAAAAGTTTCTAGTTGCAGTATTAACTCGGGGAGCATTTATAGGTAGGAAAATGATTTTTTATGTCGTGTGGTTTCAGTAAAAAAATGTAAGTTTTCTCAAATTGAAAATAAAAAACATTTAATTCTTTCTCTTCAATATTCATCAGATTTGTGTTTTTACTTCTGTTTTTTTTTTTTTTTTATAGCTACTATAACAGGTGGGAAATTGCCTTCAAAAAGTTGCAAGTTTTAGTTTTCTTGGAAGCCAGATCATGTACTGTGTTGTTCACTTCAAGTTTAAATTTGTGAACCTTAGTAACCTTTTGAAAATAGAAACAGAACTTGATCATACAATATGTTTTGGTATTTCATGATGCCAAATAGTATGTCTTACATATTTTTATGGATAATTTACTTGGCACTCTGGGATGCTTTTCAGTTATTCCTAGTTACTTTGAGATAACATTTTTATGAAGCTAGAACTATTTGGGCATGTTACAGTGTGATGGAAGGGCGAGACATTAAACTGCAGGCTGGTTGCACTTTAAATGTTATGTTATTAATTCCATTTCAATATGTGTTATTAGATAAACTGAACATTGTGTTAAACAAGTAGAATATTATTTGTCTAAAATTGTTGAATCTTAATTGCCAAATTTCACATAGTGAAACCCCAATTTTATACTTTAAAGGGACTGGGATAAAATGTTGCAAAATGCAGGAAAGTGTAAATAGAGGGGAACTTGTGCTGTAAAAAACAGATATTGGGATCAAAAAATGTGTGTAAAATGCAGGAAAGTGTAATATCAGCAGGTGTAATACATGGGTTCCATAGCTGTTAAAAAGCATGATATTTGACTAACATAATATGTGTAGTTAATTTCTTGGGGACTGTAACCCTCCTTGCTCTGTAACATTTTTTTCTTAAGAGAGAATGAAAGAGTTTTCTCTCTGTGGTGTTTGTACTGTTTTTGAATAGGTAGTAGCATGGTACAGAATTACACTAAAGTACCAAACTCAAGGCAAATGTTTTATGTGGTTTGCCATTTGCAAGTGCATACATTTATTGGAGACAATAGTTTATTTTGTGTACAATATTTGGATAGTAATTTCTATATTTTTCACATAGTTTATACTGGATTGGTTCTGCTTCCAGAAATCACTGCCAACACCATGGAAGGCGTTGCTGCTATCCCCAGGAGTGTGGGCATGTGCGGTAATGTACATGGGGATAGGCTGGACGTTCTTCACGCTGCTGACTGGTTTACCTACGTATATGAAGCATGTGCTCCATTTCAATATCAAGAGTGTGAGTTGACCTTTTTGCTATATGATGTCTCCCATTACATGTCCTCTTGGTTATATCTAGGGCCATGTACTTTGGGTGTTTATTTTTGTACAAAATTCGAGGTTATTTTTCTTAAAAATTGGTGTTATTTTTTATGAAAGGGGTGTTATTTTTTGTTGCAGTTAACTGTGTAAACACAAAGCCATGTGAAAATAGTTAATTTTGAAAATACAAACAAAACTACTATCGTTAAATGACTCCGATAATGAACTTTTTCGTTTGAGACTTTCGCTAGAAACATTTTCGACTGACCAATTTTTGTGCTTTTCACTGTCAACTTGCTTTACACTCGAGTCTTTATGGTCCAAAGTTACAGACACATTGCAAAATTTGCAAAATATAGTTTTATCATCGCTTGCATACAAGCCATGTTTTGTAAATTCTGCTGCATGTTGCTTTGCAGTAATGGTGGATTTCAGCATTTTAAAAAGAAAATAAACGACATTCAAAGTGTCCAAATATTCATAGCAAAACAAACTTCAACCCACACACCACACGCAATATCATGTTACCTCGTACTACTGGCAATACAAAATTCAAAGATGCATTAACAAAATATGTTGACATACTCCCGTCAAGATCGTAGGAAAAAACATTTCTTGTAAACTAGCTCTGTAACCTACAGCACAACCTAAACTGCAAACTCCTATAGCTGTTTTCAGTGAGCTTGTAGACACATTGAAACCAGTCACCAAACCACCGCATTTGCAGAATATATCAATTCAACCGTGAAAATTATTTGGCAAAAAGAAGCTCCTTCTTAAGGTTAAGTAGCTGGATGATATGAATTACAGCAAAGTACACTTTCCTTTATTCCCGTGACAATGGTAGAAACGTATAAAATATTTCTTAGTAGTTCGTTGCGGGCACACTATGTTGCAATGTGACTATCAGCAATTGATCGCAGCGATACTATCAATAGTTGAAAGAACGGAAAATCTCGACATTTACTTACTAATGGCAGCGCGCGCTGCGCAGCAGAATGTCAATGGCAAGCGGGGGACAATATTAATGACGTAATGGCATGTTTGTTGTTTGTTACGAGCCAGCAAGATGAGGTTAAACAAGTCATTATATATTCACTTATTTAATATTATCTCACATTTGAGAACATGTATAATGAAAACTTACAATGAAATCAGTACGTCATTAATTGCTGTTAAAAAGGTATTTTTTTCCAAGTTTTGTGTAGTATTATCGCAAAAGTTAAAAAATCGGTTTTATTTGTTTTAAAACGTAAAAATTCATGTAGAAATTAGTTTTATCGCATATGTGAAATTTGCATGGCCCTAGTTATATCAAATACATAATAAACAAAACTCTTGATTCGTATAAATTTGCTGTTAATGGTGAGTACGTGCTCTTAAAATCTTAATTGATATACAACAAAAGTACAATATTGCTGGTAAAGTGCCTCCTCCCCCCTTATCTTTTATTTCTCTCTCAGAAAAAAACTGAAAGTTGCTTTGTTATTTATGGAAGGGTATGGTACTGTGGTTAGTCAGCAGGTGTACAGATAGTCATCTATACATGGCAGAAAGATTTTTATGGTTGTGTGTATATTCAGTATACTGAAACAAAAGTAAAAAATGACAACTTTAATTTTGGTTTTGGGAAAAAAAATTTGATTGCTGAAAGTTGTAATGAAACAAAGAAAGAAAAATCCTAGATTTCAGTGCATATTCAGCTGTTTAATGAAAGTTCATTTAGTGCACCAGCAGAAAAAAATTTTTGTCTGTAAATAGTGTAAATAATTTTGTTTGTGTTCATTATTTTACAACTGAAATAACATAAAATAGAAGAAGAAAAGAACTCCTTTGGCATATATCTTTAATTTTTTTTGGTTTAGTTTTGCAACAAATTGGTGATAATGAATAACTTGCTGAATTATGAAATTGTTTAAACTTTCATTATGAATGAGCCCTTACGAAAATATTTTTAATTTTTGTTCAGTTTTATGAAAGTTCGTAACATACTTTCCATATTTGTTTCATGAGAAAAAAGGTTATGTTCACACTATCCTAAAGATTGTTTTTGAATCTGAATACCTTACTGCATCACATTACTGAGTCACTAGTGTACTGCATACCACATCAGTATAATATAAAAATTTATATGCAAAATGAGTTCAGAGATACTTATTAAAACCATCCATAAACTGTGTGTATGGCAAAAAGAAAAATTAAAGTGAGCCAACTTAAACATAGAGTACGTTCCAATTACAAAAACTGACAACTCCATAGGATGAAACTTGGCACATTTGCAATTTGCATGTGTTTCACAGGTATAGGCTATTCACGGTAAAATGAGCACTTTTGAAAGCCCTGCTGAAGATCTACTTGCATCTGCATTGTGTATTCTTCTGCCTTATGTAATATTAACACTATCATGGGTCTCTTAACTCTATTCGTGTGTTGGTCAAGTGAAACCGTGAAATTATTGTAAAAGTATATATTTTACAAATCTGCTAATTTTTACTCTTAAATTCATAAATAAATAAATAAATTTAAAAAAAGTGAAAAAAATTATTTAACTTATCATAAATGGTTACTTGACACTTTTTATATGACGTTAAGATACGGAACTGCTTCCCATCCATCGTTACCAACTTTACTGGGCACATGTCACTCAGTGCGCCAGTTAAAATACCTGCAGGTAGGGGAAGTTACTTTTTTCTGAGGTTGATTTCAAAAGTGCTCACTTTGTCGTGAACAGCCTTTAACAGTGCTATCTGCTATACTGAAATACATAGACATTTCACTTTGGTAAAATTCTAGTGGACAGTTACTACACTTGTGCTGATGGCCCATTTGGTATTGCTGACCTTCTTTGTATCATTTTGCATTGCGTTGGTAGTATACGTACTATGTAGTCATGTTAAAAATGTAGTGGATTTATTTGTTAAGTACTTATATTTGCAGAATTTGTTGATGCAGTACATATGTAGTCTTCTATTCTCATAAGACAAGACTTGTTCCGCTCAGTTATTTGCATGAATTGGGAAATTGAGAAATAAATACAGTACTAAAGAATGTCACAAACTTTTTTTGCATTAGTAGTTGTTTTATCTAACAGACTAATGGGAACCAGAATGACAAAAAACAATTTTAGTATCATTATAATAATGACTGCGTCATTTTGATACTTTAGTTAAGCCAGTATAGTCCTTAATTCTATATGCATTTCCAATTTTATGTATCACATAATTTTGTAGAAATAACATAATTTATTGTTGCATACTCTTTAGCCAGCACAAACTCATAATTTATGTAGAATGGAAAATGGTCAGGTACAATTTGTAAATGATGTGAGGACTCTTGGTGGTATTGAAGGGATGAAAGACTTCTTCTCTCTCAGATGTAGATGTATGTTAATGTAAGGGCAGATATCAATTTATATCTTGGTGTAGGTGAACATGTGACTGTCGACTAACTTCATGTTAGCTATTACCTAAGGTATTGGTTGGTTTAATATTTAATTTCGTAAAGTTTTATTTTGACACAGAATTTTGCATTTTCAAAATTTTGCATTTGTAGGTGGTAATGTTGGAAGAAACAAGTCAAATTTAGTGAATATTTTTTGATCACAAATGGGTTCATACTTACAAGAATTGTATACAAGGTTCAAGAATATTTCATCAACTGTTCCCTTTAAAATGACTATTAGATTATTCGCACGTACTCTTATTTGATATCATGTGACAAATCAAGGACTTGAACTGGATGTTAACAATTTGACCTTCCAATTACGAGCCCAGCATTTCAAATTATGTATGTGATAAGACTGCTGCAGTGTATGTGGTGCTTACTACTCATTAGGCTTGGTTTTAGCAATATGTTTCCATGAGAGAACTTATTTTACTTATTCTGTTTCAGAATGCTGCTCTGAGCACAATTCCGTACATAACAGGAGGAATTTTCAGTGTAATTCTGGGATATCTCATGGATTATATCATTGCCAGAGGCTGTGTGACAAAACTGACAGCGTGCAAGATCTGTAATGCAATAAGTAAGTTTCTGAATTTGTTTGGTACAAGATGTTTGGGTATCCAATAACCCATAAATACAAATTTTCCTCTTCTATTAAATTTCATTACCAGTTTTATAAAAGTATGATTTCATACATTTAGTTTAAAGGAATACAGAGTAACCTTCTCAAGATTAATCAGGAAAATACTGAGAAATGTGTGTTTATTAAGTAGCAAAACTTGTTGAAAGCATTTTACTGTAGTAGATTTGGTTCACATAATATAAAATATCAATGCTACTAGGGTTTTAAGACTTTCAGCAAAAATAAATTTTGGCTTCAAGACAAGTGGTACCTGTGAAACGAGGTAAATTTTGTTCCTATTAGGAAATTTTTCAATTTTTCTGTGTACAGAAAAACCACAATTTTCTCTACAGCGAAGGCACTCTGTCATCTTAAAAAAAAATCTTTTCCACTTGTATGCGAGAATTTCTAACAAATTTGAACAAATGCAGCTGTCATTGTCCATCAGCAGTCCCTCCCTTGGTTTTTCTCTTGGTCTCCTACATCCTGCTTGCAATTCTTGTATCTTCCTTGGTAGCATCCCCTTCTCCGTTCTCATTAAAAGGCCATAAAACCTTAATCTAAACCTCTTTTCCAAGTTTTGGTGGGTTTTTGTGCTGCCTATTATTTCAAACATTTAAATTTCTTAACATGTTAATTTTTGTATGGCTATCTTACTTTTCAAAAATTTTATTTTACATTCTTGTATTATGTTGACACGTCTCGTCCTTTTAACCATCCAATTTATGCTCTATACAGTAGAATCTCTCTTAAATGAGGGGAGGGAGTCAGGCAAGGTCCTGTAGAGAATCTGGCATCCTTAGTGTTTAAAAATGTGCCTCTTCCGAAAATATAGTTTTGAAATTACACCAGTATTTACACACACATTGTTTCCTTTTCACACATTTTACACAAAATTCTTACCATACTAGTATAAACATTTCTACATAATGTTATTATTGAGCTCCATTTTTAGTAATACACATAAGATACGAATCTTAATCTGCACTATATTCTTGTCGTGGCCCCTTGTGAAGTCTTTGGCACTCTCAAATGTACAACTTGTGGATATACGCCCACGTATCTCTTCACCACTATTCCACCTTTTTCTTGAGCCAATTCCCCTTTCTTGTACTCTTGCCATTATCTTTTTCCCCCCACCTGTCATTAACTATACATGTCCATACCACTTCATTTTACATTTCTCAATGATATCATTCAAATCCTGTACCCGTGCTTGCACGTGTATGATTTTGTTTTTGAGCCTCTGCCCCCTTGTTATTGTCGGCATGCTCTTCATAAACCTCATATACATCACTTTTATTAATTTTCTTACATCTACAGCGTACACTAAGAAGCCTATAGGTGGCCGTCCACAGGTATTGCCTACAATGGGCCTTGTAAGCCAGTGGCTGAAAACCAACCCCACTTAAATATAAAACTAAGCGTGGTTATGAAAAAGTGATAGGTTTTAAGATTTAAGAAATGAAATACAGTAGTGTGTTGTGAAGGGTGTTTTGTATTTAGTTGCTATTTTGGTAACAATGCGGTGTCTGGTTGCAGCTTCTATTGGGCCAGCGGTCACGCTGGTGCTCATCACCATGGTTGGCTGTAACCCAGTGTGGATTATTGTGCTGTTGGCCATCAATGGGCTCTGCATGGGCACCCAATACACTGGCAACAGCATGAATCTGATAGCGCTGGCACCCAACTTCGCTGGCACCACGTACGGCCTGTGCAACACATTCTCTAGTACCGTCGGCATACTGGCGCCGTACGTCACGGGCTTCCTTACCAATGGCAATGTGAGTCCTATAAACTTGGTTATTGCAGTCATTCTTGCACTCTTGTATATTTGTAGTCGTATTGAGTTGTAGAGTCCAGTTGAAGTAATTTTATTTTCTTAGTAATTGTAAATGTCACTTTTTTATTAATCTCAGTTTGCAAATACTTTTTTATGCTGACTTCAATTCATTTTTAATAAAAAAAGAATTTCCTTTAGTTTAAGATTTTTATTTTTATTTTACATAGTTTAAAAAAATTTGCCAAAGATATAAGTTATGTAATTTTGCAATAAAGTGTTTCGCATATTTTAGTTGGAAATTTCTTTAGACTTTGTTATATTTTACCTCTTAAAGCGGAATATAACGAGAAATGTTTGTTCACCTTAATCAAACCTGTTCCCATAAGCTCATTTGCCAATTACCTTAATGATGTAAACAGCTCTGAATGATGGGGAGCTGTTCACTGTTACATAAAACTGGTGTTCAATTTCCTAGTTGCCAAGCTGTGGCCTTAAGACACAGGGAATGCTAATTACATTTAAACAAACATTTTTAAGAGTTTGGATGATCATTAAAGTAAGAACTGTTTAGTATAATTTGTCCTAAATCAAAATATAAATTGTGCCCGGACATTGGAAGACTGCTCAATTGAGTTATTAATTAAAGAGGCCTCTAATATGAAACAAGGACATTTTCTTAAGTTGCATGTATAAAATTCATTAAATTATCAATATGAAGAAGATAATTTAAACATCAGAATGGCAAGAATAGGAATTTATTGTCTTTACAGAGTACTGAATTGTAGTCAAGAAAGTAGTACTGCTTTGGTGTGCCACAATGCCAGTACGTATAACAATCTTATGAAGAAAGATAGGGAGATAGTGCAAAAGTTAATTTGCTAGGAATCAAGAATGATATTTTGACCATGTGCAAGAAAGATCAGGAAAGTGATGGGTAAGAGCAGATATTGTTGGGAGTGTTAAGGGAGAAGTAAAGAGTGGAGTGCAATAAAGGAGAGGAAGATTATTGCAGTTGGTTATGCTGACTGGGTGACAGTCTGGAAACAGCAGTGGATGATCACACTTCAATTTGGATATAATATACAAAAGGACTGAAGCTAAAGTACTCACATTCTAATACTTGTAAACAGGCAAATGCCTCTGGCTAGTAGTAGGGGTGTGCTGGTCCTGGTGCAATGTGATTAATTGATGGATTATCGGATTAATTAGATCATCAGGTTAATTAATTAGATTACCAGATTAATTGATCAGATTAACACGTGGATTAAAATTTTGTTGCAAATTTGTGTCGAGTTAAGGATTAATCACTTAAGGAGCTACCACACGTCCATTCACTTATGTCTGTGAATGACTGTGGTGGGGGTGGTAGGAGGTGTAGGGAGCAACCACACGTGTGTCCAGCTCGCTGATTGGTGTCTAGAAATGTGCAATGGCTATCGGTGGAAGTCGGAAATGCGTAATTCAAGAATTGTAACAAATGCCTTTTTTAAAATAAGGATGTATACGACTGAATTTATCCAGCGACATAAAATAATTACAAAATGTGCAACAAATGAAAGAAATGCCTGTTTAAAGATGTCACACTTTAAATGCAAAGAGACATGAATATGATTTACTGTGGATTACACTTCACACGCAACAGATACAGATTGAATCACACACGACAGAACTACGCACGCACGCACACACGGTGCAACATATTTATACAGTTCCTCAAAAGAAATTTGTCATAGAAAAGTGGGTGCAATAAATGGAGTAGACATAGTGAGGTTCTACTGTAATAAAAGTTTTAAAAATATAACTGTATTTAAAATTCACGCTGAAATAGCTCCAATTGTTAATGTGTAAAACACTGGTTTTGATCCCAGGAACAGTGATCAATAAGCCGTTGTGTTATTAGAGTGAGAAAACCAAACACCAAACAGGTAATGGTTTCTGTCCAAACTGTACAACCACTTAATTTTAAATCACAATGGTAGTATTCATTTTTAGTGGTGTATGCTTAGTGAGACCCAGTGGCTTTTAATGTGTGTGTGTTGTATTGCTTGTTGCAGCAAACTCGAACTCAATGGAATGTGGTGTTCTACACATCGGCTGCGGTCAGTGTGATCACGTTCATCTTCTACATGGCACTTTGTACGGATGAGGAGCAGCCTTGGAACAATCCACACCCTGACATAGGTCAGTTCTATGATTATGACATAGAATTTTTTGTAGGAAAGATGTTGGTACTGTGACATAGTGGGTACTTTGGTTTCGCAAAGTAAAAAAAGTATAGTTTTCAATTTTGGGTTAATTATGTGTACATTTCTGTAAGAGGTCAAAAATATATAAAAGGACACAAATTCAAGTACTAGAATGTGAGTACTCTAATTCCTGTTCGGTAAATTTTGTAGCCTAGTGGCCTACTTGCAACCTTAATTTAGATGTGTTAAGACTGGATTTTAAGTATCCAGGGAATAAACAAATCTTGTGGTACTATATCATTTTTAGCAACTCAAAATTGAAATGACATGCTGTATATGTGGTATTAGTGAGCGGGATATTGGCACATACAAGACAGTCAGTAAAAATGTCAACTTCCATCTACACAACCACCATGCTCTTTACTTCTCTGCTTCTTGGTTGTGGTGGTGTAATAAAGACTACAGTACTTACCACCAAGGTGAACTGAGTAAAATTTTCTGTGTTCTCACCCAGATTTTCGCTCCTAGAAATGTTGGGCGTTGCCATTAGTCGGCCAATTTTATAATGGATCTCCCTCCCCCCTCCTACCGTCCACCCCTTCCCCTTCTACCGGCCACCCCCCTCCTCATTCTGCTGCTCCATGTTCACCGTTCACCCTCATCGGCAATCAATACCTTCTATTAAGCACCAACCATGACCTTTAAAAGTAAAATCCACAGCTCTTGTAAATCAACCCAGGATGCAGATCCTGTATTGAGTAGTTTGTGTACTGTGCCTTCTTAAACTAAAAGGCAGCTAGTAATAGGGGCGTGCTGGTCCTGGTGCACATGTGATTAATTGATGGATTATCGGATTAATTAGATCAGGTTAATTAATTAGATTACCAGATTAATTGATCAGATTAACATGTGGATCAAAATTTTGTTGCAAATTTGTGTAATAGGTTGTAGGTATGTAGAAAAATATATTGAATCCTTGTTTGGTAAAAAAAATTAATACAGTACAAGTTCTAATTAATTCAATGTTTTCTTCATTCTCCTAAGAGTAAGGTAAGGAATTAAATGTTAATTATATGATTAAGAAAAGTATCTGTTGATTTGTATTACAATGTAATTTCATGTTCAGTGATAGTCATGCTGATGCGAGAATGTATTTATTTTCAATATTCTGAATCAGTGTGGACACTTTTTTTGTAGATTTTCGTTACAATTATCTTAAATCCTTATTAGTACAATTATCACTATAAACTGCAAAAATTTGGGTCTCGTAAGGTATTGTATTACAGAGGTTTCACTGTATTACATGAAAATAATTAAAATTGTGTTCAACACAGATACTACTTACAATGTACATGCTAATCTTTACAAAATGAAACGCAGAGAGCCACAGAAATGTCTTAATGGGTAATGGAGTAGACAGTGTTGTGGATTAGTCAGATTTTGAGTTAGAAATGCCATGGTATATATACATGCTCCTACTTTACAAAAATCGATTGCAGAAAGCTCCAGTAGGGACATTGGGTAATGAAGGGTTAGTTACTTGAGAGGGGTGGGCAGCAGGTTAGTAGGTGGTAGACGTGTGTTTAGGGGTGAAGGCTGGGCGGACCACCCAAGGTATTGGCTAGTAAGAGGTCCCAGACAGATATCTAAATTTTTTGAAGTTTTTTTAAAAGTACTATTTAAATTTACGTTTTTTTTTTTGGAAATGTTAAGTGTATTGAGTACACAATTGCATAACACAAAAATAATTTATATTGTAATAATATTAATTTAAACACGTCATATTAATTTTTATTTACCTCAAATCCCTCACACTATTACTACTGTGGACTCTCCAAACGTGTCAGCCCTTATTTGGCTTGGCTTGCAGGCACATGATTACATAACATTGTTTTCTTGCTCAGAGGCAGCGTTTACCCATTTAACTCACTCTTGGATAGCTCTGCGACATGGTAGGGCGTGAGGTCAGAATCAGTATGATCAAGACTCGTGGAAGTTAAACAGTCGATGTGTGGTCCTTTACGGGTGTACAACCACATACTGTGTTTGCAAATCGAATGCGGTGTCCCTATCTCAGCACTCGGCGCAAGAAGCGTTATGAATACTGAGAGTTGGATCTCACTGCCCACTTCGGGGGCGACTGCCTTTGTAGGATCAGTCTTCCCAACTCGGGGAATACTCCTTCGGGCACAAGCAGCACGTTGGAAAGAGCAAGCACCAAGCTGAAAAGCTGAACCTCAACAGTTAAGAGTACCTTGTGGGCTCTACCATTCCATATACCATGGTACACAGATAGGGTGGCCATCCAGAATGCGTGTGGGTACTCTACTAATGTGTGGTGGTTTTGAGTAAATGTCCCGGTCACCTGCTTTCCGTCAGACAGGCCTAATATATACAAGGAGAGTTATTCAGGCTACAGGAAAGATACCCTTGAGTTAATTAAATTATTTTTTATGCTACTAAGGGAAATAAACAATGTGGTGTCGCATACCTCCTAACATCAATGGGAGCTTAATGTAAGCTCTTACGCATTGACAGGTGTAGGCGACCTGTTCGTAGGCAAACGGGGTATGTAGACGAAGTGATATTAAAATAACTTAAACATAGCTATTCTGTCTTTGCCCTGAAGGGTCTACGTGTTTTATGACGTTCTAAGATGTTAGGAGTCTTCGGCAACAGAGTGCGGTGAAGACAGAACATACTGATGTTTAAGGGAAGTGCTCAGTATTTATACTCTTCTTGGGCTCTCCCTTGTTAGGTCGTGGAGGGGGTGGCAGCTGTGATGTGGAGTTTTATCCTTGGGTGTGCGACGTTTGCATGCCGGTGCTGCAGCCAATTTGCATGGGCTAATTGTACTAGTGGTGCCATCCAGTGGTGCGCAGAAGTGCTTGGAGGATCTTGATGCAGTCTTGATGGCTCGGCCATGTTAACAGTAAAAGTCTGGCGTGGAGCATCCGTCGTGCCTTGATACTAATGAATTGGTCGTTCTATTCATGATGAAAAGACGTCTATCAATTGTTTTAGAGATTTATAGCTAAAAGAACTTGTCAGGTTTGTGTAAGATAATAAAAATGAAGAAAAGAGGTCCAGCCTGGCTCTGAACTTAGTGAACAAAATGCGTAACTACTAATGCACAACTACTATCCAAGAAGTGAAATTTGACAGTTTTAGTTCATCTTGGTAGCTTGTTCGAACTACATAGTTTATTATAGTTAAGGTGGGATCTTACTAGCACCACATTAATTTAGAGATTGTGTCATGTATACAGGCCCTACTATTCAGCATTATGCATTGTACAAAAGAAGTGTAATAACACAATCAAAAAATGCTTTGTGAAAAAATTGGCCTTATTTCACAAGATATTACTTAATTCGCCTTACAGACTACTATCCTGTTAAGTATTTCATCACAGTGCTGTCATGACCATGACACAGCCACTATTAATACTGTTATGCAGTGGCCAGATGGAAGTCTGTGATGTATAAATTCTGGTCTCCACATTTTGTGTAAGCAGATTTTATTAAAACTTGTATTTTATGTATGTAAATACTTGTATAAAATTATCAAATAGTAGTCACATTAGCTTCAGGTGTTAAACATACAATAGTTAATAGCCCGCTTATCTTCCATCTCTTGTCCAGTTAAAATATTTGTAAACACTAATGCATACATTCGGAAAGAGAATTAAATGTGTATACTACTAATATTTCTCACACACGTCAAGTGCCCTACATAATTTTTTTGAATTGGTTGAAAATTACTTGAGCATGTGTGTGCTACACCACTTTTTTCTGTGATTCAGGTAATGTTGAACATCATAAAGAACTTACTCAACTGAAACATTTGAAAGCGACAAGAGTAGTGCTTAATAGCTTTTAGTTGCACTAATGTATTTATATATTTTATAGTCTACATCCAAATCCTCCAAAAAAGTTATGTATTTATTAAATATTACCAATTAATCATGTGTTGTGTGCATTAGTATTGAGCATTTGAACTTTAATTATAACTTGGGGCAAATTAAAACTGACTGAATATACTGGTTTATTTCAGAGAAAGTTTGACTGTAGCTAAGCTATGTTCAACAGTAAGTACGGATTATTTAGTGCCAGAGCTGTGAAGTGAAGTTTTGCAAATTATAGCACCATAAATTTTTACTCACGTGCCATTTAGACTTAAAAATTTTTATAAACGCACACAATGCCGTATTCACAGTTGGCGCACACATTTGGCGTGAAATGCATGTTTTACACTGATTGTGTCTTGACAAATTGATTTTGCCAGTGCATGAACACTTACTCGCTAGAAACTAATAATGCTAAAAATGCACTCACCCTTACATAAACGAAAGCTGTAAAGTGACATGCAGTAAAAATCTTGTAGAAGGCTTATTAATCAAAATTTTCAAGTGGTAACTCTTGGTGAGTGAGATCATAGTGAATAATATGTATGTAGTTGTGTATGTGCTTGAGCCCACACACACATTTGAGTATTAGAATGAAATTTAGGTCAGTTTTATGTAAATTGATGGTTCAAATTCATATACTTGATTTCTTGGCAACTGCATGCCTAGAAATTCTGCTGATGGGTGAGGGGATTGGAGCTGTGATGTTTCTGTTCAGACCATTGCATTGGCATGGCTCATAGTTCAACATTTCCCTAAACCTTATATGTACGTACATCAGGAAAGCAGTTAAAATTTTGTGCAATCTGTCATTATTTCATTACTTATATTATAGTTTTGCAGCCAGTTAAATAGAATTTAAATATTCGCTGTATTTTTTCTTTAAATTAGTGGGGTTAGTTTTGCATGACTGTTGTGTAAATTTGAGGCTTTGTCCACGAAAGTTTGTGATTTCTAAGGAGATTTAGGGTGCAGAAGGGGGATGAGGTACATTCGATATATAGAAAAATATGTGGCCATGTATGGTTGGGGACTTTAAAAAGATGAATGGTTTAGCTGGAATGGTTGAGGAATCCCTATGGGGAAAGATTATAAGTAATAAAATTTTAGGTGGTAGGCTTTTTTAATAAAGTAATACGCGCAAAGCTGAGCTGGTGTAGGAATAACAAAAATGTGTGTGACCTAGTGAAGGAAGAATTGTGGGTGCAAATGTATATATAACAGGAAATTCAAAAGTACAAATTGGAATTAGGAACCTTTAAGAGAAATTGTAGGATGCAGCAATGTTGAGATATCCACATAAAACTGAAATAATATCAATATGAGAAGCTTTAAGGAAAAGAAAATAAATATGTAAAATGATAGGAATTTGAATACTCAGTGTAGTACTCTTGACAATTGCATGCACCACACACACACACACACACAGTAGGATGACACATTTTCTACGCTGTTGTGTGATCGCGATGTTTCGCTGGCTAAACCATCTTCATTAGGTGGCGATGAAACTGGCTTAGCCAGCGAAACATTGCGATCGCGCAACAGCATGGAAAATGTGTCGTCCTATTTTGTGTGTGCCTGTCGACGAGTACTACACTGAGTACTCAAATGCATATAATTTGTTATTTTGGTAGCCTGGCCTACTTGCAACCTTTAAATGAAATGAGTTAACAATTTGAGGAGGAGAGTTGGATGGTTTTAAAGTTTTAGGTCAAATGATGTGGATGTGGTACACTAGCAATTTTCAAATGCCCTCTTTCATACCACTTTTATAATTTTGTATACTTTAAGCCGTTTTCAGGTAAGAGATCTGAAGGAAGGATGGGAATACACTTGCTGTAAATTTGGATGTAATGTTAAAAATACTATGCCGGACGGTGTATGAGAGTTTGGCTGCATTTCAACTGTACTTAAAATTAAATGTTTACACCCCAAACAGTCAGAAATACAATTTTAAAAAGCCTGGATTCCAAACATGTGTAACTAGATGAAAGCCAAGTATTTCTGAAGCAAACAGGACTACTGTTTGCTGAAAAGTACCAAAGTGAACCCTTAGAATTTTGGCTGTAAGTTATTTTTTTAAGATCAAAGATAAACCTGAATGGAAGTAATTGTTATAAACATGTGGAGAAAGACGGATGAAGCTTAAAAAAAAAAAAAAAAAAACGGAACATTACTCAAACTGTGAAACATGGAGGAAACTCTTATGGTTTGGGGTTGTGTTAATGCGAATGGGGTAGGTCACATTGATGTTATCGACGGTATTATTGACCGATGGAAGTGTATTTAACTATACTTAAGACCAATATAAAGGAAAGTGCACAGAAACTTTGTCTGAGAGACAGTTGGATGTTTGAAAAAGATAAGTATCCCAAACACAGAGTATAATATGTTTGACAGTGGCTCTTGTACCAAACATCCTACTACCTTGAAACTCCACCACAATCACTGAATTACATCCGATAGACTTGTGATGTGTTGTGAAGGAAAACATATACATGGCCAACAATCAGACATAAGAGAATTGATTGTATGCATTTAAAAGTGGGAACAAATGGATGTCAGTGCTTTCCAGATGTGCATAAATTCAATACCAAAATGCCTTCAAGCCTTAATTGGAGCTAATGGATATCAGACCAAATATTGAAGTGGGTATTTGTGTATTTTTTTTGTGGATGTCGATTTCTGGTTTCTTCTGTGTGTCCAAATTCTTATTTTATTTTTGGAAAGGGGTTGCGTGTTCAGTTAAATATTATTGTATTCTGGATATACTAAATCATTGTTAACATGTGTGTTTGCAAATGACACATTATGTGCCTAACCAATTGCATAATGCGCAGTACGAAATTGTGTACTTTATTTTGGAAATAACTCATTTTTATTTTAGGGGTCATAATAATTTTTACTTACTGTAGGTGATGTTCAGCTATGCCTTTTGCTTTAAGTGCACAATATCCAATATTATATGTATTATTTTGCTACTTTTGTGAAAACTGTGGGCTGTTGATTGTTTGAACAATTGCAAGAATCGTTCAAACAACACTGAGGACTGTTGTATTAATTTTATTTCTAAGCTTTTCTGATTGTCAAGGTAATTAATAGCTGTTCCTATTTTGTTGTCAATGTATTTCATGCTTTGTTTTTGGTCTTAATACTTTTTACAGTTAATTCTCGTAAGCATTACTGACAGTAGGGTAGTTATGTTTGACGTCTAATTTTCAAGAAAATATTCACATACTAGCTAGAGTTCTGTGTGTTAAGCACATACCTTCAGATTTCCTTTTATTGGGACACTCAGAATTAACTTACTCTGATATACTGAACTTGACCTGATTTGTGGGTATATATTTAAAACATGCAAGTAAAGACAGTCTAAACTAAGGATGGGTTGAAACTACATTTAATTGATACTCTATACTAGTTTCAATATTAAAACATGCTCGCCCAACTCAATACTGTTACTTCAATACCAAATTTAAATTATGTACACAAAAACACTTGTCCAAGAAAATTGTTAATTTTACTAGTCACTGAACTAGTCACTACACACTGAAACTATATAATTATGGTATTTTTGCGTGAATATTTATTAATGCAGTTGCATCTAATCTGCGGGCTAGACCACGACGGGCGTATCAGATAATTATGGTATTTATTTTTGTGAATATTTAATAATGCTGTTACGTCATATAATTATGGTGTGTGTTGGATGTATGATAACTACTAAAGTTGCTTGCATTTATTATACCTGAAATTTATACCATAAGAGTAATTATTGGGATAAAAATATATTAAATTAAAAACTTTAGTGCAGCATGTACATAATTGTGGTGTGTATAGAATGTACAATAACTACTAAGAGTTGCTCACTCAACCCTATCGGTGCTCGTGTGCAACTCTCGACCTGTTTTTATTGTGCCTCAATTATGTACCATAAAAGCAAATGCAAAAAATAACTATGATATGTATGGGTTGCTTAAAAACACCAAGGTGCTCGCAGCTGAATATTATGCTATGAATAAAATATGGTTTATTATGATACACTTGTACTTCAAAAATTTAATAGCTTGTAAACTGCCGTCATCTCGACCCGTGATGGCTTTGTGGAATGCTTGCAGGAAACTTTGGAATGTTCGCTGCCAGCGGAGATAATTATGGTAGGCATTTAAAAGTTGCTGTTAATATCTCGCAGGACCTAGGTCAAGTTTTATGGGTGCATTGGAATGCCAGAAGGATGTAGATTTTTCAAAATTATCATGCACATTCCAAACATTATGGTACATTTGTACCATAATTATGGCACGAGATAAATGGGTGTTAAAATTTGATACTATAAAGTATAGAGGGTTTTGAGGTATCGCAGCATCGAAGATCCCATCCCTAGTCTAAACTAAAGTCTTTGTAATAATAGTTGTGGTGATCAGGTGTCCCTTTGTGTGTTTCATCCATCACACATGTGACTAAAATGTGTTTATGTAATTTTATTTTGCATTACCATGTTTCTAATTTAATTTTTCTTTTTCATTGTAGCATTGGAGCCAATGCACAAGAAACCAAAAAGTGAGCTTGATAAAATGAAGTCCAATGAATCGTTCAGCCAGTTGTCTCTCCAGCTGAATTAAACAGGTTCTCAAGTGCTTCCATTGTGCCCCATGTGTCGTATGGGTGAAATGAAGTGCTCAAGATTTGCTTTAAAGCCTGTATGGTTTGAGTTACATCCAAACCAGTGTCTCGAAAAGTTACCCTGATGAACTATGAAGGGTTAGCAAGAAGTGTGTTTTGAAGCTAAAGCAGAACAGTATTTTAAGTAGACACTTGTGTCCTATGATGGGACGCTACAGTCAAGAAGTGCATTTACAATTTTTTTAAATATTTAATTTTGTGTCAAGAATAGTGTTGTCGTCCAGTACAAAATACATACATACATGAAATGTGTAGAAGTAACAGGAGAGAAACTCTTAGTGGTGCAGACCATTAGAGTTGAGTGTATGTGTTTTTCCTATCGACTTTTTAGCACAATGGATAATATGCTCCACTTTACCTTGTGATTGATTTTGCTGCTTAGTGGCTGTGAAGAGTGATGTTTTGACAGTAGTTGCAGTAAAGCTACACAAGCATGAGACTTTATTTACCAGGGCTTAGTTTGTTTGTCTGGGTGGTAGGGAGTGTTTCTGATGGTGAGGGCCAGTGAGTTTGAGGCGTTGGTTTAGCCTGGAATTCCAGGGTTCAGTTCTAAATGTGTTGCAGGCCGCTAGCACCCATGACATAGTTTGATGAAGCCAAGTAAGGAAAGATTCTGTTTTATTTACTTTGATACAAGATGCCACCATGGAAAAACAGTCATACAAAACATGGTTACCGTGGAAATTTCTAAGAAATGCAGAAACCGTTTTAATTAAAAATCATTCAGTTACGTGTACTGCTACATAGATAGTATTAAAACAAAATATCCGATACCAACATTTAAGATTAAGACAATATTTCGAAAAACAGCAAATCGTGGGTGGAAAATGTTTAGTGACTTCACAAAAGTATGGATATCTAGTGTATGTGTTGATCACATCTGGTCTGAAATGCTGTTGGACAACTTAAGCTGGAATGATTTTTGTGGTGATAGGATGGCAGAAATCCTACTTACGTGAAGTATGCTTACAAGAGCATTATTTCAAAACCACAAGAGGCTTCACTGCATTGAAGTACACACATATTCCACTGTTACAATTAGTAGAGCACCAGTTTAACGAACTTCAAGTTAACGAACACTTCACCATAACAAACTTATTATTTGGTCCTGCCAAAAACCACACATTTATATGCAAATAACTTTGTTATACAAAATTTTCAGTAAAAATTTATGGGAGGTTTGTTCAATATTCACGTTAATGAACACTTTGTAATCGGAATTTAAAAAAACTGCAAAATTACATTAATTTTTTTATCTTTAGATGTTAAAAACATAAACAAACAAACAGCAATTTTTTTTCCTGGTAGATAACTTAGTCATACATGATACAATACATTGGTGTGGGAATACCGAGATAAAAATTGTAAAGTGCAGCACTACTAGTGTTTATCACTACAACTAATGTGCTACATCACCACAGATAAGAAGCCTCTGACTTCACTGAAGTTTTACGTACAACAAAATGTTGTAGCTATATCTCTGGTCTGTTCTTGCATTGGCCTATTCTACCATGAATTGCATATGAGGTTACCTTAACCTCTAAACGTATTTTCACTGAGTTGCAAATAAATTTTACCATCTTTTAACAAGTTCATTCTTGATTATTTGCTATAATTAAAGCTGCAGATAATGGAAAGGGAAAAAAAAAAGAAATTCCCACGAAATTCGCTATAGGGAAATCTACATTGTCAACGATAATAGGTCAACGTTCTGAAATAGAGAAAATCTTTTTAGCACCTGACCGAAAAGGTGACACGCCTCAAACAAAGTGACAAGTTCATAGGCAATTTAAAAATCCTGCCACTGTATGTAAAACATACCATATGCATGTTGCTTACAAGTGCCTTTAGTATCAAGATATGCAGAAAAGTCCAGGTTCCGAGATTTATTTTTAGGTTGTTAGCCTTTGAAGTTCGCAATTTGAACACACGCCTTGAACAAAGTGCTAAATTCAAAGGCTCATGGTAGAAAAATGGAGGTGCGGAACCCAGACTTATCTGCATATCTTTATACTATAGGCACGTGAAAGCAATGTGTTTATTATTTGTATTTCTTTAAGTACCTTGATTTATAAATATTCACCTCTGAATTCAGCACTTTGTTTGAGGTGTGTGTTCACATTGTGAACTTCAAAGGCTCGCAGAATAAAAATGAAACTTGGAACCTGGACTTTTCTACATATCTTGACACTAAAAGTACTTGTGACCTACATGTGGTATGTTTTATTAACTTATTCTGTTTAGTTTTCATTTTATAAGCTTCTGAACATGCTACTTTCAAGCACCCCTGCGAGCATTCCCGATGCAACCATGTTGCACATGTGCCGTTCTTCCACTGAGCGCAATCTGTTATCCCCTCGTATGCGGCGTGAGTGACAATTACTTTCATGGCCAGAGGTTGGCAATAAAGATTCGAAACTAACTTCACTTAGTAACATTTCGCAGCATCTAATTTTACCTCAAGAAATTTTTTTTGCGCTTCACTATAAAGAACTTCACTATAACAAACTAGTCATATTTGTGGTCCCTTGAGGTTTGTTATAGTGAAGCTCTACTGTACTTTTTCATTTTTTGAATTGGCATTTTGGTGTTATCACTGGAAGTCTGTGTATCCTGTTTATCCATGGCATCTTGAGAGTAATTGTGGGTGTCTACTTGGCAGCCATCTAAATAGTATTTAGGACGTATCTGTTTAAATTCAGAGGAAGCTTTTTTGAGTGTGTCACATAAATGGTGCTGGTACAGCAAATTGTGTTTCAGAAGAATGACCAAATACTCTGTACTTACGTAGTACTTTAAAAGAAAGTATAAGAAAATTATGTGTAACGGACTTAATTTGAAACATTTACTTATCACAGGGGACGTTTTATTGTGTGGTAACATAATGTACTTGATTTTGGGAGCTTGCGAGTTTGCTCCAACAGACCACACAATTAGGGATTTCCATATTTTATCCATCCATTTTGCAGATGAATGATAGTGCAGCACCTTCGTACATGCCTTCTCAACTACCCACCGTTAAAATAAACCCATGAATTACCCTTTGCGCACAAAAGAAGTAAACCTTTACGTTATTCTAGGTAAGCACTGGATGTTAATACATGTATTGAATATTCACTTTAAATAAGTGCCTTCAACAGTTATATTTATAGTACTTAATATTCCTGATTGGCTTCCATGTGTGTTAGTGTAATTGATGCATGAATCATAGTTTAAATTTATAGTTTACTGTATTTTCATTTGGCTTAACTACTGTATGTCATGTGACTGTGCAGCTCTGTTTGGTTATACTCAGTGTGATACTTTCTCATATGCTCTTCTCAGTAAATAAATTTGGGATTGTGTTGACAATATAATTTCAACATTGTATTTGAGCAGTTATATTTTTACTAAACTAGAAAGAATGGAAGTGAATTTTTTCAATACTCTGTGGAAGAAATGTTAAAAATGTTCAATTTTTACAGTTTTGTTTGTGTGATCAGTTATCTTGAATTAGTGTGATAATGTTTTATGTTAGTTGTTATTTTGCACCCTTTGCCAAATAAGTTTGTTACCATAGTGAAACCCTGTTAAGTTCCCACTTAAGAAGTTTTCCTGCTTAATAAGTTGACTTAATTTTGCACCTTGTCTATATGCACATGTGTATTTAGACTTTCTTAAAAAAATTTCCTGGTTAATGAAGCACTATTTTTCCAGTCCCTTAAAAAAAGTCTTAACATAGTTTTACTGTATATGCACCTATCCACTAAGGCAATTTGCATTGTATGCTTCCATGGTTTGATGATTTTGGCATGTGTAGTTGAACCGTATGGTTTGCAGACTACAAACTTTTCTTGATTTAAGTAAATGTTATAAATTGAAGCTTACCAAACAGTGGTTTGAGTGCATTGTCTCGATTGGTTTTGCCATCAACGCACAATTTTTATACTTAAGTTGGTGAAAATTCTAAAAATTTAGACACCTATATAGGTACTACTATATGCGTGTCCAGCATTAACATTTAAAAATCATCCTTTGAGATGAAATTTAAGTTTTTGATTTTGCGGATATGAAACGTGTACCTGAAAGAACTGCAGTAGATTGCAGAAAATTGTGACTCCTGAATTTTTCGTTTGTTGCTATTGACATACATATGATCTATTGTAGAGTTCTATCAGTGTTGCAGAATCAATTGTGAATTTTCCGAACACATACTTTCACAGCATTAACGTATTTTTGAAAAGGAAGGGAGAAGGATGTGGAACATTAACCACTGTTTAGTTCATGTACAAACCATACTACTATTTCTAAAAAATTGGTTTAGTTTGACTCTGTTAAGATTTTTTAAAAAGATTTTAAAGCAACAGCTTCATAGATTAAAAAATCATCAAACTACATAATCACCTAATTTATTGTTTTATTTGGCAAATAAATTAGAAAAAAGCCAGAAGTTTGAAATATAAAAAGTACAGCTGTGAATTAATAAAGGATAAATGGAACACTTCAATCAGTATATATAGTACACATTTTTTTCTACCGATCTTTACATTTCACATACATATGATATTTGTGATCTCCACAGAATAATGTAGTGGTCCACATTTGCAGTCTTCCTCTACAGTGAAGATTCCAAAAGTACAAAAATTAAATTTTGCTCCCTACATTATTCACTTGTCTGTAACTGCAACTTGTATTTTCTCTCTTGCCTTAATCCTCTTGTTCATGATCGGTGGTGGCAAAATAATGCCATGTGTAGTACTACTGCTGGTGTTGATATTGATGCAGCATATGTAGTCTTCTTCTCTGGCAATGCCATAGCAGATAGTGCTTCTAAAATCTTGCCAAGTCTAGTTCAAAATCACTTGGTTTTAATTGTTGCTGCCATTTTACAGAAAAAATTAAACTAAATGTTCAACAATGTTACAGTGTTTCATGGTATGCATAGCAATGTGAAGTAAATTTATCAATGTATGTGCTTTATTAACTTTCAGAATTTGAATTCTGTTTAAGCAAAGTTCACTTAATTCAGAGTTGTAATTCATGTTTTCTGTCTCTCTCAAACATCTAAATTTTTAGAGTATGTTGTGTGTGAGGTATGAATTGTGATTAAATGTTGTAGGTTATTTATTTTTTTATATCTTGCGAATTCATTACTCTTTAAAGTGCAATAAATTCAATTGATAAAATTTTTGTATCTTATTTTAGATTACTGTCCCGAATACCTGTACCAAAATTATTTTCTGAATCAGTGAAAGTATCAACTTGCTTCTCAAAAACATTCTAAATAAAGAAACTAAACACAATAGAAAAAAAAATTGGGAATTCTCGTAAAGAGGTATTTGTGCCTAATAAACTTTACAGTAATTTTATTTATAAGGATTTTACATACATAGATATGTGCGCACAAAAATCAGGGTAACAATAAGAAACAGATGAACACAGTTTTCTCAACAAATTAGCAGTAACGTTCTGGGAAATGACACCTGTTACCACATTCTGGTACACTTCTACAAGTTGAGCACAATCTCATTGTCAAGTTTTTGTGTAGCTAGGAAGTTATTTTAATGATTGCAAGAGTGGTTTACTGAAACTTCAACATTAATTTCATAATGGGAATTTGGCCCAGATCACTTGAGAAACTGGGTTTGGCACCTCCACACGGAGACTTTCCTTAAAAGCAGTCAATTTTGGATGAAATCTTGCATGTGCCACTAAATTGTGTGTAGATGCTCGTGCTACAGTTGAGACAATGTATTTTATACATGTGTGTGTGTATATGTATGTATATGTATGTATGTATGTATGTATATATGTATATATATATGTATATGTATATGTATATGTATATGTATATGTATATGTATATGTATATGTATATGTATATGTATATGTGTAAGCTTTTTAAACCACGTGGTTCTCAAGTTCTTTTAACGCTTTCTTTAATTTGAGTTTTTGACCACTGCTGTGTGATCACGGCATAAGGCTGACCTGATAAAGAAATTAATAAAACGTGAGACGAAGCCGGGTAAAATAGCGGTCCTACTGTTTACTTCCAGGAACACATCTTGGTTGAGTGTGGTCCTCCGTATAATTCAGCAGAGACTGAACGAATGGGCCAGGATTGCCATATAGACAGTAGTAAGTCTCAGGTGAGTTGCGTTGCTAGTGAAGGGCACCTCCGAAGATCGGCCACTGCAACACAGTTTGCATTACTTTAGTAGAACTATGGATACTGCTAAGTTGTTGATGTATTTTCAGTTTGGCATAGTGGGTGTAGCCAGCTTTACCTTTCACCCAAGTGCTAAAGGCATGGCCCGGCTAATACATTAAGGGTCATCCAGAGCGGACGTAATCGCAGTGACCTTCAGTACCTGGTAGAAGTCGAAGAATTGGTGGGGATGACATCTTGTTGGTCCTCTGGTAGTTGTTGATGACTGTTGGTTGCTGGCGGAGATTGAAGGGGTTGAAGGCCCTCTGGATGGCGTCTGCCAGTAGTACTTGCGGTCACTGGCGGGGTTGAGGGACTCTGCCCAGTGCTAGCACCTATGGCTTTCACAGCCAGGAAGGTGCAGCAGAAGTAAACTCCTGAGGTCTAGGCTAGGGAGCCTTTTATACTAATATTTCCAACTCATGGGCACTTTGAGGGGTGCAGAGGAATTAGCCCTGCCCCTCGGGGATAGAGCGTATGTCGTACACTTGGGTCCCTGGACCAAAGTGATGGTGACACATCTTGCCCTTATACTCCTGTGGAGGCCGTGACTTTCTGCCGGGCAGCTTTCTACGCTACAGCGCGAGTGGCAAAGTGAAGATGAACACTTTTTTGGGGAGGGGTATTGTGATGGCTTCTTATAGAGATTAGGCGAACAGTAAAAGCTGAGAGCACTTGGTTAGAAGTTGTGTTGAGGCCCTGTCAACTTGGTAATACCATGTGATCTCCCTCCATTACCATGTTTTCTTGGAAGTGACTTGCCTATTGATTGTTGTAACTCTTTTAGTTGGGGCAAAGTAGTTTATTTAAGATGCACTTCCTCTAAGCGCAGGATGCATCATGCATCAATATTAATATTGTGCAGATTCTACTCTTACATTACTTGTGCATGTACACACAAGAATGCGTATAGTCTTTGCTGTTTCTTCACACTTTTTTAATCAAACCTCTGAAAAATAACCTTATTTATGTATGATGTGTTTAGCGGTTTCCATAATACGCCACATATTCCAAGCATTTTGTACCTCTGTTATCATAACAGTATCTTTTATTTATTGTTTTGTTAAATTGAGTTTTACCATGAATTTTGTTTATAAATTATATTTCATCTGTAATATGAGTGAAAACTCTGAGAAAACGTGTGTTGTTAGTGCCTAGTAAGAAATAGTTCTCATGCAAATTGTTATTACAACCAATTGTGCATGAGCTGTCTTGTCCGTTGGCGTAATTTTCTAGACTTATTGCTCCACGTTGGGCAAATTAAGCTGTAACTTGAAAGTAAACGTTTAGCAGGGATTCACAAAAATGTGAAGTAGGTAATTGTTTGGATTATATACACTAAATGTGCAGGATTGAATTTGCACATGTACACATGTGCGATTCACATAAACATCTTCACACTATAGAAAAAAAAAATTAAAATTTATGTTAATGGGGGAGGAACTAAGCTTGAGATTTCCATATGAACGTAAGTTTAAATTTGAGTGAATATGGTTAGCTCCAGCAAAAGCCAGAGTGAGTCCAATCTAGTAGTAGTGTCCAGATAGCTGGTAAATATGCAGTACTGTCTTTCAGGAATTTTCCTTACATGTTTGTACAAATTGTGAAAGAAAAGTTACTTCAGAGTTCTTTGTGGGATTATTTTTGTGTTTCAAATAGCCGTTTGCAAATGTATGAATAGATAGATTTATTTAGAGTTGAATGGTACTGGTAGGTCAATTAGGTCATACTGGCTGTTACTACTCGAAGCAAAGTGTGCAACCGAGGACAGGTGATACTCAAATGCTAGTGTAGCTGTAGGAGGGGAAGAACAATGGTGAGTATGGGGAACTGAGTAACTTCAGCTATCTGTACAAGCCCTTTTACACGAATTTAAGCAATCTGTATGGACACCAACCTACATGGAATAATCAATTTGGCAATGTATATTAGTCAATACTGCAAACACTAAGGTCGCTAAAACACACGAGATTTGCAGCTGAGTACTTTAGATAATCCTTGAGGTGGTGGTAATCAAGAGGACGGGAGATGGCATGACGTACTGAACTTAACATAGTTTCCGGATGCGTATATGGCTTGGTCGAGCAGTAGTTGATCACTTCGTACTTGTGGACACTCCAGTTAATGCAGAAATAAAACATTGATATATGAAATTAGGAGCTCTGATATTACGATAGTCTGATTGGACTACGTTCCATTGCCAACCATGAGACTAGGAAATCTTGCACACACGCAGAACTCGGCAAGACAAAAAAAAAACACCCTTCTACAAAACCACATGGGAAAATTCTGTACCCATAACCAAAGAGCAAAATGTAAAAAGAAAAATCAAAGAATCTGCTTTAATCAACTACAATAGTAATGTCGCAAGTCAACAGAGCATAGAATGGAGAGAATGTGGCTACCAATAATTAAAAACGAAGTTTTGTTGTCCAAAATGAAAAATTTAAGTTCAAATTAGACCTGTATTTCCACTATATACCAGTACCACCTGTTTTTCACCTCTGCTGCAGGAGTACTTAGCACCGAGCTCCGGTGCTGGGAGGATAGCCTGCCAAAGGCATAACCTGCCCTCCAAGAGGAAAGGTCAGCTACCGGAGTTTTGGATGATGGAGAGTTGGCAACGACTTGGCAACCAGATGACGGGGCATTGGATGGAGGGAGTGCATACGAAAGGTACTGCCCTTCCTCTGATATTTTACACATAAAAGCGCTGTGCACAACACAGACTGGTACACACCAGTAGTAGGGGTGGCGGGTTACTGGACCACTTGAAGAATGCCCTTTGATGGAGCGGTTAATAGATTGTTCGATATATCGAATATTCGATTAGTTGCTAATCGACTAGTTGCGTAGTTGCTGATTAATTAATCAAATTAGTTAAAGAATTCTTTAATAACAATCTTGCTATTGTTGGATATGAAATTTCTTTGATTTTCATTGTTGTTGAAAGGGTTTGGGGTGAGGTTGGCGGAGCAGCGTCAATGTGTTCTGTGCGACTTGCTGAAGTCGACTGACCAGAGGGATGGGTTGTAATAGTTTATACAGGAGTTGATGTTGGTGTAAGAGTGGCACAAGTAGCATTTTTAATTGTGGATGGAGCGAGAGCCAGCGGCGTGTTCCTGGACCACGAGGTGAGTAAGGTGTGGACGGAGCGAGCGCCAGCGGTGGGTTAAGTAGGTAAAGGCCTATACATAGTCCCATAAGATTAACCGAGGGGGAGGGGGGGAATTTCTGGACCCCTTACGAGTGAGGTATGAATGGAGCGAGAGTACGCATGTCACTTCTGGGCCACTTAGCGAGTGAGGAACAGATAATTGATTAATCGATTATGAGCGAGGGCATGCATATCACTTCTGGACCACTACAATTTACGTTCAATTAGCCAACTGAAATAATTACGAATCATAAAAAAATTACTTTAATCGTGGGATTACCACATGCAACATTAAATCGAATTAATATACACCAGATATTAAAAATTACATTAGTAATGTGATAACGACGAGACAAATTCATTAAAATAACTTACCTCGAACACGACAGAGTGGAACACAAAATTTATAATTAATACCGTAATGAAATTCCTTAACAATATTTCAAACACCTAAATAAATGACAAGAAACAAAAGCTAATCGCACCAAACAAATTTCACATGTTCAAAATATGCAAAATTGTTAACGATTAGATCGAACATATAAAATCCTACAACAAATTATTTAAATATGAACACATGAAAAATATATTTTACACTCGTGTAGGAACGAAATAACAGTGGTACACTAAATTACTCATTTATCGGTCATGAAGCCATGTGTTATAAATTCACAAATCAATAAAAATACACACAATTTACAATCCAAATTAAAACTACAAGCCCAGACAAGCTAAAAATCTCCCCCTAATTTAATGACGTCCCACACTGATCCATGCAGCCCAAATCTCCAGGTGCCATAAAAAATTTCCCCCTGACAAAAATCCCCTCCCAACACCGGCATACACATACGTGAAGTCACACATAGTTCACCCTCATCGGCTCTGAAAACACGCATCAATGATTGTAAACGTAAATGATCACCCAAACATATGTATAATCATTTCACATGCATCTGTCGCTAGCTCATACGACTCGCAATCGTTCGCCTATTGCAAAAGCCTATTGCGAAAACCCGACGCACATACTTCATTATATCACACGTTAATGCGCAGTACCGCTGCTCTTACAAAAGTGTACGTCGGCGGATCGTCTAATGCGAAAGTCTATTGCATGCATTTCTCGTAAAGTAATAATAATAATAAAAATGTTTCAATTAAATAAAAACCTAATTGTTAGAGTCTGGCGCGTTCAGATAATTAACAATTTGAGAAGTGTATTAGGTAGGAAATGTTCATTGCCTTGTGTTACCCAACGAGGCAGGTCGGGTAGAACTATCGACTATAGCCCATGTGAAAGCAATTTCTCTGCCCGCCTCGTCTCCTCTTCTGCGCGAATGTCACGGTCAAAAAAATTACGGCAAGCTCTAACGATGGCCGAGACCACATTTCGCAGTTTCGCCCCAAACACCTCCCCCACGTACTCGGTAAGGCCATACTCAGACTCTCACACCATGCCGCCAAGAAGGCGATATATTATTCTGCCCCCCCCCCCCCCCCCCCTTACGAGCGGCATGGAGACAACGCAGGACAACGTCTTCCTGTAGCCTCAGCGCGGACTTTTGCCTCCGTGTTTCCCACCCTACATTCTCGCACGCCTGGCGAAGTTTCCCCGCAGAGTTCTACTAGCTCTTCCCCAACCGACCACTAACTTTGCGATGTGCCGAGCAATACGAATGCTGTCGCCCACCGTGCTTGTCTCTTCTCACACCCTTCACGAGCAGCCATTCATCTAGCCGCCAATGTCGAACATCTCTCACCACACCTCCTCTGACGCGTTTTCGACACAGTTTAAAAGAGAAATGCTCCAAATTCTCACGCCTTGGGCTGCTCGAAACCCCACATATTTATTGCTTCACCCTGTCTCCTACAACGCGTTGTCGGCAAGAGCTTAGGGCAATATGTCACGTCTTACAGCTTGCTCAAATACAACAGAACACGCTTGAAATGATAAATTTTTTTTTACCAATACTCCCCAAGGTGCTTTAGGTAAGGACAAACGCAGGCTCTCACGCCGCCAAGAAAGCGATATATTATTCAACTAACTGCGTCGGACGGCGAACAAAGTCTAACCAATCATCAAGCCAACAACCTTCCCCGAACTGTCATCCACACAGTCGCCAATGCTAATCGCACACTCCCTTTCCCACGACTGTACTCTTGTCCCAGCCCTGTCCACAAGGACACAGAAACCATTTCCAAAGCAATGCTCCACAAAAATCTCTCTCTCACATTTCCTCCTGATTATATATTAATATACCATAACTCCAACGCATGCGATCTGGAAGAAATGATACGTCTGAAATCTGTGCATACTACATTATAGATAAAAACCCCAAAAAAATTTAATACAAAAATTGATGTAAGTCATGTGTCGTAATATTATTTTTCTTAGATTTACACAGGAAACGAAATAATTACATGCTAGATGTATTTGCAATCATTAGCCCGAGAAAAACAAAACTAACAACGCAAATATTTTCACTCCTTACAAACCGGAAAGTAGAATTATATCTTAAATTAAATGTAATAGATTACCACCCAAACAATAGAAATGATTGCCAACAAATTGTACGTCCATTCCTCGCCCAGAGGTTTATTAAATGAATAACGCACAAACTATGATTTAAGATGTTTTTATTTAGTATAAAAACAGTTAACAAAACATTGTATTTCAATCTTTTAAGACCTTGATTCTTCACCCACAAGTCGCGTGCTTTTGAGAAATCTCTCAATCGAATGAAGGACATATCTTTTTCCCTTTTAATGATTTTATCAATCAAATGTTCATTTGGAGAACTGCCTTTTATGGGCTGACCATCATAGGTTTCTAGATAATACACTCTGCGAAATGAATTTCAGGCGCCATCTTAATAGTTCTATGATATCTGGAATTATAAAATTAAAGTATTTCAGGAAAAACATCAACCCTTTCGACGTGAAATGCTTGTATATTAATTGCTTAATCGATTTATTAAATTGTTCCACAACACTGGCTTTAAGCTCCAAATACATTGCGTAGTGGTTAATACCATATTCGGTTATTAGTTTCCGGAACGGTGCACAAAAAATTCAGATCCTCTGTCGGTTTGGAACGAATTTGGGTTTCTCTTTTCAAAACGATCTTCATTGCATTGGTAACCTGTTTCCCAGTTTTGTTTTTCAAAGGTATGCCACAGCAGTATTTAGAATACACATCTATTACAGTTAACATGTATTTGTATCCCATATTGTATTTCGAAAGCAATGTCATTTCACACAAATCGTTTTGAAAAAGATCATTTAAGCTTTTAGTAATAACTGCTCTTCTAAGATATCTTATCCTTGCAGGGTGTGAAGCTCTTGAGCAATCTTACTGAACTTCATTTGTAATATAATAGTCTTCAGTCAATTCTTCAATAATAGGAACAATTTCGTTCATATGTGAATTATTATCAGACTCTCTCGAAGCGATGAGAAGTTTTAATATATCGACCAATACTTAATTACCAAATCTCCCAGAAACCATATATTTCCATGTCGATATACACCAAATGTATCGCACATAGACGAAGTTTGTTTTATAGCTAAATAATGTGTTAATTGAGTCAGTTTTTTCTTCTTTGTAGGTTCTTCCGATTTAATTTCCACTGGTGTTTCATTAAACATATTTAGCACAGATGTAATGTATCCATTCTACTCGTAACAGGATTTAATATTTCTTCATTCAAAACATCCCATTCCATTCGAGCACGTTTAGCTTGTAAATATTAGTTTATTCGAGATTTCAAATCATCATCATTTGCTTTTTCAAGTCCATTTGCGTAGGTAAAGCAGGTGTTTTTTTATTGATCAATTCAACACATATTTGTATCATTTTGTCCATTTGTGTATCAAATTGTTTTGTAAGCATAGTCCTTACCATTTAATTAATTATATTTATTAAATGTTCCAAACGTTTCTTTGTTCTTGTTTCCATATTTTGCAGTATAGTCATCACATTTGCCAATATTTGCGAAATATAATTAATATTAGCAGGCACTGTTGTAATAGTTTCAATTATGTCAATTGAATTTTCTTGCGTATTGGTTGATTGCGATTTAAATATGTTTAGGGTAATGTTTTTTAAGTCTTCCACGTAATGTTTATTTACCACATCTGTAGCTTCCACAGCAATACTCACATTACATAATCTATGTCCATTCAATTCACAGTTCGCATCGCGATTTCTTGTTAAACAGGTATTGTAATGATTGTGTTTTATGCCGCTATGTCCGTACTTGGAAATACTCATTGTTCTTCGTCGGAAAGTAAAGAACTCAAATACAGAACTATATCTTATTTTTTTAATAGGGGAAGAGGTGGTATAATTATCAGAATACCGTACTTGTTTTTCCAACAGTTAAAAACACATATTTTTAAACTTTGTAAATGTCATGTCTCCCAAAATGTGACCATTGTAAATATGTTGCAGATTCATACTGTCCATTTTAAACACAATTAACATATTTGCATTATCGCACAAATTATGTTTCGGTATACGTGCGTAACTTTGCGATAGATAAAAACAATCGACATTTGAATGTCTACCAAAACTAAAGAATTGTTGTTTTTCACCCTGTGGTTCACACCAAACATCGTCAAATATAAATACGGAATTGGGTAATGCTTCATTCGGAGAAACGATATCTCCTTTACTTGTAAAAGGGAAATCACATTCTTTCAATTAATGACAAAATATATGCTAATTGTTAATATTTCTTTTGTTGTATTGTTTTAGAAAACACACACATTTTCAAATGTAAGTCCATTCGGATGTTCCAACAGCGACATATCACACGTTTTTCTCCATGAAGGAGGACTATTTATTATAAAATGTATATTTGGAGGTAGGTAAAAGAATACCACGTTTCTGTTAAATTATGTTATCTTTCGTATTTACAATTACCGGCAGATGAACATTTTGTTTTATAGCCTTCATTTCTACAGTATTAGGCACCGTACTAACGTAAACACTATAAATGTAGGTCTATATATAGATTCACGTTCAGTTGAAAACAACGCCCCATACTAAACATAACAAAAAAGGACGCAGTGTATTGAATACATTGATTAATAAATTGTCATTTGCATTACATTTACCGAAACACAATTATTGCGGACCTGGTACTGAGCTTGCAAAACGTTTAGCACAGAACGATCAAGGAATAAACTCTTTGGGTAACACTTGTAAAGAACACAACATAGTATATGATCGAACAAACAATTTGAAAGAAAGACATATTGCTGATACAATTCTAGCCGTTAAAGCAACAAATATAAGGAAGAATCTGTCTACATCTACAGGTGAAAAGCTGGGCACCTGGGTAATTGACAAAGTTATGCGGGCGAAGATGAAAAGATGCTTCGGTGTAAAACGCAAAACTATACGAAAAACCAAGAAAGGAGGCATATTACCATTCATATTTCCAGCATTATCAGCTCTTGGAGTTTTAATGGGAGACGTGTCAGCTCTTGCTAAATCAAGCTGTAAAGGAATGTATCTTTAAGAATGTAAAGTCAGTCAAGGACGAAAAAATTCCAAACGTGGAAAGAAATGCAGAAAGTCCTAAATAGTCTTCCAAAACATGCATTAACAAACAGACATTGATGGAATTGTAAAGAAACTGGATAGTTCCTATTTCCAATGTGTGTATATGAGAGACGAATTATCAAAGGAACTAAACCTTCATGAATGTATGATTGTTAATTTAGATTCGAAACAAAACAAAGGAACACACTGGATTGCATTAATTAAAAACGTAAATTAATCATTCTGTTGCGACAGTTTTGATCATTTATGCTTACTTTTTTTTTGACTATAAATAGGATATATAAGTCAATGTAATAGTAAAACAGTTTAGTAACATGTCAATTATGTTGATGTTAAGTGGAAATTCGTCGCGATTTCGGTCAGTATATTTCCCAGCTTTGTAGTCAGAAGGACAATGGCAAATAAGTCTAATCGAATTCGTTACTTACAATAGCATCCCAAACATCGATATAGACAATCAGTCAATTATGTTCAACAATGGTGAAAAAACATACAAGATTGTGATAGCGGTAGGATTTTATGAGTTGGATGACCTAGAAACATTCATTAAAGCGGCACTACCTGAAAATGTACAATTCCGATTACGTGGAAATCCAAATATGTTAACTTGTGTAATGTATAGTAACGTCGATATAGATTTCTTGGAATACAATTCAATTGCAAATATGTTGGGTTATGAACAGAGAGTATATCCAGCTAATCAATTACACGAATAATTGAAACAGGTTAATATATTATAGGCAAATGTATATCATATAAATGTTAATATTGTAGGGGGTTCATATTTGAATGGAAAACTGACATAAACAATACACGAATTCACATGTGTGATGGCTCCAAGTTACAAGATAATTGAAAAACCAAATACATTTATATATCTTTCAGTAATAGTTAATCATGTGGATGAATTAGTTGTTGCAGTTGTCGATCAAGGCGGCAAACTTATTAATTTTAGAAACAAAGAAATTACAGTTCGATTACATTTAAAAAAAGCTATATAAACATGTGCATTCTGTGTTTATTACAATCAAAATGGGTATTGTGTATAATAGTTAATACACTCGTAAAGTAGGTGCTTATTTTAAAAACTATGTTTCTATAAAACGTATTTCGAAGAAAGGAGCTGTAAAAAGACCTAAACAGAATCATAAAACGATCATTTCAAACAGGACACCTGTAAAGTTAACACGGGGCAACAAATTGTTTTTAAAGGAATTAGGATATACCGTTAAGGGAAATGGAAGACATACTTAATGTTGAAGAACCGATAAGTTATGATGATGGAATCACCATTACGGAAATACATGTATATGAACCGTTCTGAGCAGGACTATATATGTTTCCATCGAAAATAAGGATCGTTATACAAAATCACTATATTTACACATTACCATCAAAATCAAGTTGAACAATTAAAAAGACAGTCGACTTAAGTATTCCAGTAAATACAGGAATTGTGAGAAACTGAATAATTAATTATCGATAGAATTGCATATCTGCTCAATGGTGTTGAAATCGATCAAACACTAGATGTTGGAATTAATTCCACGATAAAGAACTATCTCCAGGAACTGTAAACAATCTTTATACAGGGCTAATGGCTGGATGGAGCAATGCTAATAATTTTACACTACAAATAAACTAAGGCAGAAAATACAAAGTTGTTATACCGTTAAGTATGGTTTTGGGTTTTGCTGAATACTATAAACATGTAATATTAAATGCTAAACAAGAATTAGTTATTCTATTCAGTAACATGCATTTGAATGCTATATATGACACAACTAATAACGAGGACCACATAACATTTGAATTAAACAGTGTCAAATGGCTAATGCCAGATATTGAAATTAACACTTGTGAACATGTAAAGTTTTTAAAATCTATCGAAAAAGGGAAGAATCTGGATATTGCATTCAGGTCGTGGGCTTTGGAGACATTTCCAGCTCTACCGACATCATAAAAACTAGTATGGACTGTGAAGTAAAGTTTTTCGTCTGTGAAAACACGATTTGTCATTATTTGTTTTCAAACAAATTGACAAAACAATTTAAAAGCTGATTGATCAGTATTCGATAATTGTGATATGAGAAATATTACTGTATCTAAATAGTCAAGCTTATCCCTATACCAATTTTAATGTGAACTTTGGAAATGGGGAATTTATTGTTTGCTAAGATATGTACTCAAAGTTCCAGGACACATGTGACGAATAATTTCACAAAATCAAGGGAATATTAACATCAGACACAGTGTTGGCACAGTATGATCCAGAATTGGAAATAATCCTAACATATGATGCGAGTAGTTATGGTCTAGGGGCACAGATTAGTCAAATAGGCAAGGATGGAAAGGAAAGGCTTCTAGCTTATGCTTCCAGGTCGTTTACCAAAGCAGAAGGGAATTACTCCCAGGTGGAGAAGGAAGCGTTAGTCATTGTATTTGGGGTTAAGAAATATTATCAGTATTTGTATGGGAGACAGTTTGTATTGGTAACAGACAACAAACCGCTCATGACAATTTCTGGTCCTAAAAAGAAATTCCAGTAATGGCTGCTAGTAGACTCCAGCGTTGGGCTGTATTTCTGTCAGGGTTTATGTATTCAATAAGACTAGTACCATCTAAACAAAATAGGGCAGATGGGTTATCTAGACTTCCACTGAGTAAAGTATTTCAGAGTCAGACAGTAGCAGATGATTCTTTGTATATGAAATACATTGAAAAGAAGGTGCCAGCTGTTACCAATCATGAGGTGGTTATGGAATCTAGGAACGATATAGTAATCAAACAAGTGCTGCAATTTGTTTTTAATGGATGGCCAGAAATAAACCTGCCTGAAGTTTTCAAACCCTATCATACTAAAATCCATGAATTAACAGTAGAGAAAGTCTAATGTGGGGGTCATAGGTTGGTGATTCCAAGCAAATTGCATAGTGTGTTATTGGCAGACATGCACATGAGCCATATGGGAATGGTAAAGACAAAAAGCTCGGCGCAATCTTATTTTTCGTGGCCATCACTAGATCGCGAAATTGAACAAACTATTATAAACTGTAACACATGTAGACAGTACCAAGCAAACCCTCCAAAAGGAGAATCGAGTCCCTGGGTGTGGCCATCAGGACCCAATCGATATCTGCATGCTGATTTTTGAGGCCCAGTACATGGAAAAAATGTTTTTGGTAATAATGGATGCTTATTCAAAATGGATTGATGTTTTTGAAATGAGTAAAATCACTGCAGCCAAGACAGTGGTGGCATTCAGGCAATATTTTTGTACATGGGGATTGCCTACATTACTTGTAACCGATAACGGGTCTAGCTTTATGTCTGCGGAACTCCAGGAATTCCTTAAAAAATAATGGTGCTGCAGAGAACAGAGTTAAAACATTTAAAGATAGTTTTAAGAAATAAATGTTAAATGGTCGAAGTTCAACAGGAGCATTGCAGTGGTTTTTATTTATGTATCGGGTTATACCTCATGTTACAACTGGTTCCTTTCCTGCTGAACTTCAGTTGGAGCATAAGCTACATACTCGGTTTTACTTGTTAACTGCCGTACCAGAAGACCAAATAGATAAGAAACAATCATTGCTGTGTGAAAGTTCTTCAGGCTGTCAAAAGAACAAATTTGTTGTTGACCAACAAGTGTATGTTAAGTATTATACAGACAGGAGCATAACATGGATTCCTGCAACAATTACAAAAAAGGTTGGGAAATGTCATGTTCTTAGTGACAACCAATGACAATAGGGTGTTGAAAAGACATGTAAATCAAATTGTTAATGCTCATGCCCAGCCACCCAATACTACTAAGCAAAACCTCACAGCCCTATGATTATGTCACGAAAATGAGGATAGGGACTCTTATGGGAGTTCTTTTCTAGTAGGGAATACTAGCCAGGGGAGCGAGGACACTGGCAATGCAGAATCAAGGTTGGAGGAGTGTGATGAAGTAAGGATGCATTTGAGTGACATGAGGGAGAAGAGGATCGAGGCTAGGGAATTAAGTTTTAGTGAAAGTGAAGAGGAGAACAGATGATTTGAAAATATGAAACCTCGAGATTCAGGTGTTGCTGGAAGGAGCGTAACAGTTAGCAGGTCTGGCAGGACTATCAAACCTAGGAAGGTACTTGATTTGTAAATGATTGGTGGATAGTTGATGAGTAACATGTGTAGAGCTAAGCTGCATTCTATGTATTAAAAAGATGCAGAAATTGTGAACAAATTCTATATAATAAGAGTGTGACAGGTGTTACAGTATGTAGAAAGTAAGTATTACATTGAAGATGTGTAATGACAAACTCTGGATTATTAACTAATGTAAATGGTAAAATAATTGAGGGGGAAGAGTGTGGTATATGTAACAGGTTGAGGTTGGTACGAATGTGCAGAGAGAGAGAGAGAGAGAGAGAGAGAGAGAGAGAGAGAGAGAGAGAGAGAGAGAGAGAACAATGGAGCCAACAGCGAGTAAGTCATGTTGGTGGATTATCACGAATAAGCAGAGCTATTGTAATTGTGCCTGTTTATAAGTTGTATATTAAGAAGTTAATAAAGATGTGAAATACAACACTGCTATACTACCACTAAGTGTTATTGGATGGGGTGATGCCGTTGTTAGCTCTAACAAAGGGACCCTGCACCTTGTAAAAAATCTTACAAAATCTGCATCAGACTCTACTTGAACATTACATATCCGCACATCAGTAAGCCTACATGCGAATGCTGTGGCTATAAGTTCATACATCAGGTTATGCAATGAAGCTTCCACTGAGTTAGAGGAATCGGAAAACGAATTATTTTCCATTTCCCTAGACGAAGTCTCTCTAATTGGCTCGAAAGTCGGCTGTGAGACGGACGAAGCACTATCCGAATGACTCGAATTTTCCGTGTCAGATAGAAACAAATCGTCTGCCAGGAGATCTACTTTCTCGTGTTTGGGGGAAACTATCATGTTCTTATCTGTTGCAGCTGACGGTCTTTCCATGTGTGAATCAGTGCTTGAATCACTCAATAATAGATCGTCCAACAAGAGATCGAAATGATATCATTTAGGCGAAACGACAACATCCTGACAGCTTGTACTAGGCGTTCTTTTCGTTTGCAACTCAGATTCAGACCCTGTGTCGCTAATCAAAAGATCGTCCAACAAACTAGAAAAACTTTGACGTTCTTCCGCACTCATAATGATGCAATATAAATTCTTTGTTTCCCAATAAAGCAATTTCAGCACCATAAAAACATATAGAAGGCTGTGTAGTGCTGAAAAAATACGAAAAACATTATTATAATGTCTCGAAACGAAGTTGTGTCTGTAAATAATTCTTTATTAAACTTACCAACATCAAATATTTGCTTTAAAATGTCTGTTATAAAAACATTTTTTTCTAAAAAAAAAAAAAAAAATCATTTTAATGAGAGATACCAAATCTATGTTTGAAAACAAGGGAGTTGTGTGTGTGTGTGTTTACAAAACACACCCAATTCTTTTGTTTTCAATAGTAAAAATGATTTGTTTAAGATAAAACTTTAAATATTAATTTTTAAAAGGGAAATTAATCCATTTCTACACATTTACTTTACTTACTTAAAATTACTTAAATTTAAAAACATTAATTAAAATTACTTAAATTTAAAAACATTCATAAAATTACTTAAATTTAAAACATTATTAAAATTACTTAAATCTTTAACATTCTATACATGTACATTTAAAAAACATGCTTAAAACTTCCCACTCCATCACATACATTCCACAATCATTAGAGTTATTCAAGGCTCATTCATCCATCACACACACATCCTTCACTGAAACAACACATTCAGAATTGTGAATCAGGCTGGAGCTATGCGCTCCCCAATTGTGCAGCGCCCAAGTGGCATAGTTATTTCTTTGTTTTTCTCAATTCCATAATTCATACTCACAATCATAACCAAATCTACCCGTAAACAACTTAAAAATACTTAAAACTAACATTACATAGTCAAGTCACACCATCCCCCATCACACATCAAAATATTTCATTCGGTAGAAGTACTCAAGGCTCAAACAACCATCACTCAGTCATCCCTCACCATTCAACAGTATTCTGAACAAGCTTGGGAACTAGGGCTATGCACCCTCCAAACACACTTGGCATATTGTGGCTAAGTTCTCCCCTTCTTTTAGCTGTTCCATCAAACACACAACAATCATAACCAAAACCCACCCTTAAACCACTAAAAAATTGTTAAAACTTCATAAAATGCATAAAACCATATATAATAATATATGTAAAAATGCTTAAAACTATGTCAAAAATAGTTCAAACTATGTAAAACTAAAAAAATTATAAACATTTTACGAAAATTTATAAAAGTTTGTAAAAAGTTTATTAAATCTGATATAAAACGTAAAAAGTTTTACCGATAATTAATACAAGTTTGTAAAAAGTTTATTAAATTTGATTAAAAATGTAAAACAGTTTTACCGGTATTTCATAAATTATATTAAATTTGGAATGATTTGTGAAAAGTTAACAAAATTTCACTAAGTTTTACCAATTTGTACAAGAATTTATTGAATTTCAATTAAAACGTAAAAAGTTTTACTGACAATTCATTGAAGTTTGTTATAAAAGCTATAAATGTTAGTAAAACATTAAAGAATTTGCAAAATATTGCAAAAGTTTGTTTAATAACGAAGTAAAAATAATTAAAACATCCTGGTAAAAAACATACAACAAATGTCAAAGGTAAAAGAATATTAATGCTATATCGAAAAGTATTAAAAAGGCCTAAATGTTATCACTATTTACTAACTTATGTGCAGTCACTGAAGCCTGAGCCCTCAGTTTAGGTAGGTGAGCCCTCGCCCAGGCGAGCGAAGCTGGCCGCTGGTGACTGCCCGCCCAAGCTGGAATCAGACCCGGAGGGATGCAGTGGAGCGCCGCGGATGGCTGGCCGCCCAGGCTGAAGCAATGCCCTGGCAGGCCAGCGGGGTTGCAATGGGCGGCCATGGTCAGTTTGGAGAAGCATGGGAGCTTCAAGAGGGGGTCCGTCCCCAATGGTGATTGGAACAAGAATGGGGGCCGCAATTTTTTTATTCTGGTGAGCCCCCAAATACTGCTATGCCAGCGTGAGCACCTTCACAGGCCTGTGTGCCTTCTGGCATGCATGTTAGTAGTTAAGTCGGCTGGAGAATGGGATGTGTCTCAGGGCAAGCCCTTTACGCCTTAGGTCGGGTTTAGTATTTATAATGGGCGCATGCATCGTGGCTAAGCAGGGTTATAGTGCCATGGCCGCAATTGTAGCCATGTGCACACCCCGAAAGAAGAAGGGTCTAGATGGAAGAGCATAGCAAACCAAGCAAAGCGGAGAGGGCCGTGGAAAATCTATGCGACAGTTGCGGAGGATAAAATAATTCCTTTTAACTGGATTAGGGCTGGATAAAGTAGGGTATTTGTTAGTTCGGGAAGAAAGACTTCTGTTGGTTTGATGCGGGGTGAAATGAAATGAGATAGCAGCTGGTGTGTTTTGCGGGGGACAGAACAGCCCCCGTGCCGATGCAAGTCATCATGTGGGCGCAGACACCCTTGAAGTTGAGCCACTGTCAATACTGTCGTGTAGGCGAACCAGCACTGCAGTACCGACAGTAACTGAGGATGCTTCTCGTCGAGTGAATAGGAAAACTGGACAGTTCAGTCATGACACCGACTCCATCTTCGCCCTTCCGCACCGATACAAAGATCTCCAACTCATGGGTGAAGGTGTAGAAAGTTCTTTCGGGGAGCCACCCCCTCTCCTTCCACCAAAATAACCCGTCGGTCTGGGAAACGCGAGATATCCGGGGCCTACCAGTGGTGGTGGCGAATGCGCTGGCCCAGGAGTGAAGTCCGACATCGGGTGCTTCCAAGGTATGATGCATTCCAATCCATTCATCATGCACCCGCAGTCGGCAGCCCACAAAATCCAGCAGTGAAGATCGCTACACTTCGTATTTTTCAGCACCTCGAGATCCCCCTTACCGCCTTGATCGTTGGGCCACCACCAGCAGATACACTTCGCCATCTAGTACTGAGCTGCCCAGGTTCCCGACGTCCACGACGACGGCGCTCACGCACCAGCCAGTTGGTTCGAGGGCTGGTATTTGATTATTTCCAGCCACCCCAGAACCTGGGGATCCCCTATCCACCACCTGGGGACGCGACGAGTTGTGGATAATCGCCGCACCCAAGCTGCCATGGTCCCATCACATTCCCAGATGTACCTCGCTTTCGCTGGTCCTCAAGTCGCGGGCAGTTCCCAGCGATCGAGCAGCCACGAGCGCGATGTTCATTCCACGACAGCTTAGCTCGTTGTGGGCCGCTGCTCCGGCGCGTGAATATATAATAATCCGACACCCACCTCCACTCCCTTCCGTGGGAAACCTACACAAACAAGGCAATTGGTCGGATTTGATAATAAAACATATTTTTACCAACGGAAATATCATTTTAACACAGAATAAGAAGATTTGTGAGAAATTAAAATATTTTAACGCGTTTTCTGACGTTTACCATGTACAAATACATAGATGTGGAAATAGTCTTATTTTATAATAAAACATATTTTTTACTAAAGGAAATATGATTTCCTTAAATTATTTTAAGCAAACTTAAAAGATTTTAAATGCCTTGTTCGGATTTTTTTATTGTTTACAATTGTATTGAGTTGATATTTTAATGTGAAATGTGCATAGTTCTTCGGTTTTAGCAATTGCGTTTTATTTACCGATTTCATACGTGACACCAATTACATCATAAAACTTAATAATATATACAGCTCTAAACATGTTTTAAGACACATAATATTCTCCAGTAGATTGTGTGTGCCGGCACAATGATATCACGCCGCTATGGTTTTGTGTAATTAAGGAATTTGGAGGTACTCTCGGCTCCGTGAAATATGTAAATTACTCCATGAAATTATATTCAGAAAAATAAAATCCTCAGGTGCCGATCGTTAAGGTATGTAGAAAAATGTAAAGAGTACGTGCGCGATTTATAAATTACACGTCCACCATAGCGCCAATGAAACTAATAATGCTAAACTTTTTACGTTAACTGTGAGTAGAATTCATTTAAATTATAGATTTGTACAAACATTATTTTCCCCTACGAATTAATGAAGTTTACGAAGTATACGAAAGAAAATGTGTCTTATCTTAACAAAGGGATTTCCGCGCTTAGCTGCGGATAATTGAAAATTTGATTCACATATTTACAAGGGCCCTAAGATTTCTTAATTACTTGTAACTTTGATCCATATGGCATCCTCGTAGTAGTGGGAATTCCGGCCAGAGATGCTCTCTAGAGCGTAGAATTTGAACCAAACTTCAGCAGCCCTGACTGCTGACGTACTCTAGTAGTTAAAATGCTGACTGAATACAAGACCAGTTACCTTGTCAGTGGAAAGAATGTACTTTCATCATAGCAAGCAAGTTTGTGGCATGCAGACAGTTTATAGCACGTGGAATTTGTCGCAAGCCTAATGTGTCTACTGGGGCACATTGCTAATTTTACTTTATTTTCTTTATCGTGCCACATACTCCTATAATTGCGCTTGTAATTTCTTTTATGTACTCTCAGCATTATCTTTAATTTTGCTCTACTGGAGGTAATTAATATTTACTTACAGTCTGGCACATCTTAATTTACGCTATCTTAAACAACCTTCTCCAGCTCTATATATATATATATATATAATATATATATATATATATATATATATATATATATATATATATATATATATATATATATATATATATATATTGACTAGCTTATAATAAAGCACTCCTAGGGCTACCATTAAAGCCACAATAATGGACAGACTTGCATCATAGAAATATTACTGTGACATAACTGAGAACAGAGTTATGAATTAAGTTACTTTGACTAGACACATATTCTACAGTCGGCAAGTTTGAAAGTAAAATTTTCCATTCTTTATTGAGCATATAATTGATGGAATAGAAGGAAATGCCTTCCATTAGAGATAACTGGGTTGCCTCAAGATGGCTGCTCTTAAGCCAATGAATAGGTAAAACAGTACGGGCGACTGCAATGACAGCTTTTTATGTCACACACGTGGGCAGCTTCTATTATGGTGACCTTGTTTATGGTGACCTTGCATCCACACGGTTCTTGTAATTCAATAGATCAAATATCTGAATTGGGAATTTTCTGGCTAAGAGTTCTATTAATGGATCTTAATGCTAAGGTACCATAAGGATTAGTAATCACATTATGATGTGGCTGAATATCCGTGATCTGTATTTGATTGCTAACAATGCATGCGAATTTGCAGAAATCGTACAGTTTCTCAAGACTGTGTAATTTAATAGCATTTCTTTATAAACATCTTACCTCACTAGTTTCTGTGGTGTGTTTAGATATTAAATACATACCCATAAGTTTATTCTTCTCGTCGGCCACCGTCCTAATGATATGAGAGAACATGTCTGCGGCAATTGTTTCTTTTGGCAAGTCAATTGTACAAGATTAATTTTGAAATAAATAAGGCACTTGTGTGGTCTTGAAAAAGCCCCGCGTGAACAGAGTACTTTGAAGGGGTACTTGTACTTTGATCATTATTTGTGTTGGTGAAAAAGAACATTCTGTTATAGGAACAGAATAATATGATATGATATTACTAATTGGAATGCTAAGTTTGAGATCTATTTGACTAATTTTACTATCCAAATTTAACAGTTCTGTCGTTACGAGTGATCTTGATATAGCTTGTAGCGGTAAAAGGTTGTTCTGACACACCCGTATGTATGTATTCAAGCTGATTTCATTTATTATATTATTTATTAATTCCAGTATTATTCCTACCATAATCTGACTTTGTACTTGTGACATTTCATTTTCCTTTTGCTGTGTGTTAAAATGACTTGTAAAAGGTTGAAATTGATTTGAAATGTAATTAATTTTCATCCCAACCTGATTTTTAAATTCAGCCATGCTATGGACGGTGAGATTTAAATTATGAATTTATGTTCTGACATTACACTGAATTTCATTCATTTCTACTGCTAACATTTCTTCGTTAGATAGTAATGACTTTAAATGATGTGTACTTGAGATGTCGCAACACCATGTTGCAACTTCACCCAAGGAAGGTGAGGGTTCATTTATTTCTTCTGGGTAAGGAAACTACAGACAGGAACTACAACGGTTGCATTAAAAATGTCTCTCAGCATGTCTGCGTTCCTGCAGACTGTGGAGTTTCGAACAGTGCAAGCACTTTCGAGCCATTCGTCGATGTTGGCCGGTGTCTTGGGTTCTTGCCGACACAGCGTGAATAGAAGTGGCACAGTTTCTTCATACTGGATCTGCTGCGTCAGCTCAGTGAAGTAGACACCGTGGTGTGTCTTGTAAAGTGGATCCGTGTCTGCTTCGCTGCGAATCCCAGCACAAATAGCAGAGCGCCGAGTTTGGCATGGCACATCTCGGAACTCGATTAACCTTGGTACAAAGTCCTCCTGTAACATAAAGTCAGGTGTCAATGTCTGACATTGACGATTTTGACATTCCTTATGCTCACTGTTTCTATGTTATTTGAGCGTCTGTTACGGATTTCCACAGCTGTTGTGGAGGGCCCTAATATATCATGAATTTTATATGACCCTTGGTATTTAAAAGGGAATGTGTTCTGGCACGCGTGTGTTTTTACTCATACAGATTGGCCTATCTTTAGATTGTCGGGTCTATATTTGGTATCAAATATTTTATTTTGCTGTTGATGGGATGCATTGATATTTACACGCACTTCTTCACGGGCCTGTCTGAGGTTTTTACACCAATCGTTAGCTCGGGGGAGTATGAGTGGCTAATGACATGGGAGGGTTGTATAGCTTCAACTCCATGGAGAAGGAAGAAAGGGGTGAATTTAGTGCTGCGATCAACGGTCGTATGGTAATTAAATAAAATATAGGACACAGAACCGTCCCAGTGAGCGGGATCGTCACTGGCACAGGAGGTTAAGTGTTGAGAAAGAATTTAATTGACTTGTTCCATCAAACCATAACATGCCGGATTATATGCGGTTGTCTGGAGTTTTTTAATCTGTAGTTTGTGAAGGAGTTCTGATGGATGCTGACAAGTGACTAAGATTATAGCTACTCGGAAATAGATGTGAATAAGATTAACATGACAAATTGATAAACGTTATGTTTACGATGCACATACTAATATATAAACTAGACTAGTTGAATTAACAACGAATTAAAAAAAAACACATAATGAAATCGCACCTCTCCAAAAACACATCTGTCCGCCTCGGAGGTCAATTAATGAATGAGTGTATCATATGACGGTTGCCAACTTATAGACGTGGAACTTGCAGGCGAGTTGAAATTATGGCAAAATAACTCTGAATACGATTTTCACACTAGTTACACACATCCTGAATTATATCTTGAAAAAAATGTATCCCTACCAAGCTCTGCATGCAATTTAACTAGCAAAACACACAAAAAATGATTTAGCACTTCCAGTTAACATGGGCAAATAAAGATTTCCAAACTAGCATTTTGAATTTTAAACAGACACAATAGAAATACATGTAATGAAATTGTACAAGGAGCTCTCCCAAAACACATCCATCCACCTCGGAGGTCAGTCAGTGAATGACTGGATCATATGATGTGCACCTGCTTATAAGCTCTTACGTGGAGCACGGCTGAGTTGAAATTTAGGACTGACAGAACCTATTTCCCTAGCAAGCTACTATTACCGACTAGATTACACAATTCATCCTACAAGTATGTGAATGTATAAAAGTGAATAATTTAAAAATAATGGACGTACTACAATTTTTTTTTCCGTCAAGTCTGTGAAATTCACGGCACTTGGTAGCAAAAATTCGATTTGAAAATGCTACGAAGTTTCGTCTACCAAACACAGAAATGGGGTTTACACGATAAACACATTATCACACTATAAATTAAAGACTTATAAAAACATACTTCACACTATAGTTTACGAAGACTGTGAACAAGATCTCAACACCGGCGCATATAATATCGCTTAACGAGAATCACAGCTATAACACTCCAGTGCTGGTTTAGTCGAGAGTTTCAGTGTCGCATCTATGCAGTATGAGGGTTGGCGAAGAACTAAGATGGCGGAAATCTGTGAGAAGCCTCCACATCGCTCCTGCCTAAGGTAAACCACCCCCCTCCCCTTACACCGGCCAAGAATGCGTTTTTTTTTTTTTCAGAATGATGCTCTGTCCCCCTCCAGCAAAGAGTTCATTTTTGGCTTTTCGAAAGCTTTGGGCCACACACCTTGGTTACGATTCAACAATGTAAGAACCTGTTTAGTGGCAACCCCCCCTCACCAACAACAGCCAAGAACTGCCCCTACCAATGCCTTGCTTCATAAAACCGGCCCTCCTCAAGGTCAGAAATCGATTTTTCGAATGACTGCTCCTGTCCACTGAGGGCACTGCACCCTCACTGTCGATTAAAGGTCATGCATCTCCTCCCCTTACAACACTTAACACATTTTTCGGATATCTTAGGAACTGTGGCCAGTCGACACAGGCTCGGCCCTTCGCCCCCACAGTGCTGCCTCGGCTATGAACGGAGGCTTGCTTCAAGGTCAAAGCGACACTTTGCCTAGGCAGCAGACTTTGAACTGACCTGGGCTAGCTACCTGCCCCTGTCCCCTCCTCCCACAAACTGCTATTTTTGCTGGAACATTGAGGCTTCCTCCTATTTTTCGAGATGCCAGAGCCTTGCATATTCCCAGCAAAACAAAAAAAAATCACAAGTCCTGCGGATAAAACTTTATATCCCTGAAGTTAAAACGAAGTTTCATTAATCCCATCAAGATAATCCCCAGATTTAACATTCCAAGAAAAACTTTATATTTTAATTGAATAAACTTTATTTCGTTTTCCAGCAAACTTTATCCTGTTTCCAGCAAATTTCCAAGTAATAAATTATAAATTTTCATACCAACACAGTTATAAGACATGTTTTTTGTAAGTAATGACTAACATGCACCTTTCCACTTACACAAGTTGTAACTATTATGATGTAAGCAAATACTAAAGTTAAAATTTATTTCAAACATTTAAAATGCACGTTAAACTAACTTGTTTGAAATGTTTTTTTTTTTACTTTCAATCTGTTTTTTCTAAAAATATTTGTACGTATTTTTATGTGTCTTTATCCTGCTTTTGAATTTCTAACATAAAATGTGTATATATTTTAACTTATTTTATTTTAAAAATACTATATTTTCGACCTGATATTACTGAAATAACACAAATGCAGGTTGAAATGGCTGATATCGAAGTTCAAATCTGTTAAACCTCACAATATTTCAACAGATTTTCCTAACAGGACAAATTTAATGTAAATTAACAGAAAATGGCAGCCATTTTGTATCTGTTTACTATATAAGGAGGGATAAATTAATTTATTCTCCGTGTTAACTTGGCATTTGCTAAGGTCACTTTGTGTGGATATGCACACATGTGCATAGCATTAGCACTAGTAAGACTTAGGCATTTACTATGATACCAGATGTCCACTACAACTCCAGGCATCCACTACAACTCTAGGAATCCACTACGACAGGCATTCACAACATTGACAGACATCCAGTACAATGACAGGTGTCTACTACAACAACAGTCATCTACTACAACAACAGGCCTCTATGACAACTTCATCAACACACATCTAAATATACAAGGAATTTTCATCTCTGCATCAGCTCGCAACAAATACAATGCATCAAGGTCACTGCTGTGACAATTGTGACTCTGAATGTGTTGAAACGTTCTATGCGATTTTAACTTTTAGGAAGGCGAAATCATTATTGAGCTTAGACTGATCCCAACTGCGAGTGCTGCCCAAAGAATTTATAATTTCTTTTGTTGATCACAAAATGAAATTAGTTTATCTGTTCTTTGATGGACATTTACAAGCTGATGAGGATATTGTATCATATTTGCCATGTGAAAGCTGTCCTTAAGGCATGCCTACCTTTACTAATGAAGGGAACTTGCAACATATACATAGGGATTGAATGTTGCGCAGGCTGGAACAGCTACTTGAAGCTAGAATCGTTACAGATGTTGTAATGGACAATTCTGGAGTAGATTCTAAGGTGAGTACTGTCATCTTATAACATTTATATGAGAGAGAGATTTTTTGTAAATAGTGTATAAAGAAATTACATAGAAATGACGTGCTATGCTCAGGGTTTTGAAAACTACCAAGATAACTCATTTGAAATTAATGAGCTTGACATTTCTTATGCAACCAATTTTTATGACTCTAAAGTGTAATGCTTTAAATTGCCCAGACCTTGGTATAGTTTAAAATGATGTTTCGGGAACAGACTTATAAGATATATGACCTTAAAAAACTCTGGTGACAGCCTACAAAAAATGTTTTCAAAATATAAATGATTCACTACTCGAAGAGTATTCCATATATGTACTTGGAAAAACACAGAAGGAAATTTTAAAAAGTTTAACCAATGTAGAAGTAATAAATATCAGAAGACACCACAACTGTTTTAGTGCTAATTTAATAGTCAAATACTATAATACTAATCACTGTGAGGAAAAAAAACATTCTGTTCACAATGTAAAAGCGAAACTTTAAGATAATTTTTATACCAACATCCTACCTATGTGTAATTATATTAATAAAAAAAATGGTTTGTTCCAGGTAGCATAAGATTTCGAAAAATTGGAGAAATTCAACCAAGAGAAGACATATTCTAGTATTTTTCGAGGACACAAGAAAGTATGGTTCCAGTCTCTAGGCAACATATACTTCCAAACACAGATGTGCAACAGAGATGAACAAAAACATACATTTGAATTTAGAAAAAAGTTTTGGTATAACTTGTAACAATATTTTTTATTTTAAAGTTACTTATTTTCCTATAGGAGATGAAAGGAGTCACAAACTCATTCAGTGCAGTGACAACATGAAATTTCCAGTGTTTTGCATGACTGCAAACACACCTCTTCCGTTTAGTATTGAAGATATGTACTCCCATTATGTAGAAGCATATTCTGATTTGGTTGTAAGCTTTGCTTTACATGACCATACTTGTAAAGACATTTGTGTGCAAACAGATAGGTTAAAACCAGGCATAAGAATTGCTCCCTCCTTGAAAGTGGAGCTCAAGAAGGGGATCTGGATCCAATATTAAGAAAATGCATTTAAACTTTGTTCACAGAAGTTGCTAAAAGTTTGTAAAAATATTTGTTTTAGAGGATAAATGTTTTATATATTCTAAATCAACTTGTTAGTGTTCTATGTTTTGTGTTATCCTGTAGTTGTTTTGGAGCAAGGTGTATTAGTTGTACATACATTTTAGGATCTACCTGTACTTTTTTGAAATTATTGTGTAATTTGTGTAACATACTGTATTTGATTAGGTATTTTGAACCATTCTGTACTTGTTTGATGTTATGTTTTGCGACATCCTGTGGTTACTTGTGTATGTTTTGAAACATAATATATTTTATTTATTGAAATAATAATAAAAATATGATTGTATATATTTTGTCAATAAATGTATATTGTAAAATGAATTTATGCATTTATTAAACCTATTCCTTAATAAAACAGACATTGTATTTCTAAGAAAAATATTATTGAATACATGTCTTAAAAGAGACATCTGAGAGAAAAGTATGCTGCATTAACACGAAATAATGCTGTAAAAATCAGATAAGAAACAAACTATTAGTTAACCAAAAAATTACTATTCAACAAAAAATGTATTTAAATCTGGCAAAGATGCCTGCTGAAAAAACCTGAGTAATGATATTCTTACATATCACTTTAAACACATAAAATTAATTTTTAAATGTTGAATGCCTCCATAGAGTAATTAGTTTATACAAGGAGGCTCTGGGTTTGAATCCTGGATAAGGGATGGTTGTTATAAGCTGGTTTCGAGTCCCAGTTAGGTAATGTTTGATAATCCTAAGTTTCTGGGTTCGAGTCTCAGTTAGATCATGTACAAATCTAATATAGTTTCTGACTTTCAGTGACAGGTAGGTATGATAGTAATATATATAGATTCTGGGTTCGAGTTACAGTTAGGTTATGTGAGAATGTAACAATATTACATAGAAAGGAATAAAAAAACATGTAATTTAAAAAGAGTATATATACATTAACTTGATAACTGTTTGTTTGTGTTAGGGTGTAAAAACATGGTATTAAATTAGTTTCGCCTCGTAATGTGAAAAGCCCATATTAGAATAACAATTGTGTGTGTATGATAATGTTAAATAAGAAAATATTTCAAATCTATTGGCTTAAAACCAGACAAATGCACATTGTATTAGAACATATTCATTCTAAATTTCACATAAAAACCATTGAATGCATTTAGTTTGCTTAAAAATGTGCTAAAACCATTTCTAATATGCAATATGTAAATTTAATACATTTTGATAGCGAATTACATATTATAATTTTTTGGACTAGTCTTTAGAATCGTAAAACTTTTTAACAAAAATGAACTATGGGTCTTTGAAATTGTAAAACAAGTCTTTAGAATCGTAGCACTTTTTTAACAAATTGAATGATGGATCTTAGAAATTATCAACCAAGTCTTTAGAATTGTAAAACTTTTTAACATATTGAATTATGGGTCTTTGAAATAGTAGAACAAGTCTTTAGAATCTATAAAACTTAAAAAAAAAAATGTAATTGTGGGTTTTAAAATCGTAAAACAAGTCTTTAGAATCGTTACACAAAATTTATTCTGAGTGTGGTATATATTTTTTTAGTTTAGAAATTGTTAAAATGTAAGTTGTTTATGTTTAGTCTTAGTTAATGTTAATTCATGTATGGGTGTGTGTGGGTGACTGTGAGTATGAGTGTAGGGGACAATTGTGTTTTCAATAAATTTTGGATGGCTTACTGACTTGTATTTGAGTAGTCATTTACTAGAGTTTAGAGGGAGATGCTCAGTAACTGCCATAGTATTGCTCCATGGAAATAAGGCGACACAATATCTCAGACAGAGGCCCTCTCTACACTGTTAAATACTTGAAAGTATATTTCAATAGCATTTGGATTAAAAATACAAAGTACTCTGAGGAATATAGGTTCATGACTGCCAGTACGAGTGCCAGGGTGGATAGGTTTTTTTTTTTTTTTTAGATTGCAGGAATTTTTTTAAAGAATGATTTAAGGGAAGGATGTTGTGTGTATGAGTTATGAACTTTGGAATTGCTAAAATAAGGGAGAACTATGCTGCTCATGCCAAGCATGAGGGAGAGATGCATAATCTCAGCACACAAGCTTGTTCAGTATGTGTTGACTGGAGAAGGATGATTGAAAGATGGATAAATGAGCCTTGAGTATTTCTAACGAATGAAATGTTTTTTATGTGTATGTGATGGGATGGATTGGGTATTTTATATATATTTTTAAAATTGTAATTATTTTTTAAAGAAATTTTTAAGGGATGGATGTATTGTGTATGAGATATGAACTTTGGAACATGAATAAACAAGGGAGACCTATGCTGCTCACATCAAGCATGAGGGGGAGATGCATAATCTCAGCTCCCAAGCTTGTTCAGTATGAGTTGACTGGAGAAGTATGATTGAAAGATGTAGAAATGAGCTTTAAGAATTCCTAACAAATGAAAAAAAAATATTTTTATGTGATGGGGTGGATTGGGCATTGAAGTTAATTTTAAGACATTTCATTTTAAAAATTGAGTACTAGTATTTTTATTTTAAAATATTTAGTTTTAAGAGTGTTTGTTTTGTTGGTATTACTATTATTATCCAGTGTGTTGCTCCCTCGATATTTTATAATGATTATCATTATTTGATAGAGATGTTTTTACAGTGTAAATGATTTTGATGGTGTACCCTAGAATGTACTTTTGATGGTGTAATATACATAAATATTTTACAGTGTAATATGCATAAATATTTTATGGTATAGTATTCACAAATGATTTTAATGGTATATACTAGTTTTGACGGTGTCGAGAAGTCAGTCTTTTTCAAAAAGTGAATTTAAGTACAAAAGTTTTTAAAACTGGGCTTAAAATTTTATGTTATGATGTAAACACAGCCTGCTTACTCTAAATCTGTAGCTGGGGAAGATATGCGAGGCGAGGTAGGTCCTGGAATATACGGTGAATTGTATAGGTTACGCGAGCTGTGTGACGGGAAATCTCCTGGTTGTTAGGTGGAGTTGGTGCAGTGAGGCAAGGTGGAGGGACGGGGTGAAGTTCACCTGCTGGAGTGCATGAGCATCCACAGGCTCTGCGCGATAGTGGGGGAGAAGGTGAGGTTGTCAGGAAGGAGTGTGTCTAGAAGGTGGTGCACAGAGCATACTGCGACAGTTTACTGAACCATTCTCTTGCCTGCAGCTCCACAAGCGGCCCAAAAATCCATCCCACGCACCCTGTTGTACACTGCACAAACTCCCCACCATTCACTCTCATTGGCTCTTGAGACCTAAGTTTCGCTCACTCCCCAGATACTTAATTTTCAGCTATACACTATCTGGCTTTGTACATGAGGTTTTAGAATGACTCGCCCCTATAACTTTTGTAAAAACACATTGCTATATTCGACTGATTTTCCTAAATAAATTATAAAGTTCCCTCAAAAATAATATATTTTGCTAGTATTAATTACAAGTATGATGTGACAAGGGAATATTGTATTGTTATTTTTCCGTGTTTTTCAGAATGACAAGAGACTTCAGTGTAATTTATTGTGGTGTTATAACTATTGTAGAAGGGAAATTAAAGAAACTTTTCATTTGGTAAAAAGGGTGAGCATAAGCTATTTAGTATTGACATCTAATCTCTACTTAAGTGATTCGAGCATGGATTCACTTATGGAGAGCTTGTCAACTCCAAACATGAGAAAGTTGATCTTTTAAATTATGACTTATTTCTATCAGACTTGGAAGATTCTTGTGATTCGGAGAGTGTTCATAACCTCGACTTTCGAGTCGATTAGAAATATTTCACCAAGGGAGTCGGAAAATAAGTTGTTTTCCAACTCGGCCTCAGTGGAAGCTTTGTCAGACCTGACATACAAACTCATGGCTATGGCATTCGTGGGAAGACTAAGTGACATGCAGATACTTAACGATAGGCTTGACAGTGACGTGGACTATTCTCGTTTTTTTCGAGAGGTATAAGGTCACTTTTTTAACCTTAACAATGGCAACACCCCGGCCTATGAGAGTTTCAGTAATCATAGCAGGTAAGTATTTTAAATCCCTCATGGCAGAGGAAGGCACTACAGAAACTTTTTATTTCAAAATAAAGCACTCTCTGTCCATACACTCATCCAATGTGGGTTTAATCTATGATGATGATATCGTTCCTTATCTCACAAACAGACTTGAGTTTAGTGCACGTGGTTCTGGTTGGAGTCTGCAAATATTGACATAGATGGATGTACATGTGAACCAATACCGGCCGTTCAGCACCAGTGTTGTGCACATTAAACTGCCAAAGTTATTGCTAATAGGAATGCTTGTGCCGATGTACACTGCCCTGATGGAATGCATTTTCACTATGCTGTAGTAACATTTTGGTTTCCAGCCATACAAAATCTCAGTCATTCCTCTTCATATCCAAAACCTCATGAGGTTTTGAATATGGAAGGCCTGTCGACACCTGTAGTCATACAGGATATTCGTAAGTTCGAGGAGAACAATTCTATTTCTATCAATGTCTACTGTGTGGTGGACAATGATAGTAATATAATTGAGGAAATTTGCGAAAAAGGTGGGGTTGGAGTTCCCATGCGTATGTCTCCTGTATGTATGACAAACATGTTAATATTTTGGCGATTTGCACGAGTGGAAAAGACACTCATTTGCATTTTGTCTGTATTAGAAATTTGTCAAAGCTGGTTGGTAGTCAGTTGAGTAAGAAGAAAAACAGAAATTGGTTTGCAAGTGTTGTCTTTAGTACTTTGCTAGTGAGGAGAAACTTGCAAGTTACAGTATACTTTGCCAGCAACAAAAGGTTGCTTGCAGTACTTTCTCCACTGGGAACAAGTATTTGGAATTTAATGATTACAGCAAACAGCAGGAATAATATTATATTAATTTCTATTCCTATTCATACTATGATTCAAGAATTTGATGAAAATGAGAAAATTACTCTTATAATTATAATTACTATAAATATAATATTTGATGATTTATTTATGATTAGAAAAAGGATAATATTCCATTGATGAGGTATGAACCCATTAGCTTATTTTAGCTTATTTTTCTATATTTTGTTGTATGATGCATTGAAGTTTTTGATACTTTAGGTAATAGTTTAATTCTATTAAATATAATGGAAGTAATATATTATTACATTTTTTATTACATCAAAATAATCTTTTAGTCAAGCATTCCATTAAATAATGTTTGTAAGTATTTTTGTATTTCTATTTCAGCTTACTTAACTTAAACACATCAACTAACATGTTCTATATGCTTGTAGCAATTAGTTGGTCTGCTTATACAATGCAAGTTTATCTAACTATTTTGTGCTTATGGGTGCTGATCATATGCACCAATTAGTTGGTACATTAGTTGAACTTACAAAGTGGGTTGCAGGAATCTACAGAGTGATTGTTCCAATGAAGTCAGAAAAACTCTGCTGATTAAGCTAAATTGGTGGCTCAAACATGTTGTCACATTTGTAAATAAATGCTTGGCACACATCATATTGTGGTCGATCAAGACCATCTGATGGGTGAAATCAGAGGTGGTGCACATAATAAATGCAACTTAAATTTCAGACTGTGCAAAAGACAACTTGTCGCTGTTTTTCATAACCTGCAGAATGATGATGCTCACTTTCTTATAATGCCATTGGCTGAACATCGTGTAACAACCCAACAGAACCATGGTAATCGAAAACACTGGTAAAATCCCAATGGGATTGATTTCAATGGAAAGGGTAATATTTAAAATTACAGTTTATTGATTCATTCCAATTCATGAATGCCTCTCTGGAAACTTTGGCAGGAAATTTGCTACTTGCACAATTGAGTATCACCCACTCGATGTTTCGAGACAACACCTAATTCGAATTGGCACAATGGAAGGGAGATTTTCCTTACGACTTTGTTAAGTCGCCAAACAGTATGATATGCAAGTCACTCCCACCAAAGGGCGCATTTCATAATGCGATGAGAGGCAAAGGCATTATCGATGAGGATTACACTCACACCCAAGCCACATGGGGTGCATTAAAGTGCATTAACTTGCTGCAGTATGCTATTCAATACTTACGTGAGGACACTTGTTTGCTGGCTGATGTTTTTGAGAATTTCAGGACTGTATGTTTGGCTCATTACAGTCTTGACCCTGCCATGTACATCACAGCTCCATCTCTTTCATAGGATGCTTTATTGTCAGTGACATGTGCGTTGCTAGAGCTGTTGACTGATACTGATATGTATCTTTTTTTAGAACGTGGGGTTAGGGGCGGCATTACCCAGGTTTCAAAAAGAAGTGCAGAAGCCAACAATGTTTACATGGCTGAGGACTACGACCCCAGTGTGGCATCGAAATATATACATTATTTCGACGTCAACGGATTGCACAGTAATATGATGCGATTTAAGCTTCCAATTGGCAACTTTGAGTGGTCTGAAGCTGACATGTTTTCAACATGCATTTTTTCAAATACAGTGAATAATGGTGACACTCGCCCCACGGAAGAATTATGTTATGTATGGGGAAACACTGTATGTGGTTAAACTCGACTTTGTTCATAGCATTTTACGTTTTGAGCAAAAGGCTTGGATGGCTCAGTACATCGAGTTTAACAGTGATAAACGTGCCCAGGCTGCGAACGAATTCGAAAAATAGTTTTTCAACTTAATGAATAATTCTATTTATGGAAAAACCTTGCACAATGTCCGCTGGGAAAGTGACATAAGAGTCATTTTGCGGCATGGCTCAATCTACGGGGCTGCAGAGCTGATAGGACGTCCGACATTCCAGGCAAGACAGATTTTCGATGAAAACTTGATCCTTATCGAGATGTCAATGAGTTCTGTTGTGTTCAACAAACCATTGTACACTGGTGTTGCCATTATCGATCTTTCTAAATTAACTCTCTATTAATTTCATTATCAATACATGTACACAAAATTTCTTCCACCAGCCTTACACCTCTTTTATTGTGACACCGATTCGTTGGTATATTCTATTGCTTGCGAGGACATCTATAAAGTAACTACCCCATATTTAATATGCAGTTTGATACATCCAACTATGTGCTTGATAACCTGTAAGGATTCCCTCACAAGAACAAAAGCCATACCGGGGTGATGAAAGATGGATGTACTGGGCGCATCATAACACATTTCGGGGGTTTATGTCACAAGCTTTATGCATATGTTATTGGGAACAAACAATTATACATAAGTCGAAGTGTGTAAAACCTAACATGTTACAGTCACTCAGGTATGAGGATTATCGAGATAGCCTTGTAAATTGCACAAGGGTTCTGGGGACCCATTATCTTTTCCATTTACATGCTCATCAAGTCCACACCGAATGCGTAACCAAGAATGTGTTGTCTGGTATGGATGATAATTGGTACATTGAGAAAGATGGAATATCAACCTTACCTTGGAGGCACTACCAAATACCTGAGTAAAAATATATTTATTTTCCTCCCTACAATAGTTTCAACACCACAATAAATGCAGCCCGCCCACGACACCACAACTAGCACATGCCATTGATGACGTCCATCTGCCACCACACACACCCCCTGTTCCACGACCAACATCGCAGCTAACTATTGCTGCCCAAAACATCTACAACATATATTTCATCATTCAATGCTGCTGTTCCCTGTTTGCTTATTTATAAAGGATGAGAACACTATCAAGAATACAATTGTCTTCAATTCATAATAATGAGAAGAAAGTCATAATGTGACAAATAATCTACAAGAAAATACGTGCATAGGAGTGTGTGTTGTACCCTATCGCCGGCGCTTGTGAGTGGGAATTATCTGGATTTGACAAATGAACACCTTAGATGTGCATCATTATGTAAATAACTGTTGTAAATATTATGTATATACACTTAGTTTTAGTTGAAAATGATAATCTTTAGATTGTAATATATTTGTAAATATTTTGTTTATAATTTTTTTGTAAATATTTTTTTTTATCTTTTAATGTGTGTCAGACAATTTTTGGAACAGTAGTAGTAGCAATAGTAGTAGGATCATTAGTGTAGTAGTTGTAGTAATAATAGTTGTAGTTGTGTTAAGATGTACAATTGATGCACAAATCTACATTGCATGAAAACTGTAAAAATTGTTATCTTGTTCTGAAAATGTCTTGTTAAAATTGCTATCGATGAACTGTATTTTAGTTTGTAAGACGATTGTTTTCGTAAAAATGACATTGATGAACTGTCTTTTAGTTTGTAAGATGATTGTCTTTAAAGTATGTCAAAAAAATTATTGTATATATTAGTTTAGTTGCAAAACATAGTGTGATTGAAAATGTATTTTAGTGTGTCAATGTTTGTAATAAATATTTTAGCTCTTAAGGATGATTTTTGTAAAGAAAAGAATTTTGAAAATAAAAGAATTTCAAATAAAATTGTTATATATTAAAATTGAATACTGTGAATTGTTATTTATTAGTTTGAAAAATTCCCAGTGTCATTATCTAATATATTATGTTTATTACTAAACTAAATAAAAAAATCTTGGTAATCATTAAAAGAGTTGGTGAGTAACAGTGTTCCTTTGGATTCAAAACCAGTTAACAGTTTATTTGTTTGTTTGCTCACTTTCAAGGTTTCTTGAAAAGGGAGAAAAAACTAACATTTCAATAAGACACACTCTTAAGAGCTAAGGAGAACTTACATAAAATGATGGAGAGAAACGAACATGCCTAAATGAATGAATTTTGAAATGGAAGGATCAGACTTGGATATCACGAGAAAACTTTGCCGGGCTTCTGGTGAAGAGCTCTAGAGAATTAAACAACTGAAAGTTGCATACAAAGAACTTTTCAGGGCCAGGTAGAAAGAGCCCTTAGCGACACACCACAATGTATCTCCACTGTCCTACAACTGGGAGAGTCCAGCCAACCTTTAAAATAAAAATATTTTTCTCAGAGCAACAAGATTACAACTGTTGCATCTGAAGAATCAACATGATGATGTCTGGTGGTGAAAAACACAGTCATACTTTACACAAATCAGAAAACATAATTGGAAAACTTCTTAAAATATTAAATTAAGCTCTATCACTAAGAGTGAAACTTTCATAAAATATATATATATATTTTTTCATTCATGTACTTGTAGGACGAATCGTGTAATAAAGTCGTTAATAGTATCTTGGTAGTGAACTAGGTTCTGTCAGTCGTAAATTTTAATTCAGCCATGCTCCACGTAAGATAAGCAGGCACATGTCATACGATCCAATCATTCATTGACTGAACTCCGAGGTGGACGGATGGGTTTTGGGAGAGCTCCTTGTTCAATTTCATTACGTGTATTTCTATTGTGCCTGTTTAAAATTCAAAATGCGAGTTTGGAAATCTTTATTTGCCCATGTTAACTGGAAGTGCTAAATCATTATTTGTGCATTTTGCTAATTAAATTGCATGCAGTGCTTGGTAAGGTTACATTTCTTTCTAGATATAATTCAGGATGCTTATCACTAGTGTGTAAAATGTAATCAGAGTTATTTTGCCATAATTTCAACTCTCTTGCAAGCTCCACATATATAATTTGGCGCACGTCATATGAATCACTCAGTCATTGACTGACCTCCGAGGCGGACGGATGTGTTTTGGGAGAGGTGCGATTTCATTATGTGTTTTTTTTAAATTAGTTGTTAATTCTACTAGTCTATGTTATATATTAGTACATGCATCGTAAACGTAACTTTTATCCATTTGCCACTTAAATCGTATTCACATCTATCTCCAAGTAGCTATAAACCTTAGTCGCTTGTCAGCCTCCGAACGCACTCCACATAAGATCTCGACATAAGATCGCTTCATTCCTTCACTAGCCTCCAAGCCGGACAGATGTGGTTTGCTAGAGGTGCGATTTTATTATGCCTGTTCATCAATTAATTTATTTTAATGAGAAGAAAGAAAGAAAATAATAAAATTTACCCTTAGTACACTCTTGCACCAAACACACGCCAAAAATTAACCCTTTCAATATATTTAACCCTTTCAATATAATTTAACCCTTTCAATAAAATTTTACCATTTCAATACATCTAACCCTTTTTTATTTTCCATTTCAATTTGATTGAACCTTTCAATCAATTCAATCAACCCTTTGATATCAAATTAATTAGGTCAGTAAAAAAACGCGGCATCCATTTGTATCTAGGACTCGCTCGCCCCTACTGCTTTCCACCTTATGTATAATTAACATTTTCATTAGTCTGATCACTTTATTCGTGCTTCGGTCAAAGGTAACTAAAATTTTTAGAAAAGTAAATATTTTACGAAAGTTTTTATTGTCAACATTATATGGAATGAAAGAAATAAAAACTAAAAAAAAAATATATTTTAGTAGTCACAAATATTTTCTTAACACTTGTAATTTAACATTAATACATTGGAACTGCTTTATCTCCGTCGTTGCCAACTTTACTACGCGTGTGACAGACAGTGGACCTGTTACAATATACGCAGGTAAGGGCAGTGACATTTTTCAAAAGTTGATTTCAAAAGTGCTCACTTTACCATGAACAGCCTTTATCAATTTAGTTACTTTCATTCATTTCTCATATCCCAAAGAGAATATTACCCGCTAACGCAGACGTTTTCCCGTAAATCTCACGGATGTCCTCCAAGACATTTTTTTTTTTTTTACTTTCAGTATGGTGGGCAGCAGTGGACGTTGTTCTGTACAAGTTCTTTCCTCTTGGTGAAACGATTGTCTTTGTATCGTACTACGCCGAATTTTGACGAAATGTATTGGCAACTGCGCAAAAAAAAAAAAAAAAAATCAGCCATCGTTGGTCTACAGAAAGGGTCTTGTGCTCGTGGTAGATAACGCCACACCACACATTAAAAAAAAAAAAAAACGAAAGAGTAGTTGAGTTTCTTGAAGTATGAACTAATCCCGCACATTCCATATTCCCGGAGCTCAGGACCACCAGGCAAAAATACGTTTTTGCGCATGTCACTCCCTGGAGTAGCGTTTCTTCATGAGCGAGACTAATGCCCGGTTTCACCATCGTGGTTCGAAACTCGATCCGAGATTGTATCTAATATCGACAGAGAAAACTGTTGCACCATTCGAGTTCAGAGCTGGACTGGAGATCGAGATGAAGTTCATTTCGAACCGCCGAAATTGGCGGTTCGAAATCTCGATCCGAAATCAGCAGCCATTGTTGTCAAATGCAGTTTCAAAATACGCCAACAAATAGAACTACGTTCAGTTGTTTTCTTGGGATATTAAAACAACATTTTACGCACTTGAATATTATTCAGTAAAATTCGCAGAACAATAATTCACTTAAAACTGTTAAAACATTCCACATCTAGTGCTATCTATAGTGAAAAATACGCCTACTTCCATGACGTCATATATTACGAACCATTTGCAAAACTTGTCTCATACTTAATCTCGATCTCTCGCTTTAGAAACACGATTGACGAATCGGAGATCCAGAATTATGAGATTTTGTTGGTGCTATACTTCTAAATTGGAACCAAGATCAAACTGGATCTTAGTTCGGAACTAGGATCATTCGATCTCCGATCGGTGACGATGTTGCTGCAACCGGGCATAACATCCTTGCGGGTCGATGGCAGACATCTGTCGCTGCAAGTTGACGGGGATTATTTCAAACGATGAAGATTTGTTTACTGCGTTACATAAGGCAGTAGTGAGAGGTACGAAAATGGGCATTTATTCCCGAATAACCCGGCTTTAACACATAATACAGTATCAGCGCATTTTGCTTCACAGAACAACACAACTACACGTTGGTCATTTAGTTTGAAATCATGCACCTTTATTTTGCCAACAAAGCACCCCAATGAATAAAGAAACGTTTTTGCGGAATGGTTGTTTAAAAAATCGACACAAATATATGGCCGATTTTACATATTCTATCATGTAGATTTAAATAGTATTTGTGCATTAAATAAAGATTATCAGGTTTTCAGCACGGATTTTGATAGGTTAAATTTACGTCAACCAACTTGTTTAATTTCGTAATTTTTACTTACGGCAACGTGACTTTCCGCAGGCAAGTAAGTGCTGTGAAATGTTATCTCTAATCAGATCAGGTATAGAGTACCTTCAATAACATGACATTTTTACCAAATCTGACTGTACAAAAACTGATAAAGTTATAATAAATGTTCAGAAAAATACTGTTAATATTCACCACCTGCACTGGAAGAAAGGTTTGTTCCGGGTTTGTATAGGTCCAAACGTATATTTACCAGTCCCAATTAAATGTTTTGTTGAGTGAACAAAACTTTAAAGCAGTAACATTAATTTTTTTTGGCTATCAAAATGCACGCTCGAACTGACAAAACCTCTGGCGGGCCAAAAAAAATAGACTGTCGATAAAATATTAGGTTTACTTAGCTGTATATATTTTCTTGGCCACTTATTTGAATTCCTTCGTTTAAAAATACAGCTGGAGAGTTTGTTTGAAATTTTTGTGACGATTAAGATAGTAAGAGTGTTTGTTAGTGTCTTTATTGATGCTCAAAAATGGTATAATATTCTAATAAAACAAGTTTCACGTGAAATTAAGAAGTAAAGCTGTAAAACTTGCAATATTAATTTACGTACGTTGTCCGGTATTTATTAGAAAACATTCATATTTCGTCCATAGCCACTTTAGCTAACGTTGATACGTATTATTCGGGTAAAAATGGTCTGGCTTCGAAACTTATAATAACAACAAAATAATAATTTGGTTTCAACCACAAAATATTTAATTGCCCCTACAGCCTTAGAATCAATTGACTTGGCTGCACTAAACAAACTTTGTTGTATTCAACAAAACGTTTTCCTTAGTAACTTTGTTCATATAGCCATCATAAAAGATTTTGAACTTGGATATTCTGTAATTAATAAGAATAACGGTCATTGAAATGCTCTCAAACGCCTTTTTTTTTCTGTGTAAATCGCTCTACTTAAATAATAGTGTGTTGAGTAGTGAAATATTAAATATAGTCAAACATTCTACTACAAACCTAGTGCGACCGATATAACCAAGTGTTGCACTGTTTGTTACTGTAACGGCTGGGAATTTGCCACCTAATTTATGTACCGAAAGACTGGATAATTTACCATGCTATTTCGATACAAGCTTATGATAATTTATTTACTGGTTGCTATATAAAATATTTGAATGTGTTTTTTTCGAATTTGCATATATTCAAGAAATTTATGTAACTATTCATGTGTCAGAGTTAATATTTTTATAAGATGTATATCAGAGGGCGTTATTACTTCGATCACGGCCACTTCATCTGCAATATGGGTAATTCTTATTAAATATTTTTATTATTGTAAATAATGACAAAGTTAGTATAATATTTGATAAACATATTCTATTACAGTATAATTATTTGCAATAAATCATTTCTATCTGAAAGTTACCTCGAGAGTTTCGTTCCTAGTGTTAAATCTCTGTTGTGTTAGTCTTTGGGAGAGAGTACATGGTATATATTTTGTTTTAGCTGTCTTCAAGCTGATTGGATTTGTCCTTTATGGCAAGTATACTATTATGAGAGGACACAATTAATTATCCTCAGCTCGTGATACTTCTGTGCTCTGGCAGTAGTCCAGTATTTCAGTTTTTGAGGAAATAATTAATGAAACTGTGCTCGTTACACTCGATGAAAGTGGGGAATCTGATTGTTAGTAATTTATTTGGGACCGATATCCTATGTCACACTACTACTCAGTTCACTTGAAAATCCATTCAGCTCACGCCAATCGCACCCTATACCCCAATCGCGCCCTATACACTAACTACACCGTATACTACACATTATGGTGCCTGACACCCTTGAGACAAAGCATAATAAAATTGGCGCCAATACGCGTGTTTACACACAGAGTTTCTACATTACAGAGAAGCCTGTCACACATATATCTCTTTAGAGTGACTACGAAAAACTGTGAATATATAGAAACCGAATTATAAAATAATCATTTACCTCCTACCTAAAATTAAACAAAACATTTTTATTCAATTTCATTCTTTTAATAATTGCCTAATATCATTAATCTATTGCGAGGCAAATTATCTGTTTGATGTCTATACGATGTTGTATTGTTTTTGTATAGTAATTTTTCGTAGTGTTTTGTAAGTTTTCATATACTATTTCATAAAATGACTGTAATCCTACAGTTTCGCCAGCCTAGAATATTAATTTTTGAGTCGGTCAGTGCAGCGTTGGAGAGTAAGGAATGGCTAAGTTATTATGCAAGTGCACAGCACGTAGCATTCCCAAGGTCACGAGTTCAAGAACTGATGTGTGTGCAGAACATCACCCTTTTATCAGTCGCGTTGCTTATAAGGCACATTATCTACTCGAGGATTGTTTTCTTTCCCGAGCACGCACCATGGGTGTTAATGCATTTCCCTCGTAATTTATCATGGCATTTCCATCAGCACATCGCGTTCGCTTAATTTGCTTCAGTATCAACTGTGTTCCGATGTATGTAACTTCAGGCACGCCCAGAAAATTCGAATGACTTTCCTCTCCTCAAGTAATAAGTTACATAAGATACTTGCATCTAGAAGACTGACCAATATTTGTAAAACATAACCAAAAAAAAATATTTTATTTTGATAAGTCTATTAGAAGTTTTAAGGAATATCTTACAAACTCAACTAGATGACTCACACGAAAATATGGCGTAGGCATATCAATAACCTATCCAGGGTTCGAGCCTGAAACAGGGAAATTTTGTAATACGAATAAAGTGCCAATTTTCAGTTAAAAACCAGCAGTTAGTAAAATTAAACAACTTCAGTTACTCTCGTGAAATTTTAGCCACGGAAAGGAAAAGTTGTTAATCTCGAAATACCTTACTTAATACATCGTTAAATGATCTAATCTGTTTCGAACTACTTGTTTATTTCAGCAAGAATTGGGAGTTATTTGAATCAAAACTAATTCTTAATGAAGTGATGTGCTTTTACGCGTTACTTGCAATAACAGCAAACAGATGTCCATATCTTATAATGGGTACAACATAACTATAAAGTTTCAATAAGTGATTTATCGCCCGTTTCAATTATAAGCAGTTATAGTTCAGTTCGGAAAAATATCGTAAAAAATAAAATTAAGGTTAGCAATACATTTGAATACTCCATAACAAAGATGCCAATTATTTTTGACAAGAGGACAACTCACGAGTCCACATATACTAGCAACAGTATATAAGCCAATAAAGCTGGTTAACTTGCATGTAGCAAATACAAATGTGCTTGACATTTATTATCTCACTAACTAAAAGTTAATTCACTGACCAGTTAGTTCGAGCTTCTTCGTCCCAGTTCATGCTCGTTTAGCAATATTACACCAAATCGAATTTGACATTTTCATCTATAAGATGACTTTATTCATGCGTCGAATGAATCTAAATATTAATGATTTGATTCGTGAATATGTTTCTGACACGCCAATTCTTACTGTTATCTGTATAAGACAAACAGAAACTGCATTAAAGTTCGTTGTTTACAAGCTTCCACGTCTCAGTTTTAATACGTCGTTCATGCATGCAACTACTTTCTCGTCATTGCTAGCAACTTTACTGGGAACATCTAGATAGTATTTACTGTATAATGTATGGAAATACAAGCAACAGTATTTCTTGAAAGGTTTTATTCCAAAGTGTTTAATTTACAGCTAACCGACCATAGCAGAATCTTACATTATGAATTAAAGGGAAAATATATTCTTACTTGAAGACAAATTAAATAATGACAATCACCGTAGTGCCCACTGCATAAAATGAATCTCATTCGCGGCAAATAAATAACAAATTTCTAAGACGTTCTTCAAACATGTGTGCGAGGGCCGCGGTGGTGTAGCGGTTAGACTACTCACCTCCCACTTAGGCGAGCCGGGCGTTACATTACGGCGTTGCTCCATACATCACCCCACCTTCATCGGCTGTCAAGACCCCGGTGTTACGAGCCGCTCATATCTCTGCACTCCACTACACACCACTTCAAACAAGTGGAGCCAGAAACTAACTACAAAGCGTAGGCAATCGCGCATGACATGATATAATCCAAGTGAAGAGGAAAGAGAGAGATACCGACGGCTAGATTGTGACTCGGTAGAAAACATTTCGTTTTAAGGCGGAGCTATCGGTATCTTGTTAATCTCGTGTATCTAGATGGTCTGGAAATATTTTCTTTCCTGGAAGTTACTATATTTTTACCGAAAACACACACACATGCACGCGCGCCATAAATAAATATATGCATAAATACAAAAATATATATAATGCTATTTGCAGTATTGATTAATTACAGTGACCTCAAACTAAGAATAATAAAATTAATGCGTTTTATTTTAAAACAGCTATAAGAGAGTCTAGTAATTCATTTTATTGCCACATGAGTATTTTTAGTTCCATATGAATCTGTCTGAGGTACACATTATCTGAAACAATATTTGTTTTATTTAGGCAATAATCTTAAGTAAATCAAGCCCGTTTTAGGAAATTTTATATTTAAATATTATGTACATGCTGAATTATATAAATGTCTAATAACTTGAAACAAGCATCAAATACTGAGTCTCCCCGGATGCCTTTCCGAACGAAGACTATAGCGTGATGGCGAAATGTTCGCCGCTCATTCGCAGCACAAGAAATTCTCTCGGGGCAAATGCAGAGGTTTACAGCTTGTCTCACGAACTCGTCGAAGCAAGAAGGGCCCCGGCACTATCTCGCGAAACAATTAGTCCTGCGAAGGGGTTTCGAACCAACGTCGGGATGTCCCTGGGCGGCGTGACTTCCAGCTGGATCAGCCGCCAGCGGTGGGGAAATGAACATCACGCGCCCTGAGATAAGACACGATTCACGGCCCGTCGAGTCGACTTGGAGGTTTTGTCCTTGGAAGCGGGACCCAGGGCACACGACCACGTGCCACTGTCCTGCGTTTCGTAAACACCGGAGTCTTATTCACGCTTTCTTCACACTTTTTGAATCAAACCGTTAAAGAATCGCCTCGTATATGAAGTGCTTGTTTTCTAAATATTGTCAAGCACCACAAGCGTCTTACAGTTCAAAGTGAGCACTTTTTAAATCGACGTTAGAAATAAAGTCACTACTCCTACCTGCAGATATTTTAATGGGAGCCCACTGAGTGACATCCGTCCAGTAAAGTTGGTAACAAATGGAGGGAACGTAGTTCCATTTCTAACGTCGAATTATAAGTGTTAGGTAACCATTCGTGATAACCTAAATTATTTCTTTCACATTCTGTTTCTTTTTTAATGCATCTAAGTATAAAACTTAGGAGATTTGTGAAATATTTACTTTTCTAATAATTTCACCGTTTCACTCGACCTACTCATGAATAAAGCGATGAGGCCCATATCAGTGTTAATTTTACATAGAGTGGAATAATACACACCATGCATACAAGTAGATTTTGAGGAGGGCTTTCAAAAGTGCTCAGTTTACCGTGAACAGCCTTTAACATAAAAGTATCTTTTTTTTTATATGGAACTTTCACTTACATTTTATACATAAATTGTAATATTTCGTTCATAATGAATATGAATAAAACCAGTGAGAAAATATGTATGCTGGTAATGCCTGAGTGTGTACGAATGCTGTGCACTGTCTAATTTTCTAAAGGCTGTTCACGATAACGTGAACACTTTAGAAGTCAATATTAGAAAAAAGTCGCTGCCTCTGCCTGTATATATTTTAACAGGGGCACCGAGTGACTTGCACCCAGTAAAGTTGGTAAAGATGGATGGAAAGTAGTTCCATATCTTAACGTCGAATGAAAAGTGCTAAGTAACCATCTGCGTTAAATTAAATTATTTCTCTCGCTTTCTGTTTTTTTTAAATACATAGAAGTGTAAAAATGAACAGATTTGTAGGATATTTACGTTTATAATAATTTCACAGTTTCACTCGACCTATGCATGAATCATGTGATGAGGCCCATAGCAGTGTTAATTTTATATAGGGTGAGATAATACACACCGCGAGTAGTACGAAATAGAGAAGTCAGGCATAATGTATTTTAAATGGCAGTCGCAGCGGCTTGGATTCGTCTTGTGTGGATGGGAGGCTTCGGTTCGTCTCGGAGTGCTCGACAGTCTTCGGCTCGGGTTTGTCGAATGTACTCGAAAGTGCTCATCAGTTACTCCATATTGGTTTTATAGGCATAGGGTATGTCAAATCGTAAATATGTATTTATTATTAGATTTTTAATTTTATTTTTCTAACTAAATTATTTATTGTTTTTCTAAATTTGAAATTGATTTTTTAAATATTGTGTCGAAATTATACTTCGCGAAATGCGGAAACATACAAAAGTCTCTCAAGCACATTTCCAGCCCTTCTCTTGAAAACTCATTAGTCACTACCTCGACTGTTTTTAGGAATATGTATGTTACTCGGCATTATTTAAATGAATGTTTAGGTGACTAAACCAAGGCCCATCACACTAATAGCAACCACATGCGCGAGTATGTTATAATCATGGTATTAATCGGCATTTTTATAGGCTCAATTGGCATTAATTTGTATTTCAATACTGCGAGGCCCTAGAGACTTTAATGTACGACGGCAGTTAGGACGATAATCATTCATGCTCGTCTCGAACACCAATCTACACTAATCCACCCCAATCCACACTAACCATTACAAAAGTTCACACCAATCCACACATCAATCCACACACCAATCAACACGCCAATCTACACCAATCCACACCAATACACACCAATCCTCACCAATCTTCACCAATCCACCAATCATTCACCATCTATCCACCAATCCACCCAATCATTCACCAATCCACCCGCCAGTCCGCCCAATCATTTGCCTATCCGCCTACCATTCCATCCACCAATCCACCAAATCTTTCACAATATTTACACAAATCTATGGGTTTTGTTATCTACCTCTATCTATACGTATTAAAAAACTATTCACCAACTTTCTCCGAAATTTGTTCATGTGGACGGAATTAAATGTTTTGTTTGCAGTCAACATGCATTTTTATGCTTAAATACTCTATACAGACCCTACAGATTTTAACATTTATAAGCGAGTGCTCATAGCACCACTTTAAAGGTGTGACGGATTAAAGGATACCACACAAAAATTAAATACAGAATACAGAACTTTACGATAATAATTTATTATTACTTTGTAATTACAATTTCAGAAGAAAGCAGTTCATCGTATCATCTAATATAACCCTGATCCTTATGTTCTCTAATGATTTAAGCCACATCCTTCATGTTCGAGTAATCCCCGCGTTTTTGAAGCTCAAGCAAATATCTCTAAGTCTGTGTACAAGTTTATTCGGGTCTTCGGGAAATAGGTAGTCAGTATAACCGGCGTATTCTGCCTTCTTCGCATCACTTGTCAAAGGATACTCGTTGGTGAAATGTGTGGAAATGTCGAGGGAATCACCATCGTCTTCAACACTATCACTGTCGGCATAATCATAATCAGTGCTGTCTGCATGATCGTCTTCACTTCCTGTTTCATCATAAATACTAAGTTAACTTTACTTTGTAGCAGGAGTTGTATGTTCATTAGTATCGTTTATTTTGAAGTTCGTCGACTTCACGCGTCTTGCAAGTGCACGTTCCGCAAAAATCGACTCAACCATTCCGTCTTTAGCATTAACTTTCTCATCATAATCGTCTGCGGAAACAGTGCCCATCGATGTAGCAGCAGGTATTGATGATATCACTTTCTGGCTGCCAGTAGACCAACCCTTGCAGATCTGACTATCTTCCTTCATTGTATCATCTTGGGAAAGCTACATGTGACCATTGTCGTAATGCTTCATCGCGCGAAAAGATCTCTTCGTACAGGCCGTTCTCTCATGTCGTCGAGCATTTTGACCATAGGTAAACACTCGATCGCAGAATCGACAGAGGGGACGAACAATTAGCAATAATGCAGGTCGCGGTTCCGTGTTAGTTGAGGTCTAAGACAGGCCTTCGTTTTCGCAATTCATCATCGTGGTATGACGAGAGAGCGCTTCCAAAAATCGATTTTAACTTCCCTGTGTCTGAACATCAACTATGGTATCTGCGTACGTCCCCACTGTATATATACTTTCTCCCATCACTGAGCAAAATTACCAAATTTTTTTAAAGTACGAGAGAAAATTAAAGTATTTTTATGGTTCCAGGCTTCGAACTCGGGTTCCTCCAACATGCATTGTGTATATGTATGTGTCTGCAACGTTAGGCTAGATTTAGCAGTTAAGAAGCTTCCCGGCCGGACTAAGGGCTTAAAAGTAGAAACGTTAACGCTCCCAGCTAAGCGTTAATTTTCATCTTCACGCGATGGAAATGCTTAATTTTAACTGACTCGTGCTTACTTGTGCTGACTTACACTTGTTTCATGCACACAAAAAAAAGTTTATGGTGATTAAAGTCGATGGGATGAACCGTTTACGGATAAGATGTATATAAAAATCAAAATTGCATTAGTCACGAAGGAATACGCTACTATAGACTGTTCACATGCTCGTTTTAACACTTCGATGCATTAAAAAATACAGGGAGGGGAATAAATAATTTAAGTTATCAGAAATGATTACCTAACACGTTTTATTCGACGTTAACATATGGAACTACTTTGCTTCCCTCTTTACCAACTTTACTGGGCACATGTCAATCAGTGCGCCCGTTAAGATATATGCAGGCAGTAGCAGTGACTTTTTCCTAGGGCTGTTTTCAAACGTGCTCAATTTAGCGTGAACAGCCATTAAATCGGGCGCAGAACCTCACTATGTACAGTTCTGGCCATGGACATCCTTCCTGCACAACACGTCCGTTGTAAAAGATATAGGGATTGAAAGGGTCAGAATTTCAAGAGAATAAGAACAATATTAATTTACTTTTACTAGACGGCGATAATCTAGATCTTTATACAAGGGTAGAGAAATTCGGAGGTACGTATTAAGAACTTGAAAACAGCTGAAGAATAAACCCTTGCACAGGCTGCCAGGATGTAATCACGAAAATGAAATCAAACATTCTGTAAACACGTTATTTCAGCAGACGCGTTCCAAACCACTGCTCGTATGTTCAGGTTAAGCTTTCAGTCGAGGCAGACGAAACAAACACGAAAACGACATAACGAGCGCATCAACAACGCGGGGTGAGTACGCCTGTTTGTCGTTTCAGTTATATTCCTTCGTGCCTTCTGAGCAAACTTTGCGTGATCGTGGTATGGGGGGAGTTATCATCGACGGCTGCTGCGTCGGCTGTTTGTGGTCGTTTGGTAAACAGGACGGAGAGACGGAGAGCTGGATATGATATGACGGAGAAATGGCGACCAGTTCACTGGTGCAGCTCAAACGGGACAGTTAACATCGACAACGCCCCGGGTAAAACGGCGTTCGTGTATAGATGTGTGATCAAAACGGACGGCATATTATGGCAGAAGTTCTTCCGGCTAAGACATCATTTTAAAACGCCATCGCTTCTCTACGTGATAACAAATAGACGGTGTTCAAACACAGCATAGCTGCTTGCTGTTTCATAACAGTCGAAATACCATTTGGGTCGATCGGACGAGCGATGCAGGTAGGTAGGGCTCACAGCGAAGTTATTATAGACATGGAGCAAGGAACCATCCCAACATTCGCCTGGGGTGATTCCGAACAACCATGGCAAAGCCGTAGTCAGGCTGGCCGGACCGGGATCCCAACCCAGGCCCTCTCGAATGAGGTTTAACAACGCGCCCGCAGCCTCGCTCGGCCAGACGAGGGAAGGGAACAGATAGAGGAGAGACTAGGGAAAAGTTGCAGACGTGTGTGACACGCCGAAACCTAACGAGCACTCGTACAATCTTACGAGACAACTGTGCCGAGTAATCGGGGTGGTCGGATGATTGCAGCGCGTCGTCGATGGGAGGACACTCGAGTCAGAGCGTTGCTGAAGAACACTAGATCTTGGTAATCGGTCACGTCCCCGTCGACTGCTCGGTTTCGCAAGGAACTGCGAAGACCCTGGTGATGCAATGGTCATCGGAGCTTAAGACTGCGGAGACATCGAGTTCGTATCCTGATTTTTTTTTCTTCAGGCGTCAGAAATTTAAGTGAGGTTTAATTATTCTCTGATTTCGTCACCACAATCAGCTATTAATAATGTGGTGTTAGAAATATTACTTCGGTGGTTGAAAATACTAAATATTTGAACGTTATTTATGCCAGTAAAAGATAAGTAGTGATAAGATGCTTTATAATTTAATTTAGGAAAACTGACATTTTACACGCAGCGTGCAGTGTTTAGTGTACATTTTAGTCCAACTTCTTTTTGCTTCTTGTTATGAGACAATCCAAAATAACTGTACTTGTGGTAGCAGGAGTGACAGATGACTGGAAAAGTGATGTGCAACTGCAATGAATTACTTGTCATTGCCAAGTTGTCGGAATAACAACGAACTATCCGAACTAACAGATGTCATATCAGGGTCTACTGCACATCACATTATAATGGACGGCGTTTTTGCCTCTTACATTGTCCGAATTACGGGAACTTTAATTTATTTTTTTAAAATCTTTATAAATTTAGTGCTTAAAATGCACAAAGATTAAAATTTAGAAATAGTCAGGAAAAGGCTTTGCCTCGTGCTCTCTGAGTTTAGCAGCAATTTTCTTGCCTCTAGGGTCAAAAGTAAGTTGAATTTATAAACCTCGTAGATAACGCCAAGCGGCAAATTGGGATAGCTTGGAAATATTATATACACTGGTGGAAAATGAAAAATGGACACCACTAAAGTGGTGGCGTAAAAACATCATGCGCATGGGGCACAGATAGAGGGCAGTAATCATTGTAGACGGCATAGACGACCACAAATTGTGCAAGTAACGGACTTTAAACACGGTCGTATTTTAGGCCTGACGGAGGCTGGTGGTCCTTCCGAATGATTGCCCAACGCGTAGGACGTGAATTGTCTGCGGTGCATCATTGGTGGTGCTGGTGGTCCAACGATGGTGTACATGCTCGTCAACCTGGTCTCGGACGTCAGCGGCATACAGATTCCCGCCTGGACCGCAGCATCAGACGAGCAGCCATTGCTGATCGCACGGCGGCCGCTGCACATTAGGGCCACAGTTGCACCCAGGCTGTCAGTTAGGACCATCACCAACCGTTTTCTGGACGCTGGGCTACGATCAAGGGTGCCGCTCGCCAGTTTTCCACTCATACTTCATCAACATGCAGCCCGCCTCGGATGGTGTTGCGAACGACACAACTTGAGGGATGAACGGCGCGAAGTTGTGTTTAGTAATGAGAGCGGATTCTGCCTTGGCGCCAGTGACGGACGTTTGCGAGTGCGGCGTCGACAAGGAGAGCGGCAACAACCAGTGTGTATACGGCAGCGACATACAGGACCAACTCCCATTGAACATGTGTGGAAGATGATGGGATGGCGTTTGGTGCGGTCTGCAATACCGGCAACAAACCTCCACCAATTGCAACAACAGATGGAATTAGTATGGAACACTATTCCCCATTATGACATCCGACACCTTTATGATCGTCTCTATACACGACGGCAGAACTTTATCGAGGCTAAAGGAGACTACACAAGCTACTGACATTTGTTGTCCAAGACATCCTGTAGCCTCTGTCCATAGGTGTACGACTCGGTAATGCAGAAGTCTGTTTTTTTTTTTTAACTCATATTCCTTAGTGTTTGTGATCTCGCCAGGACTGCGAAGGGGCTGTTTTGATTATTTTAACAAAATTACTGTTATCGAGAATTGTATCGTTGAGGTTAAATGCGGACAGGAAAATGACATTTATATGGAGTTTATATGGAAAACATTAACAAAATGGAAGTCTGAACACCAAATTACTTTCGGTGTAAAATATTACTTAGGAGTGATACACAAATCTCAAGGGAAGATGAGTCGTTTTCATGCAGACAATACTGGGACTCTTAAAGTGTGAACGCTGAGTATTTGAATAGTAAGTAATAGAATATTTGCAACCACTGCAGAGATAGTTGTTACCATCAAATAATTTCATCGAAGTACCATCTTTGTCAGAGTTTGGGGGACCACAGATGAGAACTACAGTTCATGCCAGTTAACAACGGCACACGTCCACTGCTACTAGCGTGATCTTCTGGGAAGTCATCGTACTTTATAGTCGTTTACTAGCGGCAGTGGCATAAGTGACAGCGTATGCACAGAGGTACGTAGAAGGCATCCTGTGTCTCCATGTCCTACCATTTCTGAATGCCCAGAAGCCATTTGTAAAATAACTCTCGCTTGCTCACAGCTCTGGTTTCTCAGCAGAGTTTGCATCTTGTTTCAATACGTCAATGGCCTACCAGCTCACCTGATTGGTAGCACATCAAACATTTGCAGGGCCAGACAGAACGTCAGATTTTTAAATGTTGAAAAATTCGTGATTTGAGCGTAATTTGCAAATTGCGTGCAAATATATCGGAAGAGAGTATATGGTGTTTGTATTATATTTTAATTCTCCGATCGTACCGGCGAATGTTTCTGGGCACGAGTAGGTCCTACGAGATGTGAAAGGTACCCGTATGTCTTGCAGGTGGGAGGATAATCGTACTGTTCTGATGTAATTATATTGTTAGATAATTTTTCTGTAACATCACATAATATAATCTCGTCAAATTGTCATGGTTCTTTTGTGGCGCCAAAGTTTTTATGACAATGGACAATTTGCAAAGTGGAACAATATTTTTTTGTTTGTGTATTGTTATTGTCACCAGTACGCTGAATCAAGGGACAGTTATAATAATCTTATGACACCTAGAGTTTGATGGTAATTTGAGCAATAAATTCTGAACTGAGAAGAAAATGCTTGGTTGGTGGGCAACTCTGTTCACACTCCAGGCAATAATATGTAGTAAAAGAAGGACATTAATTATGTGTCTACAATGAATCTTGTACTGCAACAGAATTACGAATAAAAAGTGGGTATGTTTTCTGTACGTATCTTTGACGCAAGTAATGAGGTATACAGCAATTCACTGCCTGCATTCTAAAACACGTTATTAGTTTTGCACAGTTTCTGTGAACATCAATGAGAAATGTAGAGTTCTAATTAATTGTATTATTTTTGCTAAATCCTGTGATGACAACTGCAGGCTTTGCAGCGACTACAGATTGTTCGATTGCATGTTATTTACTTGTTTAGTTTAGAATAAATATGCTATTTTGAAAATACGTTTCTGAGCTTCTCAAACTTTATTATTTTAGATGGCCTCCCAAAGCGTACTTAGGTGCCACATTTGGCGAGAATTGATCATTTCCCTATATATTTCGTGAAATATTATTTTTCAAATGTCGCCGACTTACAAATTGAAGACAAAATATGCAACAAAGAAGCGTATTTAAAGCTCGCAGTAGGAACTGCCAGCGCAATTATTTTGGTTGCGATAGGTCTAATAGGTCGGTAGATATGACATGTGCCTAAAATTCTATAAAGCCACAATTTTGAAAATAAGAAACTAATGTATCAAAAACAATGTACGAATAGGTGGCCTACCATAACACTATGTTTGTTCCAAATTTGGTGAGAACCAGTTTTGTATTTCCCCAAATATATTGTAAAATCTTTACTAATTTTGGTTGAAATATGTATAGTCTACATGTTCTTTCTAGGTGGCACCGTCTTACAAAATGGCTTACACAGAGACGTTAAATTAGCGTTTTATCTTATATATAACAATATCTGTACAATGATATATATTTCTTTTTTCAGCTGACTCATCAAATTTTCTCACTTATATAAAATGTTCGTCTCTTTTGTAATTTTCCTCATTTATTTCTTTTCATCATAAATTAGGTTTGAAAAATTTGACAACAATACATACAGTTTCTACGTCTACTTCAGTGTTAATGTAAATTATATTCATTAATTTCTTTTCCCTTTTTCAAAATAATTTTCTCTGTAACTGCAATTCGTCATTTATGAAAGTTTTCTAGCAAGGAAAATTAAGTTGATTTTCATTGCAAATTATAATGCGGGCCTCTAAGTTGATTCCACAGGTTACCAAAAGGGAAATATATTTATTGCTCATTATTTCAGTGCATGGTTTCAAATTTTGCTAATTTTTAATTTTAAAATATTTTTAAGCTAGATGCAGTTAAAGGTTAAAATATTCCCTGTAGTTGAGTACCAATTTTCCTTAAGAACTTTTCACCTCAGTTATTGACTATTTTTTGTGTTTATTGCTTCAAAACTAAAATATATATATACATCACTGAATTTATTACATTTTTTTACGGAAATCCATAAAATTAAAATAGGTTCTATTAGAAATATTAAAAGAAAGAAAAAGAGATTCCATGTAAACTAACGGCATCTGTGGAAACGAATATTTAAGTCAGTTGCTAACCGTTGAAATTAATAGGTATTTAAGAAAGTTATTCTGACTTGGTACTGACTGAAGTATAAGATCCGTTTCATATTCTACAAGAGAACACATTATTTTTGGTTTTTAAAGAAAACCACTTTTTCAATATTTTCGAAATATCCAGTGCACTGACAATAACTGGCTAACATAAAAACATAAATTGTTATATTAATTTCTCATAAAATAGTTTTTGACACTATTTTAAATGTACATCACTATATTTCCTTAAGAACTAGATCAATGTCTCAGCGGGGATAATATTTCATTATGCTAATCTCAATGAACGGTTTTTGACCAGACATTTATCATCTTCTGGTGAAATACCTAAATAATACTTTCTTATGACAATATGTGTGAAGCACGAATCAATTTTGAAGTAATCTCTGAATTATGTAATTTCGAAAATATTTTCGTGTTTAGAAAATTCCGTTCTTCCAAAATGGAATATAAAATTTGTTCAGATATGAGGCCTAGCTTCTTTTCAATAGTACGTTTTGTTTTGATATGTTTTTGCAAGTAAAATTATATAATAATCACAATCATCATTAAGTAAACTAAATTTGTCTCATTGAATGTGCTATTGTACTAACTTTCATAGTTAAATTATTTTTAGGGTCGCTAAAATTCTTTAGGCAGTGAGTTTATTTTTGTATCCGGTACTAAGTAACAAGCTTGATTAAAAATATTATTAACGAATTAATACGATAGATGAATATTTTAACGATCATGAATTGCATTATATTCATTGATTAGATTTAAAAATGCCCAGAGGCTGTAAAGATTAAGAAATTTAAACTTTCGTAGCACTGGAGAAACTGTTGCTGCCATCAACATATTTCATCGAAATAGTTAAGACCGAACTAACATGTGTGATCATTGTAGCTGGTTATATGAACTGTGGGTATTTAGTTATTTACACACTAACTTTCGGGAGAGGAGGAGCATGCTTTTAAACCTACACTTATTGGCAGAGCTTGGGTGACCGCAGATGAGAACTACAGCTTCTGACGCTAAAAAGCAGCACACGTCAAAAGTGTATCTGATATACAAAGTAGTGGAAAACATTACATTTACACATATACATAAACTATGGCATAGTATGATATATAATAGGTATGTATAAAATAAATTATAAATATATTATATTAATATTTTTTATTTCGAGACTTGGCCGGATAGTAACTTGGCAAAGCGTCAGCCATGTGTTATATGACAAAAACAAATCTACGATGCCTTCAAGTGGTTAATACTGAGTACTACTCGCAATGAACATGATGAGTTACCCGCGTATACAGAATGTCACAGGTTCATTGCAGCTAACTTCTAAGGGCGGTGGTATCGTAATGAGGAACAACTTTTTCCAGAGAATGGATGTCCAGAGACGCTACTTTGAGACGCCAGGCATAGTTGTAAAATAGTTACACGCGCCTGCGGGGCAAGTATTCCACGGCGCACGTATCGTTGATCATGCAGTCATCTGTAGCTAGTGAACGTGAGGGTCGGTTACAGATCCTCGCCTTTGTCCCGAAGAGGTAGGTAGTATCAAAAGCACTGATAAGCATTGGATCCCATGTGATGTGCACAGTTCATAACGTCCTTCCCTCACCACAGTCCACTACATAGGCCTGCGTCGTTGTGTCGCTGCCTGAGTGTAAACAGTTGTCATGTGTTCACCGTGACTGTGCTTCGTACATTAGAGTAGTCAAGGACGATTATTCATCTTCAGAACTGGAGGATATGCACATGCTGTACGGTGAAGCTAGAGGGTGTAAGCGCGTATCTGCTCGCTTTTATCAGGAACGCTTCCCCAACAGACGGCAGCCACATCACACACTGTTCCAGAGACTACACCAGCGACTGCACGAGTATCTGACCTTCGATCCACCACACGGGGGTGTTAGGACAAGAGTTATTCGTACGCCGCATCTTGAAGAGAAAGTGCTGGACAGAGTTGAGGCGAACACATCCACAAGCACATGTGTGATCGTTCGTGATATGGATGTCAGCCACACCATGTAAAGAGTGCTCTGTCAGCACAGACTACATCCATTTCAAGAGCAAAAGGTACACGTACTTGGACCAGCTTACTTAGAGCTTTGTATGCGGTTCGCACAGTGGTTTATGAAGCAGTGCATTGCCGAACTAGAGTTTGCATCGTGTGTGTTGTTTACAAACGAAGTATATTATACGAGAGATTGCTATTTCAATAGCCACAACAGCCACGTGTGGGCAGAAGAAAATCCATGTGCATTGGTGACCACACATCACCAACAACAGTTTGCGATGAACGTGTGGGCTGTCATCGTCCTCGAACAAGTTATCCGACCCTTTATCCTTCCAGCCCGTTTAGACTGCCAGTCATACCACAAATTTCTGGCAAACGAGCTACCCCAGCTGCTAGAAGAAGTGCAGCTGAATGTACGAGTCAGCATGTGGTTTCAATGAGTTGCAACATAATGAAGCCTCGCCGCATTTCAACCATTGTGTTCGCCAACACCTCACCGATACTTTTGGTGTTAAATGGATTGGGATAGGCGGCCCTGTGCCACGGCTACCATGGTCTCCGACCTCACGCAAGTCTATTTCATTCTGTGGGCCATATTAAGCGTTGTATTGTTTACTCTAAGCCTGTGGGGAACCGCCACGACTTTGTCGTAGAACGAATACAGGTGGCATGCAACACGGTTCAACCCACTCCTGGCATCTCCGAGAGGGTCCGCTAGGCAATGCATCACATTTCAACGTCTGCAATAAAGCAGAGGGCCGCCATTTTGTGTATTTGCTTTAGGTTACCTTATGGAAATGTGTAACAGGCAGTCATTAAAGTACTGCAACCTACAAACACGTACTTATTATTTTCACCATCCCTACAGTACTACATCAAATATCACTGTTTCCTTGGAGGCAGGCAGCTGGTACCTGTTGTGTTGAGTTGAGTTGAGAGATTTAGGCTGCTCTTAACAATGAGGTATTGAGAGCTAGAGAGGGTGAAATTAGGTGAGAATGGAGCAGCCGGAATGCAAGGACGAGGTAAACGGGAGTTCTCCGAGAAAACCCGCTGACCAGCGGCATCATCTGGTACCATTCCCACTAGAGAAAATCCAGGAGTGACCCAGCCAGGGATTTAACCCAGTTCGCCTTAGTCGGAGGCGAGTAGTCTAACCGCTCAACCACCGTGGTCCCGGTGCCTATTGTGTGCAAAGCTAACTGCTGTCCTGCCAGGCGTTAGAACGTGTTGTACAAATACGCTTAGTGTCTAAATGGAACATCTTCGGACATCCATTCTCTGATAAAATTTGTTCCTCATTACATTACCTATCATACCTAGAGATTTGTCATGATGATTCTGTGACATCTTGATGATATAAATATATATAACCATGCCTTAGCTTCGAGGTTGGTTTTCACTCAACCAGCGAACAAGTAAAGTCTCGGCAGGAGTCAGTATCGGTAGGCGTCAGTATCGGCAGGCGTCAATATCGGCAGGAGTCAGTACAGGCGGGAGTCAGTCTCGGCAGGAGTCAGTCTCGGCAGGAGTCAGACTAGGCAGGAGTAGTCGGGACGAGTCAGTCGGCAGGAGTCTAGCTGCAGGGGTCGGTCTGCACGAGTTAGTCGTCAAGGTTAGTCTGCACATATCAGTCGCCAGGGTCAGTCTGCATTATAAGTGACTGAGTTATTTTGAAAGAAGATGCTGCAAGCTGTTATTAAAAACTCAAGCGCGTCAGGACGACGACAAAAGTACAACTTTAATTATATTAAATTTTTTGCACATTGCTACATTCAGCAATCTATTACAATAAACACATTACAAAGAAAAGACTATGTGAAATCGAATATGTCGAGTACGACTGCATACAAACCTTCAGCGAATGCCCAGAAATTACTCGGAAGTCGTTGTCGCTATTGTTCGAAGATCTTTAGTAAAAAAACTGTAATTCCTGGCGTCATTAAAAGAGTGACTGAATGAAGATCCCATCTTGTGCGATTCTTAGCTGCTATAAATGCTCTACACAATCAGCTTGAAGTGATAACTTAAATAAAAACAGCAAAGACTGCACGTGTAGGGATCTTTCGCCCACTGAGAAACAGTATATATTGGCATCGCTACCTCCTGCTAATACACTCCATAATAATGGGTGTCTGCAAATGATTGAATCGAGTTCATGATGTTACTGTAGGTGTATTATTGAACTATCAGGGCGTAAGTTGGTAGCCGAATATAGAAACTCACCAAGTTTTGTTGGCACATTACAAATGTTCGATATGTTGACCCTTACGATTGTGCACACAGCAACCCTATAATTAAGTTCTTGCCAAACGTTATGCAGCATGCCCCTGTCAATGCGATCGAAAGCGTTGACGATGCGTGCCCGCAGGTCCGTTAAATCAGTCGGTAAAGGTGGCACAAACACCAGATCCTTCACATAGCCACACAAAAATAAGTCGCACGAGGTTAGGTCAGGGGAGCATGGAGGCCATGGCAGTAGATGTCGGTCATCATTCCCATTATGGCCTATCAATCGGTTTGGAAAATTGTGATTCAGGAATTCGTGGTCATCGTTATGGAAGTGGGGTGAAGCGCCATCCAATTGGAAGATAAAGTCTTCACTGCCTGTCTCGAACTAAGACGGGAGCTAAAAATCTAACATGTCCAGAAAAATGTCCCCTGTTATTGATTTTTCGCAGAAGAAGAAGGGGCCATAAATTTTGGATTTCGAGATGGCACAAAAAAACATTGACTTTTGGGGAGTCACGAATGTGCTGAATGACGCTATGGGGGTTGTCTGTACCCCAGATACGGGCATTGTGCTCCACAAGCTCTTGCAATCGAGTGCACCACTGAAAGCGAATGACTTTATATGAAGGTTTTCGCGCCCAGCAGCAACTGCAAGCGGTATGGTTTCTACTTCAGACGTTTCCTCAGGATCTTCCATGCGGTCATTCGTGGAATATCCAATTATCTGCTAACTTTATGCGTTGACTTTTTAGGGCTACGCACGAAACTAGCCCACACACGCTCAACTGTTTGTCCAGGCACTGGCGGACGACCCGGTGATTTTCCCTTTGCAGAGGCATCCTGTAGCTGTGAACTATTTATACCATCGCCGTATGGAGTTTGCAGACGGAGGTTCTGCATTGAACTTCGTTCGGAATCGTCGTTGAACTGTTTTCACTGAGCGATTTGCATGGAATTTAAGAACAGCTTGTACTTTCTCGCTGTTTGCCGCCCTCTTGCTACTGCTACGCTAATAGCGGCGAACAAAACTTGGTGAGTTTCTGTATACGGCTGCCAAGTTACGCCCCGATGCGTTATATAATACACCTACAGTAACATCATGTAATCTCTTCAATCATTTGTAGACACCCTTCGCAGAACACACTGGGACTTTAGTCTATACAAGCGATGATCAATATCCAACCAATCGGTTCGTGCGAAATATACAAACTAAATAATTTGAGGTATAATTCCCGTACATGCAAGGGAAGCTAATTACTTCTACATGTAAGGAGAAATTACCTATTAAATGTAGAGTAAATTAACATAACAAATAAAATACTATTCCCTAATTGTACGGGAAAAGTACCTGACAAAAGTGGGGGGAAATTCCCATAAAACCCTCGACACTTGCTCGTGAGTGTGTACGAACTATGGTCCTCTATCACGATAGGCCGATGCGCTATCCATTACACCATGACGACTACATGACAATGTCAGTGAATATTAGCGTGTTACATGATTATTTCTTCCGCCCGCCCCCCCTCCCACTTAGCTGTTGAGAATGCTGAAGAGATGCAATCGTCGTTAACTAATTTTCCCCATCCATGTATGTGAATCTTACTCCAGAGTGCAATAAGTTTCCGAATATTACCTTACCATTATTTTTTTTACACTGCACTCTTGGTAAACTGGCACGTGAACTAGTAGCTGTAAAAGCTAATGTCGTCACGACACATCAACTGCGAACAAAATGTCTGAGAATTGTTTGAGGACTGGCTTTTTAGTTCTGTCAATGTGACATGTTTGTATGTGTAGTTATGCGTGATACACACTATCAGACCAGAGAACCAGACTGTCTGGTATAGTCTCTTAGTATGTAGCGTTGTCGTCCCTTCTTCCCCAATCTCCACGACCATGTGTGCTGAGTGTTATGTCGTACATGTAAATAAATAAATAAATAAATAAATAAATATATATATATATTATATTTATGTGAGAAACATTGCAAGTCTCTGGATATGTGTTTGGAATAAAAGGTGTGGACCTTGGAGGAACCAGTCAAGTGATGCTCTTCAACCACCGGCTTTGACAGCTCCGGTAAAAAATTACGGCGTGTTGTCCATTGTTAAAATGATGTGCGGATATAAAACACGTACTTTTAAAGGGGGAAAATACATGAACGAGCTTGTGATTTACAATATGTGAAGATTTGTGCATACATAAATATCTTTACGTTTCGGTATCTTGTTGCAGTAATGCTGGAGTTCAAGTCTTGCCCTGAGAAGCAAAGCTGTATGAATTAATAAGAATGAGTGTCGGAACAGTTGGAAAATATTTTTAATCGAAAAGCCATCCGACTGCTTGCATACTATGTTCAGAGAAAAAACTTTTATTTTATTTTTCGTACCAGTTAATGTTAAAAACATATCAGTTGCCATGAAATTAATTTTGCAACCACATAATACATGTCAAATATACTGCTCCTATTATTTTTTGTTGTCCCGCCAGTGTTTATGCAGTTCCAAACATGCATTATTCATATAGTGTGTTCACTAGGGTGGCGTTCCAAAATGTTACTCTGCGAGAAAACATTTCTCTTTGGTTGTCCCAAAACACTTTGAGTAAATGTTTTACTCGCTCTCGGCAGTGTGCCAAAACTGCAGAGTAGTTAACACTGAGCATCTTGCTAGAGTAACCATTTTACACGGACAATTTCAGCGAGTAACGAGAGGTAAACTGAAAATGGTGGGAAGTGTAGTAGAATTAAACAAATTGACAGTAAATTTCGACATTCTGTTTAGACACACATGGAAAAATTTCAATAGGTGAGTGATAAAATTTGTATTTTTATTTAAAAGTTAATATTATAAAGGTTATATTTTTATACATAATGTTTATGGTTAATTTGTCACAAGTAAAGCTGTTTTAGTGTATAACTAATATTTTGATAAAAGAAAGAATTCGGGGAAATGGACAAATATAATTTATAATTTACAATAGTCGCATAATCGGTACATATTAAATTTTGTAAACACAGAATGCTATTTTCACTATGCTCGTTCCAAAACCACACTTATTTTTGCTTTCCTCGGCTGTTACTATATGTTACTTTACTTTACTCTCGGCGCAACGTTTTGGAACGTCGCCTAGCCATGTAATATTAAAGCTATTCACCTACACTAAACCAGGTTCGAATTCAATATAGTGTATTAATATTTATGTAAGTAGAAAGAAACTGGCATTTAGTCTTTGTGATTATAATTATGGATGGTGTTTGTTTGAATACAAGATGTGGAATGTGTTTGTCCAGGTCCTTCACGGTTCGCACGTCTCAACTCCATCTCCCCCATGTCGAATCGAGGAGTCATGTTAAGAACGCTATTAACGCAGCTTATCGTTCCTACCCCAGTGCACCTCACATCTTTCTTTTTCTCCTGGTATGACTTTCATGCTTTAATATTATATTTTATTACTACCTGCCCTTACATTGTCCCAATATCCCATCTTATCATTATGTTTGCTTGTTAGTATTATATAATATGTTTTGTGTCTGTGCAGGCGAGTGTTCTTACAATGCATGCCATGGACGGCAATGCATCCGGTGTAGAAGAGTATTCCATGTCTTCCCTTCCTTCCACTTTTTCGACTGCGGTAAGTATTATGCCTCCACCAGTACTGCAGTGTGGGTTTTGCTATAAGGTCTTTACATTTCGCAATAATGGCCTGTGCCACGAGCGTAGCTGCTCCTTTAACCCCTTCAGGGATACATGGCACATTTGTGAAAAGTGTGGCATGTCAATTAACTGCACAGATAACGTGACTAAAAATTTGGAAACCTGCAATGAACTAATCAAGCATCTAGCACTAACTGAAAGTATTGCAATAAGACAGTCTTTCGTGTGGTCAGCGCACGACGCCATGAAACTAGCTGTTTTTCAATCCTGATTGCAAGATTTTGGAATTCAATAAGTGTGGGAGGACATTCTTAAGGGTAAATAATATGAAGGCACACACTGTCAAATGTAATGGCTCTGCACTACCACCAGCGAAGCGACAGTGTGTTGCTGCCCCTTTGAAACCTGGTCTATCATCATCACGAACACACCCACAACCTACTACTCATACAAGGATAGCTGTTGGAGAGGCAACTGTATTTGGATTTGTGGAGACACGAAAAGCATTCAGTCGAAATATAAAGACTTATGCTGCAGAGAATAACACGACTACTGCTGAAGACATCTCTACATACCTGGAAGAAATGCGAGAAAATTTGGAGGGACATCTGAAGGATCAGCTGGAGTAGATTGGAGCAATAAAATTTAATTTATAGCTTGACTGTGACTATGGTAAGCCAGCTTCATGTGATGAGAAAATGGATAAAATATCTTTCAAATCAAATAATATGCCAATTTATGATGCAAGTGACATACAGGAAGCTGTGGATGCGAGTATTCGCAAGATCTGCTAAGAAGAGGAAGCACGCCAAGGAAAAGGCTCGGGATCGACTCTTACTGCAGTAAAGAGTCTGCAGCTCCGCATCAATAAACTTGACACTCTGAGAGCTTCTTCTTGCATCGACTTGCTGACCAACATCAAGACCCGAGAGGCAATAATTAATCCTCAGAATCAGGTTCACCAATGTATTAAGTGGACCATCCTCACCAAATTCATCGAAGGAGCACACCCTGAATGTGTTGATATTAGGTACAATGTACTGGAGTACAAGTTCAATTTTTATGTGACTGATCTCCTTATGCCAGGGATAGTGACAAAGGAAGAAAACCCCTTAAAATTTTGATTTTCTATTGCTTACAGGAGATAAAAACACATTATACCTATATCAGAAACTTCTTCAAACTTGCGCGCTCTCAGTTAACATCACATTGTAGTTATATTCACATTTGTAAACACTTCTTCATTATTTTGATAACCAGTTTCGAGTACTTGGTCTTTTAGGACAACCATGATTGGAGCAACATAAGAGGTACTGCAACATACATGTACCAGTATGGGCAGTTATGCCAGATAGCAATCTGTTCTACAGTTTAAAATCATCATGCAGACATGGTTCCTATAGTAGCCTACTCTGATTCTGAGGCCATGTTGCAAAAGATAAATACCTGTCAACCCAATCCTGCCGAGTCGTACACCTTTGATTATCAAAATCAACGTCCCTATAGCTTTGGGATTTATGTGAAAATTGATAATGACATGGATCCAACCCCAATGACTTCGGATATGCCGACTTCTTCAATTATTTACAGGAGGGCCGATGGTGCTGAGAAATTCATGGAAGAAATAGTGGAAATTTGATTGCATGTAAAGGACATTTATAGCCATTCCATACCAATGGCCCTACTGACACCATCTGAACAGGTATCATTTTCATTGGCTACTGATTGTTGTTACTGCTCAACAACCTTCACACCCAAGAACCACAAAGTCCATTATCATAATCATTTTACAGGAAAGTACATTGGCCCTTCATGCAACAATTGTAATATGTTTCGCAGAAATCCAAAGAAAATTATTGTGTTTTTTCATTGCCATTTCCATTTCCATTGCCCAGAACATACCCACCAGTAATTTCAAAAATACAGCTGCATTTTTCAACAAACAAGAACTATAATTAGTGACAAGAAAGGGAGTTTTTCTTTATGACCTTGTGAACTTCTTGTAGAAACTGAAGGAGACACAGTTACCTCACAAGGAATATTTTTAAAATCGTATGATAGGTATGCATATATCTCATGAAGATTATGTCCATGCTCAAGAGGTTTGGAATAAATTTGGTTGTTCTTTATTGACAGAATATTCAGATATATATTTGAAGACTAATGTGCTTATTCTAAATTATGTTTTTGAGAACTTCAGAGAGCTGTGTATAGAGACATACAAGCTAGACTGTGCTCACTATGTAAGTGCTCCTGGATTTGCTTTTGATGCTATGTTGCAAATAACAGCTGTCCAACTGGAACTCTTGACCAACTACAACGTGTATTTGTTTGTTGATGAAGCCATTAGAGGTGGTGTAGCTTAGTGTGTCAAAATAAATTGTGTGACTAACAATCCATACCTTCCCGAAATATTTGTTTTATCACAACCTACATCTTATATGGAATGCATCGATACAAACAATCCACGTGGTTGGGCCATGTCTATGCTGCTGCCCATCTGCAACTTTGAATGGGTAGACCTCGATATTAACATAATGTCTGCATCCATGAATGTAGGTAATGAGTTTATTTTGGAGGTTGATATAGACTATCCTATACAGCTCCTCAAAGACCAGAATGATTTGCCATTTTTACCTGTCAACCAATGTCCTCCAGGAACTAAGCAATCAAAATTACTAACAACTCTGGAAAAGTAATCAAATCACACATTACACTACCACAACCTGTGAGACAAGCTGTCGATCATGGTCTGAAGCTGACCTAAGTTTTTCGTGTCCTACAGTTCGACCAGGCACAATTGTAAGAACCATACATCCGGTTTAATATTGAAAAGAAACAGGCTGCTGGCAATGATTTTGAACTATATTTTTACAAGCTTGCCAACAATACAACATTTAATAAGTTTATGGAAAATAAGCAAAAGAGGGAGAAGATGGAGTTTGTCATGTCGAACACATAAAGAAACTTATAGACAAGCCAACTTTTAAAGTCAGAACTATATATACAGAAAATCTCATCCTTGTACGATTGTAACATGAAGCAATTACCTTTGACAAACCCATGTATGCAGTCTTTGCAGTATAGGACTTATCAGAAACTTTAATGTATAGGTTTCACTATGATGTAAAGAAGCCTAGGCATGAGAACAATGTAGAACGCTATTAAATTGACACCGACAGCTTTGTCTACCAAATCACCACGCCTGACTTTTACCAAGATCTCGCATATGATAAAGATTTTCTACATGAATTTAACATTAACACCGGTGCCTACCCCCTCCCCCCTCTTGCTGGCGAATTAAGAACGAGTATGGTGAGGATATCATGTCTGAGTATGTTGGTTTGTAGGATAAACTATATGTCTATAAGTGCAATAATGACAAGGTTGCTAAGAAGGCTAAGGACATTCAGAAGTGTGTAGTAAAGAACAAAAATCACATTTCAGGATTACTTGAATGCACTGAACAGACAGCATGCTATATAGCATTCGTTCACACCATCATATACTATACTCCGAGTGCGCTAATAAGTTAGCATTGACTTGGGTGAATGGCAACCACCAGATTTGTGATGATGGTATTCATACTCTTCCCTATGGATATAATGACGATGAAGGATTATGAAAATGAGATGCCATCAACACATTTGGAGCAGGCAGTTAATGTAAGTAATGATTGCATAGAACTGTGTGATAAATAATCCATCGATGTCTCAGTTCCAGTTTTTCCCAGCAGCACACAATAGCCTATGCAAGGGGAATACAAATCAAGTGTGTGTCGTCAATATATCCGAAGAACTGCTACATCTAAATATGGTTATTATGATGGTAATCTTGAGGGAGCACACTTTTTTTTAAACATATATATGACGTGTCTTCTATTTCGCTTCCACAATTTTTTCACATGTGTACTTAGCACAAGAATTTGTCTTCTATGTTGAGCCTCCAACCTGAGGTTTATAGCTATTGCCTGGGTGGTTTCACCACTTAATCTGAGTTGTGAATGTGAAATGGTATTCATGTCAGGTACATATGTACTGCAGTTACTGATTATGTACTTGCTTTTATTTTTCATTTATATGCTGTCCCCAACATTCCTTTTTTCCTCTATCGATTCATATGTACTCTTCTTCTTTGGTTGTCGTCTCTCTGTGTGGTTCTTTGTCTGCTTTCATTTTTTTAGGTGTTGTGATTTTCATGTCAACAACGTTGTAAACCACCTATGTAATATGCACTTGCAAGGCAGATGAGAAAAATTAAAAAATAATTGAAAATTCTGTTATTATCAATTTATTTCAAATTATGTATAAAGGAAAACATAAATCTCCATGGTGCCTCTGCAAGTGCTTTGTGTAGCCCTGGTTCCAACATCCGGGGAACTGTATGTATGAGCTTGGTTTCAATCCTCGTACAAAAGACCTAGTTCATGTGAGCATTAAAGGTGAGGACAATAGACAACACAGGAATTCCACCAGAAGTTAAGACGACAATCACTGAAGAAAGTATTAAATGCATTATTGTGCAAGAACATATATTTGTAATAAGTAATTGTTTAAATTAATTGGACTTATAAAATTTCTTAGTGTGCTTCATTTCTAAGGCACAGTTAACCTTCTATTCATAAACAGTTAAGTAAAGTTGATATCGAAAAACTGGAAGCTAACAGTATTGCTTGCCACAGTGTGTGGGCACACACTTTAAATGGGTGGAAAGCACTCTGCTAATTTACTATCCCACAGAGAAAAAACATATTTACTCAATACTATTTTATGTGTACTAGTATTAAGTAAATTATTATAGTAGCTAAATTAAAATAATACTTGAAATGATTATGCATAGATAACATTTCGTTGATGATATGTTACATTTTATGAGTGAAACTTCCTTCCCAACATGAGTTGTTATCTTACAAGTATTATATACTTCCTCACATTTCGAATAGCCATGCCTATACTGTTCCTCATTTATGTTAATAAAACATTTAAAAATTAAAAGGACTGGTTATGATTATAAAAATGTAAAATCATTTTCAGTATCTTGCAAACATGGCTGCTGCGCGAATTAACACACCGAATATATTTGACACGTACCTCTCACATAGACATAGCCATGACTATAACATTTCAGAAAATAATTTTCATATATATTTTACATCTACATCATGTAAAAATATGCTGGCACCCATGTCATGTCTAGACACAAAATGGGCGATGTTGACATGGAATGACACATCATGAGGCAATACCTGTAAAATTCTATAAACAAGATAGCGGCATGGAATGGCAAAACATGAACTGGAAAATTCTAGAAACAATATGGCAGCATAGAATGACAGAGCATGAAGTAACCATGTAGAATGACAGAGCATGAAGTGGAACATTCTTGAGACCAGATGGCCAATGCTGAAATGGAATAACAGAGCATAACTGGAAAATTCTAGAAAAAAGATGGTGGTATGTAATGACATAACACTAAGTGTCAATGTAGTGCTACGCCCTTAACCACAAGGGCGTGGCAAAGGGGCCTATAAACCAGCCCAAGCAACAAGAAAAAGTGAAAAAAAAAAAAAAAAAAATCTACAACCTCTCTAAGAGAGGGTGATAGTGGCACAAGAACAAGGTACACTGCTATTACCAAATAACACATAAATTATTCTGGTTATTTTCATTTACTAAACCTTTCCAAAAAATAATAATTTCACGTAAATTACAAGCAAACTTATACATAGATAAAGCTCTAGGAAAGAATTTTAAATTCCTTGAACATTAATTAATTTATTTTCAATAAAATCTCTAAAATTCTTGGCAAAATAACAAGAAATGTTTCGAAATTTCATGTAGATCAATTTGAACTATCTTGAAAATTATATTTCCACAGGGTATGGTTAACCTCAAAACCTATATGTCTTTTTTTACTTCATCTTAAAAATAACTGCCTATCATGATCAGGTACAGCGGTTTGTTTTCCAAACAAATATAGAACATTTACAACTACAATTATATTCCACATGGCTTGGTTACTCTCATAACCTAAGTGGGCATTACTTTAATTTCAAATAACTGCAAGCCAAGAACAAATACAGTTTGTTTTTCTTTCCAAAAAGTATGCAAATTAAAATTTATTTCACATGGCTTGACACCAGGATAATATCGCTGTCATTTAATTTTTATTTCCCTTAAAAGGCAAACATTATTTATCATTTGCTTGGAATTAAAAAAATCTCTTAATAAAATTTGTACTCATGCGTCGTGTACTGGCAAACACTAGCCATTTCATTATTTTTCCCATCAGCTACCATGGCTGAATTCTGAGTCTATGTGCAAGTTTTAATTTAAAATCGCCAACATTATAGTAATAAGTTTTTCTTAAAACAATTTACTCGCCTATCATCAGAAAAAGACAATTTTTCAAAATTATTATTTTGCATACAACAGTCTACCTAACTTGGACATAAAATATGTCCATCTTGTTTGACCAGAAGGGCCGTAATTTCTTTTATTTCCAATTTTTAAAGCTTGTTATTTACCTTTAATGGAGATCCCCTGTAACTGCCATTCACCTCGAATGAAACAGTTCGCGGGTTTTAAATACCCAAAAATACCGCCCCTAGAGAGGTGTCAATAGTTAACAAATGAGCAGTCGTAGAATGCTCTTCGATATTCTACAACATTCAATATTTCCGTGGAAGCAGCACTTCCCCTGGAAGTGACATCACGTCTTCATGCCACATGTCCGCTCTGCCGGCTCTATGTCGACAGCACAGAAGCGCGCCGCAACGGAGGGCAGGCCAACTACATTCTCTAGCTTGCTTAGCAGTGGCGAGCTGGCTATGGTGTCGAGTGGACGTATATGCTGGCTCTCATCCGTGACGGGCTACACCTTATGTGAACATAAGGCTTCTTCGCAGAACTTCAAGAGTACGTAAATATTTAAGGTACCAAATAATGTTCAACACACGTAATTGTAAGTAATTATAAAGACTTTCAGGTATAATATAAGTAATTTTCTGTTGAGATGTGGGATTTCTACGGGGCGTGGCAGACTCGCCCCGGTCAAGGCGAGTAGTGTCTTATAGGGCACGTTGAAAGAGAGAGAGAGAGGAGATCACAATTATTGAGACATGTGTCTCAGTAAAATGACAGGGCGAGAACTGGAACATAATACATGGAGTGAAATTAAGAAAATTCTTGAAATACGATAGTGGATGGCGAGGTGGAATGACAGAGTATGAACTGCACGATTGTAGAAACAATATGGCAAGGTGGAAGGAAAGAGCATGAAGTAGAATTACAGAGGACAGATCATGTACTGGAAAATTCTAGAAACTAGCTGGCAGTCAGGAACAAGATGACGGATGGTGGAAATAAGATGGCGGATGCAAACAAGATGGCTGATGCAAACAAGATAGCGGCAGGGGTCAATGCCTGAGTTCAAGGTCATCCAAGATGGTGGCCATGGCTTCTGTTCCTACCACCACCACTACATTTCTCCTAGGACATGATAAATCCACCTACTTTATATATATATATATATAACGTGCAAAACAGTTCCAGGTTTGTCAAGCCATACGTTTGAAAATTTTGAATGCCCACATCCTTTGCAGTCAGTACATTTTCTTGCACGTGCAAAGAATTAATGAAATTGACTTTTCCTTTTTTATCCACCGAGTCAAGTGGTGCACAAAGCTGTCCACAAACGCAATATTTAATAGCCTTTCCGAAAAAAGCTCTTAATCGCCTATCAGAATCTATTTACTCTCGATATAGTTTTACTCTCGCTGTAGTATATGCGAAGAGTCGTATGGTAGGGTTAGTTGTAATAATGAATGATGATGGCACTGTGATTTCTTACTCAGCACCAAAGATGCACAATAGTAAATAAGAAGTTATTTACTGTGGCTCCAAAATGCACCAAGGATGCACACTAATAAATAATAAGTTATTTACTGTGACTCCAAAATGGACATAAGGCAGTTAATACTGTAGTAAACGAATATACTGAAACATTACAGTTTTCTGCATTTTCGAAGTAAAGTGCAACAATCACACTGTTTAAAGGAACTATTTGATTGCCCTACCATGGGCTTAAGAAGTAATAGTACATCAGAGAAGCTAAACCACGGTATATAAAACTGTAAATCCTGAATCTTCATTAACAGCATATTCTGAAATACAGAGACAGGCAAAAATTTAAGCAAGCAGGAGTAATGGTCCAAATATCTTTTTAATTTGGTGTGCGTGCAAACCATCGCAGAGTGTGTAAATGATCTGAGTTGCAATAATTTGTAACATTTAGAACGATCACTAGAATGCGTTAGTGGTTCCACGTCTACTAAGCGGCAATTTTGTAAGGTGTGTGTGGAGATTCAGTCAGTCAGCACAGTGAGGGAAGCTCACTACAAACCGAGTATGCTTCATAGACGCAAAAAAAAATTCTTCATTACCACACTTGACGGATTTTGGTAGGTGCCTGCCGCAATGTGAGTTTGCATAAGGCTGGATAGACATATCGTGCAAATGCCATGCATAAGGGCATTCCGGTGCAACAGTTTTCCGATTTTGAAAGCAACGAGTACGTGAGAGCACCCACACACGTCGTGAAGGTTTCGACGGACGAAGATGGACAGTAATTACAGATGAACGTCGTATTGTGCACCAAGCAATACACACACACATGACACAAGCGCCTGCAATCTCGACGCAGTAAATGGAAACCCTACAACGCCCGTGTCATCTCGCACAACGTCTAGACGACTGACATCAGCAGGATTATAGGTTCATAGTTAAATGCATAGTGTGCCGTCAACATCAGGGCAAGCGGTGGTGTTTGGAGTGTGCTGTACCGGCAGGTAAGGTGTGATGATTAGTGGCGTTTCATCACGTACAGCAGTGAATCTCGCTTCTGTCAGTCGAGTGCGAGTATGTCGAGGCCTAAGCCGAGGAGAAAATACATTTTCTGCGAATATTGTGGAGAGACAAGGCGGTATTACTACTGTCATCATGGTGTGAGGAGTCACAATTTACGACTTCAGGTTACCTCTGTAATGCCCGGTTGCACCATCGTTGTTCGAAACTCGATCCGATATCGGATCTAAGATCGACACAGAAAACTGTTGGACCAGTCTAGTTCAGAGCTGGACTCGAGATTGAGATGAAGTTCATTTCGAACCACCGAAATTTGCGGTTCGAAATCTCGATCTGAGATCAGCAGCCATCGTCGACAAATGTAGTTTGAAAATACACCAACAGATAGAACTAAGTTCGATTGTTTTCTTGGGAAATTAAAACAACATTATACGCACTTGAATATTATTATAGATTAAAATTCGTACAACAATAATTCACTCATAACAGATAAAACATCGCACATCCAGTTTTATCTATAGTGAAAAATACGCCTACTTCCATGACGGCTAATATTACGAACCAATAGCAAAATTTGTCTCATACTTAATCTCCATCTCTCACTTTGGAACCAAGATCGACGAATCGGAGATCCAAAATGATGAAATTTCGTTGGTGTAACACTTTTACATTGGAACCAAGATCAAACTGGATCATGGTTCCGAACTAGAATAATTCGATCTCGGATCGGGGAAGATGTTGGTGCAAACGGGTATTAGTGATTCTGAACATCCTGACAACATAGGGGTACTTCATTGACATCCTTATGTGTTACCTCCATCGAGATAGCATCCTCGTACAGTTGTTCAACAAGTTAATGCTCATCCACACATGGCACATATGGCTATGGAATTACTGTATTATGCTGGGGTATTCTCGTGGCCATTAAGTTCTCCTGGTCTGTCCCCTATGGAACACATGTCGGATCAGCTCGGAAGTCAAATACAACCCAGTGCCGATCTGCAGTATATAGAGGCCTGTTAGAACAATAGTGGGTCTATTTGCCTCAGGATAAGCGACTTTAAGATAAACGACTTCAAAACAAATTACTTAAGGGGAAAAAATTAGGACAAATTACTTTGTGGCATAATTTAGAAGCAGGATCACGAGAAAAAAAGTGTGAATCCCGAACCCAGCAAATTTTAAAGCCAGGGTTGGCACAACCATTCGAAGTTCCATTATAGTGTGTCGGGTAATTCGTGGATACGGACTGCACCACACGAAACTGTGATCAAAACTAAGTAGAATATATTTTTTGGTAAAATAGCGAAAGTCCCTTAGTTTACGAGAAAAAGACAATAAACTAGATAAAATGACTTCATTCCACATTAACCCCAGCATACAAAACATCGAAACGTCATAACAGGTATTCGAAGTTCGCTCTGCCCATAGCAATGGACATTTCCGCACGTTGGATGCATGCAGCATGCATGGAGCTTGGCTACCGATGCACCTATTGCCATTGCCACGTCCCAGTATACACTGAATGTGAACTCCATGGCCTCTTTGGCGCTACTGAGATCGGCTCGTTGCTTACCGTATGCCTAACGACCGGCATAGTTGCAGCTTTGCCACTTACCTCTCACCTTAATCTAATCGGAATACCACATGTTTGCTACAATGGCTTTTGGACCTTTCGTGTCATTTTTCTCGTAAACGAAGGGTCTTATGCATTTTATCAAAGAGTATTTTCTACTTAAGATTTGATCACAAATTCGTGTAGTGCAGTCCATGCCTGCGAATTACCCGACAACCTGTATAGAATCAATGAAATCCAATATGGCTTCCCCTATTTTTGACTATAGGACCTATGACAGAACACTTATATACGTTTGTGTAATTTTTTGTTTGTGCATGCGCACACTCATAAAAGGTGTTCCATACATAGGCCAGACGTGCAAAATTTATGACGTTATGGTTAATAATTATGACTAGGCATACGATAGAGTAGTTTTCCAGTGATAGACATTAAAAAGGAAAAACACTAGTACTTTTTGTTTCAAAATAACTCATGCAAACTCTAGACACACATCCAAACATTACAATAAATTCTGTAAAATATTTCTTATTATAATGATTTATATCACTGAAATCATAACGACATGACTGGTGTTTTGTAATGAGGTTACTCTACTTCATCTACAATATGCAACGAAAATCACTTTACCGGAAAGGGGCCACGGTGGCTGAGTGGTTAATCCGCTCCCCACCAAGGCGAACCGGGTTCAGTCCCCAGCCGAGTCAGCAGACTTTCTCAAGTGGGAATCGTGCCGGACGATGCCGTTGGTCAGCGGGTTTTCTCGGGGATCTTCCGTCCCTCTCATTCCGGCGTCGCTCCATACTCACCTCATTCACCCTCATCGGCTCTCAATACCACGATGTTAAGAACAGCCCAAATCTCTTCATTCACTCACTTCACCGGAACCATTACTTTTGTTACACTCATGTAATTCTTAGTTATATATATATATATATATATATATATATATATATATATATATATATATATATATATATATAACAAGTTAAAATTTTCTTTGGGCAAAGAAGATTGCAAGAGAATATTATTCAAGATTTCCCATATGATGTGCATAACTAGACAATTAAGTAGCACAACAAGAATCTAAATATACTTTGTACTTTATAAAGACTGTTGTGAACGATATATCTTTACACTACATACTGTACGAAGTCGAAAGGAGCCTGGGAGTTGATAAAGGAGATACATTTCAATGTGGGTATGATGGATTTAGTCACAGTCCTAGACGAATTCTGTGCGTTTAAGTAACAGGGAGTGTCTATGAGAGAAAATATGGGGAGAAATGAAAAATTGTCATCAGCTAGGGGCGAACAGGAAACAGAAAATAGACGGAGAAGCCTACCATCATATAAGAAACAGAAGATCCAAGGTCACAGCGGTGGAAAGCAAAATACTAAATGTTATAATTGTGGCATCTGGGTTCACAACTCCAAGATGTGCTGCTGATGTGGAAAGCTTTGACACATTTATTCAAACGACTAGGAACGGAATTCTAATGAAACTTCAAAGAAGAGAAATGTTAGAAGTGCGAAGAGAGAAAATATGAAAGGAAAAAGCAAAACAAATTCAGGGAAGGTATCGCAGGTGGAACCTCAATCGGCAAATCTGAACCAACTATGTGAGAGACAAGCTCAGGGTCCTCAGATCAAGCACACGTTTGTGCTAAAATTAAAATTTCCTTAACACCAAAAGACACAGGATTTGTATGTCCCATAATTATTTATTGCTAAATGCAGTACATATGACTTTGGGAAAAATATTTTAGGACAAAGGACATAAAGACAAATTAGTTTTCGTCTTTTTCCTAAAGTAGTTTGTCCTACAATAGATTTTTACGTTTTCAGTACGTTAAGCATTCGTTTGTCATTAAGTCATTATCTTAAGGTTATTTCCCTATCTAAAACAATTTGATCTAAAGTCTTTTATCGTTAAATAGTTTGTCTAAAAATTATTTTTCGCGAGAGAGCATTTGCTCTATAGCCGTTTACACTAAAGTCGTTTGTGGTACTATTTTTAAGATAAATAATGTTAGAACAAACGAAGTCTTTCTGTCTCTTTTACTGTTCAAGACAGACAATTCAATGGTAAATGTCACATCCGTAGTGTCCCGACCTGGAAAATGCGCTTACATTCATTTGAAATTAGTTACACAGAAGGTCTAATATATCTTGGAGTCATTCGAAGAGTGAGTTGTGCCCAAACCAGTGACACAATTACGGTTTCTCTTGTCTCAGGCGTGTCCTTGGCCTCAGGGAATTCGACTTGATGAAGGAATGGAATGTGGAGCAGATAATAAAAAGATATAGGCCTGTATATCAGGACAGGATCTATTATCATAGATCAGAGGGGGGGGGGGGTCACAGGATAAACGCGAGTTAGGGTTGCGTCCAGAAAGAGCACAATTTTGCGTTGTGTTGAACGATCTCGTAGCGAAGGAACTCTTTATGCCGAGGAGACACGTGCAGACACCAACTGTCAGGAGACTGTCAACAGCTCAGAGACTTCAGTTCGCAAACGGCTGCTTTCTCAAAACGCGTGAAAATACTGGGACTGTGATTATTAACCTGTTCATAAGTGGCAAAGCTCACTTTCATTAAAGCTGTTAAGTGAACAAACAGAAGTGTAGTTTTGGGTCTGATGTAAGCCCTCAGGCAGTGCACACGTAGAGGGAAGTGATATGGACGACTTTTAACATTGAGGGCTCGAGAGCCAATGAGGGAGAAGCGAGGCGAGTATGGAGCAGCATAGGAATGCAAGGGCGGGGGAAACTGCACGAAAATCACATTGTGTGGTGTGCAAATTCAGCCGGACGTATTGTCGGAACTTAACTTCTTCGAAGAGCGGAGGGCGTCTCTTGGACTTCACCACGTTATCTACACATGTTGCAGGATTTCTTCGTTCCAGAACTATGGCAGAAGGAAGGGAGTTAATTTGACTGTGTTTGGTTTGAGCAGGACTGCGCAACAAGCCGCACTGCTCGCACATGCATGGCCTTCCAAAGGAGGAGTAATTCACCAACACTCACACCACGCCTGGAGATGTTTCGTGGCCACCGCGTTCTCCTGACTTGACAAACGTGGAAACGTACACGAAGTGCGTGTCATTACATTTCAATCACACGCTATCTTTTACCCGCGGCGGCTTCACCCGCGTGAAAAATCAAACCTTAATTTTAATGACCAAGTGCTCCATCTTAATGGTGGTAGGTGGCATATTTTATATATTCCCTAAGAAACTGTTCGTTTTCCCGGGATAAAAAGTACCATATGTGGTAATCCAGGATGTAATCTACCCCTGTACGAAACTTCACCTAAATCCGTCGAGCTGTTACGACGTGATTGAGTAACAAACAAACGTACAAACTTTCACATTTATAATATTATTAGGATTAGGATTACACACACTCATAAAAAAAATGCTCGGTGCAACAGACTCCATGCTGTGCACAGATTTCGCAACGACGCGCCATGGATTGTCGGACACGTCCATAGACAGCGTACATGTCGGTAATATTACCAACGTTTTCCACTGACCCCGTCCCTCTTTCTCGCGTGTGTGCGACGGGTGCCAGACGTTTTGCATACTCTCATTAGGCGTTGGGTAAGGGCCCTCCGATACTTCGCTCGCTGTTTTTGAGAGAACCATTGGCCGGAGGGCGTCCAATCAAGGTTACCTTATCTGTTGATTTACACACTCTCTTTCACAAACAATCATCGAACTACGATACAACCTTACGGTTACGGAATGATATGCGACCGGAATCTAGTAACCCCAATTTATTGATGAAGGCGGATGATAATTACGAACTCAACGTGGAGGGTTAGAGGTCTTCAATCGACCAAACCGTATCCAGAAAATTGTAATGTTTATCTTAAGAGATTTCGGATATTTTTAATTAAATCCATTCTCAAAATCCATTTTCATGTGCTCGTCCCTACCTTAATGTGTACTTTGGGCCATATTGTTAAAAGAATACGCGACCTAATTTTGTATAAGGAATATCCTCACTAAGTTTGTCGATCGAATTCACACTCACCCAGTAGATGCTGCGCGCTACTCATTTACAAAAAAAATAGCTCTACGCTTCGAATCTTACATCTGAAATTAATATTTCGATCCCGTTTTGCCGTAATAACGCCTGGTTGCGTGAGGTTCGCAATATCACCGGTTTAAACAAGATTGCGCATGCTCCCATACCAGCCCGGTTTCGAAAACGGTATGCCAGTTTCTTCCACCCTGACGTTACAGTCGAGTACGTAATTATTGCGTGAACGCGCAAACCGTCGCAGATAAACGCTTTCGACACTGCAGCTCTTTTTATAAAGTGATCTGCGGTGAAGTCAGTCTACATGGCGTGTCCTTCTTCCCCACCCCCCTCCCTCCGTCCCATGCGGCCAGGACACGCGTGTGTTGCTCCACAGGGCGGCAGGAGCAACCCGTAGACACTGGATAGGAGTAAACAGAACGCTTAATTTATTTCCGATTGGATTCTGTTTAATTGCCCAGTCCAATATCGGAAATATTAAAACGGAAAATTATCTGAATAATTTGATATAATGTAAATAAACTGCCGATCGTTTTATGAATATTTTTCAACGTAATTGAAAATAAAAAATCTAGTTATATTGATTCATTTCTAGAGACTGAAGTATAATGATTTACATAAATCAACTTTTTTTTTTTTCGATGTTGGGGGTGATGTCAGCATTACATTGCCGTAATCCCGTGCATTCTCGTTGATGTGAGCTAGTTAAGTGTTTTAACAACGATTTGGCGTTGTGTTCTGACACTTGACAGCTTATAGTGACCGTTTGTTTTTGGATGTAACTATCCATATTTTAGATGTGAATATTGAACACATTTTTGTTTAAATGGGGTGGCATTAGACGATTGAAATGTTATGCAGGAAACTGCTCAAGTGTAGCAGTGTCTATCCGCGAACACCATTTATTTTAGACATTGGCACATTTGCACTGGGCAAAAAAAAAACCGTTCCGCTGCTTTGCCTTGAGTGACGTCTCTGGTAATTGTATGCTCGGCAGGATCGACGCCGCTGCCTCATTGTCCTGCGGACGTTATCTCGTGTGGAGGGGGTGGTTCAGGGCGAAGGGGGGGGGGGGTGTGGCGACGGCGGTGGGGGGCGCCTGGACCCGCGTCTTGGAGGCTGGTGGTGGCCGCCGCAGATCCGCAGATGGCCAGGAACTACCACGCCGGACACATGGCCGCCTGCAGCGAACCCCTCATCTACATGGCTACCACGGAAGGTATAGTACAATCACGGTTAATTCCAACTTTTCTGAAGCCCTAATGAAATTTTCTACTTTAAGGATATTCGTCCGTCTCGTGCGGATATATATATATATATATATATATAGAAAAAGCTCATCTAAGTCTAGAAAATTACACCAAAGAGTCAACTGGACCGCAGTCGTACGCAAACAGTTTAGTATAGACTGTTCAAGGTAAAATGAGCACTTTTGAAAGCCCTGCTTAATATATACTTGTAAAATTTACATTGCCATGTACCTCATCGCTTTATTCCTGCGTCGGGTCAAATGAAACAGAGAAATTGTTAAGGAAGTAAATACTTAGCAAAAATGCTCGTTTTTACACTTTGATGCATTAACAACACAGAAAGCGAAAGAAATATTTTTGAGTTATCGTAAATGGTTACGTAACACTTCTTATTCGTGTTAAGACACGGAACTACTTTCCATTCATCTTTACCAACTTTACTGGTCGAATGCCACTCAGTGCGCCCATTAAAACATATGCATGCAGGGGCAGTGACTTTTTCTAAGATTCATTTCTAAAGTGCTCACTTTATAGTGAACAGCCTTTAATATTTCGCATGAGAACAATTTCTTACAAAGTATCACCAAATCACCTATTTTCCCTTTGTTTTTCATTTTATTTACAACTGAAATATTAATCTTCATAGATAACAGACAAGTAAAAGTTACATTGAACAAAAAATGAGATACTTTCATTTCAATAGAAGTATGGAAACCCGTGTGGTACGTGACGTGTACAGGAAACAACGACAAACGTCATACGTGAAGTGATTCTTCAAAGGTTCGATTCAAAAAGTTCGATCACACATTTCGTTGACGCCGCTTTGTCGCGGCCGTTATCCGGTTAAACTTTCGCTTCCTTATCTCGTCCCCACTATACATCTTTCCTCCACGTGGAACGATCTGCCTAATGACTAGCATTCACGATTCGTTCAAGTGACACCGCAACTGATTGAAGGTTTCTACAACGCCAAATATTATAGGCTGCTCGCGGCTGAGTACTTTGAAAGCCTCGCTCAGCATCTACTTTCGCTTTTCATTTTGTATTCTTCCATCATATGTAAAATTAACGTTCCCATGTGGGCCTGATCACTTTTTTCATGCACCATTCCGAGTAAAACGATGAAACTGTTAACGAATGTAAATTGTGTTATTACTATGCAAACTCGTGGTCTAGCAAGTATAAAGCAAGAAATACTTAACTTCAGTGTCCCATAAGTTAAAGGATTGCGCTCACAATACGTAGTGTTAAGAACTATCTGTATTATTTCTCTGCCAAACTAACTAGGAACATTTATGCAAGTATGCAATGTGGCATACATGTAATTAAATGCTGTTCACGGCAAAGTGAGCACTTTTGAAAGCCGTGATTAGGATATACTATTCTTACCCATTTTGTATTCTTCCACTTCCCATGGACCTCATTACTTTATTCAGCGTTAGCCAGGCGTAGCTGTGAGATCGTTAGGGAATGTAAATATGTTACTAATAAACTAATTCTTTCACGTCTGCACACGAAACATGCAGGAACTACGTAATTCAAATAAATTTTGCTGTCCATAAATTTAAAAGTCACGCTGTTAATACAACGTCAATACATGGACCTATTTTTCTAGCTTGGTACTAGCTCTACAGACAGCGAGCCAGTCAGCGTGTTCGTTGAAATATACGCAGTAACGGACAGTAATATTTTTTCAAACGTTGATTTGAAAATTTCTCACTTTACCGTTAACAGCATATCTGAACATTAATTTTTTTTTTCCGACGTTATGTTTCAACCTTACCGTGAACAACCTATACTCTTTACGCTGATTAAGTGTAAAGAAACCGAGATGAGTTTCCGTTAATTTGAGCATAGCATAGCCAGTAAGACTCTGATTTACAGTATATTATATATTGAATGTGCATACAGTAATTCCACAACGTGTAGGAAACAACACTTACGTTAGTCTAATTAATGATATTCGTGATTCATTAAAACAACACTTTAAACTGTCTGAAGGTCAAGCATACATGTTTCTACGGATTAAAATCATACTCTTATGTTCATAAAGTGAAAAGAAACCAAGATAAGTTGCCACTAATTTGAACATGACATTGCCAAAATATGCTGATTTGAAAAGTGCACAATTAAAAGCGAACCTGCTAAGGGAAGGGACGTAATTTCTGCACCCGCAGCGTTTCCTATTCATCGGCAGGGTTTTATTTTTAATTACTTATTTTCAACTAGTTCAGATCCTTGCGTGCGTAATCGAGTACATAACACACAGGAAGGTTTACCTTGCCAGTGACGTATGTACACTGATAGGTTCGACGCCCAATGATCTCCTTTGTAACCAATTCGCTAACCGTATTACTGTCCTAGGTTACGAATGGTTCGTATTACTCTAGTCAAGCACAAATCCTACGCCTCGCCGGTTGTAACAACAAAACAATGTCTGTGCACAGCACGCATCGAAAATTGCAACACCTGAAACCACAAATTATTAATGTGGGTCTCAAAGTGTTGAAGGCTGTTCACAATCAAGTGAGCACTTTTAAAATCAACCTTAGAGAATGGAAACGTCGAATAATAAGTGTTAGTTAACCATTTGTGATGACTTAAATTATTTCAATGGTTTTCGTTAATTTTTTTTTAGTGCACCGAAGTGTAAAAATGAGCATATTTGTAAAATAATTACTTTTCTAATAATTTCACAGTTTCACTTGACCGGCGCATGAATGAAGTGATGAGGCCCATGGCAATGTTAATTTCACATCAGGCAGAATAATACACAACATGCATACAAGTAGATATTAAGCAGGGTTTTCTAAAGTGCTCATTTGACCGTGAATAGCCCATAACTCCTTGATTTTACAGGACGAGGATCATCAGGGAACTTCTTACATACTATACTAGCCAACATATACGTCTAAAAACAACGCTCTTGACGACGGAATAACCGATACCAAGTGGTCAGAAGACACTGACGTCGGCTACGGTCGCCTTAAGAGGAGTGTGAACCTGCACGTCCAAGGTCAAGAAGCGAGGGAGCGATACGGGCGACACGAACACGCCCGCCTAGCGCCTCATCACTCCTACGCGCAAGGCGTGCAGTGCTTCCGTCGTGGTCCTGTACTGTGCAAATAAGTTCTGTAACAGTGGGAGTTTATTACATGTAATCAAAGGCCACATATTAAACTACGTCAATGTGTTTTTACTTTTCTCTTGTCGCTTAAGGAAACTACATAGGCAAGCTTCAGAAATGCGATATTTGACCATTTTCACGGAATTTTTTCTCCATGAATGTACTTGATATATTAAAAGTAAAAACATAGTCATAGATAATAGTTTTTTTTTTTTTTACCTTTTCTAGCAAAAGGTCGTGTTTACAGAACATGTATTGACCGAGATACGCGAATATGCGTAAACAACGATTTCACAAAAAATGTTTCACTTCACACTCCTCTTAAGCGCTTTTCACAATACTGCGTTGCGATGGGACACGATTCGTTTGACGCCGACGATCGCTGACCGATTCCATTCGGGGTTTGGCAACAATGCGACAGTTTGTCGGCGATGGGTGCTATGCTGCCAACCGTTCTCACGAAAGAAATTTAAGTTTTTGGCTAGGATCTTGAACAAAAGACATACGAAAAACTGGTCTGAAAAAAAAAAAAAAAAGGCAATACTACGAAATAATACACAGAAAGTTTGCTTTGCGACAAATGCGTATTTGTTTTCAAAACACAACACTAATTTTTTTTTGGTCGTCAGTGCTCAAAGTAAATAATTCTTCTTGTTCTTCTAATCTGTCGCCGTCCGCCGGCGGCAACGCAGATGCACGAACTTCATGCAGTAATGTCGACGCCGTCGGTCGGAGTCAACAGACTGCTTTATTCTGATTGGCTGCAGCTCATCGCAACGCATCGCAGTATTGTGAAAAGTGCCTTGGGAGCGGCTTGTCTGGCCCTTACGGCTCGTTGAAGGGGTTCTGAGTTCTTTACCTCGCGCGCCCGTTAAGTAAACTCGCCTAATCACCAGTTAGGAGCGAGCGTGCTGATCGCGCCGCGGATTCCATCGCGAGGCCTATCAGCCACTCCCCTCCTAAACGACCGCCTCTTCCCCCAGCTGGTCCATTGCGTGACGCGCCGTTGTCGGGCACATGACTTGTTTCCGCGGTCTGGCGTTTCCTAGTCCCGGAGGAATACAACTAGCGTGTGTACTGCCCGGACGCGATAGTCAACTTCGTTCCTTCGGCAGCTTTCGGCGGTGCGGAGCGAGCGGAGGACTTGCGTGATCCCTGCTTCTTTTGCCCGCACAGCTTGCACGCAAGGAGCCACCATGTATTTCAGCAGCGACTTGGAGACGCTTGTGGCGATGGAGCCGAGATATTTGTTCACACGAGCTGGTAAACATGTATTCCGTACCAAAGTCTTTCTGCTAACACCTGTTACTAAGAACAAGGTATTCTCTTTCGTGTAGATGTACGTACTTGTTAGCCTACTTTTCAAGTGAAAAAAAAAATGCTTAGGGGCTGACCACCCTGCCTGTGTTTGGCTGTGTGCTTTTGTGTCTCTGTGTGAAGGCGTGTGTGTTTATCTCCTAAAAACATTTGAATCTATGAACCTAATTTCACCTACCTTCGTAGTGACACCCCTGAATTGTATAATTTTGGCGACCATGATATTTTGTAAAATGTCATGTTACAGAAACCTTTAAAAAAAATTGGCCTGTTGGCTATATGCAATGTCAGAAATGTATTCTTAATTTTACATAAATCTTAGTCCACCTTTTGAAAGGTACTGTCAGCTATTGATGAGTGAGTGAAGAGATGCGCGCGGCTCTTAACAGCGAGGTCTTGAGAGCCGATGAGAGTGATTGAGGTGAGTATGGAGCGGCACTGGAATGAAAGGGCGGGGGAAACGGGAGATTCCCGAGAAAACCCTCCGACCAACGGCATCATACGGCACGATCCCCGGCCGGGGATTGAACCCGGTTCGCCTTGGTGGGAGGCGAGCAGGCCAACAGCTCAGCCACCGTCGTCCCACCTATTAATGAGGATTAAACAATATATATATATATATAAATAATTTCTAAAACAAATACCAAAATATTTACTATACAAGTTGCATAGTTGAAAGCCAACTTAAAACCGTTACTTATATAGTATTCAATTAGTTTCATGAATGTGGTTTTATTCATTTAATTGTACATGTCATATATTTTGAACCACTGAACCGATTCAAACCAAATTTGACTCTGTGTGCAAAAATCCATTTGGCTATCACTTCATTCGTCCACCATTTTGGAAGAAAGTGCCACCTTTAAAATTACATTTGTATATCTTATATAAGAACCTACTCTAGCGATTCGTACAAAATTTGTTAGAGAATTTGCTCCAGAATAGATGTCCGATGTTTTTAAAATGCAAAACCTCACTTATTAAATGTTTGAGATGTTCACAAATAATATTGGAATGTGCCTATAATCATGGAGGAAATGAGTTATCTATTCTCATAAATTGTGAAAATTATTCGTGGTAGTCTTATCTAACCTGTATTCGCTTTTTACGTCTTAATTGTTCGGGTTTGTTCCAAAAGACATTTAGGAAGAAAAATTCATGATAGCTACCGTCTTAGAACTTTACATATTTACACACTCAAGCCGAGATTGAAACCCCGACACTCGCCAGCAGTTTTTATGCTGTCAAAGAGAGTGACGAACGCGTGATTTGTATTTGTGAGGTATAGAAGATACATTAAACGTTTGTCGCGAAAAGATTAATTGCAAATGCAGCAGCCGTTTGTCTTTCTCCATTTCAATAAGCGACAAATGGGAAACCATAGTATAGGCTGACGGCAGTTCATCTGGCGCTTTCGAAAGCCGTGCTCAGGATATACTTTTCTTCCCGTTTCGTCTCTTTCCGCCATATGTAAAAATTATAATCGTCCTCAAAACGATTACTATATCCACGCTTCGGTCAAAGCGAAACGGGAAATTGATATTGATTTTTAATGTTAATCATATACCATTTCTAACTTTCAAGTGCATGAAACAGACAGAATCTGAAAGGAATCAATGACTTGTCCACAACTCTGTAAACACACACTTTTAATAGGAGTTTGAAATGTGGAACCGTAAGAGGGAAAATTAGGTAGAGTGTGTACTCGAGCTGCGCAAAGCTTGCCCGAACGTTCGACTGCTTTTCTACCCTACACGACTATCACAAACGACGTGGATTGGACTTGAAATTAGAACACCGTGTTTGCAAACAAATAGTTTGAGATGTTTGGATATTTCCCGTAACCAATAATTTTAATGCAATTATATTACATTAAATTTCGTAAATGTATGTTATTAATATATAAGGTCTAGTCTTTTGAGAATTAAGATATAAACAAACACGTTAGGGTCTAGTCTTTTGAGAATTAAGATATAAACAAACACGTTCATCGCTGTTGACCATGTGACTTTGACAGATGCACTGGTGTAGGTTATGTTAATGTAGGGTACATGCGCAGAAGACGAAAAATCTGTCTACGACATCTTTAGTCTATGCGTGGAACGGCTTTTCCTACAGCACTGCCAACTTATCTCGGAACACGCTAATCAGTTTTCGTACAAATATACGCCCTTAGGATATGGGTATTTTTGAAGGGTGATTTCAAAAGTGCTCAGTGAACAGCAACTCTTTTGGTTTTTCCTGTCATGTTTAGAGATCAACCCTCGCGTTATCACAGAGTACGTATGTATACAGAGGCGAAATTGTGTGCTGGTTCCTTTCATTTTGGCGTGTCCATTCCCTGACTGGCTGCGCGAGGCTCTGGGAACGGGCCGTACGTCTGTTTGACTACCAAGTGTTACGGAATGTTTCCTGCTATAGCATGCCCAAGGTAAACTGAGCAGTATGGAAATCCCTGTTTAACACCTACTTGTATGCAAATTGTGTATTATTATCGCAGGGGACGAACGTACGGAATCCGCGGGCTAGGTTACGACGGGTGAATCAAATAATTGTGGTATGTTAGGATGTACAATAAATACTCGACCATATTTTATTAAACCATACTACCTTAAATATGTACCATAAAAGTAAATGTTGACAAAAATATTAATTTGTGGTATGTATGGCTTGGCTATGGGAAGCTTACATATGCTCACTGACTGCCAAGATAATTATGGTACGCATTACAAAGTTACTGATAATATCTCGCGAACCGTTCGATCTAAGACAAATTTTATGAGTGAGTTGGCATGCCTAAAGTAAGAAGAGAAAATTACGGTATGCTTTTTGAAATTATGAATTCCGAACATTACGGTACGTCCGTAACATAATTATGGGATGCGACAAATGGGTGCACGGACTTGTGTACGAAAATTATGGTACATCCGAACCCAACTTTTATCGTAAACACTAACCTTAATTGTGGAGCACAAAAACCCCTCCCCCGGAAGTGGGGGGAGGGTGGTCGGTAACCATAACTGACCCCTTTCCCCATGGGGCACTATCGAATCCCCCTAGTCCCCCCTCTCTTTCACCGTTTGGGCGTAAACCATTTGACCAGGCAAACTTTCTTTCTTGATTGGTAAGATAAGAACCATATGTAGAATTCACTTCGCCGTTGGCTTGATCACTTTAGGCATGCGTTGGTCAAGTGTAAATATGAAATTATCAGAAAAAAAAAATGAACTGGAAATGTACTGATTTTTACATCTACGTGCACTAGAAATACAGAAATCAAAAGAAAGAATTTCGGTATTCACAAATTTTTATCTTGAATCCGACGTTAATACATGTAACTACTTTCCCTCCATCGTTACCAACTTTACCGAACGCGCGAAAGTCAATGTACCCCTTAAAATATATGCAGGTAGGGGCAGCAACATTTTTCAAAGGTTGATTTAAAAAGTGTTCAATTAACCGTAAACAGCCTATATAATCCATTCACGGTTACTTCAGACTTTCCTGAAGCCCTGCTAAAGTTCTACTTCCAGGATATTCCTCCGCCTCGTGCAAACTAACCCCGTGTCTCAATTCGAAAGTGTGCTCACTCTCACTCACCACTCTCACTGTGGAAGACCTCGCTCACTCTAGCGAATTGAGACTTGGGCCCTCTGCAAGCCTTCGAAATTATTTCTCTGATAGAATAGGTAATAAATACTGAAAAATAAAATAATGATGACCTTTTACTTTACAGTGTTTAATGAAACAGTAATTTAATTTAATTTGTTACCTTTTTGCATGATTAAAAACATAATTGTTATGTGCAAACCACAATATTTAACAATATGCACAAAATTAACCTAGATGAAACATGAACTTATATCATAATTTGTTATGCTCCATATCAAAAATATTATTATTATACATTTCACAATCGCAACAATTAAGTTAAGTCGATAAAATATTTCTAACACTGCTTTAGAAACAATAAAATACATGTATGATATTCGAGGTTAGACTTGAAAACAACATGGTTGCTAGAGTGGGTGCGAGAGTGAGCACCGAGTGTACGCCATCGTTCACTCTCCCTCTCGCGCTCTCTTCTCGGAGTTGGAACAGCAGAGAGAGCTCGCTATGACGTCAAGAGTGAGCGAGAGAGTACTCTCTCGGCGAATTGGGACATGGCCTAAGCTTAACTAAGTCTAGAAAATTACACCAAAGGGACAACACACCGACTTTGTGAGTACTCAGTGTAACAGTATTTTGTATAAGAAGGATGTCTTACCAGGCGCTACCAACACACGTTTATTCTTACTGATTTAATTCAAATTATTTATAAATGAATCATTACAATTTATAGATAAAATATGAATAACATTTTCAATTTAACAGACAAAAAGTAACTTTTATGAACACAAGTATAAAACGCATGTGATATATGACGTAGATAGGAAATAACTAAACACGTCATATATGGGGAGATTTTTCAAAGGTCTGATTCAAAAAGGGTGAGAAAACCGCGAACAGACTATAGCTAGGCTGCCGACTGGCGAGTTAAAGGCTGTTCACGTTAAAGTGAGCACTTTTGAATTCAACCTTAAAAAAAAGTTTCTGCTCCGACCTGTATATATTTGAACGGGTGCACCGAGTGACATGCGCCCATTAAAGTTGGAAACTATGGAGGGGAAAAACTTATATCTCGTAACGTCGAATAAAAAATGTTAGGTAACCATTTGTTATAAATTAAATTATTTCTTACGTTTTCTGTTTTTTTTTATAATTTATCTGAGTGTAAGAATTAGCAGATTTGTAAAGAAACGAATTTTTTCTAAAAATGTTGAAATTTAACTTTACGGATGCATGAATAAAGTAGTAAGGCCCAAGGGACGGAAGGATACACAGCGTACATACAAGTAGATCTTAAGCAGCGCTTTAAAAAGTGCTCAGGTTAAGATGAACAGCATTTACTTAGGTTCATAAATAGGCGCTGCCAATAACATCAGGCACAGAACACGTCGTTAGGGACACCTGATTTTCGGTGCAGGATAGATTTCAATATCCCATCTACACACTTGCTGTACTCCTGTGGTTATTGGCCACGTGCCTTAGCGAGAGGACATTTTATTACCTGACTGGGCCAGCCAGAATTATGTAACCTCGATACTGAACCACGTAAAAATTATCATCCTATCTCGAAAGTGAACATGAGTTGATCATAAAATCTTTCCGCGGAAACCACGTTTCCCTGAACACTGTTACTACCCAGCTAACACGACCTGTTGGCAAAGTGTCGGCAAATTGTCGGCCCGATACCTGTACTGTCGGCAACAGTCGTTTCAATGGAAGAAGATAGACATCTGTCAACGGCGCGACGTCTTTTGTGAAACAGTATGTTTGCCGTTAGAAAAAAGACAACGGCCAACTGTATTTTTTAGGATAACAGATAGATATCATCTAAATTATGTCGGCGTGATATCTCACAGTCAATATGTCGCCAATAGCAAAAATAATATTCTGGTCCGATTCCGATATAGCATCTTTATTTTTTCGGTAAGCTGGCCGTCATCTTATTTATTCCGGCCCACTAGAGACATGGCTCTTTATCACAATAAATATACAAATATGATGTCTTTTTGCCGACAAACTTTTTGAAAGTGTTTTTTTTTAATAGGCAAGATGTTAGCTAACTGTTAATGGCATGATGTATTTTCTGAGACCATGTGTTAACCGTTAGAATGTTTTTTTTCTTCATGATTGTATATGTGTCACGTGGTAGCCCATGGCATATTTTCTTTAATTTTTTTTTCATTTGTACAACCATCCAACAGATATATTAAAAACTAACAAATAATTTTTTTTTGCAAGCCTTTGAAGAAACGAAGAAACTGTTTAAAAATAATCAGAGTTTTAAAATTATTTATTATACTGTCATGGAATTTATACATTCACTTATAATGATTTGTGTCACGATAAATTTGAAATTACTGGAGAGTATCCGCAACTTACCCCGTGGTGTAAAAGATTTCCATATAATATAATGTGTTGAGAAGTAAATGAAATGAATATATTTAAATATGAAATATCAATTACTAAGATTTTTAATTGAAAACTTAAGGTTTTTTCATGTTCATACTGCTTATTTCTCGACATCATGCCGCGCAGGCCCGGCATCGTAATGACATCCAGCCGTCGCTGGCCCGGCATCTTGCCGCCATCCAGCTGCCGCAGGCCCGGCGTCTTGCCACCATCCATCGGACCGCTTCCGGCATAAGGCAGCGGGCCGGTATCATCTGGCCGGAGTTTGTCGGCTATCTTTTACCGGCCCGATTCCGGCCAGTACTTTTTGTGTATGTTGGACCGGAATACACTTTATATCTTGCCGTTAGCAGTATGGCGTATTTTTGACACTGTCGGCAAACAGTCAGTCTCCAGTTCATATTTACATCTGGCCGCTTCCGGCATATGACAGTGAGCCGACATCATCTGGCCGGAGTTTGTCGGCTATCTTTTACCGGCCCGATCCCGGCCCGTACTTTTCATGTTTGTTGGGTAGGTCCCGATGTGTAAAAGTGTTTTTAAATGATACAAAGTTAACTTCATACAAAAAAATATGTTCACTGCAACGGATAAAATGATACATTTATTTGTGACTTAGATGGTTGAGGAATTTCATAAACGTGGTGGAAATCCACTTGCTGAAATCTATCCTCATTTCAGCTGTACAGGGTCAAACATTGAAATCAGTGATGAATCCAGATTTAGATTATTTTTTCTGGCTAGGTGAGGATTAGCTGCCAAGAGCTCTTATTGTATGGAATATACATCCGGGAAAACGTTGGAATTGAAACTTTAACGACGGAGTATTAATTTTATCCAGAGCTTCTGTAAACAACGTATTTAGTTACGATTTGAAATTAAGCCAAATTTAACATTTCTTGCTCATCGATTTTCTTTCGCTCTTTTCATCTCTTATCTCCGGCTCCTAAATTCACAGAGGCCTCGGTGGTGTGGTGGTTAGACTACTCATCTCCCACCAAGACAAACCGGTTTCTATTCTCGGCGGGGTCGTCACCGGATTTTTGCCCTGTGGGAATTGTGCCGGGCAATACTGTTGATCGGCGGATTTTCTCGCGGATCTCCCGTTTCTCCTGGTCTTGCATTCCGGTGCTGCTCCATATTCACCTCGCTTCGCCCTCATCGGCTCTCAAGACCTCGATGTTAAGAGGCTCCCAAATCTGTTCACTGACTCACTCATTCACGTTTTAGTTAAGTATCTAAGGGGCTTCTTGTTGTGAGGGCCTCAGTGGGATCTCCAACCTCTAAACCCTGGCATGTCCGCACCTGGGGGTCGAACCCCAAAGCACCCGAATGCGCGGTAGATAAGTTGGTCTCAACTTCTCGTCAGCAGTTAAGGTCATTAGAGACGGAACACATTGCTCAGATATGAAGAAATGGGGAAGGAAACGGTCACGTGGCCTCTAGTAGGGAACCATATCAGAATTATGCAGGAGAGATTTCGGAAAATCATGGAAAACCGAAATCAGGATGGCCGGACTGGGAATCGAACCCAGGTGCTCCCGAATTCGAGTCCAGTGAGTTACTTACCACTGCGCCACCTCGCTCGGTCCGAATGCGAGGTTAACTTGCTACCGCATGACTTACCTCGGTAGAAAACAATTGATCATTCGTCAACTTTAGTTGTGGTTAATTTTGGTGACCTCGTGGCAGAGGTCGCTAAGGAGTAACGCTCTTATTACAATATTCCGGGCTCGAAACCCGCGCAAGACATTGATGAGTGAGACTATTTTATACGGTTGCCTACATAAGCTGAGTATGTAAGATGCATAAAAAGATCATTAACATTCCGTGGATGTTAATAAGATGTTTAAATTGGGAATCTCTGCTTGAAAGGTTTCACCACATATCACACCTTATGTGCCTTGTGGCAATCGTTTATTGGTGCTCCAGGGAACTGCAGAAAAAAGCGAGTGGTAACCAAGTATGCTTGTAGTTAACGAGTTTTAAAGTTTCCTTGTAAACATTTACTATTTATATAAGAAATTTACACGTCAGTGCTTTTTGTATAGTCGGAATTATGTAATAAATGAACTAATTTCGTGTCAACCTAATCTTCTCGTGGTTTAAATGGACGAGAACTTTGTTATATCGTATACATAACAACTCAACGCCAGGATCGTTTGTTTGGGTATGAGGTTAGAATTGTGCTTCTACAACGGACTGGATTTGTGGATTATACTTCATTAAGATTCCTCGTTACGACAATAGTTATATAATCCAAAATAGCAGCGATTTTAAGATACGAAGTAATTCAGAAACTGTGATTTTACGAGACCTGTGTTACGTATATTATCGTGCCGTATCAGCAACGCCAAATAAGAGCATTAAAAGCTTTAAACTACCTTAGAATTATTTTAAGAATAATTCTTCCGTTTTAAAACATTTGATTCGTTTAAAGAAGTCTGATTTACGTAGAAATTCTATAGTGATTACAAAATTTATGTTAATTTCTGAGTCTACATTTAAATAAGAATCGGACAGCTAGTGGAATTCAATTTACTTATATAGTTTTACAAGTATTAAGTTTACTACTGTGATGTTAGTAATATTTTATTGAACATGTCCATAAACATATGTTAAATTCTGGGACATTTATGTAATTTCGGGTACTAAAACAAGTTGTAATGCGTCTTCAAACAAACTCCGCGGAAATGAAGCATGCAGGTTTTGCCTTTCCGCAGGTGTATTAAAACGCGGTTAGACCCTATATGTCACCTGAATAATGTAAGTTATTACATATATTTCCTGCAAAAATAAGTGTTACCTGCTCTTCAAGAATTTATAAAAATACGTGTTGCAATAAATCGTTACCGTATGAAATTCTTTACACAAGTACCGTTTATCATGACATATTTCGTGGATTCTTGTAGCCTTGATACGGACGAATAGCAGATAAAACGTGCTTATGAAGTTCGACCCATGAAATATCAAAGAGACACTGCAGAAGCCTTTTAGTCTGATGCTTGACATGCGAAGAATTACACCTCCCTAGGGATACCGTTAACTGGAAACGGCATTTGATAGGGAGGTATTCATGGTTTGTGGACGAGCAGTGATCAAATAAATAAAGTTGCTAACAAGTGTATCTCCAGGAAGAGATAGTTCATGAAGCTTATAATTGAGAATGCTATTCATTACCACACGTGGGAGTTCCTGTGAGGAGCAACGCAGTTGCTCATATTTACAGTTATGGTGTAGTGACCTTTCACGTTGGTAATCAAGTCCTTGGAGATATTAAATAACACGTGACTGTAACAACTATCAGAGTACCTGGGAATAATTTCAATATCTTGAAAACTTGTTGGTTTCTGCATTGTTTGAATCCTGCAGGTATTGCGCAAGTATATCCATAAAAATAAGGATGGCGTAGATGTGCCAGAAGATTTTTTTTAAAAAGGAAGTAATGAATAAATGGTTATCCTCTCGTGGTCATTGATCCAGGCGTACTGGTTCCGGGCCAGTCACACCACGCAACGTCACGTGACGGTAACTCTGAAGAGATTCTGGCAGAACGGCAGCTTACCAATAATGTTTTTTTTACAGCTATGAATGATGAACATAATGTCTTTCGGGTTTCCACCACGCCGCAGTCGAAGAGTATCCCGACGCTTCGGCACACATTGCAGTTGCCATAGTCAGGGTAGCAGAACCTGTTACCCCCTGAGAAGGCAACAGTCGCCACCTCCAGGGTTGCAGGAACTGACAAGGTAACAGTTTCTGCTACCCTGAAGATGGAGAGTACAGTATGTCCCGAAATGTCGGGACACTCTTCGACTGCGACGCGGCCGAAATCCAAAATTCAAGAATGCTTAGACAGTAGCCGCTAAAGCCTGCGAACTTTATTTGTGAATAATGATGTCACGTCAGCGTGAAATATAGCCGCAAGGAATAGTAAGGACGTTTGGCAGAGGTTGCAGTTACTAGAATTGCTGGTTTTGTGTATGGCCATGTCCGCCAGTATTAAAGCAACGACACCGTCTCAGGAGTTACGTATTTAGGAGGTCCCATATCAAGGAGTGGAAGGGGGAGGGGGAAGAATTTAGGTGTCCCTCTGAAGATGTTTTTTCTTCACTTATACATCTTATTTTGGTAACATTAAAACATAAATTACACGTTGCATAAAACATAAATAATAATGCATAACAAAAGGTGATATGTTTATAAGTATCAGAAATACATTGCAACAATTTATTAGTGATTGCATGCAGTACATCAAAGCATTTTGCTAAATAAAACCAGTTTGAATGCCAGTTTACTCTCATTCTGTCGCCATCTATTAAATTCAAGGAGGGACAATATTTACCCTTGCCCTCCGTAATTGTTACGCCACTACTGTCCGCAGAGAATGGTTCAAGAAGGGCGTATGCAAAACAGACAACTCCAAGAGAGGGCCATCACGAGCAAACCATTGGGCGAATTCTCTGCTGCATCACTAGTGCTTTAGACGCAGCGGAAAACCGCAAATCATTATATGGTGTCTCTTTGAACAGATCGATGTCGTTTATGACAGTTTGGGACGCACGATCGTTGAAATTTCCTGAGGACACTTTTGAAAAATCAGCACAGGAATGTCAGAGTGCAATTGTGCATTGAAGTAATGATGAATGACAAAACATTGTGCATCGTACGAATCACGACTTTTTCAAACCGAAAATGATGGCCTCATTTACTGTATATCTGGTGAGCGCCGCTTGAGAGGTATTATGATGAATTAATTCGCTCCAGGTTCATGATACAGATGGAGGCAAATTCTACCGCGTGTACGTGCCATCATCACTTGTGTTTATTGTGCCACCGAGATGCCACATAATGCTACCGTTCTTTCAGGATCTTCCTCGTCATGTTTCAGCAATACCACTTCAGACCAAGAACCTTATAAGATCGACAACGATCAACTTATGCCCGGGCCCAATAGATTGCAGGATCTCTTAACCAATGAAGAATTATGGATGCAACAGTAACATCCCATGCGAATATATGTTTATGTACTCTGCAAACGGGTGCAATAATACCTGTATTACTGTTAATTATGAAATATTTTAAAGTATAATTTGACCATGATGCCCAAGTGAATAATAACAGGTTACGTAAACCAGGGTTCCCTGCGCCTATTATCAGTTTAACCTGCAAACTGTTTTAGATTGGCATTAAAATATCAATAATTTTCCAGTATTCTATGAAAATTAAAATAAATACTAACTTCTGATCATTCTCTAAGAGCTATAAAAAAATTGTAGTTACTTGTGCATTTTTGTGACAATGTGGGAAGGAATAAGCCTCTAAATTAGAAAGAAAACGAGCCAAGCCAAGTCCCATAGCTATTTAATAACGATTGTAGTAAGTATCAAATCTCTTTATGGTTACAATTTAATTTATTATTCTTAAAAATGTATAGCAATCTAAAATTCAGATGAAAACTCGTGTCTTACTTCAGACGAAATTGGTTAGAACATACTGCAAAATACAGAAGAAATATCGTTGCAGATGTAAGGAATTTAAGCCCCCTCGCTCACCCCCTTCACATAAAGGCAACAATGGAAATACGCTAGTTACATTCTGGCTTACATTCAGAAATGTTGCGGAGGACGAATTGTCAGTCTTGTTTACGTAGGGATACAGTCGAAATAACATTGGGTCGGAGAAAATCTTGTAAGTATCTACTGTTATGAGCAGGCCTTTTGTTTCTTGACTTTTCCCCCATCACTTGGACTTGGGAAGCACAATGCTTTAAGGACATGATCGGTAAACAGAGAAGGGCAGGTGGAGCAGCGTTCATGCGATAACACTAACATCCGCCGCGATAGTACTATTGGGACTCTTGCCAGTCCCGTATTTGGAATAATAAACGTCTTTGGAGTCGTTGCTTGAAATTTATGGTCACCGCCATCCCTCGGCGCGACTCTAGTTGCGAAGAACCAACTGGGCCAGGTCAGTTAAGCTATATAAGTCGCGGCGTGCCTCTGTTTCGGCAGTCTTGTATGGCCATTAGTGGCAGGTTTGTGGTGCTATCGGGATGACGCGTGATGGTGTAGTGACCAGCGAGTGTAATCTGCGATCGTCGGGAGTAAAGAGTAAGCCTGACCAGGAGCGCTGTGTGAAAGTGGTACTTGATACGTGAGTGGCAGATATGCGGAACGATGCTAATATATGGCAATACACATTTTTATTATGTATGTGTTACTTATAAGTGAGAATTTAGTAACTGTACTTTAGTGTAACGACAGTGATAAGGATTTATTATAATTGAGATTTCCATAAATTTGTGCTCACTTAAAGGAATAAAAGTGTTAATAGCAGTTGTAGGTAGTTTAATATTGTAAATAATATATGTGTATTTCATGACGTAAATTAATTAATTAATTAAATTTAGTGTTTTGTTTTTGTCCAGACCTCAATCCCTCATGAACCTGAGTACCCCCTAGTCGATTTTACAAGGACTAATGAAATGGGCAACTCATGCAAGTGAATCTTAATTGAGTCTAGAAAATTACACAAAAGGGGCAACGCGCCGTATTCGTGCGCACTCAGTGCAATAATATTTTGCGCAAGAACGATTCCTTTGTAGGCATTACCAACCCACATATTTTCTTCCTGTTTTATTCATATCAATTATAAATCAATAATTTAAAGATCAAATATAAGTAAAAGTTCAATTTAACAAAAAACAAGGTACTTTCGCGAATATACTATATATGTTTTATATAGGATAATTGATATCGAGCTTAACACCTTTTCACCTTATTCCATGTGTGTTGGTGCCAATTTACTACGATGCCACTTTTAAGGGGTTTGTGATATCACGACAAGGCGCATTTAGTGAATATTGTGGCTTGTCATCCGTAGAAATGGGGGAATTGTGAAGTGTCATTGACCGGTACTCTAGGCTCTACAATCGTTTCGATATAAGAACCACGGAGTTTTCTTCACTGGCTGCCGCATAAGTCGGTAATCAGATTTACCTTATATCAGGTAGCATAAGATAATGTTTTTTTTTTCCTGTAGGTCTGTTATTGTCCCAGAGTCCTTCGAAGCTGGTCTACTAAACTGTGGTTCCATTGCAAAAGAATGAAAATGTACACTTCTTTATAGACGTCTTGTCCTCAAATAAAGTTGCGGAACTATGCCGCCTACAATAATTATCTTTAACTCTGGGTTACAGGGGAAAAACACTAGATATATAATATAAACTGCAAATAATTTATGTCGGTAGTTCATTATGAACCCTTCCTGATCAGTCTAAAAATGCTTTACGAATGATAGACAGTGGGCCTACTTGTTTGCATTGAAATTTTTTCAGTAGAGTAAAATAAGTAATAAGCCTCATTCGGTTGGATCCTTGTATAAAAATCTTACATTTCCCTCGTCAATTCCAAGGAAAATAGAGATTAAGAAATTTATATAGCGATGAAATTACTTTTCCATTGCCGGAATCAACATTTAGGGGTGACAAAGTCCGAAGTATTACCTAGTAAATCTGACTTTCCTTATCGTCCACGGGCTTCTTGTAGTTGCCTGGCAGTCTGAAGAATAAGAACGATAGAAAAACAGGGAACTATAATCTTCTAATATGGGATCGAACTAAATAGTTACGGGTGGGAAAGGGCGGGGGGTTAGTGGAAAGTCAAATAATGAACCTGGACAAAAATATTTTTCGTAATATGATGAGTTTGATAATACAATTCCTGTTAGATCACCTAAGGTAAATAGGAACACGAAGCCTATTGCCCATAAACATGATGGTCTAAAGGTTAATTTTGATCCATATATAGTAGCTAATCAACTAAATCCTGGTTCCAAGCAATTAAAAGACACTAAAACACACATGCAATATTAGCACAAACATCATTCTGTTTCTGGTCGGGTGTTTACAAACGCACATTTCTGAAGACACGCTTAATGTATAAAAATAATATGATTCTAATAAATTCCGTAACTTTCCATCTAGTATCGATTTTGTCAGAGTCTCTGTCGAGTAAAACTCATTACAAATTTGCCATGCATGAAAAGTGTTTTCAATTCCTTCTACAGTGAAATTTTAGTCTAAATTATTTTGTTTCAGAGTTTTAAATATACACAAATATTTGGTCACTATGGAGAATAAATTTCTCTCCTTGTTTCTGTATCAAGATTTTTTTTTACGTAATTTTAAATTAGTTGCGTAAATATTCCCACTTGTGATTGTGATTAAAATTTCACAGGTTTTGAAGGTTTCAGTATAATAAATACAGTGTGTGTTATCGTAACTATATCACAATGGTTAGAAGGTGATTCCACATGAGAAGTCAGGTAGAAAAAATATTTACAATTTGTGTCTTAAATTAATTATTAATGGTGTTAGTTATCCACGAAATTGAGAAAATAACAAGCATTTAATCAAAAACTCCGGAAATATTGGAGATAAAAGAAAACAATTTCACACACTATGTTAGCAAATGAAGATCGTAAATTTCTGAAAATGAAATTGAAAATAATTTCCTTTGTCAGAAACCGAAAAGGGGATTCTACTCTCGGAACGCAATAAATTTTGTAGCCCTGAGTATTAATTTGTTTAGATTACAAATCGGATTATTAATAACAATGTCCAAATGTTCAAATAAAAATTAATTTGTTCTACACTCTCGCTCACTCCATTTGCAAGTAAACAGATCCAATAATTCAGGGTGGTCGTCTAATACCTGGGAGGTAGGCAACACGTTAACCACACAAGACACTTTGTTTATCTACTTCCAAGGTATTGGAGGCCGTCCTTTTTTGCGAGGGCAGTGTTCTTGCAAACGGAGCGGCTTAGAAAACTACAACAAAGCGACATTCGTTTTGTATATTTTGGCATGGTGATTAATAATCCAAATTATAACTTCAGGAAATTCTCAGGGCTACATCTTTTACTGTGATGCGAGAGTAATGACGCCTATTTTGTACTGACCCCTTTAGAGAGTTTTATGATCTTCGTTTGCTGATAAATCGTGAAAAATTATTTTCTTTCATTTATAATAGTTTCCTTTACATTTAATTTAGTGCTCATATTTTCATTTCGAGGGTGAATAACATTACTGATAACCACTTGAGGTTACAAGTCGTATGTATTTTTTCTATCCAATTTTTTATATGGTAGCACCTCCCAGCTGTCGTAACTCCCTAGCAACATAACGTATAATATAGATAATTGAAGAGTAGCTGTTCTATTTGCTGTTCTGAACAACATATCAAAAGTCTCAAACTCTCTCCCGTCTGCATCTTGAAATTCAAAGTTTTTGAAAACCCGAAGTGCTGGATTAATGCAAGTTACCAGCTCTTCACGGTAAAGTGAGTACTTTTGAGGCCATAGTTACTTTTTCATTTCAGCCACTTTTTTTATTCTTTAACCATCTTTTTAAATAAACATCGCCATGTAAGTAATAAACACAGTGTGTATATTCCACCATAATCAGACGTTACCGTCTAAGGCTAAAATTAACTTTGTTTATTGTCTATTATTTTAAAAGAGGGGGCTTTCAAAAGTGCTCACTTTACGGTAAACAGTCTATATAACATAAAACTGCTCTTATTTGAAATCGGCTTTTAACATGGAGTTCAAGTAGAGCTGTAGAGAAAGATAAATGATTGCGCGTTATATTAGACTGCACATTACCTTAATTGCATATCAATCGGTGACGCACAAAATTAACAAAATATACTAATAAATTATTTTTTCTTTATTTTGCTCTTGACACTTTTGTACTGCAATTGACGGGTAAAACTTTTTCTGCAAGTTATAAAATTTATAAAAATATTAATTAAGTCCATGTGCAATAAGAAGTAGTGAAAGTACGTTTGTTTACGCAACTTGACCGGGCGAGGTGGAGCAGTGGTAACTCACTGGACTCGCATTCGGGAGGACCCCGGGCTCGATTCCCGGTCCGGCCATCCAGATTTAAGCCTTCCATTGTTTTCCCAAATCGCTCCCCCGTGCAAATTGCACCGTCCCTAATGACCTCGCTGTCGACGAGACGCTAAGTCCACTTACCTACCTACCATTAAGCGACGTGTTAAATGTCACGGTGGGAGTATAACACTAAGTTACGTGGCAAAAGAATTAGCGTAAATAAATGAGTCGGAAAATAAATATTTATCTGAAAACTAGACATTTACCTGCCGAGGGTGCAAAATAAGAACGTCTACCTTAAGTCATAGTAAACAAGAGATAAGAAGAGCTAAAATTAAACGCCGTTAAGCGGTAGACGGGCTGATTGGTTGAGTGTGTGTGTGCATCACAACTCAAGAAGTGATAGCGAAGCGTTTTTTGAAATGATATAATAACTTTAAAAATGAAATTCATGTTGGGAAGTTATATTTTTCAACAAAATTTCACTAGAGCTAAAATTCGATGTCTCCGCGAGTCAACTTTCTTATAACCGAAGGTTTTCCGACACATTCCGCTCACTCTCCCTAACACACACACACACACAACATTGTAATTTCTCTCTACTGCATTCATATCTACTTAACTGCATTGCAGCATCCCTTGTAGTTCTCTCTCTAAGGAGTACGTGGCTGTGTGGTGGGCCGAGGAGAATGTTTACCATCTAAATGGTCCAATATCCCATTTTGAATCACTAAATCCTTTCCCAGCGACTCTGGCATTCGATAGTAAACTTGGAGTGAATGCTCACGAGCTGTATGTAGCTGAAACAGTAGAGAGAGTTCCTAGTTTTGAATGAAGTGTTTCTGTTATTTTGTAACTGACTACACCAATCATGTTAAAAATGGTGACCGTTTTATTGAATTAGGTATTTAAGTTGAGGATATTCCAAAGACTTCTTATTTTATTCATTGGTAGATGTCACATCACACCCACGCACGGGGTACGTAAGAAGTACGTGATTATTCATATCACTTGTATTATTGCAAATATCTTTAATTATGTACAATTTCGCCGCGTTTAATCAACCATCGCGTATGAGGAGAACGACCTTTGATTTATTTCGTGTCTTAACCATGATCATTACCAAAATGTAACTATTTGAAGTTAAGAATGTAACTTCGTATTTACACTTGAATTTTTACAAAATGGAAATTACTATTACAACCTCAATATCTCCTTTTTCAACCATCACATGCATTCCTTTTTTTTTTTTTTTTCTCTCAAGAATTTTCGTTTTCTTTATGCGCTCTGTTGGCCAGAAAATCTGTTTGATTACATTCAACCATTGTACCCCATTTAGCTGTGATATGTATACGGCGACGTTTCCTAGCTCTCGAGATATGTCCTTGCTCTTTCGTACATTGACCATCGTAGAGACGAATAACTTCAGTCGATGAATCGATACAGTGGGACGTCACATACCAAACGCGTCATGGATTTTATTTTGTCAGGTCCTTCAATTTTATATTCCCAATAACCATTCACATTCATTTTCTCGATACTAGCTTCTCGCAAAAGTTTCCACGGAATCGTAGTTTACGGGAGCATTAGCGACGACTCCAGTGGCGACAGAGATTAGTTTGCCAGTGTCCATACCAGACGGACTGTGTTTAGTCAGGCACGTAACGAACATATGAGCATCCGTTTTGACGCATTTTAACCCGGGTTTTCGGAGTTCGGCATATTGTTCGCTATAGGCTGTTCACGAGAAAATGAGCACTTCTGAAATTTATGATCATTTTTGGAATCGGTTCAAGTATCGTACTTCAAAATTAAATAAAATGATCGATATTTTTAAATTAAATTTTTAAATTAAACTAACCCCCTTCTCCATAAAACTAATTAAAATATTAAGACCTTTACTATAGGCTAACAAGAGAAGACATAATAGATTTACAAATCCTCAACATACAGACATATTTACGTGCACTGTAACTAACCTGAGATTAAAATAATACCAGAGAAAAAAACAAATTTAATAACAAACTGGACAAGAGACAAATAAGAGACACAATAGTAAAAGTATAAACTGTTCACGTTAAAATGAACACTTTTGAAAGCTCTGCTTAGGATCTACTTGTATACACGTTGTGTATTCTTCCACCTTATGTAAAATTAACATTGCCATGGGCCTCAAAAATTTTTCATGCGTCGGCCAAGCGAAATGTGCTATTATTAGAGAAATTAAAAATATTTTTCAAATCTGCTCATTTTCACACATCGACGAATTAAGAAAAACAGAAAATGAAATAAATAATTTCAGTTAACACAAACTGTTTCCTAACACTTCTTATTCGACGTTAAGATACGGAACTACTTTCCCATCCATCGTTACCAACCTTACTGGGCGCATGTCACTCAAGGCGCTCGTTAAAATATATGCATGTAGGGGCAGTGAAATTTTTCTTAAGGTTGATTTCAAAAGTGCTCATTTTATCGTGTACAGCCTTTACCTCAGATTCATTTACAAAGGACAAGTGTTGTCAACCTTCGGGTACTCAGTTTATATTCTTTGTCTCGTCACAGTGAGTAGTTTCCGTCACTAAGTGACTTTTCACGAATGGCTATCTTCTCATCTTTTACTGCCCACCAAGGATGTGGTTTTTAGTTCCCGTGCTGCGTGAAAATGACGTCTGTGTGAATTGTGTTTCTTTCATGGCGTAGTTAATCTTCAGGAAATCAGAGTGTCGTGCATTCGAGAGATGTTTTTTCCCATCTCCGCTGCTTCATTATGCGAGTAAATGTTGCAGTTCGATTCACTACGTCAAGATTTACAGGATATATGTATGTGCATAAATTAGGTTTTTAATACTACGTAGATAGGGAAAAATTATATGACGTACTTTGTGACACCAATGTTCAATCACTTCCACTGTCGCATAAATATTGCAGCGACTACAAAGGTGTTAAGAGACAAAGTGTCTTCATTTTTAAGATCTGAACTCGGTCAGAAAATCCCTACTTTTTAATGCATTTTTGCCGAGTCACTGTGTAGTTGTTGAAAGAACACGATACGTGATTGTTACGAACATCTTAGTCTCACAATTTTCCTTTGTACCACTTTGACAAATCCTTTAAATGTTACATTTTTTTAAATCATTTCAATGATGATATGCGAAACATTTTCCGACTCGCTTTACGAGGGTTGGCAGCACGTTGGCACATTATTAAACGTGCAGTTATCGTGAAACTTGAATAAAATACAATTCCCTGCATTAATTTTTTTACACAACTGGGCGGAGTGATGTAAAACACCGCGGTTCTTGCAGAAATGCACGTAGCCATTGTGCACTCGTCACTTGTTCCTGTAGCACGTTCTCATTGTTTCTTCAGAATGTGTCCTGATAGCCTTCTGAAGCATAAGTGAGGGGCATTAACAAAACTCTTGAAGTGTGTCATATCATCATATGCTTCAATTTCTTTCAAGGCTAAACAACGCCAACTTAATAAGTCTATATGCATTTCATAATGAAGAAAAAAGTTTTGCAATTTCACTTCGTGCAAGTTTTATTAATTTTTTTCCAAACTGTTTTAAATGAATTTCGTAGCTTCCGACGTGATTCTAAAATTGAAATTTAAAAACGAAGGATACGTTTTTCTGCTATACTATTTTTACAGTTATGTTCAGTATGAGGTGGGCAATTTCCTGAGAATCTGAGTTTACATTTAGGCCCTATGCTTTAATAAATTTATATTTTAATAACGCAATAATTTAGCCTCACACAACGGATAACTGTGTGATATAAGGCAAGCTTCTAACCTACGAGAGATAAGTTACAATACTTAATGGGCTGTACCATTATCAACCACTGAAGTTGACTGAATCAAAATGAGCCTATGCAACACACAGTATTACTGCGATACTTTTAAGATCCGTGCGGCCTAAGTTGACCTTTTCTTTGGCATTGGATGACTCTCAGGTAGCTTATTACACAGAACTTTGTGGCCATTCCAAAAATGTCCGAAAATTAAAAAAAAATTAAAATATCTAGAAATAATTTCTCGCGTTCCTTCATTCTATACAGGCAATTCAATCGCATCCGATTCACATGCCATACTGACTTTTTTCAGTTGGTAGCTCCCTATGTTCGAACTGTCTTCATGTCCCTTCTCCATCTCAACTTCCTCATTTCTAGATATCACCAAATATTTAAACTATATTACAAAGTTTAAAAAGAAAATGTATAAAACCTTTCGAAAAATAGGTCTTATAGTCTTATATTAGGAGGCACTGAATTCAAATCTAACTAAAAAAAAATATATAGCTAATAAGTAATTGGTTTGTTGCTGGCTCCAAATAATGCTCTTTGCACACCTACCGCCAACTTTTACCGTCTTTCTAATTTCCAGCTCCATTTCCGAAGTACCCCATTTTGTTCCCATTTCCTATAAAAGGTTCGCCACCTACCCCCACCCCTAACGTATCTACTTTCCCCTAATTCGTTTACAAATCCACACTCCTCCTAACACCAAATTAGTTATCGATTTTATACCACACCATTTCTATCTCACCCCCTGTCCTTTGACATCACTACCTAACGTTCGCCTTCCTACTTGCCATGTAATTAGATTCATTCACGTAAGGTTATGACAGAGGAAATATTGTTTATCACTCGCATGCAGGTTAATCTTTATTTTTACACGGACTGACTTATTTCAATCACCTTGGCCAACATCTCATACTGGACCCGTGCATGCTTTGATACTGGGCATGCAGCCTACAGCTTTCTATCATCCGTGCAGCGCTGCTCAATTTACGCCATTACTTGAAGGGTGGATGAAGTCCCAGCGTTTGGCTACGCAGTTTCTTTGGCACGCGAGTGTAACACTGTCCAGACGACCTTTACTGTGAGTCAAAGTTGGCTGTCCCCGCTCTCTTGTACGTTGAAGAGCGCTGATGAGAGGAGGAGAGAGAGGTAGGGGCAGGCATAATGCCTGGCTCGAACTCCTCCCTCGGGGATTTCCCATCAAAGGCCCGATAAGTAGCGAATTTTATCTGAGCCTGTCGTTAGTTTTTGTGCGTGAGATGTTGTCTAGGCTTGACTTCAGCATGCTGAACTAATGATTGAAAGTGGAATGATTATGGGAAGTATTGGGCAAGGGGATAGGGATATGATCACAGGCGCCGGCCAGCCGCCATGTGGTGACGGTGCCTGGCGGCAATCTTGGAAACCAGTGACCTTGACCTTTGACCCCGTTGACTTTGACAATTGACCTTTGACCTTGAAAAACAAAAAAAAAATGAATTAATTTAAAAATCCAAAAATCCCCAAAAATAACAAATAAATAAAATTATAAATAAATTATTTAAAAACAGTTTTAAAACTTAATTAAAAATTATTTAAAAAATTTAAAAAAAGTATTACAAAATTTATGTTTAAAAACACATTTCCGGACTTCCCCCCACCAACTCCCATCTATGCTCATTCTATTGTGTGTAGCCATCTTGATTTTTCGAAGGGTTTTATACATTTTCTTTTTAAACTTTGTAATATATTTTAAATATTTGGTGATATCTAGAAATGAGGTGTAGGCCGCCATCTTAGTTTCTCTGGTTTGTCATTTTTTTATACATTGCTGGAGGCCATCATCTCGGTTTTTTAGTCTGTCATATGTTTATGCATTGCTGGAGGCCGCCATCTGGGAATTTTTGTCATTTGTTTATTCATTGCTGGAGGATGTCATCTTGGATTTTTTTCGTTTGTCATTCGTTTATACTTTGCTGGAGGACGCCATATTGGTTTATTTGTTTTCAACACCTAGGTTGTGCTAGTGTATTAATAATCGATATCACCACCAGGACGCGGCCATATTTGTTAACGTTTTTTTAAGTATATGTGGTGCTGTTAGCACCCTCCATATTGGATTCTATTTTCAACCATGTAGATGAAGTTAATTTCTCGGTTTCGCCGTCGGTGAACTGACGGAACTTATATATATATATATATATATATATATATATATATATATATATATATATATATATATATATATATATATAGGAAAATTCTAATTTTTCACCTTATTTAAAAAGATATATATTTCCAACCAACAGTATACCTACATGCTTGATGCGGGACTTTTTATTAAATATGTATGTTTATTAAAAATGTTAAGTTATTCATTTTAAATATGTATTTTTTATTTTAATAATGTAATTGCACATATGGTACAACTATACTTTATACAATATTTTTTAGTTAAATATATTTCATTTCTCTGGCTTTTAAATTTTAATTTATTCTGGCCCATTAGGTAAACATGAAATAAAAACAATATTATTCACAGGCTTTATTTATTCAATTAATTTTTTACAGTCGCTCATGCACTCTAAAAAAAATTACGATATTCTTCAACATACATGCATCTCATATATGCAACTTTGTTGAAGGATGTATTCTTTTATGTATCTAGCTATTCACACTCAGGTTGTCATTGTACGAAAATATCGTGAAATTTACTACACTGACTCACTGCGCAGGGCAGGTTATGTAGGTAACTACACTTTTGAGGAAATGTACCGAAGTGTCAGAAGAGACCTGCTTGCAGCAAACCCAGTACTGAGGAACTGATGAGAAATGAACTTCACCTTTACAGGTATTTGCATGTCTAAGTAAACTATCGGTACGGCTGGACTGCTTACCACGCCTGTTGAACAAATATGACATGCGACAAGGATTCTTGACCCAATTAAAGCGCTCATGTCACCGCACATTATGGCTTAAAGTAAATATCTTATCACAAACGTGACAATGATGACGGCTTAGTGGTTCAGGCAAAGTCTCAGACGGACATGTTGAAGGTGTGGGTGCTGGAGCTGAATAAGCAGGTAACACCGACAATGGTGTTCTAGGTACCTCAGCCGAAAAGTTCGATGGCTCCATTGATGATTTCGTAGGCGTAACAGCTGAAGAAGTCGACGGTACTGTAGCAATTGTAGATGATCGTGCTGCAATAGTGACAGTAGATGCTGGTAGTAAAGTAGGTGTCACAGCTGAATAAGTCGATAGCACCATACTAATCTGAAACAATGGAACTGCACTGGTGGAAGTAGGTACTGCTACTGATGTAGCCATCACAACTGAGTAAGTCGAAAGCGCTGGTAAAACAGGAGACATCTCACTCGAAGAAGAAATCGATGGCGAGAAACCATTGGCGGACAATATCCATTCCATTTTATCATAACTAGCCATGAATTACTTGGCGTAGAAGCTAGCCGAGATGATCCACCTATCACATTAGCCATTGTCAAACTAAGCCTCCCAGCGGACCTCTCTACTGCTTATAACATACGAGTATGTAAGCCCTATGACGATATACTAACTTTGAACCAATCGTATTACACCATTAATACAATATTCGGACATCAACTAGCCAATCACCGAGTTTCCACGTGATTACACCTGACCAATCTCATGAAGGCATTGAGACATCACATACAGGCAGGCCTTAGATGATTATCATTATTATCTACATGAACCGTACAAACAGGCCAGTCCATCAGACCATGCAGAACCTGCGGAAGATGATCCCGTCCAAAATATTTACTCGAAAGGACGAGACGATGATGAGAAAACCAAAGTTTTCTCTTGTTTTTACAGCTGTGTCCATGGCAGCACCACACACACCACAATCAGTACCGCACACACCACAATCAGTACCACACACACCACAATCAGCAACCCATTCAGCACCACATGCACCACAATCAGCACCACACGCACCACTATCAGCACCACACACATCACATGCACCACAATCAACACCACGCACACAGCAATCAGCCCCACACATTGCAAACAGCACCACATGCACTGTAATTAGCACAATATGCACCGCAATCAGCACCTGACTTAGGATCTCACTTACCACTGCACACACCATGCTTCGCCACTGGTCATTGCACAACTTGAACTTTGTACTGAACAATGCACAAAAAGGCAGGCCCCCACCATGCTTCGCAATTGGTCGTTGCACAGCGTGAACTTTGTACAGATTGTCCGCAGAGGGATACAAGGAAAATAGTTACAAAATATCTGATATAAGCTAGAAAGCTCTGCTTTATAAATTTGCTGTGTATTATTCCGCAAGTGCTTCTTCTATTCCATCATCTTCAGTCTGTCAACAAATTCTTTCGGGTCTTCAGGAAATATGTAGCCAGTATTCTCGACATATTCTGCCGTCTTCATGTCGCTTGTTGCAGCAAATGTGTTGTAGGGGTGTGTCAGCGCATCGATAAAATCGCCATCATCGTCTTCAACACTAACACTGTCTTCATGTTGATTTTCATCAATACTTTCTTCATGGTCATCTTCATATCCTTTTTTGTATTCTATATTAAATTTGCTTTTCTTTGTAGGAAGAGTTGTATGATCAACAGTATTTAGAACTGATGATTGTTTATTTCGAAGTTTGTCGACTTCACACGATTAAAATCAGCTCCACAGCATTGTTGCTGCCAAGACGAACCAGCTGCTGTCCGTGTCTGCGGCGCTGCTAATGCCGGACTATCGTTCAGTGTGAAGACACTTAATGTGGAGTTAAGAAGTACAGCGAGCATCGCCGCTTAGCAGCGGTGTTGAGTCACCGTGTGTGAAAAGGCCTTTAAACCTAACAAAGGCACACATGTTTATGTGTTAATCGGAGTTCGAACCCAGAATCTCTCGCACAGTGGGTTGGCCTTCCAGCAAACTGCGTCAAGAAGCTTGGCTCCATTCGAGTAATAAGAAAACTTTGAAGCTGTTTAAAAAATGCCATAAAATACATTTCGGTTTACAGAATTTTCGCACTTGACAACTAATCCTATTTCTTCTTGGGTTTTCCGATATTTCTTCTTCCATACAGCTTTATTCAGGTAACTTCTTAAGTGTGCGAATCCCATAGATTCTTAGAGCATAATAATGTAATATACTCTATACTTGGATCTGCTTCTTATTCGCACAGCGTATAGCATATTTTTTGGCTTTCCTCATGGTGTGCAATGTGCCTCAGTAACTTTGTTTCAGGTGCTTATAATCATGTTTACCTTTTAACTCCTAGTTTAATAATCGTATAAATACACATGCACTGTCAATAACCTATGACATTTAAGCGCACTTTCTTTGTTAATGATATTATAGGCTTTTCACAGTAAAGTGAGCACTTATGAGGCTCTAGTTATTTTTTATTTCAGCCATTATTTTTTTCCTTCAACTACCTTTCTAAATAAACATTGCCATGTAAGTAATACACAATATGTAGATTCCACCGCACTCAGAAGTTAAAGTCTAAGACTACAATAAAATGCATTTATTGACTTTTTTTCCAAATGAGAAGTCTTTCAAAAGTGTTCACTTTACCATGTATAGCCTACAAGTAAATTTTTCTTCTTGTGCCAGTATGCGTTAAAAATATGCCTTAGAAAAATAGCTTTTCGGTAAGCTAATCTACGTGTGTTGTATCATGTGACCGGGGGTTGCAGCGGCCTCTAAGTTGTGTTGGTGGTATGTTGCAGTGGCGGCGGAGCCATACCGGGAGCGCCTCTGCCGGCGGGGGAAGGCGGTGCTGTTCCGGCATGTGTCAATCCTCAACTGGCTGCCCAGGTACACCAAGGGGGACGCTATGGGCGACCTGGTGGCCGGCATCACCCTCGGCCTCACCATGATGCCCCAGGGCATCGCCTATGCCTCTCTCGCCGGACTTACAGCACAGGTAAGGGGACACACGTGATGCTGATGAGATCTTGTAGCTCGCAGTTTTATATTTTCAGCCAAGGTAACCATTTGTAATCACATAAACACTATTCAACACGCACGAAGAAATGGTCCCGAACATACCAACTCCAACCACTAACTACAAACCCTGTAAACTTTTACTGATAAAATTAATTTAACTCTTGTACAAGACCTAAACATGACCGTACAAATGCATATAGACTGTTCATGGGGAAGTGAGCACATTTGAGGCCCTGTTTACTTTTTCCTATCAGCCATTTTTTTTATCTTTCCAACACTTTATTAAATAAACGTTATCATGTAAGTACTAAACACAGTGTATATATTTCGCCGGACTCGAAACGTAACGTCTCAGGACACAATAAAATATATTTATTGACTATTGTTCCAAATGATAGGGCTTCAAAAATGCTCACTTTACCGTGAATAACCTATGTCACTTTCAGATCATATACATAGTGCGCCAAAAATGATGTAACCAAACCAGAGGCAAGTCCAGTTACTTAGAGCGTTGAAATTTGATCGATAAATATGGCCGGAAACACATCGTATCTGTTGTAGAAAGCAGAAATTTACGTGCCCATGTTCCTCCGACACCATGATATTCTGACACAAATACACACACGCACTGTTCTTATATGATAGGGCGTGATCGTATTTGCAGAACACTTGTGAAGCTGCTTCGAATATTATTTATGTGAGATCTTGATACTAAACGGATGTTTTATAAACCAGGCTCTTCACGTATCCCCAGAGGAAAGAGCTCAACGGCGTGAAGTCCGGTGATCGAGGAAGTCATGTTACTGAGCCTCACATCAAAACCAGCAGTTGTCGAAAGTGTTGGGTGGGAACAATGCGATTGAAATGAGTCGGAGTTCTATCATATTGTTACCACATGTGGCGACGCTTTACCAATAAAAACTTTGGCACGAGATCTGGCAAAAGATTTCGTATAAATATCAGATGCCACCTTTTATTGATGTTGGGAGGAAACAAGTAGGGAACTCTATCACAGGTGCTGTCAATTTCATCCCCTACATTGATGGATAATCGATTTGGGAGATATCTGTTCCTCATGGTGTGTGGATTGGCAAGGCTCTTTGTAACACTCTTTCTTTAGCTGGCTCTGCAATTATTTTTGCAAGTGGCCTTAATACTGGACAAACTTGACACACGAACTAGGGTGTACAACTGGACGCCAATGACAATGCTGTTCCCGTCTAGAGTAATCAGCTGAAAGTAACGTGTGAACGCTCTGATGATGAGTGGGATGAAGGTGCAAATCGTGGACGAACTCGTCATTCCGTCGTAGGGTGTGTGCCCATGGCGTATGCATTCACCTCTTGCTAGTGGTGGAATTGTCTTCATAACGTTCGAGCACTTATTCTTCGAACATTGCAGTACGATCGGTCTTTGGAGTGCCGCCCAAACCATGGGCTTGAAAACTGAAACTCTCTGTGTCATGCATAAGAAGCCCTCTCCACTCTTAAAAATGCGAAGTGTGCTAGTTATCGTCTAGTCGGAGAGTAATACTGGTACAGTCGCTGACCCTTCCGTCCATCTTTGGACTTACCCATAAATATTTGGAGCGACTTCCTCAGGTGGATAGTAATTCGCTAAAAGTTGCTTTATAACTCATACAGGCTAGTAAATTAACTCCAAGAACACGCGGAGAAAATCGTTATGACACATTTTATTCTCTAGTTTTCTTTGCCTTAAATGATGCTTAATTTTTAGGTCCATGGAAAATAGTCAATGCTTGCACGTGCAGAAGAATATGCACTGGGCTAGAAGAATAAAATAAATATGGTTTTATAATTTCTTAATTAACCATATTACAACTAAGAAAGCTTTACTAAAGCGAGTCGTTCGTGGGCTTTGTTTTGCAGTACGGCCTGTACTCATCGTTCATGGGAGGACTGATATACATGATGTTCGGCACGATCAAAGAAGTGTCTATCGGCATCACCTCTCTAATGGCTCTAATGACCTTCGAGTACACCCATGATCTGTCCGTCGAGTTCGTCATTCTGCTCACCTTCCTCACTGGCTGCCTGCAACTCGTCATGGGGTTCCTTAACTTAGGTAAGGTGGTTTGTATTCTCTTATCTGATAAAAGAATCGTCACATACACATGAAAACTGGGCAAAATTAATCTTAATTTGAAGCATTTAAGGTTTTGTTTCCTTTTTTTGTGATACTGGTCATTTGGTAAGCGATAATCACTCGAGAGAAAATTGAACGGCAAGTGATGCGATGTACTCTCGGAGAATTAATCTCGTAACACTGAATAAAAATGGTTCCGGGGTCCTTAGATTAGTAATAGTGCACTGTCTCGTCGTTTGCAACCACTTTGCTTTGTAGAGATGAGATTGCTTCACTTTAGATTGGTTAACTTCTTTATATGCACTGTGTGATAAATTGGTTGAACAATGGACCGAAGTTCCTTGAGCTTGGAGATAACGACGTTATATTGGTATTGCGACGAAGAACTCTGCTGTGTTACGGAGAGGATGGAAGGGGTATAGAATATTTATTTGTCGTTGTTGAATCTGTTGATAGTGTAACCCTTATGGTACTAACATTACAGAAGTTTCAAGCTCTGCTCTCCAAGCGTAAACATCAATTGTAACTTAGCGTGCAGTTTGCATTGCTTTAGACTTCTCCCATCACTTTACAGTTCATTTTGAGGCTAAGCCAAGTAGCAGTGATGGCAACAAGTAGTAGCGATTGCCAGAAATAGTTATATTTTGCAATGCCAGGCCAAACACATTTGTCTCCTGAAGAATTCCTTTGTAGTGAGTCTGTGTGTGTGTGTGTGTGTGTGTGTGTGTGTGTGTGAGAGAGAGAGAGATAGAGAGAGAGAGAGAGAGAGCGCTTGAGGGAGAAAAGGTTTGTATTTTTTTTTGTGCGAGGTTACCTCTCTCTCTCTCTGACAATTTTTTCATGTCATAAATAACCCCATACGCAGCAGAAATGACGTAATCGTTATAAAGGACAAGTATAACTGAAATTCACTTTACTGGTGACGGTAGGGCATTCTTTACGCAGTCGGCAATGAAGAAAACATTATTCCAAAATGGTTGTAGGATACTGTAACAAATCGCGTAGGGTGTATCCAGATTCGTGATGGATGGAGGCCTTAATAAAATAACTAAATTTAATTTCCTCGTTTATTTACAATGGTCCAAATACAAACATATATTATTTATAAAATACAACTGCCTATCTCCATTATTAAAATTTGCTATTTTTATCAGTGAGCGCAATTTTCATGTTAATTTCAGGTATAAGTAGTTTTAACCAACTACCTTAAAAATACGATCAAAATCACCACTGTCATTCAACCACATCATCCTCATGTCCGTCACTCACGAAAACAAGTCACACTTTCTTGACGTGCGACCAGTCAATCACAGTATCTTACAGGCTTTTCACTGAAAAGCGAACACTTTTAAAGACCCTTTAATAAGGAATAACAACCAATAAATATGCTTCACTGTTCCTTCAGATGTTAAATGTTGATCACGGTTAACTATATGCACTGTGTTTATTACTTGCATGGCAATGTTTATACTGACAAGTGGCGGAAAGATACAAAATAGCTGAAAAGAACATAGTAACCAGGACTTCAAAAGTGCTCGTTTTACCGTGAACAGTTTATATCTCCCTATAATCTGACACTGTACTCGCCGGTTATTGCGCCGATGGTCATAGTCATTCGGCTCACCTAGAGTACATTATCGAACGTGCTCGGCACGAATGGCCATTCAAGACTGGGGTACACCACGGCTTATATAGCTGGGGTAGCCTGGCCCAGAAGGTTCTTCGCACCTCGAGTCGCACCAATGGAAATCATGACCAGAATATTCGCGCAATAACTGCAAGGTCTTCGAGCCCTCCAGCAGACGGGAGTGATGTCAGTCCCATTTGCATTGCCGAGGCCCGTGTGATTGCTTTCCCTTCGCTCCGACGCTGGGCGGCGTTCCAATAGTTACTCTGCGAGTCGACTTGTCTCTTTCGCTGTCCCAAAACACTCGTTGAATTGATGTTTTACTCGCTCTTGCCAGTGTCCCAAAACTGCAGCATCTTGCAGGAGTAAAGCTTTTACACGCATTATTCCAGCGAGTAACGAAGTGTAAACTAAAAATGGCGGGAAGTTTAGTAGAATTAACGTAACTGAAAGTAAATGTGGATATTCTGGTTACAGACACATCTGATAAAATGTCATAAGACGAGTAATAAAGTGCGTATTTTTATTTAAAAGTTAACATGTATAAAATTTGCATTTTTAGACGTAATGCTTATGATTAACTTATGGTAAATAAAGCTGTTTACGTAAAATCCTTTCTTTTTTTTTTAGAAAAAATAATTTGGGGAAAGTGATAAATATCTTTTGGAATTTACATCGGTTGCTTAATTAGTACATATTTGTAAACACACCATGCTATTTATATTATGCTCGTTCCAAAACCACATTTACCCATGCTTTCCTCAGCTGTTACTCTCCGTTATTTACTCTACTCTTGGAGTAACGTTTTGGAACGCTGCCACGAGTACCGATGATGACTTTCTGGGGAAACTACCGCTAAGCACGACAAGCAAGTTGGGTTGTGGGGGGAGGGGGGTAGGAGAAGGACGCGGAGGCGAAGGGATCGCGCATAAGAATATTTTTAACTCTCCTACACAACAAACTGAAATGTACTCTTTAAATGATGGTTTGTGATAAAGGTAAGGTAGAAATAAGCTGGTGATTTTCTACCACATGTGTGTGAGGTAGTATTAATTTGGGAAGATTCAAAACAGAAACTCTCTCAGAAGCTGAGTTTGTATATTCACAATGAATTATTACAAAGTTTTTTGGAATGTTTCTTTTAATTACTTAATTAAATTTATTGCGAGATTTAAGATTAACACTCTTTAGTATGGGCTTGTATTCAACAAATTATTTTGATTTAAAAAATGTAGATTTTCATATTCGAAAATTACTACCTTTGATCAAAATTTAACGTCTGAAGCAACAATAAAAAATATATTTATTGGTTGTTATTGCTGATTAGAGGGTCTTTAAAAGTGTTCACTATCATGCAGATTGTGAATTCTTCAAGCACGTTTGAAATTAACATTGACATGGGTCTGGGACTTTATTCGTGCGTCGGTCGAGTGAAACTGTGAAATTATTAGAAAAGAAAATAATTATACAAATATGCTTATTCATATAGTCTGTTCGCGGTAAAATGAGCACTTATATGTACGTTGTGTATTCTTCCGCCTTATGTAAAATTTAATTGCCATGGACCTCATCACTTTATTCATGCGTTGGTCAAGTTAAACTGTTAAATAATTACAAAAATAAATATATTACAAAACTTCTCTCTCTTTTATACGTGCATGGATTAAAATGCAGGAAGCGGGAGATATAATTTAAGTTATCAAAAATGTTTACCCAAGACTTCTTATGCAGCTTTAAGTTATGGGACTACTTTCCATCCATCGCTACCAACTTTACTGGGCGCATGTCACTCAGTGCGCCCGTTAAAATATACGAAGGCATGGGTAGTGATTTTTTCCTAAGATTGATTTTAAAAAACTCACTTTACCGTGAACAGCCTTTAGACTTGCGTGTATTAAATAATACGAGGAGATTGAAATAATTTCAGTATTCACTTTTTTGATTCAACATGAAGTCATGGAACTAATTCCCCTCCGTCGCTACCAAGTTTACTGTTCACATACCAGTCAGTGTGGCCGTTAAAATACTATATGCAGATAAAGGCAATTTCATTTCTCTAAGGTTGATTTCACAATTGCTCAGTTTAACCTTGAACAGCCTATAGAAATTTGTATGTAATACTGAGCAATATGAAATTGAACAGAACCTCGTGTGATTCCGCGGAGGTACGAAGCAGTAGTGTCATGTTGCGGCAGGAATCTTGGTGGACTTCATATCGATGCCAGTGACGTCTGGCTTCACGACGGCCACCTCGCTGATCATCATCGGCTCGCAGCTGAAGGGCCTGCTGGGGCTCAGCTTCAAAGCCCGCAGCTTCGTCGACTACATCAGCGGTGTGATCAGCCACGCCAGCGAGACTCGCCTGTGGGACGCCGTGCTAGGCGTCGTCTGCATCGTCGTGCTGCTCCTCACCAGGGTACGTCGCCGTTCACTTCTTAATACGGAACAGGACCTCGTAGGGAAGAGGGCCGATCTCTGCGTACACGTCCCATGAAAGTCAAACTATGCCCATTCATCTACGGTTTACTTCACGCTTTTCTCGAGCCCTGCTAAGGTTCCACTTCCGGGATGCTCCTCCGCCTCGTGCGAATCAAGCTTAACTAAGTCCAGAAAATTACACCAAAGGACAACGCACTGAATTCGTACGCACTCAGTTGTGATGACATTTTGCATTAGAACTATTTATTACTGGGCGCTACCAACACACGTATTTTCTCACTGTATTTATTCATATTTATCATAGATGAAATATTACAATTTATAAATAAAGTACACGTAGATATCCAATTTAACGAAAAAAAGATACTTTCATGTCAAAAAAGGTTTAAAACGATTGCGATTCATGGCATATTTAGGAAATTACTAAACACGTCATACGTGGGGTGATTTTTCAAAGGTTTGATTCCAAAAGTGCGAAGAAACAGTTAATAGACTAGAGTTTATTCAGCACTTTTAAAATGAACATTCTGAAATGAATCCCTAGCCGTGAAGACTGTTCACGATAAAGTTAGAATTTTTTAAATCAACCTTAGAATAAAGTCACTGCCCCTATCTGCATATATTTTAATGGGCGCACTGGGTGACATGCGCCCAGTAAAGTTGGTAACTATGAATAGGAAAGTAGTTCTATGTCTTAATGTCGAATCCAAGTAAAGATTTGTGAAAATTAAAATTATTTAATTCGCTTTCTGTTTTTTTAAATGCACCTAAGTGTAAGAATACGCAGATTTGTAAAATATTTACTTTTATAAAAAATTTCTAGTTTCACTTGATGATACGAGAATAAAGTGATGAGGCCCATGGTAATGTTAATTTTACATAAGGCGTAGGAATACAAAATATGCGTACAAGATCTTAAGCAGGGCTTTCAAAAGTGCTCATTTTACTGTGAACAGCCTATAGGTAAGATGTCAGGTTGGGCTCTTCAACAGCGAGGTTTTTAGAGACGAAGCAGGAACAGGGAATGAATTGACCGTGACCCGTATAGAGGAACCATCTCAGTATATCGGAAAACTACGGAGAACCGAAATTTGGATGGCTGCACTGGGAATCGAACCTGGGTTCTCCCGAATGCGAGTCCAGTGTGTTACCACCGCTAATCCTGTAACAAATATACTGGCCTGAGTGAGCACAGACAGTTTATGTTGGCATATAATTAAGGAAGACAAATGCTATGTCTACACGCTCCTTAAAAAAATTGTTCCATTTTCAATTTTATACACACCAAAGTGGAAATTGGCGTTAGCGAACATAATGTTTCTATAGGCTATTCACGGTAAAGTGAGTACTTTTTGAAGCCCTTTCATTTGGAATAATAGTCATTAAATATATTTTATTGTACCCTCAGACGTTAACTTTCCAGTTCGGTGAAATAAATACACTGCGTTTATTACTTATATATCAATATTTATTTTTAAAAAAGTAGTGGTAGGACTAAAATGGTTGATAGGAAAAAATTAGCTAGGGCGACAAAAGTGCTCACTTTATAGCGAACAGTCTATAACAATTTCGCAGCTACCCTTGGTGAACACATGGCTATCAGCTAGTGAATATATCAAATATCGCTGATAATATTGCACGTGGCAGAAGAATGTTACTCTGGGTTGATAGAACAAATCAAGTATGGCTTTAAGATCTGCTGGTTTTAATAAGTCAGTTATGGACTGTCAACGTTTAAAATCCCATCGTGATATCCTTTTCTTGCCAATTTAGTACATTTTCACCATATGAAATATTGATATTGAAATAAGCCCGATGGATTTATTCATACGTCGATTAAGCGTAACTCTGAAAATGTTAGCGATGTTTATACGTTACGTAGATGCTAAGTCTTAATCGTATGTGCACAAAATGAATGTAAACCAATTATAAATTTCTACAAACTTAAACGTCACACTCTTAATAGGTGAAACTAATGTTCTTGCATTGCTAGCAACGTAACTGATCAATTACAAGGCTGTGCCGTGGAGGGGGGAGGGAGGATTTATTTTCAAAGATTTATTTCAAACGTACTTAATGAAATGCAAAACGGTCATAGATACTTAATTGGTTACAGATACATGTGTTACTGTTAAAGAGTCAGTAATGGCTACGAAGCGTTTCACCTTAAAATTGTTGCCAAAGGGTAGTGAAGTCATGGGCAAACACTATGGTCGATACATCCATTTTGCATGGCAGGTGTCAGTCTAGAGAGTAGACGTCTCACTTACTGTGGCCAAACTTGGCAACTCTACTCATTTTCTTCAGCAGGAAAAAAACCCAGGGCGAGGCAACACTCACCGAGTGACGGGCTTTCCAGCTGGGACCCGCAGGTGCCCGTCATCCCCGGACATGACATGAAATGAAACTCTAGAATGGAGTGGTGCTGGAATGAAAGGGCGGGGGAAACGGGAGTACCCCGAGAAAACCTGCCAGCAAGCGGTATCGTCAAGCACGATTCTCACATGCGAAAATCCGGGAGCGAACCCGCCAGGTATCAAGGCCCGTGCCGCCGTGTTGGGAGGCGAGCGTCCTAGCCACTGCGCCACCGCTGTCCCCTCTTCAGCAGAATATTGTAGCTGTATCTTAACTCATCATTAAAAGGGAAGCGCATGAGAATATTGAGAAAATTAATTTTAGGATCGTAATTATGAAGCCAATGATTGTAGTAGCCTAATATTATCCAAAGTAACAAACGTTTTGAGTGATGCCCTTAGTGATGTTAGCTTTAATTTTTGCTCCGGCTACAAAGTTAGATTAAAACAATTTAGTCCCATAAAACGTTAAAAAATATTTATGTACCTGAGCTTTGAATAAAGAAACTATTATATATTAAGCTTCGCTGCGTTTTGATAATTTCAAACTTACCGAAATTACAACAGACCAATAAAAGATATACTTGTGATTCCAAATGTATGCATGTTCATATGAATTAACTAACTAAGGATTGACGCGTTAAAGTTGTAAACCATTTTATGAAAAACGTTTTGAAGCTCGTATGTGCGCACAGGTTACTCAGTACGAAATACAATAGTTTTGAAGTACAATCTGCTGCAGACGTACAGAAACGTGTGGTGCGGAAATGTTCACAGCTAGTGAAGAACATACACGTCGGGTCGAAAGAAGTGAAGAAGCAGACCCGCACGCAGCAGATCATCAACAAGAGCACGTGGTTCTTCTCCATCGCGCGCAACGCTATTGTCGTCGTCGTCTGCTCCGTGATCGCCTACAAGTTCACGCTGCAAGGCCCGTCGCCCTTCCTTCTCTCCGGTAGGAGGAACCTGTTATAACACTACAGGCTATTGCGGTAAAGTGAGCACTTTTTAAGGCCCTGCTGAAATTTTCCTTTCAGCTTATTTCTATCTTCCGCCACTTTTCAATACAGCAGAAAAATCATTTTTAATGTTGGTTGTTTGCTTGCTTGGCTTTCATATGCCTGTTGTGCCTCTTTATTCCATGATATATATTTTTTTCCTTTTTTTAAAAAAAGTGCATTACAAAATTTTGCAATGTGTTCTGGAAGTTGACGTGTGATAGCAACTTATACTATTTGTAACAGTCTGAAATACTACACTTACTTGCTTCCACCCTTCTGGTATATCATGACTTTTTGTACTTTTATTCAATCTCGAATCAATCACTTTCTTCAATTTCTTTCATTCTGAGAGAATCAGGATTAGTTAATTCACCATGTGACTCTATGGCACATCTAAAATTTTAAAATTTGTCAGGTAAACTATAAAGCAATTTTATAGTTAAAAGAGTACCATTAATATTAAATATATTCAGTGTATACTTTTCACCACTCTCAAAAGTTAACGTCTGAGGCTGTGATAAATTATATTTATTAGTGGTTGATATCTGTTTGAAAGGCCTTAAAATGTGCTCACTTTACCGTGAGTAGCCTATACTTACCTGACCGCCGCATCTTGTACACATCTGACATTCACTACTCGTTCCGAAGTATCATAAACTGGGAGTAGTGTGTACGTGTCGCTCCGAGATTGAATCGGGGCCCTGCTGATAGGCTACAGGTCCTCTAAAATGACACAGGGATGGGTGCAGCTGTGTGTAGCACACGAGAGAGCCATCATGTGCTACACACAGCTGCACCCATTCCTATGTCATTTTCGAGGACCTGTAGCCTCGCAACAGGGCCCCGATTTAATCTCGGAGTGGCACGTACACAGTACTACTGAGGTTTAATTTGCACATACCGCGCGTTATGAATACAACTTTTTGGTCACACCCTTACATGAAAGGCTTAGGGGCGTAGGTAAATGATGAAAGATGATTTGGTAGAGCACTACTGTGAATGATGTAGTTTACTAACATGATGAACATAAATAACATTTTACGTTAATATTAATCACTCGGAGGAGCTTATATTGAATTTACTATATTAATTAAACTGTTATGAATGTTTGTCTGACGTATAGTAATTAAAGAAATAAATAATAAAAAAGTTGATAATATTCTATTAACATATAAAGGATTAAACCGAATTAATAAATATACACCTGCAGTAACCGCCACTGCTATAATAAACTAACTGGAATGTCCCCACCTTAATCATGGTTTCGGAGGCTGTTCTGGTAGGCGGCTGTCGGCGATCGGACATACTCATCTCTGCGTCCTTCTTCTGGCGGTGGCTTGATGAGGAAAGACGACGCACCCAGTGTGACGCTGGTCTATATCGGCGCGTTTGTTTGGTATATTCGTCCCCGATTGCTGGCCGGCGGAGGGGATTTCTGCACTTCGCTTTTTCGCAATGAGTTGTTGCAATTCCGCTGTCGTCCTGGTGTAATGTTTAAAGGTGTGATCAGGCAGGCCGTCTGCCTAAGGCCTGATCACATCATAACACGGGGTAACTTTGCACCACCCAAAAGTTTTGATTTTGGTGCCACTTGGCAAAGAAACAGATAGCTGTAGCTAAGTACTTTTAATTTTAAATATTATCAACCCGGGTAATGTTTGCTTCCCCTTCGCCACCTGGCAACAAAAATACATTTTGAGTTGTTCAAAGTTACCCCAGTTTACGGTAGTGATTTCGGTGTGATTTGACTTGGCTTACTGGCCAGATTTTATGCCGGTTGTCCACTCGAAGGAAGTGCTCGTAAACTAAAGAGCCAGAATTTAAATCAAAGAAAAGTTTACGCATCCATGACTTCCTGAGTATTCTAACCCAGTACTTCGACGTATAGGCTGTTCGCGGTAAAATGAGAACTTTTGTTAGCCCTGCTTAAGATCTACTTGTATACACGTTGTGTATTCTTCCTTCGTATTTTTAAACCAACATTGACAACGAGCCTCACTACTTTATTCATTTATCGGTCAAGTGAAACTGTAAAATTATTAGTAAAGTGTATATTTCACAAATCCGCTCATTTTTACACTTCCATACTTTAAAAAGAACAGAAAGCGGAAGAAATAATTTAAGATATCACAAATGGTTACCTAACACTCTTTTTCGACGCGAAGGTATGGAACTACTTCCCATTCATCGTTACCAACTTTACTAGGCGCACATCACTCAGTGCGCCCGTTAAAATATATGCAAGCAAGGGCAGTGATTTTTTTCTAAAGTTGATTTTTAAAGTGCTCACTTTATCGTGAACAGCCTTTAGCAAGAGGACACTTTAGCTATCTCGGTGGTGGAGGGCATAATATAAAAACCATGCTTACACGATTAAGGTACCCGCGTACCTGGGATTTTTATTTCACGCTTGAAGTATAGAAGTGCTGGAGCGATACGGGTGACATTACCAAGCTCATCAAGTGCGCCATCGCCATTACGCGCAAGGCTCTGCACTGCCTGTTGAGTGTGTACCTAGGGGTAGAGGCAAGATTTTCTTGTGTTATTTTAAGGCAAATTTCGTTTTTAAAAATACCTGATTTCGGTGTTATCAGTTTTATTATAAAAGTCTTAGAAATTGAAACTTTGTAACTAAAATTGTGCATTATTAGAGCCAATATTGTACTGTGTTATTTTAATTCAAATTTTATTATTAAAAGTTATTGATAATTTATTCTAATATGCATATTTCCATTAAAATTTTATCATGTTTATGCAATTGCTTAAACAAGAGAAAACAATTTATTTGAACAAGAGTAGCACAGAGCAGCAATACCATAGGTTAAAAACTCACTTTTCAAAGGGTTTGTTTCTTCGTAACTTGTATGTTGAGGTTCCTAAACAACGTAGAATTTTTGTTACAGTCTTACACGAATGGCTTGGATATGTTTTCATAGGGAGAAAAAAAAACCATTCAGTTCTGGAAATAAAATTATTTTTATATTTGCTTTTACAATTTTGCTATTCTCATTAAATAATCACTCCTCATCCACAAGGTATTCAGTATTTACAGATGTTATCAAATCAGCCTGAATGACAACAGCTTAAAATTATTTTTATTCTTCCTATCATCTGAAAACTTAAATTATGAATTATTCTTATCATCACTCAGTTGGTACATTTCTGGATACAGATTGTTGGCCATAGTTTCGCAGATAAAATAATATATTTGGGCTAAATATAATTTATTTTATGTTTTAACTGAAATTTCTGCGTTGGGCGATGTATAACTTGCATTTCGGTGTTATTTAGGTTTTATCACTATTCACGGTATAACCTTGGCTCTAACTACGGGACCTTAAGCAGTGACCCTATCTTCAATGGAAAGACTGTGGAAAAGTTTAAAATAGGCTTTCCGTCAGAGAGTTAAGAAAAATACGAACTGACGTCTGCATTTCGAACTGTTGTCTTCAATCACGTGTGGTAATATCCCACTGTTTCAGATCGACCAAATCTGAAACTGTGGGATATTACGCACTTCAGCTACAGTGAGAGCCTTCGTTTGAAGATCATCGAACTGCTGCTTCTTAATGGCCTGGCGTGACTGCCATGTTTTAAAATTTTTGTTTGGGGAAGTCGCCTCAACATACGCAATGTCTTGGAACGACGAGTAGACACCGGCGATCACAACAATAAACGGGTGCTCTTAAATTTTCGTTCATTGACATGACTGATTATTATTGTAGACACGACTTATTCAAATTGAGGAATCAAATAAATAATTTTTGAAAACTCGAAAGTAATCAGAAGCCGAAATTACTGTTTGATCGTGCGTGAGCTGGTGTCGGGTGCGCACGGGAATAATGTAACTTTGTTTTCCTTGTTATTAGTTTTGACTAGAGGCTCGTGAATTCATTCGGAAGCATGCCATACTTATAACATGTGTACTTTATTGGTATTCTGATTATTGGATAACAGTTTTTTCTACACAAGCAGGAAGAATTGCCATTATCATAACATGAGAAAACGAGGTCAAAGGATTAATTGATCGTTTCTACTCACGGCAACCGCGCCAAATAAATGCTAAGAATTCACGCGCCTTTGAAGCACGTGGCTTTATTTTGCTCTTCGATTGACACTTGCAATGGCTTTAAGTGAAAGAATGGAAACGTACTTCGGACAACGTAGAGGCTGAATTTAAAAACGTGTACGACTACAAGCCAAGAATAGCGGTTGTAATAAATACAAACTCCCAAGTTGTACCAATCTAAACGAAGCAAAACAAGATGAGAAACAAACGAACGAGGAGCAAAGACACAATATACAAAGTGTTCGGAAACTACCTATCAAAATTCTAAACACACAATCTGTGGGCGAATATAAACAAGACACTCTAATCACTAAATGTTCGGAAAAGCCAGTTAGTATGGTTAAATTGAAGTTAAATTTCGGCAAACTACGCAGGGTGCCCGCAGCCGTATGTACCTGCGTGCACAATAAGTTGCATGACACGAAGGCGAACGGTGATGGCGCGACATGCAGCCAGCGCCTGTACGTAGGTAACCATGGCGTACATCAACTCGCCTGCCACTGCGGTGACGCCTGTGTGTGGAACAGTGAAGATCCATCCGAACGACAAAGTTCCCGGTGGAAACGGCGCTGGCCTCTCTAAACCTCCCCTCCAGGTGGCCGATACCTATTAAAAGGTCATACCTAGAGCACTACTTTCTAATCTTTACTTTAACCCCCGCAAAGCAAAAGCTAAATCGGCTCTTTGATCTTCAGGGTCCATCGGGAACTTTTCAATTTTCGAAACTGTCATGCTGTCCGAAAAATTTAAAGATACACTACACTAAAGTACTCACTCACACAACTAACTACCGCGTCCGTGCTTGTCCTATCGCGTTAAAATTAAGCAATGATGGTACCCTATTATCTGCATTCGCGGCACAGAGCGCTCGAGTGTGAAGGACTTAGTTTCGGAGAATGACCGGTAACCAGAATCATTCCCCGCCACTTCGCCCCCGGGCACAAAGGGCGTAGTCAAACCACACTGCAGTCATTCGTTAAGGTTCTCATTCACACACACATCCATTCAATACTATCTGCTGGTGACCTCGGTTAGGTCCGGTCCTTCATTCCGTGGGTTGTCCTTCCGTTCTTACGTTCCGTTGCCATCTGCCTGGTCGTCATCGGTTATTCCCGGAACGAGACTAAGTCCCATCGCTATGTGCCGCGTGCAGCACTTCCCGTGGATCAGTTCGCCTTCGTTCTATGCAACTTGTTGTGCACGCATGTACATACGGCTGCCGGCACCCGGCGTCGTTTGCTGGTCCGTCGGCGTCGTTTGCCGAAATTCAACTTCAATTTGGACAAACTAAATGGCCTTTCCGAACATTTTGTGACGAGAGTTTCTTGTTTCTATTGGCACACAGATGCTGAGATTTGAATTTCAACAGTTAGTTTCAGAACACGTTGTATACATAGACGCGCAAAAAAAAAAAAAAAAAAAAAAACCCAACCTAGGCATCGAAGACAACGCAGTCGAACACTGAGGTTCGTCGAATTATTCCAGTCTCCATTCCGTTTGCCTGAAGTCGGGAACAGATTCCAGTTATTGAAACGTCGCTCGTGGTTCGCCAAGAAACCTGCGCGTGATCTTGTGCGCTGCCTTCTTAGTGTCGTCTAGAGTTTTAGGAGCGTATTCGTGAAAATTGTTTCTTTCTTTGTCGCTCGTTCATTTGTTTCTCGTCTTTTATTTTGTTTCGTTTGGTTTGGGGCAACTCGTGACTGAATTACTTGTAAGATGGTGTCAGTGGCCAGACTACTACTCACTTACCTACACTGAGAAAAGGGTTTTGTTGAATCAAACAATATTTGTTTGGTGCAAACAAATTATTTGTTTGTGTAGGGACAATGCAATATTTCGTTGCTGAAACCAAATTATTTTGTTGTTCTCACTTGGTTGCCCCAAACTGTAAGGTTTTGTTGGTGCAACTAAAAATTTGTTTGGCTGCACAAACATTAAACAGTTTAGGCCGATATAAAATTTTCTACAAGTTCAACCGAGTTTCGATCCTAGAACACCTGCGTCCGAGCGTTACGCCTTAGTAATCGCAGATAAAGTGACAACTAACGACCTCGGAAAGGTTTTATATACATATAATGAAAATATTGGGCAATGTGTGCAAACAAATATTTCAAGTTTTAGAGCTTTACTTGTCAATTTAGTGTTGCATTTTTTATTAATGTGTTTATACGACTGTTAAGCATCGATTGATGCACTAACAAACATGGTTACTATTCTAATTGTTACAAAAATACAAACAAATTATCTAGCTGTATTTCGAACGAACGCTGTGCAATGAGTGGCCAAACAAATATATACAATTGGTTCAAAAAAATGTTTTGTTGATAGCGTAATTTTTTTGGCCCAATACAGAGATTTTGTTTATTGAAACACATATTTTGTTAGACGAACAAAAGCAATTTTGTTGCTTTACTAATTCTGTTTACTCAACAATATATTTTGTTAGGGCAACTAAATATATATTTGGCCCTATACAAACACATATTTCGTTCGATTTTCTCTCTGTGTAGACAGACCGGGTTCGATTCCCGGCGGAGTCGCTCCCGGATTTTCGCACGTGCAAATCGTGCCGGATGAAGCCGCTGATCGGCGGGTTTACTCGGGGATCTCCCATTCCCCCCGTTCCTTCATTCCGGTGCTGCTCCGTGCTCACTTCGCTCCACCCTCATCGGCTCTCAGGACCTCGCTGCCAAGAGCCTCCCATATACTTTCACTTACTCGCTCACTCTGTTTTTTCCTCGGCGTCGCACCTCTGCGTGCGTCCGAAATATATATATATATTCATTTAATGTGGCTGTATGTGTGTTATGGTTCTTGCTACGAGTGCGTGTACGCAGGAACCATCGAGCCCGGGCTGCCCCCTTTCGGCCTGCCGCCGTTCTCGTGCCATTACAACAACAGGACCTACTCCTTCCTCGACATGTGCAAGGAGCTCGGCTCGGGCATACTCGTCACGCCCATCATCAGCGTGCTGGCCAACGTTGGCATCGCCAAAGCCTTCTGTGAGTACAACCAGCCGATGTAAGGGAACCCGCATAAAGAACGAAACCGTTAAGGCCGGTGTCACGCTGTGCGTTTGCGCCGCTGCGGCTAAAATTCATAGCGTGACACCGGCCTAAGCAGTTTTTTTTTCTCTCGTTTTCCGAGTAAGCTTCTTGGCTTTTAAACTAGGCTGCATTATAATCTCTTGCGTCTGCCCGTGGTGTCATTGTGCAATGAGCCAAGTAATATTCGTAGCCATTACTTCTTCTCTTGCACCCTCCTCTGCTAACACGGAGGGATTATTTTAACTCACTCTGGCGATTTATTGTGTTATACAATTATTATAATTTGTTAATGAAAAATTATTTTCAATATTACATTTTAAGAATAAATTCAGTAAGATTACCCCTCAACAGTAGTTTTAGTTTAAATTTAATTTTTAAATTTATTAATTGTATATATATTTTAGGACTTGTATTCAGATGACAAATGCTCATACGAAGCTAAAAATGTATAATACAAGCCAGTGACAACGGCAAGGGGACGTGTTCTTCTCTAAATCCCTTAAATAATAATTGGACAGGAAAGGATATTTCTTGTGGGTGCAAATATTTATTTTTAAAATCTTCTATATTTTCTTGTAGCATTACTTACATAAAACTAGAACCTACTTCAATTAATGTTACAGCCAAAAAAATTACATTTTTCTTTCTTCAATGAAGTTTTATATTCAAAGATTGAATATGTTTAGTACATTCCAACAAAATTGTAAAGCTTTTAAGAGTACGCACGACCTTAGCACTTTCTGTTATGTCCTGCAACAAGATATCTAAGGGAACTGAGATGTAGTTTTATATGATCATACAGCATAACATATGTAACTCAATCTTTTCATAATGAAAGCCACAATACCTTATTTAAAATTATTTATGTCTAACTAATTCGAAAATTAATTGGGTGTTATAAATTAGCATAATTGAACTCTACGGTATTCCATTTGTATGTTTAATTTTTTTTTTAATATCACGACTTACTTACGTATTTGATACTATTCAAAGTAAGTGTCATATTATTGGTCCAAAATACCAGGGCCATTCATACATCAATGACGACAAAAAAGGTAAGCAAAGAATAAAATACAGTATACGAACATACTCTTGCTGAAAGAAGTCCAAGGACTTTCTGCTGTGCTCGATTGCTCAACACGTCGCCAGCGTCAATAGTGATTTTTTCTAGCTGGCATTTACTTAAAGACTTTTAGGACGTAAAAAATATATAAATTCACATGCAGAAATAAAATAATTTACACTGAAAAATTCATGATATACGCCAAGATATATAAGCAGTCAGAGAAGAGTTGTATTAGTTGGAAAGACAATGTTGATTATCGTACAGCAATACTTTTGCATATTTTAAAGTGTGGAAATACCTTGCGTTCAGCAAATAAAATGGTCCACATTAACGCAGAGAAAAAAATGATACAGATTTGTTTCGTGTGTATAAATCAATTTCAGTGTTTGCATTGGCTGTTGACAGTAAACTGAGTACTTTTGAAATCCCTTTTGAAGATGTACTTGTATGCGCATTGTGTATCCTTCCACCATATGTAAAATTAACATTGACGTAGGTTCGATCACTTTATTTATGAGGGAGTAGTTCTTGCACGTGTATGAAACTTTAAAAAAGTGACAGAAATAATTTCAGTATTCACATATTTCCCTTCATACTTTTAACTCGACGTAAAGACAGGCCTTGTTGGGTGCATTGCTATTAGCGTGTCCTTTTAAATGTGTGCAGATAGTGACAGTGAGTGACATTTTGAAAAAGGTTCCGTTTCTAATGACCTCGTTGTTGACGAGACGTTAAGCCTAATTACCTACAATGTTTAAAAGACTGATGTCAAAAGTTATCAGGTAACTGTGGACAGACTGTTGTATAGGCTGTTCACGGTAAATTGAGCACTTTTGAAAGCCCTGCTTAAAATATACTTGTACGCACGTTTTGTATTCCTCCGCCTTATGTAAAATTAACATTGCCATGCGCCTCGTCACTTTATTCACTCATCGATGAAGTGAAACTGTGGAATTATTAGAAAAGTAAATATTTCACAAATCTGCTTATTCTTATACTTAGACGCATTAAAAAAAAAGAGGAGAGAAATAATTTCAGTTTGCACAAATGTTTACAAACTCTATTTATTTGACGTTAAGATTTGGAACTATTTCCCATCCATCGTTACCAACTTTACTGGGCGCATGTCATTCAGTGCGCCTGTTAAAGTTGAAGTAAAGCAACTGCCTATGGAGCACTGCATCCGACTATACAACGTGAAGAACTCATAAAAAAAATAGTACAGGCGCCATACAAACTATCAGTAAAGTGCGATTTGCACTGTATATGAAAGAATAAGGTATATTTTTTGCAACGTTATAAAATATTTTACTTAAATATCCTTTTAAATATAAAAAACGAATCGATCGATAGAGTACGTATTCTTGACTAAATTTAAGCGCATTTCCGTTTTGGGTGCTTCGGAAAGCAGAATTTGCAAGAAAGTCTTCTTAAAAGAAAGAATGTCATAATGTTTACTGTGATTGTGTGTAATAAAATTATAGTACTAATGTAGGAAATAATTTTCATAACTGATTTTATGTACATCCATTTGTTACAAACATTTACAGCTGAAACTTATGTAAATAAAGTTATTTATAAAATGATATGATACATTATTACTATGATTTTACTACACACAATCATAGTAAACATTATGAAGATTTTATTGCAAATTCTGCTTTCCAAAACATCCTAAACGGAAATGTGCTTAATTGTAGCCAGAAATGCGGACTCTATCGATCGATTATTATTTTTTACATTTAGAAAGTATACTTTAGTAAAATTTATTATAATGTTATTACATATAATTATTCCTCTTTCATATACAGCATAAATGGCACTTTTCTGGCAATTTTTATGGTGCCTGTATCTCCTTTTTTATGAGTTCTTCACGTTATATAGTCGGGTGCAGTGTCCCACAGGCAGTTGCTTTACTTCAACCTTAAATACATATATATATATATATATATATATGCAGGCAGGATGAGTGAAATGTTTCTAAGGTCGATTTCAGAAGTGCTCACTGTATCGTGACGTAGCGAGAGAGTGAATCCCGCCTTGTGTAGAGCGGAGTGGAAGGGGTGGGGAGGGGGGGAGGGAGACGCAATGCTGAACGCGATGCGTCGCCCGGGGGGGGGGGGGGGGCTTGTTTCGTGTCGGCAGCGGCAGTGCTGAACTTGTTTCGTGTCGGCAGCGGCGGGCAAGACGCTGGACGCCACTCAGGAGATGCTGACGCTGGGTCTGTGCAACCTGCTCGGCTCCATGGTGCAGTCGACGCCCACCACGGGCGCCTTCACCCGCAGCGCCGTCAGCAACGCTAGCGGCGTCAGGACGCCCATGGCCGGCCTCTACTCGGGTACGTCCATTCCCTGCTGACTCCTACCCCTGCGCCAGCCCGCCTACCGAGCCCGCGGCCGCAGAGTATAAACGGCGATCAGTGTTAAAGAAAATTATTCAACACAATTTTCTTTGGAAAACCCCCATGGGAATATATATATAAAAAATGATCTTCACTCATAATTATTATAAAAATGTAAATTTTAAAGTTTAAATTTCAGCAAAAAGTTTCAAACAGAGAAACTGCCAGAATTCTTAACTTGCCAATATTACTTACGAAATTTCAAGTATAATAATTTTAGTCTTTAAAATTGACGTATTGAGAATTAACATTGACAACCTGTTTAACTCTGTAGTCTGTATTTGGTTCAAGGGAACTGATCCACATATTTGGAGCAAGAGAAAATTATTTGAATGTACAATTTTTTCCCCCTGCAAACAAATATACTCCAAACAAATTTGGTTTGTACCTGAAAGAAAATCTTCCTCTATGATGTATCCGGAATAACTTACACATAAGGAAGTTACCAGTCTGGTCAGTGAATCAAAACAAAAATCAAGTTTTAATGTTTCAGAAATTGATTGTAATAACTTTTGTTTTCTATTTATTTCGCTTGTAGATATTGATCTAACTTGAAATAATTTTAAAAAATCCAGTTTGTAGCTATATGTGTTTTTTTCAAACCTATAACAGTGTTTGTATACAATACACAGTTTAATGATTGTTTAGCTAAATAACTACTGAGCAATCCTACCAAGAAATTTGAAACCTTAAGCAAAATTGCTTCTTATTTGCTTCTGATTCCATAGTGTTTTATCATTACTTGCAACAGTTTGAAGCTGATTTAGACTAACGTTATTTTCCGGTAGAAAAATTGCTATTCCAAAAACCGACTTTTTTTTTTTTTTACACAAAATGGAACCATCTGCTAAATTATATTGTATGCACACATCCAGTATACTGAATAAAAATATGTGATACAAGAAATGTTATGAAATCAGTAATGCTTCATTACTTATGTTATTTAACGCATCTGTCATCCCTTATGCTGGTGAGTTGACATCGAGTGCAATATGGATTCATATATCTGTTGCAGCAACGTTGATCCTCCTGGCTCTTAGCTACCTAACACCATACTTCTACTACATCCCCAAGACAGTGCTGTCAGCAGTGCTCATAGCTGCAGTTGTCTTCATGATCGACTATCAGACGATGATTATGTTATGGAAGAAGAGCAGTAAGTATGTGTTTACAAACTATCATCACTCTTCTGGCTTCAGTATACTGAGGAATTTTCCCTCGTAACTCACCGGTTCGTAAGCAGCTAACGGCGCCGAAGATTTCAGATCATCTGCCCGGGTGTTACAGTGCATGCATTTTTACGTATAACTGGACCACTTTCTGCAGAAAAGAACCAACCAGCTTAATTTTAATAAATAATCCAACCATATTATTTGAATCATACCCCTTTCTAAATTCATCTGAAAAGAAGCACACTTAAAACACATCGTTTGTGCTGGGTGTCATCTGTTCATGGTTATATAGTAAAAATACTTAAAGTTATGTGGCATCATTGCATTCTGCAAAAAGGAATCTTGAGGTTTGGTTCATTTCTGTTTAATACTGTTTTACTTCTATAATGCCTTGTTTGGAACTGCAAACGAAGAGGATGATATTGACTACTTCTGAGGGATTCTAAGTTTTATTGTGGAATAGTGTAGCATATAGTTGTGCTTTTACAGTAGAGATAGTTTTTTATTGTGTTGTTTTAGTAGCTGTAGGTCTTACTGAATAAAATTATGCGAGGAATTTTTTTTTACCCTGGTCCGTAATAAAATTTATTTATTTGTTTCATTTACTTAAGTCTATAATATATTCTATGTGATAGTCCAACCCACTAATAATGTAAGTTGTATCGTATAATAGAACACATTACACCCTGGATTCCATTCTAAAAAAGTAAATCAACACAGACAAAATAATAGATTCATCGAATCGCTCTTGGAGAGATAGTATGTAAATATTTACAGTCATAATCAACTTCTGAATTCTTTACAGAAGTTCAACTTTGACTGTTATTTTCTCAGTTCCAGTGTGTTGTGGACTGGTTGCTTTCTGCAGTAAGTGGCCTAATTAACGCATTTGCGACTCATCGTTTCTGAACTCAGTTCATCCGTACGTCTGTAAGCAGTCGTTTGCCGGGAATAAAATACATATTTATCTACACCAATAACAAATATTGTGCATATCCCCAATGATCATATATAAAAATTACTCCATTGTGTTACACACTATATTTAGGGAATATGAAAGTGGCCAGAAAACCACATGTATGAAGAAAATGGTCGAAACACCTGAAATAACTGAATAATTTCTTGAGCGCGGAGCCGGTAATGAAAGTCTTTTCGATCTCACTATAAACAGGTCGTCTCCAACGTAACATTCAATTTTGGATTTTTCGTAATCGATAATTTTTTTTATCGCTTGTTAACGTCTTCCGTCAATACCGAAAAGACCACTGGGGGGTGGCTTATGAATTCTACTAACATACTTCTCGCATGGGCTCTGGTGTCTAAGAGCTTATCTCGCCGGTCTTCCACCACGGCGGATCGGGCTCGATTCCTGGCGGGGTCAGATCTGTGTATATCGCCGAAAGCCAGCGGGGTTTCTCGGGAGATCCCCCAAGCCCTTGTATTCTGCCGTTGCTCCATCTCGGAGGCTCGATAAGTACTGCCCTTCAGACCGGCGTCCCAAAACTTTCCTCTGCGAGTAAATTTTACTCTTTCGTTGTATCAAAAAACTCCGAGTGAATGTTCTACTCGTTCTGGGCGGTGTCCCAAAACTGCAGAGAAATTACTCTGAGTATCTCGCCTGGGCGAATCCTATACACGCTTTATTTCGGCGAGCAGAGAAGGGTAAAGTGTAAGATGGTGGAAGATTTTTTCGAATTAATCGAAACGAAAGAAAATGTGCACGCTCTGGTTACAAACAGGGACAGAAAAGTACAAATGTCGGGTGATGAGATCCTTATTTTTGGTTTAAAAAGTACGTTTTATATACTGCTGCATTTTTTGCTGATATTGTTTATGATTAAGTTATGGTAACTATAGCTTTTTGTATACATAATTCTTTAACAGTTTATTTAGCGCAGCTTGGATATTATTTGCCACGTTATTGCGGCTAGGTAAATTTTTAACTGGAGCGACAGATTTCATCCTAAATAAAGGAAACATTTTGTAATTCTATTTACATGCTCATGCTTATTACAAAACAACGTTTATTCTAACTTTCGTCATTCATCACTTTATTATTTTTTTACTCCGCTCTCAGAGTAGCAGTTTGGAAGATAGTCCAAAGAAGAAGAGTTCGGGCACAGAGTAAGTAGATAAATACACGTAGATGAAATGGGTGTGGCGGTTCCTTTGATGTAAGCGTGTCCACTGTCTGATTGGTTGCGCGAGGTTCCGGGAACGAGCTATAAATATGGCTGGCTACCCCATTTTTCGAGTCCCGGAAATGTTTTCTATTGGCTAGGTTGCCTGCCGGCTGGTAAGTAGGTTACTAGACGCTGATTGGAGAACGGCATTCAGATATGTTGTTGGCTAGTTGTAACATTTTGCTGGCGCGTAGAATACAACAAATTGTTAACGTTTCCCAATCATAAAAGTAGTTAAAGTTCTCCTGGCAGTGGTTCTTCATTTTATTTTACTATATAAAAAATTAGAAATAGGTTAATAAAACAAAATTATTATACTTCCCTTGGACGCTTCAAAAAACACGAAAGCAATAGATAACAATTATTGGTGTTGATATCAACTGAACACAACAAGACAACAACGTCAGGAAAATAATTGCACGTGTCATCTTAATTACACATAACGATAACAACCGTAATACAAAATAACAATACTGATACTAACAACATAAAACTGACACCATTACAACACAACACATACGTCAACACAACACAACACGGACATCTGAAATAAACATCACCAGCCCTCTGTCTCCGCTTAGGGAAGACATTCGGGTAGCATGGGGTGTCTGAGGGAATGAGATAGAGATATCAATTTTAACTACTGACCAATTTTGTTTTAGAAAAAATAATAATTTTAGCCTCGTGTATTTTATATTTTATAATGATATATTTTATAATTCGACAAATTTCATATTTCGCCAAATAATAGTTTCGAAACCTTATTTCTCATAACAGCGACCAGCAATGGCTTTCAGCAGGGGACTGGTAGAATTTTAATTTGTTCTGTTCTGTTCTGGCGTGTGTTACTGGAGTTTGCGGTATGAGTGTCTCTTCCACTTCTGTATTTTAAACTATAGACTGTTCACAATAAACCGAGATATTTTGAAAGCCCTGTACGAGATCTGATTGTATACCCATTGCGTATTCTTCCATCATACGTAAAATTAAGATTACATTGGGTCTGGCCACTTGGTTCACGTACCGGTCAACTGAAACTGTGTGATTATTAGAAAATTTAATATTTTACAGATTTGCTAATTTTTACATTCACGAACATTAAAAAGACTGACAGCAGAAGAAATCATTTAAGTATTACCAAAACACTTTTAATTCAATGTCAAGACATGGAACGCATTTCCCTCCATAGTTACCAACTTTACTGGCCGCGTGCAATTCACCGAGCGTATTAAAGTATACACAGGTACGGCAATATTTTTCAAATATTGATTTCAAAAGTACTCTCAGTTAACCGTGAACAGCCTTACTCAGCGGTATGGAGCCCGTCACAAGCCTCAGTTAACGACGGAAAATGTATACACAACGATCGGTACGTATAAAAATACAAGTACGCATTCTTTATGCCACGGTTTGTGGTCATCGGTACGTCAGGGATGTTTATGTACACAATGACCATGAACCGTGCCATAAAGAATGCCTGCTTTCATTTTGAGACGTACGCGTTCCTTATGTATACGTTTTTCATCGTAAACCGACATTAAGGTTTATTCCACTTACCACTAGGTAAGCATTTGGGTCGCATGTGTAGCGGATTTTCTCTATTTTCTACGTCAAAAAACAAAATAATCGCATTATCATTACTCACATAAAATAATGTCGTAACTAAGTAAAATCTTTCTTTTTTATTATTCACGTAGCTTAAAATGTCAAGTGATGTATTTGGAGCACTGCGCGACTGGTGGTGGAATGGTGGAATCTTCCATAAGGAAACTAGTGTTGTTCCTAGCCTGAGTGGAAGTCACCTTGCCGACATTTAGCCCCGCCAGAAGGGCGCAAGCCTCCGTGGGCCGGCTATGTAGTTAGTGCTGCCCGTTGTGTGGCTTGATGTGTGGTTGGGGGGGGGGGGTGTCGGAGGCCGGGCATGCGCAATGGTATTGTGTGACCGCAGAGAGGGACCTGCTGCTGCTGCTGCTCACGATGGCCATCAGCTTGGTGTTCAGCGTCGAGGTGGGCCTGCTCGTCGGCACGCTCTTCAACGCCGCGCACCTCCTCTACGCCTGGGCGCGACCCGCCGTCGACGTCAAGATGTGCAAGGTGAGCCCACGGCAACATTACTCGTGTACCATCAACATTAACTTTTAAAAGTTGTATATTTTGTTATTCATTGAAAACTATTTCACAAGGGCTTAAATGCAGCTGTGAATGTGTAGGGAAAGTGTGTGCTAGAAAAACTACTTGTTTTTGTGAAAGCCGCTTCCATAGTCTGCGAAATGCGGCTAGCGCCTGTACATAGGCAACCATGTGGGCGTAAGCTCATCTGTCACTGCGGTGACACCTGCACATGGGAAAGTGGCAACCCACTCGACCGACAGGCGGCTCAGAGTACAGCGTGCAGCACCACCCGTGGATCAATTCACTTTCGTGTTATGCAAATTGTTAACAGCTGTACATACGGCTGCGGACAGCCGGCGTCATTTGCCGAATTTTAACTTAAATTTAAACATACTAAATGGCCTTTCTGTACATTTTGTGACTAGAGTTTCTTGTCTCTGTTCGCCCACAGATTGAATTTCGACAAGTAGTTTCAGAAACATCTTGTGTGTGTGTATGTGTGTATATCTGTCTGTGTGCGTGGGTGTGTGTGGGAGAGAAGGGTAAAGTGGCCAGTGCGTGTAACTGTGTTATTTCGCTGGAGTGTGCTGCAGTCTGGTGACGAGAGTTTGAAACAGTTTAGAGTGAAGATATTAGTGTTCTGAAAGCATCTGAGTTGGTACTCTTACAATTTATTGGTTTTATTGAAGTTTTTGTGGTTTTATTCATGCCTAATGTTAGGTAAGTGATGAAAACAATTATTTTTTCTCAGTAAACATTACGTTTATAATTATTTACTATACTATCAGTACAGAATTATGAATTACGCTTTGAAATCACGGATCAGGAAATTTAGTAGTTTTTACTCTATACAAGATTTGTGTATTGACGTCCAAGAGGGCAGAGTGGCCATTGAACTAATGGGTTTGAAATATTCGCCTCTTGAGTGCGCAATGATTGCAGTTAGCAAAACGAGAAGTTCTACTATTCCATTTGAAAAGCGATGCTTCTATCATACAGCAGTAATAAAATGATAAGTATATTTTCCAAACGCTCGCCAGAGGCAGACGCGTGTTTATATCGATTTTCGTAACTCCCTAGTATTTAATTCCGTTTCAGCTGATGGCTGTCGATTATAAATTAAAGAAGAGAAACTCACCAATGCGAAGAACGTAGTGGCCAATTTACCCATTCCAGCAGGGCAAAGTAGTCATTTGGTGAACAAATGAATAAAAAACATATTAAGCCACACGACTTGCAAAAAATACTTTTCAATATTTAATTGCTAGCACAATGACTTTTTCATATGGAGGGTAATTTTCTATATTTGATTTACTTATGGTACACGATTGAAATATAATTTACCTTAGAGCGGCCACTTTACCCTGCTCTCCCTTATATATATATATATATATATATATATATATATATATATATATATATATATATATATATATATATATATATATATATATATATATATATATATATATAATTCTCGAATGTCCAAATATTATATTAAAATATGTATGTTGCGAAACGATAAACAAGATGTTTTAAAACTACATATCGAAATCCAAACCACTGCATTTATGGGCTAATATAAACAATATATCGTACTAGAAAAATATTAGAACATTCATATAGTATTTTTATTGTTTGAATTGAAGTGAGTAAAACAGAGCCGAGAGTCCGCAACTTCACGTGCCTGTGTGTTCAACAGGGCGCATGTCACGAAGGCGAACGGAACTGGCGCGTCATGCGACGAACTCCTGTACATAGATCACATGACGTTTAAAACACCTTGTGTGTATATATACTAATAAACTATATATATAGACACAAATACATATATTAAGTTGTGATTGCTATTTTAGTTTTTTTTTTGTTTACTTTGCCACTACTGCAGTTACATGAAACTCATATTCATGTAAATGTATTTCTGCCAGTTAAAAAATATGTCAAACTATTAATAGTTACAAAATATATTAAATTATACTTAAATGCATTTTCGTAGCCTATTGAAACCTCGTCATCTTCACTAGAAGCCTAGTAGATCTCTCGGTACAAATGTTGACTACACTGACTGAAGTCATCGTTTGTCAGCAGTAACGGCACAGTGTGCACTAAACAGTAAATACTTTTGTTCGTCAGAAGTCAGTAAGCTGATAATTTCGGAATGATAATTTTAATGACATAAAAGGGATGAACCGGGAATTTCAGTGTTAGATATGATTTTGCTGTTCATAAGAACAATGTTCATTCATAAAACACATATAGGCTGTTCACGGTAAAATGAGCACTTGTGAAAGCCCTGCTTAAGATCTACTTGTATACACGTTGTGTATTCTTCCGCCATCTGTGAAATTACCATTGCCATGGACCTCATCACTTTATTCATGCGTCAGTCGAATGAAACTGTGAACTTATTAAGGAAGTAAATGCTTTACAAATCTGCTAGTTTTAAGAAAACGGCATTTTTGGGAGCAATTTTAAAGTTTGTTCCTCGCTAATTTCTACACCGGGGAAGATGTACACCTACATAATAAAACGTAATACTACGTGTGTATGTGAAACTAAAGTTCTGCATACATGAGCGATGTACGTAAGTTGCAGTATATAACTCCAAAGAGAATATCAAAAACAAAAATAATTAAAACTGAAAATGCTTAAAATGAAATGGTTTCCAAAAAATCTGCATATTGTAAAAGTGAACTTTCATATATTTCTTACATTCCCAGTGGTAAAAGTATCAAACCTTAAATTATATATATATATATATATATATATATATATATATATATATATATATATATATATTCATTGAGAAACAGAAAGCCAAAGAAGTATTTTTTTAAGCTATCACAAATGGTTACCTAACACTTTTTACTCTACGTTAAGCCATGTAACTACTTTCCATCTATCGTTACCAACTTTACTGGAGGAATGTCACTCAGCGCGTCCATTAAAACATATGCGTGCAGGTGCAGTGACTTTTTTCTAAGTTTAATTTCTAACGTGCTCAGTTGATCGTGGAAAGTCTTGACGGACACTTGTGTGCTCGCAGACGCAGCAAGGGGCGCAGTACGTGCTGGTGACGCCGGACATGGGCTTGCTCTACCCGGCCATGGACTACCTCAAGACGGAGCTGGGACTCGCCGCTGCACGCCAGGGTCGCGGCCAGCTGCCCGTCGTCCTCAACTGCATCAACTTCCGGGGCATCGACTACAGCGCCGCGCAGGTGAGCGGCAGAGTCGGCACAGTATTCCCCACTGTGCGGAAAGTACTGGTAAATTCCACCTTAAAACACTTCTGCAGTTTATTACTTTTCGACGTGAATAAGTCTTTAAATTTGTGACCATAGCGAGAGGCAATCAAGAAAATCCGATGATAACGAAATCGAGGGATATAGTTTGGCATTGCAGCTCCGAATTTATTGTCTACATTCAAAGTTCAATTACACCACTCGATTTTCAAAGTATCAAAGAATATGTTGTGTTGAGTGAGGGTTACGAAGCATCGCGCGGGGCCCTGGTGGCGTCGAAGGAGGGGGGGGGGGAGGGAGCATTTTGAGTTCGTTTCGCCGCGTCACATAACTTTCGCGTAGTATAACTTTTGACTAGGAGAAGCTACGACGCTCGTTTGAGTTTCAATTGACAGCTCTCGTCAAGATCTATCGATGGGGTGTATAAATCATTGGTGCGGCGTGGTTATGGTGACATTGTATAAGTTTGATGTAAAAAAAATCAAGAAAACGTAACACAATGTCGGCCTATACTCGTCAAAAAATCCAGTCGAAATACAGAAATCGTTTACGGTAGGAAATAGCATCTAAAAACAATCCAGTGATACCTATAAAATCCCATATGAGCGAGTGAAGCGGTGCCGGGAACGCAAAATAAACATCAAGGCGTCCGAGCGCATCAACTTGGAAGGAAAATTGGTTTGAAATCAATAAATGTTGAAGCAGTTTATAAGGTATATTCGATATTTTATCTTAAAAACGAAAACCTTTGTAAGAACCACAGTGCCTAATATTTTAAAATCATGTCTCAAGAATGACCTATTTTTACTATAGTTATTCGATTTTATGTAGGCCTGTTATAATATTTTAAAAAATGTGTTTGTAAGCAAAGTTATTTCTATTCTATTGTACTCCATTATCTAGTGTTGCCACTTGCAATCATAAACATTAAATTTCTCATCTAAACACGGGACTTATCAGCCTTCCTTTAATGACTACCTACTGGAATAATTCTCATATAAATACATTCTCAAAATTTTTTATCATTTTAAAACATAAAACTGTATACGAATAACAAATGTAATACTAAACAATGACACTCTGATTTATTTAATTGGTATTAATAAGTAAAATCTAATTTTCATTAAAAACCAATTTCTCGGGAAGAGGACGTCTTCCAAAATGGTGAACAAAAAAGGATTTTGGTTTTCTGAAGTCAGCGCCCAAGTTATGTACTGTCAACATAGCAATTTTGGTTCTAGTAATGTTGTATATTTCACGAGACAAGAATAGTATCCTTACGTTCTGGAAAATCAACATTTTGATAATGGGCAGCCAGTCTAATCGAAGGACTATATGAGCTGGGTTACCATAATACGACGCATTGGTTCAGAAGTTTTCGAGGAAACACGCAGACAGGAGGGTTATGTCGCAAGACATTATTTAATTTAAAGAGTGTTAAAAACTGAAGAATAATCAGAGCATGAATACGGTACATGGTATTATTTCAATTTTGTTAAAAAAATTCTATCAGCTGCTCTATTTGTTGTTACTATAACATCAGGGTTTAAAAATATTTTTTTTAAAAGCAGTTGTACCAACTTTCCATAGTTCTGCAGGAGCCCAAGTGCAGAAATACCCATGAAAATTAGGTATCACCACGCAGATATCTAGTCAGAGACACCACGCCTCTCATTGGATCGTGGCTCGTTGTGTCGTGCAAGTCTAATGTTCAGGTGCAGAGCAGTATGCGATGAAGGTTGCTGTTTCCTTCAGGGACTGAAGACGATAGTGAAGCATTTCAAGATTCTCGAGCAGACTATCATCTTCCTCAACGCGCAGCCAACTATCAAGGCCTTCCTCTACGGCAACGACCTGAGCGGAGCCAACTTCGCTGATTCTGACGACGAGATTACAGAAGTTCTCTTTGGTAAGTTGGTCCCTGGTCAAGATTATGCTGTTAATATTTTTCTTCTTTTACTTAAAGTTTTTATAAAACTATCCCCCAACATTTTAGTAATCAGTCCTTCCAAATTACTTCAGTATAGACTTCGCCTTGAAATCGCACGTCAAGTTACCTTCCAGATAAGACGAATGCTCAGGAATGTGAGTAAATCACCACTAGTGCTCTTGCGGGAGGGGAGGGGGTGGACTGTTCATGGGTTGGGGTTCTACAAACCTAAATTAAATGTCCGCAAGTTGGGTGATATGAATGTGTTAGATTCGCGAAGTTTGAGTGTTGTCGTCACCTTGTGAATATAGAAGTGTGCAAACGCGGCTGCGTTCAATAAAATCCTCAGCTAAGACTCGGCTAAAATCAACTTGACGCAAAACGTTAAACGCTAAACGTCACCATAATAAAACTGGCATGTCTACAATCGACGTTAATATGAATAAAAATAAAAAGATTGTAGGTGTGTATATATACAAACATTTTTGTTAGTGTTTGTAAGTTGAGAAAACCGTTTAGTATAACAAAAGATTCCGCTGACTTAATTGTTACACTCAATTATTTCTTAATGTGTTTTGCGTTATTTGTAGGTATATTAATTTCGTATAACGTTAAAAGAATAGTAACGTACGGCGATAGTGGTGCCATCTGTTGCCAATCGTCTGTGCCATTTGTTTTCACTTGTTTGTGACGCCTTGTATTCTGATTGGCTGGCGTTAAACGCAAATACTTGAATGTAGGCCAACTTTTAACGCATTGCGTTTGACGTTTAGTGTGCAATGTTTTACGTCTATTGTAGCCAGTGCCATTATTCTCCATGGATTCATGCGTTATTGTAACGCGTTATTGTAGCGTCAACGCGGTTGTAGGGAAGCCTTTACTGTGTACACTAACGAGTGCAAAGAGCCGACCTGATTGGTCCCAGACGGATGTGTGCTGCAGCAACCGGTCGCATCGTTCGCTCTCGTTGTGTCATTGGTTGAAATATTGACTCTTGGGTGACGATATATTTACAATACACTGTACCCTAACCGAATCGCGAGTGTTCTGACTGTATTACGAATATAAGAACGAGATCGATTATGTTAATAGGGTGCCGAACAGCATCATCCTGGGGCTTAGTTGTGTGGTTAACAATACTTCCCGGCTGAAGAAGACCCACGAGCTCTTAAAGACAGATCTTATGATATACAACACAAGGAAAACGTGGATCTCCCGTTATTATATACCCCGGAAAGTTTTCACCCACAAAAAGTCTGTGCGTTCTGGATATTAGTTTGTTCACGGTGAAATCAGTACGTATGTGTGTGTGTGTGTGTATATTTTATATATATACACTAAGAAATTATTCGTAAATTTACTATAGCAGTGTATACGCTTAGTGGGAAAGAGGCAATTGTATTCTTTCCCCCCAATGCATTAATTGTAGCGTTCCAACATTTGCTCGGAAAACAATCAAATTAGTAGGGAAATTCCCAATCCTGTATAGTAGCAATGATAAACATTCCTATTTCTGCAGTTTGATGTTTGGTAATATTACCATACAGTGTATAGGTTAAAAACTTCCATTACAGTTTTGGAAGTTTACCAGAGAAAATTTTACAGTCTAGACACACACATACACATACACTCATTGATACACATATTTGAGCGCCGAAAAAATAATCGCTGGATTCAAAAGAAAACTTCATTATTGTTATGGCTCAGAGATAAGTGATTGCAATCATTGATACAGAAACAAATGGTCAACCCACCTGTGGCACAAATAACACACCAATATCTCGTTAGACAGCGTCGTGGTATGATACAAGCAGCCATACGGTTGGGCATGAAGTAAACTAGCACCGTGTGTTATCCTGCAGCAGATTTGTCCAGAGTTGTTACAAGTTATGTCTCCAAATCACTTCGACATTTGAAACCTGGCTTCTCATGTGGTACCACAAATGTTCGATGGACGACAAATCAGGTGACCGTGTAGGCCAATATAATACCAATATAATTTTAAAGCGTCACACATCGCCTTCTACTGCCACCTTGGTCTGAGAGGTTATTGCATATGATCATTGGCCACTACTGATAACTGTACGAGCACGGAATACACAGCAGTACACTGAATATTTTCTACATCTCCAAGTGCTTCACTCTAAATCTGAATCAGTGAGAATTTCACTGTTTCAATCAGTCAAACATATCTGACTGCTACATCCGTCACTTCAGTCAATTTAACTGATGAACCAGTGAGAAAATGCCATATTTCCCTCATTGATTGACTCAGTGACATTCTCACTGATTCACCAGTAGTTTTTTTCACTGTTCACTCAGTGGTTTCTTTTTTGACTGATGGATCAGTGAAACATATCAACTACTTCCTCTCCGTCTCTATTTTTGACTGATGCATCAGTGAAACTGCGTGTAAAAATGGCCGTCGAACATCGTTTGAAAATGGCCGTTAAATAACGTGTAGTAACAACGAATAAACGAACAAAAATAATACAAAATACTTTCTGAAATGTGTTTTGTCTTTTAAAATGCAATTTTAGAAGTGTATATGAACACACAGCCTTTCATTCCATTTGTACGTCTTTCATTTCGATTCCGTGTAATCGTCGCAGCGCTCTGTTTGAAGTTTTAAACTGTATTTAATGTGGCGAAGAGAGTGCACACATATATACTATACGTTTTAACAAACCTAACAGTACCAATCAAACCAAACACGAAAAGTATGAGCATACAACTTCAAACTACGCAATTTCGCAGGCGACCTATATTTTCCTTCTATATTACCAACTTGGCGTGGTAGCTCAGATGGCAAGGTAACGGTCTAGAGTTTAAAGGTTCACCTGAGGAATTTTTTATACTTTTTAAATTACAGTAAATTGCACAATATAAATGGTAAACATTCGTAAATATGCCTATTTCACGAAATTGTTTGGCTACATTCAATAAAAGCAATATTTAATTCGCCACTGCAGTCGACCGTCACTTACTCAATCAGTGAAATTGTTTCACGTCACTAATTCAATCACTGTAATTTTTTCACTATAACAATCAGTGATTCTAAGGGGAGCCATTTTCACTGATTAGAGTAGTTGAATTTCACTGCGAATCAGTGGTTTCCCACTGATTCGAATTTAGAGTACCTTACCTGGCCGAGTATTTTTCTAGTGTGAGAGATTATTTAAGCACTCTAGAAAAATAGAGCTTTGCTAGACATTTTGAAATGCTTATGGTACAGACAGGGTGCATTAGTGGAGCTGCAACAACCGCGGAATGGTGGAAAACGAAGCCAATGGCGCTCTGTTCATACCGGCCTGGCAGTCAAACGGTCGTTCCTTCTGATGGTTTGTCGTCGTTATCCAAAACACCGTGTCCGCCATGTATGACACCTTCTCATGTCCATAGCTCCCAGAACAAACTGACTGAAGTCTAAACGCTCCTAACGAGCGGAAATCCGGCGCGCGGACAACCCTGCAACTTGCAGTTTTAGACCGGTGTCACACTATGCGTTTTTGCCGCTGTGGCTAAACGGGTAGCGGTTTGACGGGGATGGGCACAACATATTGCTGTAAGTGCGAGGTGTCACACTAGTGCAGCGTTCACTAGTGTGACACCTCGCACTTACAACAATGTGTTGTGCCCATCCCCGTCAAACCGCAGCCCGTTTAGCCGCAGCGGCACAAACGTATGGTGTGACGCCGGCTATACTACCCGACCTCTCTCAAATCCTGTCATTTGTTCGTACGCCTGTCCTGTATGTCTTCTCAGTATGCCTATCGCCCAATCATCACGCCTGGTTAAGTATTGTGCGTGCCATTTCAAATGCGTTGTTTTGAGGACCCTCTGATACTGGATGATTCAAATAAACACCGACAACCTTAGTATGTTGTGCGTGACGGCAAACCGATAACTTTTTGAGAGGGAACCCATGCCCAGAAAAGCATGGTTTTTGTGCTCTGGAGCTTGCTCCATGGCCACCATGGTTGCCAGATTTGACATCTCTCAACTATTTTCTTTAAGGTGCTGTAAAGTGTAAGGCGTATAAGATTTCTAAACCATCAGAGGAACACATCATCGCACGAATCCGCGCAACGTCTGAACTTACGAGGACAGAACCATGGGCGTCAACTTCTGCACCGCCAATGAAGATTCTGCAAACAATCAGGAGGTCGACAGTTCGAAACCCTTTGGCAATTAACTGCAATATGTAATGCTCTTGTTGGTTTGGTGGTGGTTTTGTTACACTATTTAGAACATCCACCCATAACCACATCCAAAGCTTTTTCAAACGTCGACGCCCCATAGTGCCCAAACCATTATTTTCCGGACATGGAGCCCCTCTTGAAGAATGGCTGGATTGCCATCCCGCAAAACATACCATGCGTTGTCGGTGTTATTTCGTATCATCCGGTATCAGGGAGCGCACTCATACACCATCTGTGTACGTACAATCGCACGGAATTTTGATGGAGCGCTGCATCGATCTGCCTATTTGCCAACTACCATTGTTAGAAAATCATTTTTACACGATGAGCAAATTTTTATCTCACTGAGTGTCAGTTACCGTCAAACCAATTCTTACTCTAGTATCTATTTTTTAAAAATCAGCAATTTCAGTGGTTACAAAATTCTAATCAATTATTTCTAAAGCCTCAATTAACGTAAATAATTAAACTCCGTTGGCAACGTTAGTGAAAGTACTACAATTAATGTTTACACTAACCTACTCGGGCCCAGTGTATGCGACTGTGCACATAACGTACACATATATGATTTTTGGCCAGTACTGTACTCTGCGAGGCTAAATACCCAATGATCTTCGTTGCGATCATAGATTTGTCAACTTTCTTACTGTTCTATGATTTTAATGGTTATTATTTCTACAGCAGAATACAAAACCTACAGCTCATTGTATGTTATAACAAAACAAGTGTTGTGTGGGCTTAATGCATTAAAAATTCCTTATTTGAAATACCTGACGTCATAAATTAAATAGTGTCTGGATGGCTTTAAATATGTTCATTTAATTATACTTTTTTTTCGGAAGTTAATTTTGAAATTGCTCAATTGACTATATTATAAATTTAGATAGTCCATTCATGGCTACTTCCAACTTTTCGGCAGCCATGATCAAGATCTATTTTCAAGCTATTCCTCTGCCTCGTGCAAACAAAGCTTAATGAAGACTAAAAAATTACACCAAAAGATAACGTACCGCATTTATAGGCAATCGGTTCAATAATATTTTGCTTAAGAACTGTTTATTACCAGGAATTAGAACTCTCTGTTTCATTCGTATTAATTACAAATTAAATATTATAATTTACCAACGATATATATATATATATATATATATATATATACAGTTTAACCAGATATAAGCACTGGCACGTGGTGAAATGTTTCAAGGTAAGCGGATGCTTGCTCAGTGCTTTACACACTCGGCGTACGTAACATGAACCAGTAACCACAGAGTGGGGCCGGAAGAAACTGAATGCATTGCGGCCACTCACGAGATAGTGGCCAGGCGCCCATTACACATGTGCTGTGATGTCTACTACACTACTATGTTTAAGTGGCTGATGTGTAAACTAGCAAACGTTTAGGTATAAAACAGAGAAAAAAACACAGTTTACCTTGCAAAAGTTCACCACACGCCGCTGAATATAAGAAACTTTTATCAACAGAAGCTTAAAACGCTTGTGAAACTTAAATGTTTAGGAAACAGCTAAACAAATCATACATAGGGTGATTTTAAAAGGTTCTATTCAGAAAGTTCGGAGTCACTGCGAATAGACTATATAAGCTGTTCAAGGTAAACGGATCCATTTTCAAGGAAATGCTTAAGAGCTACATGTATATACACTATATTCTTTCGCCATATGTAAATTTAACATTGCCATGTGTCAGTCAAGTGAAATATTGCATTTATTAGGAAAGAAAATATATAACTAATTTAGTTATTCTAAAACTCACATACTTAAGAAACAAAAAAAAAAAAATTATTTCACTACTGACAAATGTTTACCTAGCACTTTAAACGCAACGATAGCTTAATAAATGAAAGTAACTTCTCTCCGTCGTTACAAAACTATACTGGGGCGAATGCCAGTCAATGTGTCAGTTGAAAAGTCTGCAGGTAGAGGCTGTGACATTTTTCAAAGGTTAATTTACAAAAGTGCTCAGTCGATAGTAAACAGCCTATAATATGTATGTATGCTGTGTATGTATGTTGTGTATGCACGTGTGTGCGTAGAATCGTATGCCGACACGCTTCCCTCGCTGCGCAACGGGGACGCCGGATCGCTGGAGACCAAAGTGCTGTGCGAGCGGGAACTCCACGACTACAAGCTGGAGCTGGAGCCGGAGTCTGCTGGAGAGAAGGAGGAGCCCGTACACTGACCTCCCGGGGGCCACCCATAGTTCCAGCGACGATGGTCTGCCTAACACCACGGAGTAGTTAACCCATTCAGACCCAGTGTACACATTTGTGTACATTACGCACGAGTAGGTAATTATTGGTCTGTGCTGTACACTGCGAAACTAAATGACCAATGGTGTTACCTGTGGGCAAATGATTCGTAAACCTTCTGAGTGGTCTAGGTCATAATTTTTTCGTATAACTGCAGCAGAACATACAGCCTACGAAACAAGTGTTGTGGTGGACTCAAGTACAGCACGCATTGCAACATTTTTTCGTCTGCAACACCAGGAACTGTGAATTAAAGTGGGTCTGAAAGGGTTAAGAGAACAGAGGTGAAACAGCCGACAAGATGGCGCCAGCGGCGAGCAACACGCCGATCAGTGCGCGGTAAACCCGCTCGCGAGCAGCGAAGAGGGAACCTTCCACAGCACGCAGTAGCCCGCTCACGGAGCCTCGCGCAGCCAATCAGCGAACGGGGTACGCACGCGTCAAAAGGAACCGCCACACGCCGTTTCGTCTCTGTACACTCACCTACTCTGTGACGGAGCTCGTTCTCCCCCACTCGACCATCGCCCTTGCAGTCGCTCGTCTCGACGCTGCAAGCTTACACTCCCTCCCTCTCTTTAGCACATGTTCTCAAACACTGACTTGCGTGTTGGCACCACCAACGTCAATCATGTGATTAAACAGTGGCGCGAACGGTCGTGTACGTTCGGTCTCCTAAAAAAAAAATCTCTTTATTTAAACGATTATTTTGGTTAACCTGTAGACACACTTTTAGTATTTAAAATTCTGTCGTGTATACAAAAAATAATTGCACCACCTGTAATTGGTCACTCATGACGGGTGTACGCTGGGATAGTAGGTGCATTACGAAAATTAATTTGTCAATACTTGGGCGGTATTTTCATACCATACTTTCTCTTGGGCTATCAGCAACCCAGTAACTCAACCCCGGTGGTGCAAAACTATGTTTGAGGTGTGTAGCATACTAACATGTCAGATCATGTATTCGTATGAAGCGTGACGATCGTGAGGCCTAATCGCGTGTTTTTTTTGGCAGTTACAGTGGCAAAAGCGTTTAATGTCGGGGTCTCGCTGCAGTCAGCTTACGTTGTCCGCCCTTTACTGCCTGTCAGAAGCAACTCCGCAGACTGCAGCGATGCCCGTTTTGCGCAAAGTTCTACAGATCGCGGCCTTAGCCGGGAACTCTTTTTCGTTAGTGCTCAAGAGTGCGAACTGTCTTGCGTTAGCAATGGGTTTTCTCAATTATCAGTGCTCTCAAATATCCCCATTGGGTGCATTTTGAAAGGACTTAATTCCGTTATTAATATCGAGTCCAATTTCTTCCTATTTTATAAAGTCCAACGCAGGTGTACCAATTCGAAAATATATTGGCCCATCAACCGGGAAAAAATGTGTTAATGATATAAAATATTATCGTGAACCACATGTTTGAGCGATTTTTTTATATTTATACTAATTGGGTAAAAAATGGTTCACAAAATAACCATGGAGGTTATTTCGTAACGCAGCTCTGTATTGGTAAACTGCTGATAATGAATATGTTTTGCAAAAATGCCTATTAAAAAAATATTTACTATAACTGCGTCTAGATTTTAAACATCCTCTCTTGAGTTAATTGATTCAAGTTTGAAGCATTATTACTATAACAATCAGTAACCGTCTGATGACATCATAAGTGACGAACAAGAGATGCAGCAGAAAAATCAATCGTACTTCTACCATAAATGCTGCAATTCGAGTTGTTTCAGTTTGTTTTGGTGTTTCGGTCTGTGTAATTAACATCATATTTTAGTCTACCAATAGTCTGGCTCAGTAAAACGTATTTGGATATTTTGTTTTAAGAGCCCAAAAAAGTTTCGTAGGTAACTCGAATGTGTGTATTTTCCCATGTGATGCATGTTTTTGTATATTAAAAATACAAAATTTTTGTTCGTAAAACAAGCACACAGATGAGTAGAACTAGGACAGAGCATAGATTGTACATCAGCTGAATTTACGACAGACATGTTCAACATTTTGTAAAAACTCTCTAGAAATGAAAATAAATTTTTGAAGGAAGTGTACTGTAGAAAGTTGATAGTTTTGTATGTAATTATTTTAATTGTATAGTGTTCTGTTATTTATGAGATTTGATGTCCTAGCTAGAGTTTGTGTTGTTATTGACAGTATTAAATATGTTTTGTAATTACACGTGTTTTTATTTACTTATGTTACAAGATAAAATTCACGAATTCACAGCTCATAGTTTAAATATTTATTAACAACAGAACTTGCCAGAATCCACTGTGAAGATTGTTTGCAGTTTTACCATTACTCGGGCAGTATAGCTTTTGAAACTATGCCCAGAGTCTCAAGGCTAACAAGGTATTAAGTGATAATAAAAAGATTTCTTTCCAACATTACTGTATTACAAATCATGTAGTTTAGACATGTTAAACAAATTAATTAGAAATATGTGCGAGTCGATATTTGCGTAATATTGCACCATAAAACCCCAAATATAATCAGCGCAGTAATATCAGCGAAGAATTTCACACAAGTCGATAGAAGGGAAGGCTTGTACCATGACTGATAATGACTAGAGACATGTGTATTTTGCGAAAAAATATTTATGGCCATGCTAAGATTTCAATATCCTACGTCCACAACTACAACTTCCTTTGGTTATTGGCCGCATGTCTACGTGAGAAGACGTGTTCTTATTTGACTGGGCCAATCGTAATAAAGTACTCCGATACTGAACGTCCATGATTCGCGCCAGACACTTGAGACACGTGACATTAAAAATTATCCAACCACAAAAGTGAATTTGAACTGAAGTGTTTTGGAGTACAACTGGTCTTGAAATCTTTTCGCGAAAAACACCCGTCCCTAATAATGACTTTTTAATAGATTCTAAGTATGTGTCTGCCTATGACAAATTTACGGAAGCGGTGTCAGAAAAGTGAATAATGGTTGCTAATAACGAGCAAGTATAAAATATTTGAAACTATGTAAAACTCTTAACACACTACCGCCTATTTAAAGAGATCAGAGAAAAATTAATTTTACATTACGTTAACTTTTGCCAAGAAAAACTTATATTTAATTATGAAGTAAAAAAACTGACATTTAAGATAGCTTCGTAAGCTTTATACATTAGTTTTGGTGTCTTAAGCAAACTGGCTCCGTTGAAAATAAAATTATTTCATGTTAAAAGGAGTTTTACCACAAGTTAAGGTATTAAACCTGTGATGTCTGTCAAATTAATGTTCTCTTTTGTTTATATCTGCAAAATTATTTTTAAAATATTGCTTTTACACTTACGCTAAATATTTTATATTTTATAGAGATATACACAGTAACATGCACTCATAAGCAAAGAAGATAAGCAACTACAGGGATTGGGGAAGTGAAACGGCTTTACGTTTTGAAATGTCACGTGACTTTATTATTGAAATGAATAAAATATCACATCACACGGACAACACATTTAGCATTATATGTATACTGCTAAAGGCTGTTCACGGTAAAACGAGCCCTTTTTAAAGCCCTGCTTAAGATCTACTTAAGTACACTTTGAGCATTCCTCCGCTTTATGTAAAACTGACGTTGCCATGGCTTCATCACTTTATTCATGCGTCGGTCAAATGCAACTGTCAAATTATTAAGAAAGTACATCATTATAAACCTTCTCATATTTACACTTCGATTAATTAAAAAAAAACTAAGCGAAATAAATAAATAAATTTTAAGTTGTCACAGATGGTTAGCTAAAACTTTTTTTTAGAATTTAAGATATGGAACTACTTTCCATACATCGTTACCAACTTTACTGGCGAATGTCACTCAGTGCGCCCATTAAAATATATGCATACAGAGGCAGTGACTATTTTCTAAGGTTGATTTCCACAGTGCTCGCATTATCGTGAACATTCTTTACTCCCATGTGAGTAGGGTGCAGCACACAGTCCGGCCTGCATACATGAGCCTATTAGGTTCGGAAGGGAGTCGTACTTCAGTGTTGTTTCCTCTCCTGAGGCGAGTCAACCCACAGCTAATGTAAATGGCTCTCGGAACCCTACAGATCGATACCCTGTCGGAATCGATGTCAGAACTTATCCGACACATGTTCTTCCGATGACAGATCTGAGGAACTTGCTGGCCAAGAGGGTGTCTCAGTATGGCGCACAGGGATCCCACAGAGAGATGTTGCTGTGTGCGGGCGAGCATTGTCTTCTTATAAGACTGTACCAGAGCGCTGTATCATAAACATTTATACTTTACATTGTTATGTTTTCTTATTCTATGTTATTATGCTCGCTCTTGTTCTTTTCAACCAAGGCGAACGAGGTTCGATTCCCGACTGATGCCGCTGGTCCGCGGGGTTTCTCAGGAATCTCCCCCCCCCCTCCTTTTTACATCCCGGCGCTGCTCCACCTTCATCGGCACTCCACTCTTGTTCTCATGCTAGGAAGTCTAAGACGGGACGGTAGAGTTTGAATAAAAAAAAAAAAAAAAAAGGAAATAATACAAATTACAATATATATTTTAATGCGTTTTTACCAAAACACGCATACTCTAGTATATTTCTCAATAAACTGGGGCCTATCGTTGGGAGGATTAATGACGGAAGGAAGAGAAAGATAAAACAATTGAGTTAACCAGTACATAGAAACCAAGTCAACCGCTCGCGTACCCAGGACACGCCACCAGCTCCTTGTGTAGCCACTTTTCCAGTGCCTGATCGCTCGTCGACTGAAGAAATCATCAGCCTCGTTAGCCCAGTCCGCTCTTCGCGCCCCATACGTGCGTGTTGTTGCAATCCTCTTGAAATTGGCTCCTGTTGCGCACTCGAGGAGTGGTCTACTTATATTGTTGGAGATTTTAACGAATGCCATGACGCTTGGTGGGCTCACATTTCTTGTTGTTCTATACTTTTTTTTTTTCGTTGAGCTTCTGCATTCCTTTCGGGCACGATGATGCGGTTCTCTAGTTTTGTAAACGTGTCAGTGACCTCCATCAGAGGTTTCGAAAGGTCGTGCACAAACAGAACCACGTGTTGCAACATAAGGACGTATGATTCCAGTGAAGTACCGCTTCACTGCCAGCCCCCCCCCCCCCTCAATCCAAATCATTACAGGAAGTGACCTCTAAATGTACACACTATAAACTTCTTACACTTTTACAAAAAAAGTTATTGGAAACCCAGTTGCCAAGAAATTCCTTTGTAAAACTACTAACAGTTTCCTTGTAAAATTTGTAAAACATATATTTGTAATATTACGAATGATAGACTTGTAGGCCTATTATAACTCACAGTATTGAAAAGTGTAGATAAAATTAATTGTTTTTCTTCCAGAAAACAGTGATGAATTAATAAAAGAGAAGATATAAAAAAAAAAAAATTCAAAATATAATTTATGGGGGAAAAAAACACTACACTGCCAGCACGGAGATCAGAACCCACATCCCCTACACTATAAGCCTTCACTGGTAACCACTAGACCAACCTCCTTGCGTACTACCTCTTAATTTTTGTGTGAAGTATATCGCCAAATACTTACAAAATGTTACGGAAGTTATTTAATTATGAAAAATACATTTACCGGTACAGTATTTCATTTTAAGAGTTCCGTGTAGCTAGGAAACATTAACAGTTAATGAGTAATACGGTCAAGTTTAACTGAAATTGTAGTTTTATTATGATTATTTGAGTTATTTAAGAGTTTTACGCTATTCAAACTCGCAACAGATTTTACAGAAACGGCTATATACGGATTTATGTTATTGGTTGAGTGTCCGACAATTTGCTGAAGCTCGCGGGTACGGGTTAGTATAGTACAAACATTTATTAAGGTCTACTACAAACACGGCCCTTGTAGCTCAACGAACAAGTAGTTTTACAAGAGATATCTTCGTACTGTTACAAGCATTTGTAAAATTACAAACAATTTCTCAGTAAAAATTACAGAGAAATTCAACAGCGTACGCTTTGGATTTCCACGCCGTGATGCCAGTAGCAACACAGGCGCGTCTCTCCACAACACTGGCAAGAAGTGTCTTCTCCCTCGAAGTCGCCATACTTACGCGCGATGGTCATTCGTTGAGATGCAAAACCGAGGTTCTTCGCTGAAGACTATACGACGCCTCCCAAGTTATGTCACCATTCCAAACACATCCCTCTCTGGTCTGGTGGCAACAGCAGACTACGCGTGGTACGGTGGATCCGTACTCCTCGCTGATGCTGGTCTACTAGACACGGTGTGTTGTAGAGTGACCGATTACTGTGCCCGTGTGGCATGCACCGGTATCATGGGATTGCAAACTGAGAAAAAGGTTTTGCTGAATCAAACAAGACTTGTCTGGTGCAACCAAATTATTCGTTTGCGTAGGGGCAATGAAATACATTATCTACCAAAACGTAATCAGGGAACCTGTCCACAACGTTTGCTCGGTGGTTGTCACCCCGTTAGAATCTCATAGGGCCACATCTTGCGGCTATAACAGCAGCCACCCTGTCTGGCATGATCTCCACGAGTGTTTGCAGGACATCCACGGGGATTCGTCGCCATTCTTCTTGCATCCATTCCATGAGTTCAGCAATGGATTTTCGCCGCGCCTGACTAGCCCTGACCCGGTGGTCCAATTCGTCCCAAAGATGTTCTATAGGGTTGAGGTCGGGGCTCTGGACGAGCCAGTCCAATCGGCGAACATTGTTGTCGGCGTACCACTGCATAGTAGCCCTTGAAACATGGCACCTGGCGTTGTCATCCTGGAAGTAACACGGGTCCATTCCGTAAAAACGCTACAATGTAGGGAGTATTTCATTATCCATAAAGTTACAATAGGCCTCTGTGTTCATGCTACCACGGACAAACACCCGCGGTCCTACGCTGAAGGTCGTTAAACACAAGTCAACTGACGTACTGAATTACCTATCTTCACGGGTGTTCAATTACTTTTTGGTAGATAGTGTATTTTGTTGCTGAAACCAAATTATTTTGTTGTTCTCATTTGGTTGCCCCAAAAATGTAAGATTTGGTTGGCGGGACTAAAGATTTGTTTGGCTTCACGTACACTAAACAGTTCGGGCCGACATAAAAAAATTCTACAAGTTCGACCAAGTTTCGAACCTAGATCACCTGCATCTGATGGCTACGCCTTAGTAATTTTTCTTTCAGTTTTTCCTTCATTTGACGTTGTTGTGACATTTGACGTTGACGAAGCTCTAGTGAGACCGACTTGTTGACAAACTCCCAGAGCGACAAGCGAACTGGAAATCTGCCGCATCGGAGGCACCTGGGGGCCTAAGCTCGAACTGCACTCGTATATGAAATATTCTAATTGTGCCGTAACTCGCATGATTTTAGAAAACTGTAAGATCAAACCATACGAGAGCCATCGTATACGTCTCGACTGTGCGAGTGGCCACTCTCTCGATCATCACCGTGCGAGATGTGGAGTCGTAGACGAGTAGCGCATCAAAACAAACAAAATATTAGACATAAGATGACTGTTGATGCTGTGTGAATTCAATTTACACATCATATGCTGTACCAAATGTATGATCGTATGCAAATTAATAACTTGTTTAATCGACAAGAATTAAAATATGTGTTGAGAGTGCAAATGAGGTACTTAGTAAAAGTGTAATTTACATAGGCCTACTACTAACGTTTATTATTGTTCAGTGACTCGTAGTTAGTTGGTTAGACGTCATAAGTTATTATTTAGTCAGTCTTGCATATAAAACTCTGTAAATAACATGTGTTATTATTATTGCACAAACTTGCAATTTCACAGAAACTTCTTCCCACAACCGGCTGGCATCCTTGGCTGTTCAGTCAGCTGTCAGTTTGCCTTGGGCAAGTTTCTTGTTTCCTACCATTTTTTAACAGTGTAAATTATTTAAATTCAATAGCACTTCAGACTACTAGCCAAAAACTACAGTCCACTACCCAAAATAACTGATACCTTTAATCTACGTCTGCAATATTATTACACTAAAAGTATCTATGGACTTCACAGTTGCTCTTACTTAAACACAACGTCTAGCAAGGTGCCATGTAGCTGCTAATATTCTCCAATCGATGGGAAACTCATCATATACATTCACATTTCATTATTTATAATGCAATGTAAACATTATAGCAATGTATGATACACAACTGTGTTCTCTTAATTAAATTGTATGCAATATCCAAAGGGATGAATTTTACTGACCAATCCCTGCCACGTAAACTATTTGAATGACAAAAAACTAATCTGCTGTTCCGTGTAGCATTTAATATCCATATTATTAGCTGTAAGGCATATAAATATTGCACCAAGTCATGCCACTAACAAGTACAATAACTTAATTTCGTTGGTATTTCCAACGTACGTAAAGGTTAAGTAAGGACAACACGCGATTTTATTTTCACAATTAATTCTCTGTAAACATCATAGATGAACGGCACAACACAATATATTCAATTACGTAACCTTCTACGAATTTGAGAAGAATAAACTTATGCTCGTTGGTTATTTTGGTAATTTTAGCCATTTGCTTATTAAACCGCGTACAATGTAAATGAACAAACTAGCGCGATACAAGTGACGCTTCTGATTGGCTGAGTTCCGCTAATATCTGTTCCCGTCTCGCCACAGGTTCACCAACATGACAAAATGCCACTCGTTATACGCGTACCTGGAACTCCCCTCATACACTGAAAACGTATGCGAGTTTCAGGGGTTAAAGCTTACGACAATTGTCTCGTATATGTTGCGGACTGTGCGAGAAATCTCGTATACTAACTGCTCTCGAACGATCTCGAGATTGGGCCCCCTGGGCGCAAACCCGCGACCCCTAGTCAGTCACCCTACCCCTGAGCTATGAGGGCAGGGTAAGCTCAGCTAATGTGACAACTGATGACGCGGGGAAGTTTTTAAATAGATATACTGAGAATACTGGGCAACGTGGACAAACAGATATTTCAAGTTTTACAGCTTTACCTGTCAGTTTCTTGTTGCATTGTTTTATTAATGTGTTTATACTATTGTTAAGCATCAATAGATGCAACAACCACGGTTACTATCCTAATTTTCACAAAAAATACAAACAAACACTCGAGCTGTGTTTTCGAACGAAGGCAGTCAAATGAGTCACCAAACACATATATACAGTTGATTCAACAAAATATTTAGTTGGCAGTCTATTTTTTTTTTTTTGGCCCAACACAGAGATTTTGATTATTCAAACATATATTTTGCTAGACGAACCAAAGTAATTTTGTTTCTTTTCAAATTTTGTTTGCTCAACAATATATTTTTGTCAGGGCAATTATATATATATATATATATATATATATATATATATATATATATACATATTTGACCCCATACAAATACATATTTTGTTCGATTTTCTCTCAGCGGATTATACTCGTCGTACATTGCAATTAATACCTATACTTAGCCTGTCTCTGACGACCCGGAAAACTTCACAGTGCTCGTGGGTGATTTATACCCTTTGGTCCCAACGTCGGGGCAAAGCGACCACAGCACTCGTCTCCCACCAGGGCTAACCAGGTTCGACTCCCGACGGGGTCGCTGCAGGATTTTATCGCGTGGAATAATGCCGGGCGATGCCTCTGGTCGGCGGGTTCGCTCAGGGATCTCCCGTTTCCCCTGCTCTTACATACCGGCGCCGCTCCATGCTCATATCGCTTCAACCTCATCTGCTCTCAAAATCCCGTTAAAGTTGAAGTAAAGCAACTGCCTATGGAGCACTGCACCCGACTATACAACGTGAAGAAATCATTTTAAAAAGAGTATCACAGACACCATAAAAATTGTCATAAATGTGCGATTTATGCTGTATATGAAAGAAGAATGTATATATTTCGCAACGTTATAAATATATATATAATATAGGCAGTTACTTTACTTCAAACTCAAACGCCGCCGAAACCATTCCACTCTACTCCAAAATCGGATTACCGAGACATCGGAGTACCCCACAAGCTTGTTTGATAGTTGATTCACCCGACCTCATGGATATCCAAAATGCGTTTTCTGTCACAATCGTCTACTCTTTTCATTGCTATTTAACGCGTCTACGAGCCATGCTCTGTGCTCGATCTCTGTCAGTCGCTGTGTTGGTTTTACTGCCTGAATTTCTGAACACACCTTTTAACACTATCGCCATAATCGTCGTGGAACCAATAATGCACTCCGGTGGCCGCTATAAACATTGCAGATCGCTACCACTTTAATAATTTACACATCCTGTGAATACCAGAGCCTTTAAATCAGTTGTGAACTGCTACAAAGGCGATCTTGAAACGTGCAGCCTCTTTGGATAACCGTAGACTCCAAAAATACGGTAAACATGTAATAACTTACACCAACTTCATTTTTTATACCATGTCCCGTAAGTTAGGTGTTCACATTAATCACGTAGTGAGAAAAGTTATGTTTCGAGGTCAAAATGGCTTGTGAAATAAACAGAGTATACGTTTATTTTTGTATCTTGAAAAATCAGTTCGTCAATATGTATTCTTTGAGTCTTTTGGTTAGAAAAGTAGCATTGCTGATGACTCTTAATTTTGGTAATACCAAAAAAATTTATGTTAATATTATAACTGCCAACACAAGTTTAACTCGTGTGACAATTATTTGGAGACCACCTTAATTAGAGATCTGCTGATGCTAGTTTGAATATATATATATATATATATATATTTACCTTTATTTGATAGTCACAAACTACTTCTAGTGTTCTCTTTATCGATGTATTGGACATTTTCTGAGGTTACATTGACACGAGTGCTGGAAACGTAATAAATCGTTGGCCATAAAGTTGGTCTACCAACGGCGTGTCTCAATAACAATTAGATTCTTGATAATAACTCGTACTCTGGCTTTATTTTGCCTGTTGCTTCTCCTGAAGTCTACATAAAAGAGGAGTTTCAAGAAATGTAAGTATCTAGGAACAAATTTCATTACATTTTTATGTTATTTATTAGGCCAGTCTCTTATAAAAAATACTGCATACAGTTAATGTGTTGTTATTAGAATAAAATTGCTTTCTGTACCATTCGCTGTGGTGGTAAACGCTGTTTACCGATATGTTACAAAATATAGGTTCTTTGCGACACGTTTATGGACATTTAGCTGGCATAAAATGGCGTGAGATGATATTATCTGATATTATATATTGGAAAAATTCCGCGGGTTCATTTCAAAACAGCCAAGAATAAAATAAATTGACAGTTATGATCACTTTTAAATTACGCCGGAATTATTGTACACAGCCTCCAGTGTGCCTTGGACGAGTAATAATAATAAAAAAGGATAAAATAATATTCAATCAAGTGTATACTAGAGCTGGACCCTCTCTGCAGCAGCAGCCGATTAACTGTTGATATAGACTCGAATATACAAATAACTTTTAAGGTTTGGCCCACGGGCTAATGCAGCCGAGAATATTGCCAGTATTTACAAGGATTTATATCTGAGGAAAATAATGAACAAGAACAAACATGTTGACAAGGCAGCTTAGAGACGAACCCAGGCCCGTTTAGCGCCACTTTGAACTGTTCTTCTGCAGCATTCAAAACTCAGCACACGTTATATGCATAATTATATACTTAACTCCGTACTTAAACATTGTCAAAGTGGTCATTCGTTCGTTCGAATAGCTGTAGCTATTGGAGTTTCACCACGTGCTGCCACAATGGCTTCGAAAATGACGAGGAATTCTCTCTCCTTGATTTGATAAAATGCAGACATGGCTGATCGCTGTGATACTTAAAAATTCAGTAACAAGAAGGACCGTTATTACCATATCCACGAATCCATCTTTTTTTTTTACGTGAATACGTCTTTAAATTTGCAACCATAATGGGAAGCAATCCAGAAAATCCGATGATAACAAAATCGGGGGATAGAGTTCGGCATTGGAGCTCCGAATTTATTGTCTACATTCAAAATTCAAGTACACTACTCGAGTGCCAAAGGATCAAAGAATTTGTTACGTTGAGTGAGGACTGCGAAGCAACGCGCGCGGAGAGAAAGGGTTTGTGGGGGGGGGGGGGGAGAGTTCGTTTCGCCACGTCTAATAACTTCCGCGCGTTAATTAACTTTTGACTAAGAGAAGTTACGGCGCTCGTTTAGGTTTCAATCGACAAGCCTCATCAAGATCAACCGATTGCGTGTACAAAAATATTTGTGTGGCGTTGTTATGGTGAAATTGTATGCGTTTAGTGTAAAAAAAGTAAGAAAACTTAACCAAATTTCGGCTTATACTCGTCAAAACGCCAAATCGAAATACATAAATCGTGTACGGTTGGAAAGAGCATCTCAAAACCAATTTAGTGATACCCATAAAACCCCATATGATCGTGTGAAGCGGTGCCAGGAACGTAAAATAAACATCAAGACTTCCGAGCGCGTCAACGTAGACGTATTCACGCAAAACAAACGGCCGTGTTGCCAACACAGCTAAACCCAATTTTTTATGCGAATAAGTACGGAATGAAGTACACAATCATGGGCAGCGCATAGTTCGTCGGAGTGAGCGCTGGGCTTGGAGGTCGGCTCAGTAGCTCTCGATGATTTCGAGGATGGCGGTGTAGGCGCCCGTGAAGAGGGCCAGCAGCGCGAACAAGATGATGATGACGTTCTTCCACAGCACCCAGCTCCAACGACCCAGACCGACCTCCCAGTTGGTCGCCGTGTCGATCACCGCTGGGCAGAGCAGCCCCAGCGTCGAGAAACACACAGCACCCACCAGGGAGATGATGGGCCCGAGGTTCGGCACAGCCACCGCTATGGCCACTGAAACATTAGAGAACATTCATCACAGCTGCCCAAAACTGCACACAGTAGACTCTTTTAACCATTGACTGAAGATGAGAGGTAGACGGCTTGTTCGTCTTCTGCGCATGTACCTGACTTTGACCTACCCCAAACATACACAACTGTCAATGTCACATGGTCAACAACGATGAACGTGTATGTTTATATTTTAAATTTTTTTATTGCAAGTACTGTACATGGATAAAATACTTTTACCAATTTGAATTTACTCAAACTGCGTTACAAATTGGTTAGAGGAAGTATACATACATCTAAAAGCATTTGTTTACAAATCAGTTCTCTAACCTAAAATCCAAACCACACCATTTTCGCTAGACGTGTTGGCAGAAAAGCAGTTCAATGCTGGGATACGGATATTGGTTTTGCGCAGCCAGCGAGATCGGTTTACCTCATCTTTAATCTACGCTTTCAACCTGCGGAATGGCGTGCGTATCACTCCATGAAGGAAAATTTCCTAAAGGCTGTTCACGGTAAAGTGGATTCGCTGAATCTGAATATTTGCATTAGGTATTAACCTATTAAAAAATAAACATCAGGTATTTTCAAGCTATAAAATTTCTATTATGTTTTCAAATCCAATCGAGATGATAATGATATAATAATCAATTATTGAAATAATAAAGTATGGAGAGTTCAGCTTTGGGCGGGAAATCACGCACTGGCGGGCCTTTAATGTGAGACCGCCGTCTCTCAAGTGTGGCACTGAATGAGATCGAAGGAAGGAGAGCGGAAGTAACCTGAGAACCTCAACGACCGACTTCAACGTTAGCCACGTTCTCCACTTGCGAAATTAAGGGTGTAGCCCCTCTTCCCCTCCTCCACAACCTCCAATCGAATCCTGATAGCTGCGATGGAAGGCAGGTGTTGAAAATACTTATTTCAGGTAGCTGATCACAAAACATTACGTTACCTTATGTTCAAACAAAACACTACTCAACTCGTAGGTATTACTTACAAGTACTGCTTCCTCGCATATATCACGGTAAAATGAGCACTTTTGAAAGCCATAGTTAAGATCTACTTGTATGCACGTCGTGTATTCTTCCGCCTTATGTAATATTAACATTGTCATGGGCCTCACCAGTTTATTCACGCGTTGGTCAAGTGAAACTGTGAAATTAATAGAAAAGTAAATGTTTTACAAATTTGCTCATTTTTACTCTTAGATGCATTAAAAATAACACTAAGCGAAATAGTTATTTCATTTTTCTGAGGTTGATTTGAAAAGTGTTCGCTTAATCGTGAACAGTCTTTACGAATTTTAGACCACATAATTTGTTTGCATAATGGCAATCAAAATCACAGTTTTAGTGCTTTTGAGAAACACAAAAATGAAAACCGAGTAAAGCACCTCACACTGAACTAAGGTACCATGAATTACTTCAAGAATCTTTACAATCGTGTTATTAATCGTTGCCCCAATTAAAAAAAAAATCGTCCAAAATAAGGAAATTTTTGCATATTTTCAATTTGTAGGAGTCTACGATTTTTTAAACATAAATTTTACGAAGCGTACCTTAAAACGAATTAAGATATAACCTTTAAGTTGGCCCTTGTTAAGTGTTATTTATTATATTATTTGTACATAAGATATTGACGTGACACTATGCAAAACCTGTATGATATATAATTTTAATACAAGGAAATAGTGCTCGCAGGTAAGGTAATGTCTAAAAGTTCAAGGTTTTTATTAAAAAAATAAATTATGCCTTCCGTAAATTCGCACATAAAGCAAGTTTCAGTATGGCTATGTCTGTTTTTTTTATAGTTTTTATTAAATAATTTTTTAGCTGTTGGTTGGTTAATCTGGGTGTGACTTGCATACTAAGCTAACACAAAATCAATTCGGCACACGCGTTCATAGTTTATGCAAAACTTCTCGGTCCGAATCGCTATACCTAACTCAGCGAACTCTGCCGTGGATGTGACCGTTATTTATGCACAGTGGTATTTTAATTTCGGCGAATGCGTGGTGCCCGGGAAAATTGAATAAAAAATACAAATAATCTCGACGACTTACATACACAATATAAGAGTTTTTAATTTGTCACCTTATATTATTGTCAAATATGTATTTGAAATTTACCAATACTATTTGGTCAGCGATTTTTTAATTATCTCATAACCTGTGTATAGTGGGTGAGATCCCGTGATTAAGTGACGAGGATTCTGGTTTACGAGGGTGTGGGGCATGCGAAAGGAAGACATTATTGTAACTGTGAATGAATAATGGCAGGTGAATAACATGTTCTGAAGAATCTCCAGACTCTCGAACCTCATTTTAATTGTCATTGCCTCGGTGCGAACCTAAGAGGAAGGTTTAAGTTACTGAAGCAGTATCAGTTACTATCATCAGCTATTCTCTTAATGCATTACACCACATGACAGAAAATTTTAATACTGAAAATAGATTAATTGTTTCAACTTTTACGTTAGTACAGTTTCGTCTTCATCAACATCACACATTTGTGTTAAAACTGCCTGATAATTATGCCAAAATATGTTTTGCATAGGACAAGAGTATCGAATAGGTTGTAAATGACAGTGCTAGAAACCAAAAACGATTTTTCAATCTTGTGTTACCTTCTAAGTTATGTACCTGTAAAGACGACTGTTGCTATCCTGAATACGTTTTGTGCAGGGTTCCTCCAATTTTTTCTAATGTGTGGTTTTATCATTGGCCACGTGATATCGTTGGGGACAAAGAACTGTAGGCCGTACGAAAACAAAATGGCGGCAGCAATGAGAAGCTTAACAACTTGCGCCAAGCTGTAACAGATGCAAACATAATATTAGTAAGGACATGTTTTTCCGAAGAATATGCAACATTTCGTATTTACAACTTTTAAAAATACGCAACTGCGTAAAGATAATCACTGGCATATTTACACAAGGTTACGAAGGCGAGTCGAGTGAAAACCTTAAAATTGCAATAAAAATTTGGAATAGCACACCATTGTTCTGTATGTTGACAGTACTGTTAAAAATGCTTCAAGGAACATATTGTAGGTGACAGGACAGTGCATACAAATAAACACCACCGCACTAACAGTTTAACGATGGTTGCCCTACTTCAGACATACACGAAACAAGAACAGCGTTCTATTATTCGTTTTGTGAGTAGTTTAGGCGTGAAACTAATTTAAGTTCATCGATGAATGACTGTTCAGTACGGATACAAGTTTGTCACAGCTTCAAGTTTACGAATGGAGCAGGAAGTTCAGAAATGTCGTGACTTCAGTAACAGACTCCCCTCGCCCGAGTCAGGCACGATTTGTGACGTCAGAGACTACTGCAGCTGTTGAAGCCTTAGTGATGGAAAATCGCCGAGCGACGATGGATAAAATTGCAGAAATTCCGAATATTAGCCATGGCTCAGCGCACCACAACATTCGTGATGTGCGCCATTTCCAAAAATTATCGGCAAGGTGGGTGCCACGGTAGTTGACTCCAGAATTGAAAAAAAAAAAAATTGACGAGTTGATGCCTGTGAAGAATTTCTTTGGTGTTTTGAAACAGAAAGTGACGATTTCCTTGCGAGAATCGTTACTGGGGGACGAAACCTGGGACGACTACCATCAACCGGAAAAAGAAAAGAGAGCGGGCAAGGAATGACGCCATTCCTCGTCACCAATCCCCAAGAACTTCCGGACTGTTACGTTTACGACACAAGAAATGAGGCCAGGAAAGGCTGAAATGAGACTAACGGTTGTTATTAAAACAATATTCGCAGACAACGTGCACAGTGTCACAACGGCGGGAAGTGCAGGGATCTACAGAAGTTAGCAGAATAATTGTGTCTGGGTTGACGCACTGTGGTGTTGCGGCAATTCCATCAGCATCTACATCAATAACTCCGCCCAGGCTACTAGGGAGAGCCAATGGGAGTTGAAGGTATCAGTGAAGGTGGGCGTGAACGAGAAGTGTGGTGGACATGACAGCTGAGAGACGGAGTGTCAGTCCGTGGCGGTCCTCCCGGGTCAGCGGTCACCGAGCTGCGATTGGGGGCTAAGTATCATCCATATAGGTTGCGAGAGCAAGTCCGAACCCTCGGAACCCTATCCTCTATTACTATATCCATAATCCTCCAAGACTCTAACCCTTCTAGCCACATCCCATAATTTGTTATATTGTTATTTGGATTCAGTAAAGTTCCTCTATTTGTTAATTTGAGGCTATTTAGTAGGCATTAATTCAGATTCAGCCTTAATTGTACCTATAATTGTATATAGCCCACCTCATAGGGGGTATATAGTAGGACACAGCAATATGCAGGGAATATTATGCTGACCCTTTTTTGGGATAAACGAGGTGTAGCCTTGGACCACTGAGTGTTTAGGTGGCTCCTGTTACCAGTGACTCGTATTCAGATCCCCTCAAGGATCATTTTCGACCCTCAACCAAGTCAAAGTGACGTGGATTGTTGTCTACTGGTGTCGTTATAAAATATGATAATGCTCAGCCCCATACTGTTCGTGCAACTGTAGCGACCATTCAAGACCTGCGTTTCGGGTGTCTTCCACATCTGGCATATTCCCCAGACCACGCCCTTAGTGATTGCCACGTGTCTGGGCCACTCAAGAAGGCCATGGGAGTCATTAAGTTCCGTTCGGACGTAGGGATACGCCGTAGGTGGGGCACGAGTGACTACGCAGACAACATAAATATTTTTTTTTCTAGAAGAATCCATTCCCTTTGTAAGCGCCGAAGGACTAACTTTTGGACGAAGTGGAGAGTACGTAGAACAATTTTACAGTTCTATACCCCTTATGCTGAATAAATAAGATAAAAAAAATTTAAGGTTTTCTTTAAACTCGACCTTCTATCATGACCACCTACGCAAATTTCCATTGACTCACATTTCTTCTGTCGGCAGGTTGAGTGAAATGCTTGCATTGATATCTTCGCCGTACTTGATGTAGCCGAAAAGCCCCATAATGGCATAAAGAAGAACCACACAAGTCATGCCGATGTTGAGGACTCCAGGACATCCGAGGAAGTGGCCCGGATTTTTCATGGTATTCTCCAACGGCATCACCTGGAATCCAATTAAAAAGTGACTTTTAAATAAATACACAATACGGTAGGTAAAATGCAGTGTCATATGTCTGCGTGTATCGTTATTGACATGAAAAGTACCGCAACACGCAGGAGCAACTGGAGTAGAAATTTCGTGTTGCCACAGTATTGTAATGTATTTCAAACTGCATAGAACAAGCAGAGGATTTGAAGGCGAATGTTAAGTAGTGAATCAGTCATGCGGACCGTGTAACCCCAAATGCTTCTCTTGTAAAATGTTAGAAGGTTGCTTTATTTGCCTGCGATGTAGGCGAAAATTCCATCACACATAGTCACGACATATATTCCCCACGGTGGTCTCGCTGTTATCCGTACACTGCGCACTGCTCCAGTGGTTCTCGGACCACCAGGCGTATAATGTCAAATACTACGGACTGTCTTCCTTGACACCCCTTCCATTCAAGTCCAAAAATGTTTACAGTAGAGAAATTATACATAAATAAAAATATCTGTACCTTTTATGTACTTTAAAACAGAAAAGAATATGGTAAATCAAACGATTGAATATAGCAAACAGCGTTATTGAGATTTATAACTAGGCGTTTCAAATCAATTAGAAACTTTCGTTAACCATAGTTTAAGAGTCACTGAGAATATCTGTAATACGCTGTGAACATCGAGTCATCCTTCATGTTCGCTAAACTAGCAGGAGTATATTTTAGATAATGTTTTAAATTATATGCATATATTTAAATAAAAAAATATCTTAAAAATAATTTTATTATATTGATTTCTTAGCGTGGCTTGTCTGTGATTTGGGGGATCAGTATACTCCAGTGATGTTGTGCGTCATAAACGACGTGGCAATAAAACTTGCTTTCATTAAAAAAAAAGTACATATTAAAACCAATACATAATCGAAAAAATATTATCTGTTGGCGACATTGTCGTCATTTATTTTTCTCCACAAACGGGCGATCATTATTAGAGATCGAATCTAGCATGCCAAAATTTTGAGTTTTTATAAAATAAATTGGTTTATTAAAATGATTTTTATTAAAATAATGTTAAGGGTACCGGTCACTGTGAATGGTCGGCCGTGGGATGGGTAGGGGCGAGGGGGAGAGAACATCCAACATGGTCACCGAGCGCCACCTTCGCCTGTGACGTCATAGCAAGCGGCGAGTCCTCCTCCAACCTCAGCCAGAAGCCGTTATCCCCGGATCGGCTATATGACCTGACAAAAATAAAATGGCTTCTAATCCAAAACTGTTGCTCGTGTGATGTCAGATGCGTCCTGTATTTCATTGTTCGGTTTTAATTGTCATGATGTTGTTGTAGTAGCTATGTGACTCCGACATAACAAGAGCATCAGGTCTCGCATTTCAAAGAGATTTGCAATGTCTCTAACATTAAAAGACAAGTATGAATTTTGCACGCACTAATTAAGTGTGTTTCTTCAATTTTTAAATCAAACCTGTGAAAAATCACCCTATGTATGACGTGCTTGTATCTTAAATATGTCATGTTTCGGCGCTTTATAGTTCTATTAACACAAAAATGTTTTATTTTTGGTTAAATTAAACTTTTCCATATAGTTTATGTATGAATTATAATATTTCAATAAAAATTAATATGAATGAAAATAAAAATAAAATAGGTGTGTTGGTAATTCCTAGTATAGACTGTAAAATGAGCACTTAAGATATACTTGTATATACGTTGAGTATTCTTCCATTTTATGTAAAATTAACATTGCCAAGGGCCTCGTCACTTTATTCATGCTTTGGTCAAATGAAACTATGAAATTATTAAGAGAGTAAATATTTTACAAATCTGCTCAATTTTACACTTCGATGCATTAAAAAAACAGAGAGCGAAATAAATAATTTTAAGCTATCACAAATTGTTATATAACACCTTTTATTCGACGTCAAGACATGGAATTACTTTCCATTCATCGTTACCAACTTAACTGGGCGAATGTCATAAAGGGGCAGTGACATTTTTTTCTAAGGTTAATTTCTAAAGTGCTCAGTTTATCGTGAACAGCATTTAATAAATAGTTCTTATGCAAAATATTAGTACACTGAGCGCGCATGAATACGGTGCGTTGTCCCTTTGGTGTAATTTTTTAGACTCGGTTAAGCTTTGTTTTCATGAAGCGGAGGAATATCTTGGAAGTACATATTTAGCAGGGCTTCAGAAAAGTTGGAATTAACCGTAAATGGGCTATAGTAAATAATATGCTTCAATATAGTTTTCACGTGTGCGTGTCCATCACCCATAATTTGTTAAAGACTGTTCACGATAAAGTGAGCACTTTTGAAATCAACCCTAGAAAAAAGTTACTGATCGTACTTGCATATATTTTAACGGGCGCACTAAGTGAAACGCGCCCATTAAAGTTGGTAACGATGGAGGGAAAATAGTTCCCTACCTTAACGTCGAATAAAAATTGTTAGGTAACCATTTGCGATATCTTAAAGAATTTACTTTGCTTCATTTTTTTTTAATACACCGAAACGTTAAAATGAACAGATATGTAAAGTATCTACTTTTCTAATAATTTTACAGTTTCACTTGATCGACGTATGAATAAAGTGATGAGACCCAGGGAAATGTTAATTTCACATAAGGCGGAAGAAGAAACAGGAGGGTGCATACCAGTAGATGTTAAGCAGGGTGTGCTCATGGCTTATACCAGTGTTGCCTGAGGGGCTTGAAGGGGTATACTGACCACACCGATCCCTTCCATGGCAAATATAACGGTGCTGAAGAAGACGGGCAGTGTGGCGACGTCGTCGGTGATAAGCTTTGTGCTGCTGGTCGCCTGCTCGCCGCTGAACATGTAGTACAGGGTGATGCAGAAGCCAACGAGGATGAAGAGGTTGGCCATCAGCGAGAACGGCACGAGGTACTTGAGGTTCCTGATGAGCGCCAGCCCGAAGAGGAACGGCATCACCATCAGGATGTACAGGCGGATGCCGAGCTTGTCGGAGGCAGGCACTTCCTCCGGGTAGTAGTAGTCAGCAACCTGCGGGCAACGCGAGTGCCAGAAGTCATTTCAATGTAGGGAACGACATGACTGCCTGTTCGAAATTAAATATTTTAAGAAAATAATGGTACTCTGCACATATATATATATGTATATATATATATATATATATATATATATATATATATATATATATATATATATATTTGGTATGTCTACGGGGCCGCGGTGGCTGAGCAGTTAGTCTGCTCGCTTCTCACCAAGGCGATTCGGGTTCAATCTCCGACCGGCTCACTCCGGATTTTCGCATGTGGGAATCGTGCCGGACGATGACGTTGGTCGGCGAGTCTTCTCGGGGATATTCCGCTTTCCCCCCACCTTCATTCCGGTGCTGTTCCATACTCGCCCCAATCATCCACATCAGCTCTCAAGACCTCGACGTTAACAGCTGTCCAGATCTCTTCACTCACTATAATGTCTACAAAGATTCTTTTGAAACTTGGAGCCTAAGATCTCCAACTCTACAACTAAAGAGATGATTTTTTTATAACACACTGTTTTCTGATACATACAAAAATATTTAAGTGGCGACATGTTTGTAATAAACTTGAAGCCTTACAGTGAAGATTTCTTAAAATTCGACATTACTTTCACACATTCCACTATTAAAATTTCGTAGATTTTACTCTAATTTACTTGTAATGTTACAGAAATAATCTTGGCGACAAGTTTTCGGAAAATTCTTTGTAAAACTGCAGAAATAATCCACTGTTTCCTAGCAAACTAGTTGATACTCCTAGAAATGCGTTGAGTACTACCGATGAGTGAATAGTTATTGAAAAAAAACTTTCAATTTTAAAACGTAAGCCGAATTGTCCGTCGGTATGAAGAACTAATACTTAACAAGTAGGTATAGTATATCCGACATGCCAGTGGGTATGTAGTATGTCGTACCTCACAATGGGTACCTACCTAGTGTTGATTCCAACAAAATATATTCCATTCATGGGGGAGAAATATTTTGACACTGGCTATAGTTTTTTGAAACATTAAGCTGACGGTATTGTCCAACATACATTCCAAAAATCTAGAAGTAAGTTAGAAGCTCTTACCTGTTTGATCGACGTTGCTATAAAAACAATGTAGACGCAGAGTGTGCTGTAGTATGTTGCCACCAAGGCTACGTTCACAAATTTCCTGAAAAATAACAGAATATTACAAGTTGTCAGGCTTGTAAGTTTTGAAAGCTACAGTATTTGTGTATTGTTACCTAGCGAAATGTATGCCTGGGGAAGTTCCAAGGATACTTTTTTTTTTTTTTTTTTTTTTTTTCCAGTGATGTGAGACGATTAACATATTTACAATAAATATAAGGTTGTAATTTGTTTTTCCCAACGTTAGGGTATAGAGGCAGCCTTACGTTGTACAGCACTCGTGTGTGTTCATGTACAAAATTGAAAAAAAAAAAAAAATTGATATAAGGAATATTTTAGCTTTATTGTAAATGCGTGCATTTATTGGCTTCACTATTGCTGAGCCGTTCCTTTGATTACTGTAAAATGCAGTTAAGCCGTAACACGAACAAATATTTCAAACAAAATATCAAAAAATAATTAACAAAATAATTTTTGTGAAAATTATGGTTACTGTACAGGGTCCCGTCCAATGACAGTCCAGTATACTCATTTGCTAAGCTTTAGACGTTTGCCCAAATATGCGTATCTCGGTAATTAAATATTCTGCAAATACAACTTTTTGTCACAAAAGATAAAAACAATTTTCTATGCCCCTATTCTTTCATGTTTGTCATATTACGTGTGTTCTTGCGGAAAAAATATCGTGAAAATGGTCAAATATAGCATTTTTAAAGTTTGCCTATGCAGTTCCTTAAGCAGCAAGATAAAAGTACAAAGATTCGGGCGTAGTCTAATCTGTGGTTCTTCATCACGTGTCGTAAAACCCCACTGTTACAGATCTAAATTGTATAGTACAGCGTCACGACGGAAACACTGCACGCCATACGCGTAGGAGCGATGCGGCACTAGGTGTGCGTGTTAGTGTCGCCCGTATCGCTCCCTTGCTTCTTGATCTTGGACGCAGGGGTCCTCTCAAATCTTAAAGGTATGCAAATTTTAAAACCATGTCGCAACTTTCACGGCATTAAGTAAGCTGTTAGCCGTGATAAAGAAACCTAATTGCGTTGCTGCAGAGTTTTTTTATTGCTAATATCACTTCGCCAAATTTTACCTATCCATATTAAAAGTTTTACTCGAAAAATTTACATGAAATCAAGTCAAACTATTGATCCAAATACATAAAAATTTTAAGGCGTATTTCTACTCTCCACTTTTAATTGCTTTGAAAGTCCAAAAAATATATATGATTCATGTATGGGAAATTTTTTTGTAATAAATGGTTTCATCACAAGATAATTCACAAAGGTATGTACGCATGGAATTAATTTGTACTGTTACCAGGTTCATCCGACTTCGAAAATTATGTTTCATGTTGAACTCATATAAATGGAAGAACTGTAATTAAACGTAATGCATTGAAAAAAATAAGTAAAACAATAATCAAGTATAAAGTAAATTAAATGAGGACTTTGCATATAGATTTGTACAGCACTCAAATATGTTCATTGTAGCCAATGCCAATCCATTTGCATAATTATTGTCAATATATTTTACGCCTTTCAATCGCTTTTGTCTGCATTTTCCTGCAATTTTCAATGTCAATATTTTGCCAAGACGAAAGTTAAATTTAGAGATTTAGTTATGATATGGTCTTCACATGACCATCGAACACGTTCTTGTGTAGACTCGGGAGTCTTGGTACGTGCAAACAATGTCCTAGTGACTTTTGACATATGCCCACTACATAGGTAGGGTTTTCCCGACTCCGATTAAAGTGTCTAAGAAATGGTCAAAGTTACATTTTTTGAGTGGCACCAAAATGTGAAGTGAAATTATCCCAGTTGGAGAATTTATACTGAAATTCCTCTTGAATGGCATATTTTTAGTTGTGTAACTCCATCTATTTTTATTAAAATAACTGGTCTGTGCTGCGAATATGTGCTTGGATATAACCCAATCTTCCTGTAATTTTCTCCCACGTTGTAAACTCTTGATTCATGTCCAGATGTTCTACCTAATTTATCAATCTATTCTATTTTTTTCCTTGTTGAACTGTAAGGCATACAGCGCTTAAATTATACAGGCTTTATCTAAATTAGACCGATAAACTTCGGATTGATGATAATCACGAAAAAATAAGGCCGTACATATCTTTGAAGATTTACCTGAAGCACATAGTTTATTAAAAATTGTGGAGATGGAACACTGAGTGTCTGAATATTGTGTATAGTCTATTCGCGGTTTCTTCACCCTTTTCGAATCAAACTTTTGACAAATAACCCCATGTATGCCGTGCTTAGTTACTTTCTAAATATGTCAGTAGAGGCTGCATGTCACTTCTGGACCACTAGGCGTGCGAGGTGCCTAATTTGCATAATTACCTAATTTACATAGTTGCTAATTTGGATATTAATTGCTAATTAATCTATCGATATATTAATTAATTGATTAATTAGCCATTAATCAAATTAATTGGTGTAATTGTTTGATAAAAAATCATCATTTTTTATTTACTTATATTTTAATTGGTGCAGAAACAGATAAGTGTCATAAGGGTGATATTGGCGGCAAAGCCTCGCTTCTAAAACGAAATCCGCGCACTGTCTCGGAGCGCAGCAACGCCTCATTGTGAAGTAGGTTGTATAAGTATTACAAATCACATAACATGCACTTATATTTCCGTGAAAGTAGTAAAACGAAGGTAAATCGAGTATGTTTCCTAACATAACATAGTGATGGTTAGGCTCCGAAGACGACGAACAAAGTCTTCTGCAGAGCAATACTACATTCTCCAGTCTCTGCCAAACAACCTTAGGAGCGGACGCACATCCCCTTCCAGCCCCAAATATTACCCAGAATACAGAGCGCCACAAAACAAGAGAACAGCGTTTTCCCCTCTTTCTTCATAACCTCCACCCAGAATCTTGCGAGATGCATCTTCACCCCCTCTTTCAACCCCGAAATGCGTACTATGCAGGTGCGGTGGAAACAAGTGAAGATCTGGTCTTCCCCTCCTCGCCCATTAACCAGGAAAGACCTACACCTCTACATTCCTTAAGTCCCTATCCTCTCCACACGAGCAAGCGTGGATAATGCGTAGTTCAGAGTTTTCCTGCCAGAGGGTGTAAGATGCATGCAAATAACTATGCTCCCCACCCTTCCCGCATGCACGCCGACCAAGCCAAGCAAACCGTGCCTCACTAACGGCAAAGGTATTTGGAAAAATGTTACATCTCCAATATTATGTTACATTCCCCAATACAAAAGTAAGAAGGAAATTTAAATAAAAAATTTGTTGTACAAATATACACGTAACTTTAATGCACACACACACCATGTATAAATATTAATATGTTCCCAAAACCAAAAAACCCAAACATGACGTATTTTTAGTAAATAAGATTCCAGAAATAATTATATTTTTTCAGTAAAACATGATTCCTTTCTTTATAAATATATTTCACTTTATTAAGTACATTGTATGCAATAAAAACATATTTTATTCACAGTGAAGATTTAGTTATCCGCTCTTTATAACCTATGGCATAAAACATGTAATAAAATATTCAGTAAAACACTCATGCAAGAAAAGTCTGTAAATTAATATGTCAGCATAACAAAGTTAACAATTACTACCGATACATTGCGCGAGGAGAATGCTGGACTCGCTCCTGCGACATAGATTATGCTAAGTCCCCTACACTGAGCTACGTTATGTACAACACCAAGTTTAAATAAACATATGTATTTTTTTTAAATTTAATTGTGCTACCTACTTACATTTGACACATGTTACTCAACCTACAGAATGCGTTTTCATAAAATTTAGGATAAACTTAATAATATACAGCCCTATATATGTTATAGCGCACACTTGTGCTTAATGTTCCCCAATCATTGTATAACCAGCCCTGTTGTATTCAGTTATGTTATGAACGAGATTTTAGCGGATCAAATATCCTAAACTGTGTTTCGCTGTGTAGCCGCGAGATGTACGCGCTCGTGCGGGGAAAGCCATGCTTTGTTCATTCATGTGCCAAACCAGCCATGTGGGGTTTGCGTCCATGCTACGGCCGGAAGGGGAACGAGGCGGACTCGTGAAGGCTGGCTCCAGGAGGAGAGATTGTTCGTGAAGGCTGGCCCAGAGAGCCGGCCTCGAGAAGCCATCCTGTGTTCTGACTACTTCCAACTCGTCCCAATCATGAGCACTCAAGTCGCCATGCTCCTTCTCTCTCCCTTCCGCACACTAATAAAGTCAACCGTTACAAGTCGCGCGATGGAAAATTCAAACACCATACCCCAAGTGAAATGTAAAGGGGAATTTATTTTTACAATATTTCCCTAAACACACAATGGTAATAACACAATTCCGACAAAAATCATTTTGTATTATTTGTTTTCTGGATTTGTAAAATGGCTCCCAATACTCCATTAACATAGTTAATTAAGTGTAACTTACAAGTTGTTATTTAAAAAGCCACGAACTTAATTAAGTTCTTATAACTGTATGTTAAAAAAATACTGTAAAAATATAGTTTCAAAGATCATAAGCTGTACATAATCAAAACAAATCTGTCTTCCTTACTAAAAACTATAGGGAATCACATCCATTTGAAACCAAGTTACACAATACAAACTCGTATTTTGTAAACTTAAATTCTAAGATTTCACTCCAATACTTTTACCACAGCAAGAAGTATAGTAACGAATATTATTATTATTCCCGCACAGGACAAATACATCAAAATGGGTGTCATTTTGTAAAACATACATATGTTTACTAAATATTATGCGATTCACCATTAACAATCCTATACAGGTATTTAAGAAAATATGTAAACATCTTTGTGACATAATTAATATTTTAATTACTATAAACTGATATTTAAAACACTTCTTCAACTGCCAGTGTGTTTGATGTTGCGGTTAACCTGCTAACCAATGCGATATGGTTTATCCCCCTACCGACTCGACACCATATTTTTCATAGATTTCTCAAGATTCTCCCAGTTACACAGCCCTTTCGACTTCATGTTATAACATTGACGTTAGTTTACGCTATAAAAATGCTTCCAAGACATCTCTCAAAGTTTTGTTCAAAAACAGTTTCATAAGAAATAATTTTTTTTTTTCGTTTTAATGTGTAAGGGATATGTTACAACATTTCATTGTGATATAGAGACTTTGTGTATACCATCCACTTCAGCATACATTCGAAGAATATCTCTTTACAGCAGACAACGATGTGTTGATTCACAGCCATAGTAATTTTTTGTATGTTAAAACTTTTTTAAGTGATACTCGAAATTTTTCGAGTGGTTGTTATAACCTATTGAAACCTGTTAAAATTAATATTTTGGTTTGTTATAAAACAAAGTCGATGCCAGCTAGTGATGTGGAGCGAAGCTCACCCCCTAAACATTCCTTAGCCTTGCTCTGTGGGCAAGAGTCCGTATACCTAAACTTCTCCCAAATCACTTTCCCTTTCCGACAATCTTGCCTGTCTCACCATTGTGTGTTTCAAGTTCATCTAGGCTTTCTCGAAATTCTCCCTTATTCTTTTACTTTCAGAGTTCATTCATTTCTCGACCATTTCCCTCCTCCTTTTAATTTTCATACTTGATGTTCAAATCATGTAAAAACAATAAATATTACATCTCAACTCACCCATAAATATTCAAACTTGAATACTGTAACCATGTTATATATAAAACTGTGGCAAAAGGAATTCAAACTATTAAATAACAAGTCACATAATTTCCTACACCACTGAAATTTATATAAAATTTTTTAAAACATACAGTTACATAACCCTAACAAACTTTATATGTATCTTAAAACATCTTAAAACTATATTTACAATTTTTAAAAATGTCTTCAGTATTATAATTGTTTTATCAAAAATTATTCCAAAAAAAAAGATCCTCTCTCAATCGTGTTTTGACTGTAATGATAAACAACAACATTTTAGTTTCTATTTTAGAGGTTGACATAGGGGGATAGGTGAAACAGGAGTTTGAATGGGAGAAGGGGTTCGAATGGGAGGAGGAGGAGGAGTGAAGGCTTGTGGAGGTGGCGATTGCATCACATAAAATTTTTTTTAATATTCTGACAATTGCATAAATAAAGAATGTTGAGTAAGGGGTGTCTTGGTCCAATGGTTCACAACATTTTCTCTTCTTCTCGACATATTGTTAATCTTTTTTTGGCATTTGCAAATCCAGAACTTCAGCATACCTTGATGTAGAAGGTAAATCAGGCAGATGTGTTGCCAGCGTCATCACTGCCGGCCATGTCATCGAAGGCGCCGGCAGCGTTGGAGGTGTAATCACTGCCAGCAACATCATCGGAGGCACTGATGGTGCTGCCACTGCCGGCGCAGTCATCGAAGGTGCTGGTGGCGCTGGCAGCATAATCACTGCCGGCACCATCATCAGAGGCGATGGTGAAGCTGCCAGCATCATCACTGCTGGAACCGTCATTGGATTTGTTGAAGGCATTGTAGATGCTGGCGGCAACGTCATCAGAGGCTCTGACGGCGCTGGCGGCATCATCGCTGTTGGTGACATCATCGGAGATGCTGGCGACGTCATCACTGCAGGGCACCATCATTGGAGGTGGTGCTTGTGGTAATACCTCTAACCCAGCCAGCAACTCTTCCTCCATCAATAGAGTTGGTGATGCATAACTGATGTCAGTCCACTACAACTTCATAAGTTCTTGCTCTAGAGCTTGGGTGGATAAACACACTGAAGTATTCCTTGTAGATTTGAGACATGTTACAACCGTTACACCTCAAAAGTTAATGAAACAGTGGAGGGGTGTAGAGGTTAAACCTCTAGTTATAAAAATTTCCAAATTCCCAGGCATATGCTCAACAAGTGAGGCTCATCCCCTCCCCATATCACCCTCTCTGCAGAAATACACATCCCCTCCTCACAACACCCTTAAGACTCTCTCAACCTGCTGTAAAAAAAACATATCCTTATCCAATGGAAATGCCTCTCAATCCAATAAAAATTAAATACTTGCGATTCTACATCGTAAACAAATTAATTAAATATTTTTAATTCTAATATTTTAACACAAACAACAAATATAAACAAATAGTTATTAACATACTCAAACAAATTTCCACATTACCTTATCGAGATGTGGGTTTGTATAATCATCATATACTTCATGTTAAAAGTATTAAAAAATGATATATAATCATATAACAATTTTAAAATAGATTTCTTTGTTTAATTAAATCTTAATGTTTGTAACTCATATTTCTTTGTATAACAATACCTTACATATATAAATTTATCACTCGTCAGTATATTCTGGAAAAACTAAGTGTTACAACATTAAACATAAAAATGATGGTGTTACAAATATTTTGCAACAAGGTGGGGTTCATCTCTGAGTAAGTCAAATATTGTTTCATGTAATAATATATAAGATAAATTTTTACCAATAAAATAGGCGTTAAAGTATTTCTATAGAAATGAATTCAACCCTTCTCACCTAAACAATAATCTTATCCTCTAATAAAATACCTGTATGTATAACAATATATTAATCCTATTACTATGTGAAACATTAAATTCTTACGATAAGTTTCTTGATTTTTAAATTGGTATAGGGAATTATATATATATAATAAAGTATAAAATTTGGATTCTATACAGCGAAAGGTTAACATTACCCTTGCTTGTATTACAGCACCCAGAGCAAGACACACGTACCAGTTTTTGTCAGGCTGGGTCTACGTGAGGGGAGAAGGGCGGAACAGGACTTGAGATCAGTGACTGCCGCTGTTAGCCCTAAAATAGGTTTCCACACACTCTGCTCAGTTTGTTGGACAGCGGGGAAGACAGTAGCGGCCTAGGATAGGTAGAAGACTGTTGGGAAATGGAAAAAAACGTCTAATTTACTAGCTCGGCTTTCGACCTGAAATGCTGCTGGGTAGCTGGAGAATGCATTCAGCAAACAAAAAATTTTATTTATCACCACACATCACCCTGTTGTCCATCATCGACTTGTCTCTTTAACACACTGTCTACCTCCCTCTCCCCGCCATGCTCACCCATTTCACACAGTTCCGACAGCCTCACTTCACCCCGCACATCCCAGCTCGCCTCACTCTCCCTACCACTCTCTCTTGCCGCCCACAGTCCCGGTCTATTCTGTAAACATGACCTGCTCTGTCATGGTTCAGCATGCTACAGGAAAAGCTCTCTTGCACTGTGGACGATTCTCTGTAAGCACAAGTCTTTAGTATGTTAAATATTAACGATTTTTCTGTGAAATCTGCCTGTGAGAATATCACTTATAACGGCAAAATAGTATTGCTTACTGATATGGGAATGTGGCCGAACAAAATAATAATATGCCTGTCATTAGACTGAGTGAATGAAAATTGCATATTTTGGTTACAAAATACATACCAGGTTTTTTGTTTTGTTTTGTTGTGTTGATATGCTTGTTCAAGATAAATATGTAAAGTGTTTACACCCACGATTAAATACATGGTCCTCACGCAAGTATTGTGTAAAATGATGACCATAGATTGATAAAGTAATTTTATGTAAATAATTAATCACTCATTTCTTTAAATTATATATTTCCAGTTATATATTCTGCTTGGTGTTAAATGAAACAAACATTCAGTTTGAAATACAATTTATTACATTCCATTTTTTCAAATATAATATTTATTTACATATACAAAAATTACATTCTTCTTAAAATATTTATTCACATATACAAGCAATACCCTTTATTAATTTAAGCAGTACGCTGAGAAGTGATATAGTTGATGATGCAGTGAAGTTCATATCTGGAGACAATGGCTAATAATATGTTGCAGGGAGATGAACTTGTTATTCTCTCAAATATGTGAGATGTTTTTATTCACAGACAATGCTGGATGAATAGTTGATTCACTGTTTGTTATTCATTCAGATCAGATGTAAGCCACCATGTGCTAGATTATTCACACAATCTTGAGATGGTTGGAAGCTTGATTCACTCGTAGATGATATTATACCATTTAAATACCTCAATGAAGGTGACTGAGCTGAATTAATGATGACCCCAAGTGTAGTCTTGTGGAAAATACTTTTTTATCTACACATCAGAGCAAGTGAAGATATTCTGGAGGCTCTCGAAAGCAATGTCTTGAGAGCTGATGAGGTTGAAGCAAGGCAAGTAATGGAACAGTGTTGGATTACATGTCTTCTTATCTGCAATAAACTTGGATTTCTTAGTGTGCGAGATAGCGGTGGTAAATGGTCTATATTGGGAGATGTGAAAGTCCATTTTTGATATAAGTCGTAAAGTCCACCTTCTCCCATGAGAACTAAATTCTTCAAGCCTATTGACTAGATAAGGCACTATGGTGGAGTTATAAAGTTCACCAAAATTAATTGAATTTATAATGGGGAGAGTTTGAGTTTGAAAGGAGGAGGTTTCTGTAGAGCCTTCCTCTGCTGTGATGGATTTCAGGTACTTGTAGGATATATTTACAATAAGAGTTATTGGTCGGGGTAATGTTATAGTTAAATGTATCAAAGGCTTCCTACACCTTGAGAAAAATCTTCAAAGTCTGAATCAGCACTGGTTTAGTCATTGTGTATCCATGCATCAGTTAATCTGCCTGCAAATACCATGGTCAGTATTTCATACTTGACCGGGGAAAATTCTTCACTGCCAAACCAGAAAGTGATTTATTTCCCAATCCTGAATAAAGGTATCGCTGTTTTGAAGGAAATACAGTGGGTGGAGCAGGAAATTTTAACTGTGGTGTAGTCTGGTGAGCTGATTGTGGAGCAGGACGTGGAGGTGAATGTGGAAGTGAATATGGAGGTAAAGGTGGATGTGGAGGTGAATGTGGAGGTGGAGGTGAATGTGGAGGTGGAGGTGAATGTGGATGTGGAGGTGAATGTGGAGGTAGATGTGGATGTGGATGGTGATTTGGAGGTAAATGTAGAGGTGGAGGTGGATGTGGAGGTAAATGTGGAGGGTGATATGGAGGTAAATGTGGAGGCGAAGGTGAATGTGGAAGTGGAGGTGAATGTGGAGGTGGAGGTGGAGGTGAATGTGAAGGTGGAGGTAGAGGCAAATATGGAGGTGGAGGTGAATGTGGAGGTGGAAAACCAGTGTTGCACACATAACAATGTCTCTTTAAAACACCACTCCGAGAAACTACTTCTTGCAGGAATCGCACTGAAATTGTTTGCTTGAATTTTTTGTTCTTTGTGTCATTGTAAATTCTATGAATCTGTAAATGTTTTACGCAGAAACAACACAGCAAAGCCATAATTTCTTCCGTACTCTTCCAAGTCTAAAATAGAACTGCAAGGTATACACCTTTTATAGGCACTTAGGGGAAAATTCTAGGAGGTGCAAAATGTGAGAAATAGTTGAATTCTATGAATTGTAAATACATTTGAAATGTTTGTTGAAGTATTAAATCACTTTCAAATTTCCTTCTATTTAATCAATATCCTGCCCACAAACCTTTATGTGTAAACACATTTAGATTTGATTGTTAAATGCACATAACATTTTCGTTTTCAAAATTAGTTTATATATGGATATTATAATTCATGCATTTGTAAAGTCAGCAAAACACAAAACAGTTGTTTTGAACCATTTATTTCATTAAATTTGTATTACAAAGTACATATTGAGAACATTAGATGTTTACAAAACACACGTTTGCATCATTTTTGCCCCTTGACAATGTTTGTAGTATTTCCATATGTTTGATTGTCTGGTAGTATTATTATACATTCAGATAAATCAGGAAAAGTGAATTTACATTTCTTTGAGGGTTACTAGTATTAAAAAAAACATGATAAACAGTATATTTTGTCATATCTGGACAAGAGATTAAATCATTGCAATTTTTCACCTTCTAATGTACATTGGATATTTTTTAATTTCACACTTGAGTTTCTAGACATGTAAATATCAATTGGGTGGAAAAAGACATATTTACAAAAACACTAAAACTATTACTTTCCAAAACATTTTGTAAAATGTTTACTCCAGTGTGCATATAACTTGCTAATATTCAATTTACATTTCAATTTATATATGCATGAGCATGTGACCTTGATCTTGATCCAACTTTACAAAGTATTGGTTTGCATAAATCAAGTACACAAAATTCCACTTGTTCGTTCCCAATATGGTCTCATCCCAGATAATGCCATATTACCTGTATAATATCCACTGGTGACTCAGGGGGTGACTCATTATCTATTTCACCCCAGTCTGTTATCAATGTCCAATTTAGCATTAATGTATAGTTTTCCTATACAGAGAATGTCGGTTTATATCCAGATGTATTACAGAATTGTTTGAACAAAGGACTATTGTATTTTTTTTAATATCTGTTACTTTCCCATTCCATACACTTTCCAAAATGTGTTTTTGATTGATTGCACAAATGTATATCTCAGAATTATTAAAATACTTCTTGGAAATATCTTCTATATTCTCATACTCCATATAACCAACTCGCCAGGTTAAGCCATGATGGTGTTCTGTAAGCCATCTATTTGTTTTCTTGTATTTAGGACATAGATATTTCCAGTGGAATGGTAGTTTGAAGATGTATACCATCATGTGTTCCTCCATATCAGTAATAGCCAATTCTTTAATGATACATTTTTCTGGGGATTGAAATCCTTGCACATTGCAAAACACTTTAATATTGTGTCTCATTGTCTACTAACTCAAGTCATTATATTCACCAGCTTATCTCTTACTTTAAAGCTTGTCAATATATCACGAATTATCAACACATAAGCTTGCATATTTGTTGGAATTGGTGTATTTGCAATAATTTTAGTCTGTGAATTAATTACATTATTGCTAACTGTATCATTTTGTTTGCTTACATCAAATACAAATAATGTTCCTCTGGTTTTAAATGGTCCGGGTTCTAGGATCGGTGAGCTGATTTTGTTATAATACATTTCCTGGAACTTTAAGTGCATATTGTAGCAAATAAGGAATTCCCCATTTCCAAAGTTCATATTTAAATCCATATAGGGATAAGCTTGACTGTTTAGATACAGTTTAATATTTTTCATGTCACAATTATCGAATACTGATCTATCAGCTTTTAAATTGTTTTGTCGAGTTGTTTGAAAACAAATAACAAATCTTTGTTTCTCTGATAAAAAACTTGATTTCACATTCCATACTACTTTTTGTGATGTTGGTATAATTGGAAATATCTTCAAGACCCACAATCTGATGCAAAATCTAGATTCTTCCCTTTTTCGATATATTTTAAAAACTTTACACAGTCAGGAGTGTTAATTTCAATATGTGGCATTAGCCATTCAACAGTGTTTAATTCAAATGTTACACCTTCCTTGTTATTAGCAGTGTTGTATATAGCATTCAAATGTGTGCTACTGAATAAAATTACTAATTCTTGTTTAGCATTTAATATTACATGTTTATAGTCCTCAGAAAATCCTAGTATCGTATGTAATGGTATAAAAACTTAATATTATCCACCAGGATTTATTTCTAGTGAAAATTATTAGCATTGCTCCACCCAGCCATAAGTCCTTTATTGTGGAAGTAATTCCAATATCCTATGTTCGATCTATTTCAACACCATTGAGCAGATATGCAATTATACCATTTAAACAAGGTATTCTGTTTCCCACTATTCCTATAGTTAATGGATTAGTTGCATCTGCTGTCTTTTAAATTGTACCTCTAAACCTTAAACTTGATTTCAACAGTAATGTGTAAATATTGTGATTTTGTATAGCAATCCTTATTTTGAATGGAAACGCATACATACCTGTGGGAATGGTTCATATACAGGTATTTCCATATTGGTGATTGCATCTTCATAACTTATTGGTTCTTCAACATTAAGGATGTCTTCCATTTCTATTAACGGTATATCCTAATTTTTTTAAAACAATTCACTGTCTTGTGTTAACTTCATGGTTATCTTGTTTAAAATGATCACTTTATGCTTCTATTTACGCCTTTTTATAGTTTCTTCGAAATACATTTTTTAGAAACATAGTTTTTTTAATGAAGCACCTACTTTATGGCCATATTGACTATTATACACAATGCCCATTTTGATTGTAATAGAAATGGACTGCATGTGTTTATGTTGCCATTTTTAAATGTAACCAAATGGTAATTCCTTCATTTCTAAAATTAATCAGTTTATCATCTTGATTGACAATCGTAACAACTAATTCACCCACTCAATTAACTATTACTGGAAGATATATCAATGTATTTGGTTTTTCAATTAATTTGTAACCTGGAACCACCACACATGTGAATTCATATATTGCATTTGTCAGTTTTCCATTCAAATATGAACTGCCTACAATATTAACATTTATACAACATACATTAACCAACAACATATTAATCTGTTTTGATGATTCATGCAATTGATTAGCTGGATATACTCTCCCTTTGTAGCCTAACATATTTGCATTTGAATTGTCTTCTGTGAAGTCGATATCGACAATACTATACATCACAATAGTTACCATGTTTAGATTTCCACATAATCGGAAATGTAAATTTCTAGGTAATATTGCTTTAAGGAATGTTTCTAAATCATCCAACTCTTAAGATCCTGCTGGTATCATAATAGTATACCTTTTTTTGCTGTTTTTGAACATAAATGATTGATTGTCCATATCGATGTTTGGTATGATGTTGTAAGTAACAAATTCGATTAAACTCAATTGCCATTGTCCCTCTAACTCCAAAGCTGGGAAATATATCGAGCGAAATTGTGATGAGTTTCCACTTCACATCAACATAATTGACATATTACTAATAAATTTTACTAATACATTGACTTATATATCCTATTTAAAGTAAAAAATGTAAACATATATGACTAAAATTGATTGTCTTTGGTAATTGTTCCATTTTGTAATTGCATCTCAATTGTGTTTTTTTCAAATAATTGCATATTTAAATTTGGAGGACGTAAATCGCCAAAACAGTCTTAATACAATGATTGATTTACATTTTTAATTAATGCGACCCAATATGTTGCTTCATTTGGTTTCAAATCTAAATTAACAATCACACATTCGCGAAGGTTTGGCATCTTTGGTAATTCGTCTCTCATATACACACCTTGGAAATAGAGAAGGTCCAGTTTCTTTACAAATACACTAATGTCTTTGTTAATGCACATTTTGGAAAACTATTTAGAACTTTCTGCATTTCTTTCAATGTTTGAAGTTTTTTTGTCTTTGACCAACTTCATATGGTTTACAATACATTCCTTTAGAATTTTATTTAACTGCTCTACTGATTGCCGAAACTCCTCCAAGGAGCTGTCCTAGAGCTGTTAATGCTGGAAAAAGGAAAGGAATTAACCCGCCTTTCTTGGTATTTTGTTTCTTTTGCATTTTATGCCCATACCTCTTTATACTTTTGTATGCATAACTTTGTGAATTACCCAAGTGCCGAGCTTTTCACCTTTTGATGTAGAGAGATTCAGTCCTTATATTTGCTGCTTTATGGACTAGAATTGTATCTGCTTTACGTATTTCTTTCAAATCGTTTGTTGGATCATATACTATATTGTGTTCTTTACAAACATTATCCATAGCATGTATCCCTTCATTGTTCCATGCTAAAAACGTTTGGCAAGCTTAGTTCCGAGTCCACAATAATTGTATTTTGATAAATGCAATTCAAATGGTAATTTGTTATTCAATTTATTCAATACTCCATGCCCTTTTTGGTACATTTAGTATGGGTCATTGTTTTCAACTGATTGTGAACGTATATATAGACATAATTATATAATTGTGTAGAAATTAAGGTTATAAAATAAAATGTTCACATACTGGTAACTGTAAATACTAGAGGAAATATAATTGAACACAAAACATGGTATACTCTTGCCTCCAAATATACGTTGTATAAAAAGCTGTCCTTCTTCATGCGGAAAAACATATGTTATTATGTCAATGTTGGAACATCCAAATGTTTTCTACAAAAATCAACAAGAGAAATATCAACGATTAGCGACTATTTTGTCTTTAATTGTAGGAATGCAATATTTCCATTTTACTAATCAAGAAGAAATTATAGCTCCGAATAAAGCATTACCCAATTCAGTACTTATATTTGATGCTGTTGGTGTGAACCACAGGGTGAAATACAGCAATACATTAGTTTTGGTAGACATTCAAATGTATATTGTTTTTATCTATCACAAGAAGTTACACATGTACTCCAAAACATAATTCGCACAATAATGTGAATATGTTAATTGTGTTTAAAATGGACAATATGAATCCACAGCATATTTACAATGATCATGTATTGGGCGATATTAAATTTACAAAGTTTAAAGATATGTGTTTTACTGTTGGAAAAATTAGTATGGTTTTTTTTTTAATTGTACCAATGCTTCTCCTATAAAAAGGTAGATATAGGTTTGTGTTTGACAGTTTTTTACTATCCAATGAAGAATAATTAGTATTTCAAAGTTTGGTCAAAGTAGTATAAAACACAATTGTTACAATACCTGCTTAACGAGAAAACACAATGGGAATTGTGATTCGAATTGACATATATTACACAATGTGGGTATAGCTGTGAAATATACTGATGCCATAAATAAACATTATGTGGAAGACTTAAATACTATTACTTTGAATGTATTTAAATCACAATCAATTGATGTACAAAATAAATCAATAAACATAATTGAAACTATTACAAAAGTGTCTATTAATATTAGTTATATTTCGGGAATATTGACAAATGTGATGATCACACTGCCAAATATAGAAACTACAACAATAGAATGTTTAGAACATTAAAAAAAAGTAATTAATGAAATTTTAACCACTACGTATACAAACAATGTGATACATGTATGGAAGAAATGACGCAATATATAAGTGTTGAATTGATCAATATAACATCTTGTTTAGCTATTCAAATGGAACTGAAAAGGCAAATTGATGATTTGAAAACTCGAATAAACTATTATAGTAATGATTTGAGGGTTAAAACTGTGAGTAAATTAGACATATTTTTGAGTAAAGTCGATAAGATTGAAAAATGTAGATTAGTCGACCTAGTACTTTCGCTAGAAAACCAACTACTTAATATATATATATATATATATATATATATATATATATATATATATATATATATATATATATAATATATATATATATATATATATATATATATATATATATATATACTGGAACATTAATATAAACAAAGAATATGCCTGACTCTGTTCAGAATTACATAAAGTCATATCTGCTGTAAAGGCGAAATATTTACAAGCTAAAAGAGCCCAAATGCAACAGGATATTTTGAATGAAGAAATATTCAAACCTGTTACAAGTAGAATGGATACATTACGTTCCGTGGTTAATACACTTAATAAAATACCACTAGAAATTAAATCAGAAGAACATATAAAGGAGAAAAGGCTGTCTCAATTAACAAAATGTTATTTAGCTATAAAACAATCTCCACCTATGTGCGATACAATATATGGTGCATATTGTCATGGTATTATATGGCTTCTGGGAGATTCGGTAATTATGTTTTTGCCTGAGAATAGAATTCAAGTAAGTGATCATGTAACTGATGTCAGTGAAGAATTATTTGAATTTTAAAAAAATGGTTATTCCGACACCGATTTGGATAAATATAATGATCTTGTTCGTCGAACAAATGTAAGTAATAATTCAGATGATGATAATCATACAAAAATAATTTATTAAGCAATATTGTTGGAATTAGAATATATAAAGATGAAGTTGGTGATCGGTTTTCTCCTGTATATTGAAACAATCCTAATGAATTGGTCGACAAAATAAAACTTCTCATCGCTTCGAGAGAGTATGGGAATAATTCACATATGAACAAAATTGATTCTATTATTGAAGAATTGGCTGAAGGCAGTTATATTACTAATGAAGTTCAGTGAAATCATTCAAGAACTTCACGCCCCTGCAAGGATAAGGTTTCCCAGAAGACCAGTTATTGCTAAAGGCTTAAATGATCTTTTTCAAGCCAATTTGTGTGAAATGACATTGCTTTCGAAATATAATATGGGATATAATATATATTTCAACCATAATATATGTTTATTAAAAATATATTTGTGGTATATCTGTCAAGAACAAGTCAGTAAAACAGGTTAGTGGTGCAATGGAGACAGTTTTGCGAGAAAGAATGCCAAATTCACTCCAAACCAACAGAGGATCCTAATTTTTTTCTTCACTGTTCCAGAAACTAATGACCCATTATGGTATCAATCACTACACATCATATTCAGACCTTAAAGCCAGTGTGGTTGAATGGTTTAATAAATCGATCAAGTAGTTAATATATAAGCATTTTGTGTCGAAGGGAACATACAAATGGGTGGATATTTTGCCTGAAATACTTAGATTTTATAATTCCAGATATCACAGAACTATCAAGCTGGTGCCTGAAAAGGTAAAAGACAATATATTGATTTAAATGTATATAATAATGTAAAAGTATTTGATGAGAGAAAACAAAAGTTTAAAATTGATGAATATATATGAATCTCAAAGCTGAAATCTGTCTTTAAGAAATGGTACATGGTTAATTGGTCTTATGAAAAATTAAAAATAATTTCAGTTAGACATACTGTATGTATCCCACAGTGTATTATCTAGAAACCTATGATTGTCAGCCTATACAAGGTGGTTTTTTACGAACATGAATTGCAAAAAGTTTCTTCTCCAAATAAATATTTGGTTGATAAAATCATTCAAAGGGAAAAGAATAGGTCATTGGTTCGATGGAGAGGTTTCTCACAAGCACAAGATTCGTGGGTGAAGGATCGCGAACTTAAAAGATTGAAATACAATGTTTTGTAAATTGTTTTTATAGTAAATAAATAAATGGTAACATATTTGATGTGCTATTCATTTAATAAACCTATTGATATTCATGGGGACTAGATGTACAATTAATTTGTAATTGGTTTATTACAATTATTGTGCAAACATTCCTCTTGTTTGATTAGGCTATCTTGTTTGGGCAGTAATCTATGAAATTTAATTTATGATGTAAATTGCCTGCAGTTAATTTGTAATTCAATTGCTAAATGTGATGTTTTCATTTAATTGGTAAATAGCATTTAGATGTTATTTGAGATAGTATACAATTACATTTGATATGCATTTGCATTGTTAATTCTCAGAGTTAATTTTATTTATAGACTTTTTTTCTTGGCTTAATGTTTGTAAAATTGCTCTTCATCTACACTTTACATATAATCATTTAATTTCCTGTGTACATTGTTGAAACAATTATACTACAAAACATGATTACATCATCAATTTTTATGTTAAACTTTTGGTTTTAACTAGAATGTAGTATATGCAGGTTTCGGAAGTAGCATTTCTTCCAGATCATATGCATTGGACTTATGATATAGAAATACATATTACATAGTGGAATGCCTCATTTGGTGAAGAAGTTTAGAGTTGAAATACATGTTTTATTCCACTTGAAGGAGAATGTCCTGCCCTGCTTGCTGGTCTTGAACAATTGTTAGCTAAGTGTTTCAGGAGAAAATGAGACAGCGAGGGTATTAGAGAGATATTTTGGAGCATTGCTTTGGAAATGCTGGAGCTTGAGGGCAGGAAATGTGATTTAGGAGGTTCCTTAATTTCTATAAGTTATATATTCCCTGAGGAAGAAAGACTGATCAAGCATGTCAAAATGATATATTTTCTAGATGTGCTTGAATGAGAGAGATTCTTTGTAGATGGAAGGCTTGACGCCAGAGGTAAGGTGTTTAAGAGGTTCATTAGTCCTTGTATTCCCTCAGGAAGAAATACCAAGCAAACATGCGAAACAATATATTTTCTAGATGCCATTGAATGAGAGAGCTCTTGCAGACGTAAGGCTTGGCACAGCGAGTATGGCTTTCAGAGCCCTGGAAGTTTCCAAACTAGCAATTGTTTTCTCGTTAGCAGGCTTGCAACAGGAGGTTGGCACACCACAAGAAGTCGGAGAGTTGCCAGAGTGTTGGGGAAAGGGGAAGTGTCCCCATAACTCTTAGGGTGGCACTTAGCATAAGCATTGAAGGAATGTTTCACTGTAGCACATGGGGAAAGTGGAGTGGAGCTCAGTGAGGGCTTTGGTGACCGCATGGTAAAAGAGAGATGGCGGGGGAGCTCACCTGCGTGGACAGGCGGTCGAGATGGATGGGCGGTCGCGGAGAGGGAAGGCAAGTATCCAAGGCTGGTATGTGGAAGGTGTTACCCACCACCCGAAGCAGATAGGTGAACAATCTATTACTTTCTTGGCGGTGTGAAAGCCTGAGGTGATTTTTTTGCCTCTGTCGGCAACGTGTCGGAGGAAGTGGGGTGATTTCGCAAAAGTATGTATGTTTGTGGGAGAGGTAGTTCTACCCAAGCAGCCGAGCTGGCTGCAGGGTTTATGTAAGACCTGGAGCAGTAATACCGACTCATAAACCACATGCTACTTTTCTCTTTCACGTGCTCAGATAATTATTTGGTTTGATTAATTGAACATTTTTATTATTTATTTATGTGCAATAGGCTTTCGCAATAGACTTTCGCAAAAGGCGAGTGATAGAGACATCAGTGTATGATGGAAACAGTTTTGTAGAATTGCTGCGTGTCGACTCCTAATGTTTTTGTAAGAGCAGGATTCTGCTAGTGCATTTTTAACGTGTGTTGAGAGCAAAGCAATTTTCTTGGATAGTTGTATTATATGGGCTTGTGAATTGGTGTTACAATTAATTTATTAGTGTATTAATTGAGTTTGTGGAAGATTGTGGAAGATGGTTTGTCTGGTTTAACCTGTATTTCGTTTCGTGTTTGTGCATTTAGATTATGCCATTCTGATTATGTTTTGCTCTTGAGAGCCGATGTGGGGTGGAGTTAAGTACATATTTATATTCGTGTTTCAATGTGACTTCATGTATGTGTACTTTTGTCGGGAGGGGATTCAATTAGGGGGGTTTATGACACATGGAGGACTGGTGAGTTTTTTTATTTTAAATATTGTGTTTTTATATTAGCTTGGTTCGTATGTGATTGATAAATTTAGTTAACTTTGCTAAATTACTCCAGTTATTGGGTTAGCATTAGTTACATTTGAAGTAGTTTTGTGGCTTTGATAGTAATATAAATTTCATTTGGTAATCACATGAATACGTGTTTGGTTCTGTCGATTTAATGTTATATGATTAAAGTGTAGTTCAGTTTCTTTGCTAGGGAAATAGTTTCATTTGGTAATCACATGATTAAGGTATTTTGGTCAGTCGGGTTTGTGATTAAAGTATTTCGTTCAGTAGGCTATTTGAACATAAATCTGCTCTTTTCATTGAAAAAATATTTACTTCGCTGAAAACATTTCTCCCACATCTAAATCCCTAGTATGCATCCAGAGAGTGACCTGGATGGACGTTCCATTAGTCAGGTGTGTTCCACTCATCAGTCACAAACAAAAAGAAAAGTTCCTTATACCACTCTTCCACCAACATCAACACCTAAATAAGCAATTACAACCCGCCCCTCTGTTCAGTCGGCTCCAGGATGTCACAGAGGACACATCGATGCTGCTCTGCCAATCTCACCCTTATGACACTTTATCCTTTCGACACCAATTAAAATAAAAAAATTAAAAAGAAATAAAAGAAATTTGATCAAACAATTACACGAATTAATTTGATCAATTGCTAATTAATCTAATTAATCGATTAATTAGCAATAAATATGATAATTAGTAAACATGCAAATTAGTCAACTATGCAAATTCAGCACCTCACACGTCTAGTGGTCCAGAAGTGACATGCTGCCTCTACTTATGCCATGTATTGAAAACGTTTTATACCTCTGTTAAGATAGAATGATCTATTTTTCGTTAAATTTAAGTTCCACATATATTTTATTTATAAATTACAATGTTTCACTTTTAATAAATATGTATAAAAACAGTGAGAATAAACGTGTGTTGGTAGCGCCTAGTGAGAAATAGTTCTTATGCAAAATACTGTTACTCTGATTGCGCACGAATCCGGTACGTAGTCCTGTGGTATAATTTTTTAGACCTCATTAAGCTTAGTTTGTACTAGGCGGAGGAATAATCTGGAAGTAGAAATTTAGCATGGCTTCAGAAAATGTTGAAGTAACCACGACAGGATTGTAATGTTAATTTTGGCATTAGGGTTAATAATCCATTTTTTAAATCACAAGTATGCTACAGCGTCATGGGTATTAAGCCGAAATAATGGTAGTACCCGTGATAATTTCCACGAAATAATTTGATGACAGCTAGAGAGGGGTGTTGTGGTGGTTACAGATCTTTGTTCCGTTACACATTACCCATAGACACTCAAGGTTCCATCTTTAAATTTTTCTGCGCTACTTGTAAAATACTAGGTTTTCAGGCCCAGCTTTAAAGATGTAGGGCACCATTAGGATTCACTTCAGACCATAGGTAGTATGTATGTGTTTTCACCTTATTTTTTCGTGACCAACCTGTTGTCGAAGTCTGTCTGTCAATTTTAGATACATCCTCACTCTAAAAATGAATCAGTGAAAATTTCACACTCAGTCAACAGTACCTGACTGATTCAACAGTCATTTCAGTGAATTTAACAGACGAGTCACTGAAATAATGCCAGATTTCCTTCACTTATTGATTCAGTGACATTTTCAGCTGATTAATCAGTCATTTCCTTCACTGTTTTTCAGTGGATTATTTTTGACTGATGCATCAATTAAACAGCGTGTAAAAATGGCCGTCAAAGTGTATTGAGTGAAATAACAAATAAACTAATAATACCAATACAAAATACTTTCTAAAGCACCATTTTAAGAGGTAATATGAATATTCAGTCGTTCATTCCGATTTTGCGTCTTTCATCACAGCGCTCTGTTTGAAGGTTTAAACTTCATATAATATGGTGCAGAGAGTGCACTCATATATACTATTCGTTTTAACAATCCAAACGGTACCAATTAAACCGAAAACGAAAAGCAAGGGTATACAATTTAAATATTCAAGATTTCGTTAATAACCATAAGACATTTATTTTCTTGGTAGCGCAGATGGTAAGCTAAAAAACCTAAATTCGAAGTAGAAAAGTTGTGTGAATTCAAAACTAGCCACCTCCGAAAGTTGTTTTTACTTTTTTAAATTGCAGTAAACTGCCCAATATAAATAATAAACTATCGTAAATATTTTTTTCCACGTAATTATTTGGCTACAATAAAAAAAAACATGTTTAATTCGCCACTGCAGTCGACCGTCACTTATTCAGGCAGTGAAATTGTTTCACGTCACTAACTCAATCACTTAAAGTTTTTCACTGAAGCACGTGGTTTTCCACTGGTTCTAAGTGGAGCCATTTTCACTTTCACTGATTCGAGTAGTTGAATTTCACTGCGAATCAGTGTTTTTCCACTTATTCGAATTTAGAGTGTATCCTGTATATGAACTTAAGATTTTAGGTACTTACCTGGAGAAGTTAGACAGTCGTTTGGTTGCGGGAGGCCCACTCTTGAAGGCGTATTCTGCGGTCTCCGCGAATGTCATTGAGGGCGTCTTCGTGCGTCTGCACAGATCTTGGGAGGACTTCACCTGCAAACGAACCAGAACAGATGAACCCCAAAATCTTTGCCCCAGCATCGCAACTAGGCAACAACAATCTGACTACTGCCTCGAGAATACAAATACAATTTATAACTTACATACGAACACTCCAGTAACATCAAAGATACAAGACCTTGATAAATGAGCATGGCAATTATTAAAACTATCAAATCATTCAAGATAGTTTAAGCTATAAGTTCGGTGTTAAATTTTAAATTCCTTCAAATGAGACATCGTGGATATGAAGCACTTCTTGATAATGGCTGTGTGAAGTGCATGTATGTTATTTTAAGAAGAAACATATATAGGTCCACTTAATGTTTAAACCATGATATTTGTTAAATTAAAAATATATATCGAATATACAATCGGTAATAATTTCAACTTTTGCTTAATTCATTGGTGCTGCTTTAATACAGAAGCTTTGATTTGCCCATTTATTAATTTTTTAAACTACTTATTAATTATGTGTAGTTATCCTACTCATTAGCATATGTATTAATGCACCCGATGACTATATAATTTTGGATGATTAGTAGAGATTATACAATATATTTCTTTCAAGCCATGACCTTAAGCGCGTTTTTCAACTACTAGGAACACTCAAAATTTCGGAAAAGTAAATGATACGTAGTAAATAGATTTGGTAGAATAATGTTGTGGTTTGGTTACCCTAAGTAAAAACAGACTACAGGGTAAAATTCCCCGTTTGAATGCAAGATGCACTGTAAAAAAAAAACAAATTATTCGTTCATTTTTGCTTATTTCTTTATGCAAATCCTCTTTTAGAACTGCACATTCTGTAGCATGAAAAGCATATATAATGTAATGAGGCCATAATTAGCCATTTCAAATTTCATTTATTAAAGTAATTTGTGTTACAAAGCTTTTTAGCTCTAGTTTGGAAATTAAGTTTTTACTATACTTCTGGCTAAGCGTGAAGGAAAATTCATTTGAGCACAACAACATAACATTGAAATATGTCTGTTTCCAAACCATTTCTTATATTTATCTTGAGTTACTTTTCCTTTAGGCATTCATTAAATGCAAATTTTAACTGTCTAATCAAAACGTAGTACAAATACCTAATTAAAGCAACAGTATTTCGGTTGGCAAGTTGGTCCAGTTTTTTCATTGGGTAGCGATTACACTAATTCATATGATGGCTTATCAACTTCTCAGGAACAACTTGAGTTATATTCACAATATTGAAGTATATTTAAATCGATAAATGTGTATTTATTTGAAATTGTGTGGTTGCAGCTGTAATGGATCCTGATCTACACAGATAAATTGAAACTGTTTACTTCAAGATACTAATTGTTTTATTTTTAATATTTACACTCATCTTAAATTCTTAATAATTTAATCTCGGCTGTGGCAAACTAAATAGTTTGAAACAACTTTATTTATGACATATACCTACACTTAAATTGATTTTCAACTCGATAATGGTCTAAACTTTTACAGCGTGAATACTAAGACATTAGTATGAAACTTCGCTCGGTAATCATAATATATGATAAAAAAATTTGTATTGTAAACGAAGTTATTTATATATTTTTTTAAGAAAACATTATATTTATATTATTGTGTAAATTAAAAAGATATTTTACCTTTGTGATAAAATCAAAAGATTACATAAAATATATGCATGGTAGTAATGATATAAAATTGTTTTCGAGTTTTCATCTGAAAACTTTATTTATCATTTATTATCTCCTTTTTTTTTTAGCCTATTTTCCGAAGGAAATAAAAGCTTATGAGACCACTTTCCTGACTTTGTGCCTGCGTCTGTGTATGTATGTCTATTATGTACGTATGTGTGTTGTGTATGTCTCTCGTGTGTGTGTCCCCCTTTTCAATTTCTGGAAGCTTCAACAGAATTTCACCAAACTTGGTAAACATATAATAACTAGTAAGGACGCCTGACTTATATGTTTTCGACCACGTAGGGTACTTACTTTCAAAATGGCGATCATTTTAATATTTTGGGTAACATGTCATATCTCGGAAACATTTCAACCGATTAAAAAAAAAATGTGTATGCTGGCAGGTCATTGTGCAAGCATTATATTTTGTTATGGCTATTGATGTTGGTGAGACATTTTGGAAAATAGCACCAATTTAAAAACTAAATATTTTACATTATATTTCAAAAACTATTTATCCAGTTCTCACCCAATTTGGCATGTAAATTGTACTATCGTATGCCATGTAAATGTGAGTGGCTGAACTTGATTAGTTACCTATTTTCAAAATGGTGGCCATACGAATGTTTTAAGCTGGTTGCGTATTACCAGCATTAGAAGTTATAACCCGTATCAGCAACGAAGACCGCTTTATTGGATGGCAGGCAGAACCACAAACTTCCTAATGGTGGTACAATATAAGCACATCCTTTACTGTGCCTGCCATCAACAGTTACGTAACTTACTTCTGTGTACATTCATATTGGCAGCAATTCTGAAAGTAGAGAGACTAAAAGAGATTTACGAATTTCATATTTCCATCAAAAGTCTTTGACAATAATTGGTTTTCCATAACCTGAATATATTTCAAAATATTATTCCATTTTGGAAGATAGCACCACAAGAACAAATAGAATTACTGTGCCATAATTCGGTAAATAATTAACCGATTCGTACTAAATTTGGCGAACAAGAAGTACTCGTACAGATGATGTCAAGTAGTACGTTTTAAGCATGCCGAACACTTATTTTAAAAGTGGCGGTCATATAGCCATTTTAGCTTACAATGCTATATCGTCGAAAATATGTAACCATTTTCAACATAACTTTATATACTATCAGTAGATAATAAAACTATCAACTGTATCTACATGGAGCAACTTTTACCCGCCATTTTGTAAGATAACGCCATGCGAGTAAATAAAGTTTTTTGTCATATCTCGGGCAACCACTGATAGATTCCTTCCGAATTTGGCAAATAGCTAGTACTGCAGCAGCTAGTGTAAACTGATATGTTTTGTGTAGGTCAGCACTTATTTTCAAAATGATGGCTAAATGAATATTTTAGCTCACTATATTTTAATTATGAAACGAATTTAAACTTAACTATATATGCTGGCAGTACCTATTACAACCATCAACTTTGTCTATGTAGAGCCTCATTCTGTAAGATAGTCCTACCAATAAAAATAATGCCTTTATCTCGTATCTCGGGAAATAATCAACCCATTCTTACAAAATTTGGCGAAGATGTTGTACTGTGGTAGGCCATAATAATAAATGTATTTTTAAAGCAAGGCACACTTATTTCCAGAATGGGGGCTACAAAAAAATTTTAGTTTCGTTGGCGATATCCACGAAACTATGTAATCTATACTTTGTTTTGTAGGTCTCAGAAATTCTGATAAGTTGAAACAGCGATTTTAAGAGTGATGCATCCAATCCATCTCATAATACAGAGTGCGTTGTATTTTTCTAATAATTTTTTCTGAATATTGCACAAAGCAGTACAAACGGGCGATACCACAGTAATTGGTGGCTCTTACTGTAGATGCCGCATGATTAATGTGACAGAGAGCTTAAAGAAAGAGGTTTCAGATCCAATGATGTGTACTGTCTGCACAAAAAATTTGTACCATTAACGAACCGAGAAACAAAGTTCAACCTCCAATAATAATTAATATTAATTGTAAAAATAATGGCAGAAAGTTTTCACTAAAATAAAATAATTTGAACCATTCTTGTAGTTCGTTCCTTTTTGATCCCCGTAATAGTTTCTGTATATATCTTGACTGGCTCGGAACGCAAAAGTTTGGTACAGTTATAGACTGAAAATGTAAGCTAGAGAGCTAAACGAAACCAAGCAGTATATTCAGTTGAAGAACTTTGAATATAAATATTCCAACACAATCTTACTTTTGATGGCTGGTGTCGACATATAGAATCAGATAAGCATTTTTTTCCTTATTGCAATTCAAAAAGTTACTATGAAAAGATGTGGAAACAATATAATCGAAATAACTAGTAATAGTAAATTTTACCTTCAAGTTCTCGAATAACAGACTCCTTATTTTTGAGATACTTATATCATATTGCTGTAGATAACATCCTCTGAAGCAAAAAGAGTTTAAAAAATATTTTTTTATGTGCATTTGTATTTACGTTGTTAGCCGCAGGTATTGGATATATCCTCGCTAGGAGAATACACTGTATTTATTACCTACATTGCAATATTGGTTTCAAAAGGTGGTTAAAGGATAAAAAGTGGCTAAAAATAAAAAGTAACTAGGGCCTCAAAAGTGGTCATTTTAACGTGGACAGCCTTATATCATACAACGTGAGCATAACTGTTGCGTAAAAGTGAAGTGAAGAGATTTGGGCGGTTCTTAACAGCGAGGCCTTGAGAGTCGATGAGTACGACTGAAGTGGGTATGGAGCGGTGCCGGAATGAAGGGGCGGGGTAAATGAGAGATCCCGAGAAAACCCGCCGGCCAATGGTATCGTCCGGCACGATTCCCACTTACGAAAATCCGGTGACCCGGCTGGTGATTGAGCCCAGTTCGCCTTGGTGGGAGGCGAGCGTGCCAATCGCTCAGCCACCGTGGCCCTGTTGTTCCGTAAAATACAGGCGTTGAAATTTTCACAGAATGCAAAGGTCTTTGGCATCATAAGAAGCTACTGATGCTTGGAATTAAACTATTTAATATTCAGCAAGCAGAATGAGCGCTCTTGTTAAAGTTTGTTCTTTTCTGCGACGAGAACATAACACACTCCCAGCACGTCTGCACCGCCGAGATGAAACGACCAGCAGATAATGTGTGATCAAAGCAGGTGCCTTCACGTATGCTTCGCCTGATCACCCATTCACGTCGGTCGCTCTGGTCACCGAGAGGACACCTGCGCTTCTGGAGTTGCTATTGGTATGCGTGACGGACAAATTGAAGAACGTGTGCTACAATAGAGGTGTGATTGCACATGTTTGACAAGAACCATATCTATGCGTACCGACGTACGAACGCACCGACAATTAAGCACATTGTTCGAGACTTGTTTATTGCTCGTCAGAAACTATTCGACGCACTTTTTTTTGTCAGTTCCTGAAGCCTCGAGATGGTAAGTTTTCAGACGTTCTGTTGTATTCTAGAACTGCACGATTCAGTATCCTGAACCTCCAGAAATATTGTTCATTTTACGTCTTCGTCATTACCGGGGATTTTTCGTATATTAGAAGGCGGCCTATTTGAGCTATTTATGTCATTATAGCACCAATAAAATACCCCGTGGGATAGGAACAATGAGTAGTTCACCTTCTACAGCATTCATCTACTTGGCGTTGACATGAAGTATTCATGGTTGGCCATTCCTGCATGATCCGACCCAAATTACCGTGTAACCTCCCATCATTATGTTGCACTCCCAGCATACTTTTTTGGATATTTATTCGTATCTGATTAAAAATCTTCTTTTATTCACTTAGCGGTTATAAATATAACTTATAATTATTCATTATATGACTGTATTACTTTTGCACGCTTATCTTCAGTTCACCAGTTACACAGAAAATGAACACACATTTGATTATATTCCAGGGTAAAATGAGTCAGTTTTTATTTTATTAGAAAAAATCCTTTTTAGAAGAACATTGAGCCCTAGGCCCTAGATAATATTTCCTTTCCATAGCTGGTTGCTTGAAACATTACTAGAGTTGCGCATCGGCATAAAGGACGACCAATAGAACACTGAGACAAAGAGCTGTACTCGCATGAAAAACGCATAAAAACTTAAAAAATTTTAAAGTAAAAAGTAAAAAAAAGTTACAATATTTTGAAATATATTCAGGTTATGGAAAACCAATTATTGTCAAAGACTTTTGATGGAAATATGAAATTCGTAAATCTCTTTTACGCTCTCTACTTTCAGAATTGCTGCCAATATGAATGTACACAGAAGTAAGTTACGTAACTGTTGATGGCAGGCACAGTAAAGAGTGTGCTTATATTGTACCACCATTAGGAAGTTTGTGGTTCTGCCTGCCATCCAATAAAGCGGTCTTCGTTGCTGATACGGGTTATAACTTCTAATGCTGGCAATACGCAAACAACTTAAAAAAAAATGAAAATAGCTGTCATTAAACTCGAAGGCTCTAACAAGTTGTTCTATCAATTTACAGCATATTTTCACGGTAAAGTTTATCTGCTGATGCATCTTTCCTGAAAAACAGTCCAGACATACAGTTTTTGCACCATCTGACAACACAAAGTTTATGCCGAATGATTTTATTACGAAAAAAATTAGTTTTATACCATATAATTAATTCTTGCGCTGATTTGGACATAATCTCATCCAATTACTAACAATAAAATGCCTACCAGGAGACAATTCACGGAGTATTTTATGAAATTCCATTCTCCCATTTAGTTAAGAATTTGATTTTCCCAATGATTAGCCACGTTAAAGTCTGTCTGGATGAAACAGTTCATTTCGGATTGCATACATTAAACGACTATACAAAATAACAAGGAACTGTATTAAAGTATTTGTGATATTTGAGGAGTATTCGAAGTGCAGTATTAAGGATTTTCGTTGCTTTCTTTGTTGAAAATAAGTGATACATACAGACGCGATCACTGAAACATACAGTAACAGTCGGTGCAAAAATAACAGAGTAATGTAAACAGTACATGCATGCTATGAAAATCACGTAATTTATTGCAACGAAATATCTGAAATTTAGTCCAATACAATTAAAAAAGTTTCTTAAAGTTTCAATTAGGTTTTTAATAATCAAAAGAACTTTAAAATCTCGTAGACACACGCGTCAAGTCGAAATAATTCGCTGAATATTAGTCTTTCCGGGACAGGAAACTCATGTCGTAAATCAAAAAGTCTTCAGAACAGAAAGTTCCGCACCTATTTTGCTAAATGGTAAAATTTTCGATTCTGGGTATTGATTTCTTCTTTTTTTTCTGTATCTGCAAATGCCCACAGTTAAATAGTTTGCTCTTATATTATTTCCTATCTTCATTAATTTTGAATCAATTTTTCCCCTGCCCATTCTCCCAGTTTTCCTTTCTTTGATCCCTCGCAAACAGAATGTAACGCATCAAAACTGCTGCATTTATTTGTGGCAGCTACGTTTTATTTACTTCTGATTTAATGTATTCATTGTAGACTGCAATATGTGTATTTAGGTTTAATCGTGTCTGTAAATCTTTCAGAATTTCTATCATGAAGTTAGTGTATGTGGGTTGCCTACATAGATGATTTTGTTATTTTGTTGCCATAGTAACGCATGGTGTGATGGTGTGATTTAATGATGTAGACCTCTCGTTATTGGCACGACGTTTGAAATCGTTGATAATTATATAGTTTAGGAGGTGTCTAGCCATCTTGTTTCCACCAGGCAGGTGGAGACCTAGTGGGTCATCGGCCTGGTAGGAATTTTTAATTTTGCTTGATTAATTTGTCGGAGTATGATTATTTTATGCAGACTGCCAGACGGGTGAAGACGCGCTACGTATTACGGCAAGATTAAAGTCTACACGAGCTACCTACGCGGTTTCATAATTAAATTTCAGTTTGAGTTACCGCAATGTTGCGTGTGGTATGGTATGAGTTTTATTAGCGTACCCGAGCCCCGAGAGCCTTGCGAGGGAAGATATAACTGAATGACCAGCGGGAACAGCCGACGAGAAGTCTACAAGATGCTGCTGGAACTTAGTAACTTTACCTAAATATTTTGGAGAATTTCAACCGCAGAAACGTCTTCAGCAATTTTTAATTAATTTTGTTGAAATACATTTGGCAAACGTTACGTCATTTTGGACCGTTAAATATTGAAGTTGCCCTGTCTAATTTACCTACGGAGCCCTGCAACGATCTAATCTGTTTTCCCAGCTGAGTTGGATTGGGAAATACATTTTATTTAGATTAATCAAATTTTTGCAAAAAAATTAAGAAATATTTTAAAGACATAAATTGTTTTAAATTTAATGATAGAAACATTTACGAAGCGGTTGCAGATAAAATAAATTGTAATTTAACGTACATTAATATGATATACGTAAGGTTAAAAAAGGATTTTCAGAATTAAAGTTGGAGTTCTGGTTACTAATGACAGCCTGTACTGATGTGAACAACTCTTTTGACCCTCATTACCAGAAACCAGTAGAGCTCACACCAACTGATAGAGGTGCCGTTTGAAAAAATACGCATAGTTCTCATGATATATTAACTATACCAACCTAAAAAAAAATGCGATAGTTACCTTGTAGAACTGGCAAGGCCGCTATATTTGGGAAGTTGTGGAAAATGTGTTTTAAATGCATCCGGTAACACCAATTTTTATCAGTGTTTGTCTCTCACTTACAATGTTAAACAGCCCAAATCAGGATCAGACTAAGAGGGCATGCGGATAATTGCATTGTTAAGAAACGCTCTTGAATATGAGAGCAGGGAGTGGGCACGAAGTTGTCAGCGATCTATGTCCGAACCACCAATCCTCTCGGCCGTAAATCTTGGAAGCTGCCGTTTATTCTAATTCCTGATGAAATGGTAATAATGAACACCTAATTAAAAACATAATGTAGCCCAAATTGTTAATATGATTATTGATGACGGGAATAGAAAACGTCGAGGCCCATAATTAAAGTGGATTTTCCAATGTACTAGATGCTCTCAAACCAAAAATTTTTATTCTCTCATTCCGAGTGATAAGTGTACAAATTTCACGAACTCGGCTACAATTTTATTTCATTCGCATATAAACGTGCACTACGATATTATTACTAAGCGATTAAAATTAACATAAAGCACTTTTTATGGCAAAGTATTTTTTTCCTACAGTTGCTAAGTTTGACTGACCTATATGATTATGGAAAGTGTCAATAGTCGATAGGCTTTCAAGGGTTGTCTCTCTTTTGGCTTTTATGTTGAATAATTTTGGAATTTTACAGTTCAAAGCTGGCAAGCCGCATACTTAGTTCTTTTACATAGGTATCTTTTTACTTAACATGTGTAGCTGTTTTACGAGATTTCTATTACGTAAATGTAAATTTCGGTGAACTACTAGAAAAAGAAAATGAGAATTCAGTAGCTTCGTAGTATAATAAATTGAGTAAAAATATTTTACTTTCATGTATCAACCCCCTATATAATGTTTACATAATTAAAACATAATTATTAATTTCCTTTTGTAATATTAGAACATCGACTGTTTCCATTATAGCTGTGCTGAATACAATATTAAATACACTGTTGGAACCAGCAGCTATAGTCTATTCGCTGATTCTTCACACAATTTGAGTCAAACACATGAAAAATCACTCCATGTATGACGTGATTGGTAGTTTCCGAAACATGCTATGTTTCATAAGCATTTTATACTTGTGTTAATATAAAAACAACATATTTTTGGTTAAATTTATCTTTTATATTTATTTTAACTACAAATTATAGTAGTCCATTTATAATTAATATGAATATAAACAGGGAGAAAAATTTGTGTTGCCATTGCGTAGTAAGAAATAGTTCTTATGCAAAATATGATCATACAGAGTCCGCACGAATTCGGTGCAATGTTTCTTGGTGTTATTTTCTAGACTTTGTTAAGCTTTGTTGCATGAGGCGGAGGAATATCCTGTAAGTAGACAGAGTCAAGTTGTCACTGGCAAGCATTTATTTATATTTCTTAGTTTCGTGGTACTTTCGACAATAAGTAATGTTGTGTTTGAACGTAGACCATTTCTTTGACATTTTACCGAGTCGTGAAGTGTGAAACTTTAATGTTCACTTAGATGCAGCACGGTACTTGAAACTCACCAGCAAGTGTACGCAGTGTGTGCAGACCACGCCTATGACGATGGTGAGTATCATGCCCAGCACAGTTCCGGCATGCTTGATGGCGTTAGGCATTGCCAGTATTCCAGTTCCTAAACTGCTCTTCAAGAGGTGCGCCAGGGCCCCTGCATCGCTGCAACATGAGAACGCACACCCTGAGCTGATTTAAAAACAAGGCGTTTAAATGAGCACTTCTGGAAGCCGTCCTTGACTTCTTTCAGATCGTTCCGCTGTGTATCATTCCACCACATGTAAAAATTATAATTTCCATGTACCTTGTGACTTATATTCATGCTCATATTAAGATATATCATCAATATATGCGTTTTTGAGGAACTACACATTTATTCGGCCGTAACAAACGATTACTTTGCTGGTACTAGAAAAATTGCACGCACTCAAGATAAATAGTAGATTCATGATTCGGCCTTCACCTATCTCTTTAGAAGTACACGAGGAAAATACTCATGATGAAGGCATCGGTAAAATCTCTATGCTTCTCAAAGAGGAGAAAGTAATTATATGTTCACATTTCAACTGACCACATTTTCAGTTAAGTTGTCGAAGTGCTAAGCTTTCTTACAATAGGCGATGATATTTATTTTTGGAATGGCTGTAATTAATTAATAGTTCGTTTCTTGTTCCGTACCCCAGTCCCAGTTTCATTTGTGTACTAAATCGTCGGGATGGCTGGTATACTAGATTAACAGTAAGCACTCACGCATCTCCGTTGCCGGAGATCGGGTGTAAGAGTCACATTTGATGTATGATACGCACTAAAATTGGCGTTTCTTGAAATTAAGGTATGAAAACTATAACCCGTGAAAACAAATCTCAATTATTTTTTAAGAATTTTACCATCCGGCATCATGATTATTTCCGGCGTTCATAAGGTGTGTTTGGTCATACCACTGCATTCCTGCTTTGCATTCGAGAAGTCATGCGGTCGATCCAGACCAGCTGCAGTGAAGTTATTTTCTCACAAGTGTTTTTTTTCGCCCCCTTACCGCGAGGATACTGGTGCGGTTTATAATATGGACCGTCTTAGTCCTCGTCCAGTAAGATTCAGATTACCCTTGACACGTGACAGGATATTAGTATTACTAATATCTTTGAAGTTGAATTTCGATGGCAGAATACGACTACTTTGATAAAACAACAAAGAACTAGGAAGTAATAGGGATTGCAGCAGTAGTTAAAATATCCCAAACAGGCAAAAAACAATCTGACAAAAATGGAAATGACTGAGCAGAGAACAATGACAACGTAGAACAAACTCAATAAAAACCAATCAGAAATGCAATGTATGGTCGCCAATTAAAAAACAAATACTCTCAGCATTCGTGTTGCTTCCTTGTTCTATGTCGTCTCTTTCTTTCATAGTTATCTGTTTGTCGTGCCCTTTTTTCGTTTTACTTATGTTCACATTATCAAAGTAAGATTACTATTACTTTCCATTCTTTTCACACCGTATTCAAACCACATAAACTCATGTAGTTTTTAATCGGCTCAAGACCTTGGTGTTAAGAGCCGCCCAAATCTCTTCACTTACATAGTTACTAAGGCAAATGCGGCTTGGTTTGTCATTAGTAACATGTGGCATGTAGAGATAATATAGCAAAATTGCTCATATACTTTCTACTCCAAGATACATTTCATATTAAAAATTGTTATTGTCTGAAGAGCAATTAATAATTATACAGTCATAAATGATAAATACTTACCTATTTGGATGTAGCACAGTTCTCTCGGAGAATGGGTCGTATTCCTGCTGCTTCTCTGATACAGGGATTTCTGTCAGCTGAGTTCTGTAATGGAAGAATGTGCAGTGACAATTATGTACGTTTTCAGCGTCCCTAGAGAAGGAAAATGCTCGTTATCCACTCGCATGATTCAGCAGGGAGATTAATTACCATATCACCCTAACCAAGATTAGGTCTGTTCAATTGCATCAAGATAATTGACTGTGTCCTTTCTAAAAACACGAGTTCCTGATCATTCTTTGTCTCGTATGCGCGGTACTAGGTTTCTGTCTGTGTTGGAGAGTATGAATTCCTAATTCATTACGTTTATTCCATAGCACAGCTATCTAATTAACCACCACGCGACACACAACAGTACAACATGGAAATGCTATTCCCTGTGATTTTTTTCTCAAGTTGATAGCAAGTTAATCTGCTATGCTTTAGGTGCATCATCTGGTAGTTAGAGCAAAATGACGATCATCTCGTGGTGTTGAATTACTTAAACGTTCTCAACGCTTAAGGATCTAGTAACATTTCCACCGTCTGGAAAGTCTGCCAGTACCTGGAAATGACACTCTGCGGGACGCACATGGTTAGGTCACCATCGTGTAAGACTGAACCTGACCTGCCTCCAGTCGCCCGACGATATTTCGTCACATAAGATAGTCGATGTTGGCTATATAAGCCACTGCGACCGAACACACGCCAATGTCACGTCATGCTACATACCCCGTTTTTTCCTGCATATTGCATGGTTACACAATATTTTATCTCTTATCGTCTTTGTATCACCACATGTTGACACCAGATGTTATTCACGTAGTTGGGTTGTTTGAAATTTGCGATTCGATGTATATAATTTATTCATATTTAGATCTCGCTGAAATTATTTCTCTTGCATGTTAACTATGCATATCTATGCATGAACAAAAATCGGCTATGTACCACCTACGAGCAATATCCCCTCCAAAAAGTATTTATGGCACTCGTGCACAAAACTCACGACATATATACCCCATCCCCAACACGTTACACCTCATCCGAGTGCCAGAGCTCCAAGGGTGAGGACGTACCAGAGCTGCTGCCCCCACAAAAAGAAAAAATAAAGAACAACTATACACTTATCAGACAACAATTATTGATTGATTAATTCTATTAAATTTATTGTATCAATCATTCAAATCAACATACCATTTTATGCGATGAGAATTTAAAAAATCGGAATCGGATTAAGATCGAATTAAGGATTTTTGATATGAAATCGATAATCCTGTTAATCAAAGGCGGGATCCCTTTGTATCTAGAACCGCCACGTCCCTACTACTGCCATGTGACTAATAAATACGGTGAATACTTTCGCCACTATCAAAAGTTAATACATTAGCCTGTAGTAAAACATAATTATTAGTGGTTAATGCCTTTTGGGAGGGCCTTGAAAAGTGCTCAATTTAATTTGAACAGCCCATAATAGAAGTATACAAAGCTTGTGTCACATAATAATTTAGGAAACACCCAAGCACGTCATATATGGTGTAAATTTTCAAACAAAATATCGCTGGCCAGCCAACTACAGCGTTACTCTTCGATCGAACAGGGACATGGGATTTGTTAGGAATCACCACCAAAATTCGAGTTGGTCTGAAAAGGCACTAAATGGAGACGTTCTTCTGTGCCATAGGTCGGCGGATTGTTGTCCTGAAGCAATGGCATAATGATTAATAAATTTTTCTCTTGTATGTACCGTTACGCTGAAAAACCCAGTTATGAATTCAACGGCTATTTCTTTTTGCACAAATTTTTATGGCAATTATTGTATTTTGTGCATGAAACAATTTTTTTGTCAAGTGAATATATGTGGTTTTCAAGTTTGGTATTTACTTAGAACAGTCAAGTATTGTTTGTAGTAAGACGCCAAATAGTCTAAGCAAAAACACTATTGACCTTGTCGAAATAATATAGTTAGCTTTACATAAACGAATCTAACAACTTCTACCACGGTTATGATTGCAGACAGGCAGATATTTACGATTTTGAAAAACTGACATCTGCAGACGAAATTAAAATATCAGGTGTTGCTAGTTCATAGTGCAATTTGTTTTCTGTTTTGTGTTAAGTATATTTAAATTCGTATGTTACTTAATGGGCAAAATATAATTAAAGAAATAAAATAGTAACATGTAAAATGCTATAAAGTATGAGTTAGAGTATTAAAAATAAACATAATATTGTAATAATTTAATACACGTCAACTGAATGAAAGAAAGACGAAAAGAAAACATGGAGTAAATTTTCCTTCCAAAATTTTGTTTATATATATATTTTACTTTCGGAAATCTACAAAAACTCCCAGGTCAGATATTTTCCCTTCCATAAAAGACGTGTGGTGCACTCCTCGTATAAGAAGTGATCTCGATTACTTCGCTCTGAATATTTACAGTTTTTATTGACGTCTAGAAGTGAAGGCGTTTCATCAGCGCCTTGCAACGTTCCAAAGACGAGAAGACGAATGAGAAAAAACTTAGAAAATATGTTGGCTGTCACGTGCCAGAGCTTGGTGTGCCGGATACTTTCTTTACGTTCGTGTGCCAGTATTTTACCGTATATATGTATTTCGTTTTTTTACCTTCACTCCGAAAAACCACGTGTAACTGAATAATTTTAAATGAAAATTTTCAGATAAATACATTCAAATTTTTACTTTCAGCTTTTAGATAATGATGTACCATACCATATAACATGCATATGTTTAAGAAGAAATGAAAAAGCATGACATAAATTTACAGTAATATAGTTAATTTTAAATAATGTTAAGTGGAACAAAGGAGCACGATTTTAACATTAACCAGAGAATAATGGGGTTAAAATAAAACAAAACTTTGCTTTCTTATTTGCCCCGAAGCAAATAGTAAACGAAACATGTAAAGGAAAATTATCGCAAAATTTCACATCTTTACTGCGTCATCGTAATAAATTACTTACTTTCTTATGCTCAGTCGAATAAAAAGAGAACGATGTGTGGGTACAGATTAATTTACTGAAATAGTAGAAATTACAATTACTTAAGTAGATTTCAGTTACCTGCATAATTAGCCGGATTTTTATCATTTCCAGTCGACAATGTTTAACTTCTCGCAATGAAATTGCTCTGATTTGGAGAAAATTTTACTGTTTTAGTTTACGAGTGTTCTTTACTCAGATTATATGAAATTACGTTTGTATTCCTAACTACACTTAAATTTTGTTCATGTGAGAGATATGTTGGAGTTACTTTGGCGTTATTAGAAATATTTATTATATTTATGCTGAAGTAAATGTTTCCCAAATTCATGTTGTGTATTTAATATATATATATAAATCTATTTATTTATTTATTCTCCCTTTGCCATAACATAATGTCTATATTTAATATATGAATTTTTCAGTAAGAAGTTTGGTTTTCAATAAAATCACGAATATAAAACTAATCCATATTTTTCTCGAAATGGATAATTGTTTTGGAAGAGGGAAAACAAACAGATCAAAACAAACTGTTTTGATTCTCATCTATACTGTATGACTGGTATTAATACGTGTTTCCTAATCAAAAACGCAGTCATTCTGGAACCAATGAGCTAAATTCCATTAACTTACACGTTGAAAGCACCATTTACTCGTGGTCTCTGACACATAGATCGATAGGTTGTTTGCTCATATTTTATTAAGGTCGTGTCCAGCGCCAAATTTGATGGTGCAAATTAGGTTAAAAAGTGTAATAAGTAAATATTTTCAAGCACTGTTGAACTTACGTAGAGCTGAAGTTGTCCACAGGAATTACTGATACAGTAGATGAGCCTTTGGAGTCGAGTTTGTCGTTCGACATTTTGCCAAAGTGATCTGAAAAAAAAAAAAATCAAACTGTAAGACTGCAAACAAACATAATAAGTGAGAAACATGATTGCACTATTTAAACACACGAATTTAAACTTAATAAAAACTTTATAAACAACTTCCACTATCTTTAATTATATCGTTTAAAGAAAACGTATATTATTCTATTTTAGTTTTTCTTTGATATTTGGAATATAAATATTAAGAGATCACAAATTAATTAATGTTTTGAAATTTAATCAAGTTTATACCTCAACTCAATCCACATGAATATTTATACTCTTTCAATTTAAATTAAAACAGTAAATTGTCCAGAGTTTCCTGTAGGGGCACTAGTAACTTGTAAGTTATTTACAGTTCAAAACTGACATTGCAGTTGCAGTCCTATTTATTTTATGTTGGCTTCAAAATGTTTCAACATACAAACGCACTGACGAACTCAATTTTGCCATAACATTTCTATAACATTTCTCTCGTTGCTACTTCAGTAAATATTATTTATTAGAAATGTATATTTTTTAACGAAATATCACTGAAATTTTTTTTATGAATACTTGTTGAATAAAATAGGAAATGGCACTACTGATGGATAAACAATTCCTTAATGAATTAATAATAAATCAGAAAATTAATTTCATATTGTTACGTGTAAATTTTTTAAATTAAATTTAAACCTAGAAACGTATAAGATATAATCGTTCAATAACTTTCAATATTTATGTTTGTGTGAAACATATTAACTTACGACTATGATGAAGTATTGTCTTTGGACGTTTACATGTTCTTAAAAATACATTGTGTAGTATCAGTATAAGATAAGGCATATAGGACATCACAGATTTTGTTCTTCGCCTTTTTACTATCACACCAACCTGAGCCATACTTTATACAAACTATTAATCTGGTTCTTGAATTATTTTAGACTGTTTATACTCCTACTTAATTATTGCGTACTTTCTCATCCATTAATGCTTGAGTGAAAATCATGCACATTGACCCTCATATCAGAGAGTAGGCGCTATTACAATTATATCGCTACAATGTGAAGTTGAGAACAAGTGAATACCTGAATGCAATTGTCTTTTGGGCTTTGGTTGCATAACAATAGAAGGAATCGCCTCCGTATCGGTAGTCATTGCCGTCGCCATGTTTAGAATAGCAGTTTGCAGATGGAAGCATTTAAAAAGTATATTTGAGTAAAATATTTCATCATGTTGCAAAATATATACATTATTCTTTCATATACCGCATAAATCGCACTTTTCTGACAATTTTTAATGGTGACTCTACTACATTTTTTATGAGTTCTTCACGTTGTATAGTCGGGTGCAGGGCTTCATACGGTTTCTATACTTCAAACTTAAGAAACGAAGTATTCCGACCGATGGGGGGTTTAAATTGAGACAGAGAAGGAGTGGCGACGAAAAATGCCGAGAGGAACGGGAATAGCCAGATAAACCTCAGTGGCCAGCGGCGACGCCCGCTACGTATCCGGCACGCAAAAATTTGGGTTCGAGGCAGCTGAGAATCAAACCCTGTTTTACAGTGGCCGGAACCACGTGGCCTGACTACTGCGAAACGGCACAACTGCCATATGTTTAAAGAAAAACTATTACGTGAACATGATGTTAATCGTTAAAGGGGAATGGAAAAGTCTCGCAGCCATACCAGTAGTTGGTACGATGTACATACACTCAAAATCTGAACACGTGAGAATTTCTCTGTTTCTATCAGTCAAACGTATCTGACTGATTCAACAGTCACTTCGGTGAATTTAACTAATGAATCGGTGAAAAATTCCAGATTTCCTTCACTTATTGATTCAGTGACATTTTCCACTGATAAATCAGTCATTTATTTCACTGTTTCCTCAGTGATTTGTTTTTAACTGATGGATCCGTTAAACATCGTGGAAAATTGGCCGTCAAACAACGTTTAAAAATGGCCGTTAAACAAAGCGTATCAAGTGAAATAGCAACGAATAACTAATAAACCCAATACAAAATTCTTTCCAAAATGTATCTCATCTTTCAAAACGCCATTTTACGAGGTAATAGTAATACACAGCTTTTCATTCCGTTTTTATGTCTTTCATTTCGTTTTCATGTACTCGTAACAGCGCTCTGTTTAAAGGTTTAAACTGCATATAATGTGATGAAAAGAGTGCACTCATATATACTATTCGTTTAAACAATCCTAACGGTTCCAATTAAACCAAAAACAAGTAGTACGAGCGTCACAATTAAAATGTTCACAATTTCTTCACGAAAGACATATATTTTCCTCACGTTTTCCAAAGTCGGCGTGGTAGCGCAGCTGGTATGGTATTGACAAAGAGTCGGAAGATGTGCGAGTTTAATCCCGGTCACCTCCGAAATTTTTTTAAATTACAGTAAATTGCGCAATATAAACAGTATACTAACGAAAATATCTTTATTTCACGAAATTATTTGGCTACATTCAATGAAAACAATATTTGATTCGCCACTGTAGTTGGCCATCACTAATTCAATCAGTTAAATAATTTCACGTTACTAATTAAACCAGATAATTTTTTCACTGAAACAATCAAAGGTTTTCCACTGTTTCTAATTGGAGCCATTTTCACTGATTCGAGTAGTTAAATTTCAATGCGAATCAGTCGTTTTTCACTGATTCGAATTTATAGTGTACATATTTCGATTAAAATATTGTTGACTCTTCTTCGAATTATAACATAATTGTAGAAACCGCAAAATCAGTTCATAACACATACGCAAACATATTATTTTAATATATAACACATATTTATGTAAAATTTTATGGTAACAAAATAAAAAAAACTTAACTTTAACTGAACGGTATTTACTTAAAAGCTATTGTTGTAAGATTCTGATTTAAAAAGTTTTCTTTCTTCAAGTTATATAAATTTTAATGCCATGGAGTTGTAGTAAATAATATTTTGTTAATTTTTAGAGAATTATTTCCGTATGTTTGCTGATTTTGTGGTTTTTATCACCAATTATTTTACAATACTTAACCATTTGTCAGTAGAAACTATACGCTATAGAATATTGTTGTATATGATAGTTTTCAGCATTCAAATATATCGTTTGACAATAAATCTAACACCATCGAAATTGATATAATAATTCAAATTCTTTTCTTAGGTTATGTTACCATGGCCTTAAACATATGTCAGAAAGGATCTTGTAAGGCAAATGGCATTTTGGTAACTTATTTATTAGTGTCTTATTTATTACCCTACGCGGAGAGATGCGCAAGGATTTGATAGATAACGGCGGGCACCCGTGGTCGATAGACAGGCGTTTCTAAAACCACTTCACACAGATCTGAAAGAAGTCTCTATTTAACAAATGGCAATTAGTTAGACTGACGAAGAGAGTATTTATAATAGGCAAACGTAGAGAAATATAAATTCTTCCTAAAGACGGGTACGTAACTAGTTACTAAAACCCATACAATACAGGTAACATAACATGATTGAAAAAAACAAACACGGAATTTCAAATATTGTAATATAAAGTAAAGTAGCAGAGGCAGCATAGTGCTGAACATAACTATGTTAAAAGAACAAGGAGAAGCTTTTCATGGCGTTACTTACGAGTTTGAATTATTTGATGTTAGCCATAAAAAAAGTCGAATATAAAAAATATCATACCGGTTCTTTTTTCTGCAATGTAGAATTACATCTCACAGTCGGCAACTTCACCTTACTCTAAGAAGACTGAAGAAGTAGCAGATTTATTGCTTTACACTCTGTGTCAGAAACAAGTCATAAACGTACCACTCATATCAGACGTACGAAAAGGATGATATATGTGCTCCCACCTTTACCTGACGATTATGCCACTGGGAGGTAATCTTGATTGATAGCTTGTTGTTGTATGGAGTCTTATCGGCTTACTCAGAAGTTTTTCGTCCCGTGGAAGCAGATTGGGTCCAATCACAACTACCTTAAAAGAGAGGTGTTCTTTCACTGGAGTGCTGAATTCTTAGGAAAAAAATCCCCAAGAAAGGACCCAAAAATAAAGTAAAAACAATACAATTTCCTGTGGAATATAATTTTAAGCTCTGTCAGCCATATTTTCCTTAATAATTCCACGTCTTGGACTTAAATCCTGTGAATACTGGTTTTTTTTTTTTTAGCTAAAAAAAATGCCAAGTTGCACTAATTAACTGCAGATTATACGAGCTGTATGTAGAATTGTAAATGTTTTCGATGACAATATTAAGTTTGGCCATCACATTCAAGTGTAGGTTTTAAAAGGAATGTAATTTCACAGTGAGTTCATAAGCTTCTCTTAGGTCAGACTGTTGTCGGCTTACAATTTTTATTAATATTACAATTTTCCTAACGGCAGCCATGGTGGCTGAGCGGTTAGCCTGCCCCCCCCCCCTCCACCCAAAGGCGATCCGGGTTCAATCCCCGGCTGGGCGACTTCGATTTTCGCATGTGGAAATCGTGCCAGACGATGGCGTTGGTCGGCAGATTTTCTCGAGATCTCCCGTTTCCCCCACCCTTTGCTTCCGGCGCTGGTTTCACACTGACCTCAATCACCCTCATCGGCTCTCAAGACCTCCATGTTAAATGTCGTCCAAATCTCTTCATTCACTTCACTCAATTTCCCTATCCTCAAAAAAATATTTATATTTGTAAATGCTACTTTTGCATGTCGCCGAGAGAGTTCACTGTTTATACTTACTGGAAGTATAATATCTTAATGTAATTGATAAATAAGAGTGGAAAAACGTACTCGTAATGAGAACTGCAGTGTTATCAGCTCAGGACAGATATGGGGGAAAAATTACTTAAGAGAAGACTGCAGTCTGTGTGGGATCAAATCCGCAACTTTTGTAACCCTACCAGGTGCTCAAACTGAGCCACCAACGTCTCCTATTTGTGGGAAATAAAGGCTGTACAGCCTGGATGGTGCAATCTGATTTAAAATTCGTGAGATGCTGTTCTCACGTCAGACGCAGGAAGAGGCGGCCACCTTCACATACGAAATGCTTATTATAACATGTAAAAGATGTTCACTGTAAAGTGAGCACTTTAGAAATGAACCTTAGAAAAAAGTTACTGCCCGTGCATGCATATATTTTAACGGGTGCAGTGAGTAACATTTGCCCAGTAAAGCTGGTAACGATGGATGGAAAGTAGTTCCATATCTCAACGTCGAATAAAGAGTGTTAGGTAACCATTTGTGATAACTTAAAATTATTTCTTTCGCTTTTTTAATGCATCGAAGTGAACAATTGAGCAGATGTGTAAAGTATTTACTTTCTGAATAATTTCACAGTTTCATTTAACCGACGCATGAATAAAGTGATGAGGCCCACTGCAATGTAAATTTTACATAAGGTGAAAGAATACACAACGTGTATACAGGTAGATATTACAAAGGGCTTTCTAAAGTGCCCACTTTATCGTAAACAGCCTTTATCACGAAAGTAGACTATATTTAACGTGATTTGGATTAAAATAAAAATATATGTTCGTTGTTCCCGCTTTCATGACAGTGTCAATGCGATTGAGACGAGAGAAGACGGACGCTAAGTGGAGCAGTCTGCCCCACTGGATGAGACAGTCGTTTCTCCAGTCTGGCAGACAGACAGCGAGAAACAGAGAGGAATCACATAGTATAATCCATTCACGTTTACTTCACACTTTTCTGAAGCCCTGCTAAAGTTCTACTTCCAGGGTATCACTACGCCTTATGAAACAAAAGCTTAACTAAGTTTAGAAAATCACACCAACGGACAACGCACCTAATTCGTGCGCACTCAGTTGTAATGATAGTTTGCATGAGAATTATTTCTTACGAGGAGATGCCAACACACGTTTTCTCAGTGTTTTTGTTCATACTTATTAGTAATGAAATATTAACATTTATAGATAGGATATAGATAATGTTTGATTTAGCGAAAAATGATATAATTTTATTTTAACAGGGGTATAAAACGCTTGTGATATATGGCATATCTAGGAAACAACTAAACACGTCATACACGGGGTGATTTTTCAAAGGTTTTATTCAAAAAGGGCAAAGAAACCGCGAATAGACTATACTTACGAATGCAGAGGTGGAACATCGCCTTCTGTCTAACTTGGCCCAGACCCCTATTATTTTCCTGGGAGGCCTAGACGTACTGAAAGCATCGCTTACGAAGAGTCCACGAATGTCTTTCCGCGCTTGAATGAATATTTGATGCAGCGCCGTCCCTAGCGAAAGCTAGTCCAGGGGCAAGATATTTTGTGAGGCCTTTCCCTTCCAAAATAGTTAATCCTCCCTTACTACATAGCAATAACCTTTCAAACAATATCCTCTTTTCTGGAGCGACCGCGCCTCATGTCTAACATTGATAAAGTATTCTTCACTTTATAAATAAACATGTTATAAATGCATAAATTTTATCCTGGACTATATAACTCAAAACTAAAAAAAGCTAAATATTTTTTATAAAATAATTTTTCCCCCGGGCACTAGGCTTTTCTTAGGCGCGAGGCCCTTTGCGGCCCCATCTGTCGCACATCCCCAAGGACGAGCCTGCTTTGATGACTAATTTGCTGCTTATCGTCGCCACTGCTCGCTATCGGTCGTTTTTCTTGTGTCTCGGAGTCATTACTTCTAAAAGCTGTCGGTTAAAATTTTTCCACTATCCCGGCTCTTGATAAGTCCCAGAATTATAACCACGGTGCTATGAGCTTATGGAATATTTACTCATATTTTCTCGATTGCATTGCAAGTAGTTTCTCCAGGGCAAGCGTTCTAAGATCCAAACAAGGCGCCTTACTGATCGTTCCCGAATTTTATTTTAATATTGTTCCAACGGCCTTGTTTCCCTGCTCATTGTTTAGCCTTCAGTTTTTTAAAATGTCATTGCAATATGAATGACGTGCGTGATATTTATTTATCTACGCTAAGATAAGACGAGGAAAGTTTGTGTGACTCAAACATGTGACAAGTCGTTCTATTTAAGAAACATCCTTCTAACCTTTCGTCGAATAAAGAAGTTTGAAACGTAACCAAGACAACTTTTTCTTTAGCGCCACGTAAATTACATATGTGTTACAGTTTTATTTGCACGCTAAGTATTTACCACGCACTTTTCGGCCAAATGTCACCGTGCACTTATTTATTCCCAGTAAAGTTATCCAGTAGGTCACTGTAGTATAAGTGAAGATACAAAAGTGTGTATACCAAACACGCGCTTGCTGCCATAACAACCAAACGAAGAGAGTTCTTTTTTGCGTCCATAAGAGGCTTGTTTTAGTGAACCATCAATTCGAGATATTGTCAGAGAGATTTCTCAGCTGTTAGGGTCATATTTTACATTTTCTTTATTTGGTTACCTGAAAGAGCTTTCGAAAAGTGCCCCCCTTAATGCAGTTATTAGTTGTCAAATCATTATAGTTTTCAAAATGTGACACTCAAGAGTCACTTTTCCCGAATTCTGCAGCATACTAGGCTTTGCTCCAAGATATTTTTTTCCAATCAAATTGCATTTAATGCAATCTGTATAATGTACAGAACATACTAATTCAGTATGAATGCGCTTTATAAACAGGTGAGCGAGTATTGGCACTATGAATTTGGTTGAAAATAGGGGTCAGACTTGTCGTAAATATATTTTTGTTCATTCAAGCGAAACTGTTAACATGCATTTAATAAATAGTTTAAACCATAAACTGTAGAGGAAAAGTTGTTTTTGTTCCTTTCGTAGCTTGTAACACAAATGCAGTATGTCGCTCTTAGACTTTAATTCAACTTTTTGAACCTGCCTATAACAGTCTTGTATCGGAATTTGAGTGATATATTTTGAAAACTATAATTATTTGACAACTAACAACTGCATTAAGTGGGCATTTTTTGAAACCTCCCTCAGAAAAAAAAAAGACCTTAAATGTGCCTCGGTCCGATTCACAAAAGTACTTGTTCGGCACATTTCTTTGGTAAGCCCAATAATGTAACAAACCGGGATCGATGCTACTAGAAGTGTGTTGAGCGAATTAGTCACCAGGCAGTGATGTAAATTATTTCAGAGAACTTCCGTTACAACTCCCGTACGTATGCCAGTGATTAATTCTCCGACAAGAGACAGATGATAGCATTTGGTTTTCATGGTCGTGCCGTTGGCAGTAAGACACTTATCGAACGCACCAATGCCCGAATTAGTTTGGAGTGGCAAGAACAACATCATAATTGGACAAAGGAGCAGCGGTAGAAGGTCTTACGGAGTGTGAGACACGGCATAGGCTATTCACGGCAAAGTGAGCACTTTCGAAAGCCCTCTCATTTGGAATAACAGTCAGTAAATATATTTTCTTGTAGCCTTAGACGTTAACTTTCGCGTGCCGTGGAAATTACACACTGTGTCTATTACTTATTTGGCAATATTTATTTTCAAAGGTGTTTAAAGTATATCTTATCACTGAAAGGAAAAGTAACTAGGGCGTCAAAAGTGCTCACTTTACCGTGAACAGCCTATACGTGATCTGGAACTTGGAAGCACACGTGTAGATGATCCTGGTGGATGACTGACAAATGGTATTTTCCTGCGGGTATTGTGTCGGCAGTTGATTCTAGAAGCGGCAATGTAATGGCTGGGGACAGTTTCTCTCGGTTCGGGGTCGAGCCATAAGTTTTGATAAATGGATCGATGAACTCTTGCATGCACTGCTCCAAAACATTTCGCACAATAACATGCTTCCCTCATCTTAGCAACGGTTTGGAAAAGACCGTTTCCTGTATTACCAAGGGGATTCTCCTTCCCACAAAACGAGGTCAATTGTGTTGTGTTTTGAAGATAATCAGGCTGAATGCTTAGCTGTTATATGCTCAAAAATCCGACTTGGACTCAACAGAAAAGTCTTTAGTATGAGTTCTAGCACTGTTTACGAGCCAGATCCACTCGACTGACTGACAAATGTCAACTTTTCACCTTCCTATAATCAATTCACGGTTACTTACAACTTTTCTGAAGCCCTGCAGAAGTTCTACTTCCAGGTTATTTATCAGCCTCTTGCAAACAAAGCTTAACCGAGTCTAGAAAATTACACCAAAGGGACAACGTACCGCATTCTTGCGCACTCAGTTGAATAATATTCTGCATTAAAACTATTCATTATTAGGCATTACCAACGCACCTATCTTGTCACGGTTTTTATTTATATTAATTGTAAAATGAATATTGTAAATCATAGGTAAAATACAAATAAGTTTTCAATTTAATAAAAATTAAGGCACTTTTATGTTAACGCACGTGTAAGACCGTTGTGATTCGCATCATATTAATCAAACAACCAAACTCCTCATACATGGGGTGATTTTTCAAAGGTTTGACTAAAAAAAAAAGTGTGAAGAAACAGCAAATAGAATATAGAGGAAGAATGGAAACATATTCCACCAGCTGTGTACCGAACTTTCTGAGAGCCTGTCCCGAAGGACGAACGCTTTAAACAACGAAATAGGGATGTTCTTCATCCAAGTAGTTATAGTTCTTGCGACTTTGGAACTTACAGCAATAAGTATCCAGTGACGTTTGACCACATCGTGTGCATCGCTGTTATTCTTCCTTTTAAAGAGAACAGGTGTTTCTGTTTTTTTTTTTTTTCGTGTTGTATGTTGTAACACTGCATTAAATATGTATGTAAATTTTTCAACACCATTAATCACAAAACGTTTTAACCGTGTAGTAGTTCTCTCTCTCTCTCTCTCTCTCTCTCTCTCTCTCTCTTCTCTCTCTCTCTCTCTCTCTCTCTCTCCTCTCTCTCTCTCTCTCTCTCTCTCTCTCTCTCTCTCTCCCTGTATCTAAACTGGTACCAATAAACCATAGGTTATAATAATTGTTGCACGATAAAAGTTTTAATTGCAATTCGTACAGACACGGAATTGCTTTTGCTAATTCCCTGCAAACACATTAATTAGGATCGCGAGTTTTATTTACTGCGTAGGCCTACTTGATGCTATTTTTCATACCTTTGAACATGGTGCCAGCTCTGAACATTTTTAATTACTATTTTCAAAGAGAATTGTCCAAAAGAGAAACTGTATAAATAAAATTCATTTGCGTATTTGCACGCACATAAAGTTCCCCCCCCCCCCTATTCAAAACAGAAAGTAAATGCGCTTGTTCTGATTAGTATAATTTTGCATTTCTCGACAGAAAATATATTGCTAAGAATTTTAAAATGGTCTATAATATATAGTGAAAATATAAAAAAATGTATGTCACTGTCTGTCGGAATTTTTTTTTCTGACACATAAACAAAGTGTGCGGTAGCCGGCAAACGTCACGGTATATATTAAAGAAAACGTCACTTGAATTTTTGGTATATTTTACAGGCGATTATGTTTATTTACTTTGAAGTTATAAACACATTTTTTGAAGCTGCTGACAAAAGGTATACCCATGCCTATAATATGCTGGTTGCGCAACACGTGAGCATACTATTCTCGATGCTTTTTAAGGTTGTTATTTATTTACAGAAATGTTAAATAACACCAAAGTCGCCTTCTCAGAGGAAGAAATGAGGTTTAATACTTCACGGGAATTCATAACTGTGTTACGAGTTAAGGAAACGGTTAAAGGTTATTTCCGCAATATACAAACGCCCGATACAAAACCACGAAAAAGTTTATAGAATACATTACCATAATGAATCTGCAACATTTCGATATTCTCAGTAGCGACTGGTGTTGTAAAAATGCCTCGTTGATTATCTCGGAACGTTTGTAATCTGTAATTACTTGCAGACGTGTCCTTACGTGTAAAACGCACTAGAAGGAATTGTTACGTACAGTACATATGTGTGGAGCGGATTGGCTATAAGGTTAACAAAATGATTATGACAGCCCTGATCAGTTTCTTCTATTATTGTCCGTTATGTATCATTCCATGGCATGTAAAAATTTAGAATTCTGCTAATTTAATGCATCCACAAAACTCAGTGACACTGCGAACTTTGTAGTAAACATAATCACGTCACTTCCGGGCTAAATGTTACCGATCGCAAGCACGGACGCATGAGAACAGGTCTTGACACTTGCCTATTTAATAACTTTAACGAATTGTCACTCTTACTGACCGATATAGTTAATGAAATTAGCCGCATGGCCCTAAACAAAAATAGTGTGGTTTTATGCTATTTGTATAACATGGTTAGAGAATACATGCAGGGACAGGTGTTTTTTTGCCAAAAGCTTTCAAGACCAGCTGTACTTCAAACACTTTAGTTCATATACACTTTCGTGGTTGGGTGAGTTTTGATGTCACGTGCCTCGAGTGTATGTCCTCAAATCATGGACGTTTAGTATCAGAGAACTTTATTGCGATTGGCCCAGTCAAATACGAACATGTCTTCGCACGTAAACCGCGGTCAATAACCAAAGAAAGTTGTAGTTGTGGACGTAGGATATTGACGTATAGCATGAGCTTAAACCACCTGTCCCTAATGATACATTCCCCGCGTCACCTAACCCGGGCCTGGTAAATTACATCCATTCTGTTGTTAAAATATATACTTCTGTTGCTTCTCTTAGCATTCCAAAATCCCATTAAAGTTACGCATCAGGCACGTACAGATTAAAGCTATTCTCAAATAATTTAAATGCAAATATTAAGAATAAATACTGTGGCTACTTCTGTGCTTGCCAAACAGAACTAAAACTACTTTCGTAACAGCACTCTGCGGCTATTTCGTGAACTAAATTAGTTAACCCATTGAGACCTAGTGTACATTTATGTGTACGTTTTGCACGTGTGCGTAATTGTTGATCTGTACTGCACACTGCTAAGCTCAATGACCATTGATCTTACTTGTGCGTGAGTGATTCGTAAACCGTCTGATTGGTATAGCTCATAATAGATTCATATAACTGTAGCCGAACATACAACCTACTGCTCATTGGCTGTGACAACGAAACAAGTGCTGTATCGACTCAAGTACAGCACGCATCGCAACATTTTTTGTTTGCAACACCAGAAATTGTAAATTAAAGTGGGCCTGAAAGGGTTAATAACGGCGGAAAATTATCACACCACACCAGTGTAAATATCTGTCCCTCTAAGATCGCGATTGCAAGTATTGTAGCTGAATGTTGTTCACAACGTAAAAGGGAAATGTGGTAGAGAGAGCGTCAGAGGTGCGCAGTGGCCACTCTCCGCACTCACACTTTCTAATGCAGTTAGATTAAATTCAAAATTGTAAAATAGGCTTATTTTATTCATAAAAATTATTTGTCTTTTGAGAATCAAGGTTGAAGTAAAGCAACTGTATATGGAGCACTGTACCCGACTATACAACGTGAATAACTCATACAAAGTAGTAGTCTCCATAAAAATGGCCAGAAAAGTGTGATTTATGCTGCATATGAAAGAAGAATGTATATATTTTGTAATATTAGACCCTATAAAATATTATACAAAAATTTTATTTTTAAGTGTAAAAAAATAATTCATTAAAATAGTCTGTATTTTTAATCAATTTTAATTATATTCCCATTGTGGATGCTTCAAAAAGCACAATTTGCAAGAGAATTTTCGTGATGGAATTATGTCATAATGCTTAGTAAGATTGCATGTAAGAAAATTACAGTAGAAATGTGTCATACAAATTTTATAATTAACTTTATTTACGTCAGTGTCAGCACTAAATGTTTAACACATGGACACACATAAAATAAATTATAAAAATTATTTCCGACATTTTTATTACAATTTGACTATACACAATCATAATAAACAATATGGCGATATTCCATGACGAAAGTTTTCTTGCAAATTCTGCTTTCTGAAACATCCAGAATGGAAATATGCTTAAATTTTGTAAAAAATGCAGGCAATTTTAATCGAATATTTTTCGACATTTAAAAAGAATATTTTAGTAAAACGTTTTATAATGTTGCAAAATATGTACATTCTTCTTTCATATACAGCATGAATAGCAATTTTTTGACAATTTTTATGGTACTGTACTACTTTTTTTTAAAAATAAGTTTTTGACGTTGTATAGTCGGGTGCAAAGCTCCATATGCAGTTGTTGGTGTTACCTCGCAATTTACTTCAACCTTAAGAGTAGTATGGACCCCCGTGGCAACCCCGCCTCCAAGGTCATGAAGCTAGGGAGCGATACGGGCGACACTAACACGCACGCCTAGCGCCTCATCGCTCCTACGCGCAAGGTGTGCAGTGTTTCCGTAGTAACGTTGTTCTGTGCAAATTATATCTGTAACAGTGGCGTTTTATTACACGCCATGAAAGACTTCAGATTTAACTACGCCCGTATATTTGTACTCTTCTCTTGCCGCTTAAGGAAACTGCGTAGGTAAGCTTTAAAATTGGGATATTTGACCATTTTCGCGAGTTTTTTTTTCTCCGAGAATACACTTAATATAACCAAAGTTAAAAAAAGGGGGTATAGATAATTGTTTATATATATATATATATATATTTACTGACACAAAGTCGTATTTGCACAACATTTATTTACCGACATACGCGTATCCGCGCAAACAACTATTTCACAACAAAAAAAATGCGGGGGTCCATCCCGCTCTTAAGATACAAACCAACACGTGCATCAGTGTAGGCCATGTAACTTTGACGGTTATACGTGTACGGCCAAGACGCGCGTGGGTGACCCGGACCGAGTGTACTCACGAGAAGTGTGTCTCGTAGACTGACCGCCCCGCCACACAGCGCCGCCAGCACTAGGGCGCGTGGCGCGGCCTGCTCTTGCTGAGAGGAGCGCCGCGGGCCCCTGCGCTCCGCCAATGGTAGGCCAGCTGTGCCCCGCGTCGCTCGAGCGGTTATCGCGACAACCGCGGCTGCATGTCAAACGCTCTTTCGGCGCGGCGCCGCTCGCGCAACTGGTTTACGACCCACGCGAGCGCTTCCCAAAGTGCTTGGCAAAACTTCCTCCTCCCCCCCCCCCCCCCCGCCACCTTTCGCAATAAAACCAAAATTTACGGCATGCGAACGAAAGCTAAAGGCTGTTCACGATAAAGTAAGCACTTTTGACATCAACCTTATAAAAAAAAAAAACAACTGCCCCTGCTTGCATATATTTTAATGCGCGCACTGAGTGGCATACGCCCAGTGAATTTGCTAATGATGGATGTAAAGTAGTTTCATATCTTACAGTTGAATAAAAAGTGTTATGTAACCATTTTCGATAATTTAATTATTCCTTTCGCGTTTTGTCTTTTTTAATGCACTGAAATGTAAAAATTACCAGATTTGTAAAATACTTACTTTTCTAATAATTCCAGTTTCACTTTACCGACTATGAATAAAGTGATGATGTCCGTTGAAATGTTAATTTTACATAAAGGCGGAAGAATACATAGCGGGAATACAAGCAAATCTTAAGCAGGGCTTTCAAAAGTGCTCATTTTACCATGAACAACCTATAAATAAATGTAGGTGAGTGAAGAGATTTGGGCGGCACTTAACATCTAGGTCTTGATAGCCGAAGAGGGTTAAGCGAGGCGAGTATGGAGCAGCGCCGGAATGACCCCGCCGGTATTCGAACGCGGTTCGTATAGGTGGAAGGCGAGTAGTCTAACCACTACAGCACCGCGGCCCCAAAGTTAAATAAATCATGTGATGTGTTTCAAGGTGGGCCTCCGTCGTCAGCTTTGCACAATTAGGCTTGAGCGAGATCTTGAGCACAGGTGAGGCTAAAATGAAGTGAGGATGGAGCAAAGGAGGAAAACTAGGGCGAGGGAAATGGGAAATCCCGGGGAAAACTCGCCGACCAGCGACATCGTCCGGCATGATTTCCACATGCGAGAATCCGAGAGCGACCCCGCTGGGAGTCGAGCCTTTACCACCGAGACTACAAGGCCATACAACCTTTGTGTGATGTCACTGGCGGTGGGCGATACAATCGCTATGTGACATTGTTTTGGAATATGTAGTGATGCGGGAAACTAAAATGAGCAGCACTGAATACAAACCTTTCGGTTGCTTTCAGTTTGTTGCAATTGTAAACGAGTTAAGAACCGTGTTCAGACATATTATTTAATGATACATTATCAGAATATACAAATAGTTGTAGGTCATTGCTTAGTTCTCGTTGTATTTACTCTGTTGCAATTGCAAACAAGGGAAGAACGACGTTCAGAAGTATTACTTAATGATAAATTCTCTGAATCTCAAATAGTTGTACCTAAGCTATTTTTTTTTTATATTTATTATTTGTAGGCCTATTGTTTCGTATCTCCATGCATAAAATGAAGTTTCCAACTGACCGACTAACTGATTGACTCATCGAAGCACAGCTCAAACCGCTGGACGCAAAAGCAGGGATAATAAGAATGGCTTCCCCTTGGGTGCAGGTACCCAATAAAAAAGGATTCTTCGAAATTCGACCGCTAAAAGGGTAAAAAGGGGTAAAGTGTGTTTTAGAGGACTCCTCATTGGCTAATTAATCCCGTAAGATGTTACTATGATCTTAGTTTGGAATGTTGGTTACATAGATACCTAAAATTTATGTTCGATATTTTTCGAAATTGCGCCCCTAAAAAGGCGCAACGTGTTGAAAGTGTTTTCGAGCTATTATTCAATAGCTCATTGACCTTATAGAATCTCTTTATGCTTTTTTCTCCAAAGTTAGGCTACATAAATACTTAAGAACGAACTGCCGGATTTTAGAAATTCAAGCCCCTAATGGTGTAAAATGTGTTTTCGATTATATTTTATCTGCATGGTATCGTTCCTGGGCCTATCACTTTAAAACCAGTATATATTATAAAAACATCGTATAGTAAAAGTTGTAATTCAAGGGAAACCCCTATCTTAATGTGAAAAAATTTTCACTGCGTTTACAGTTTCAGAAATATTTATCAGAACTGGGCAGAATCATTAATTGAATACCTCATTTTCATAAATTGCGCAATTAGTTATTCTAGTAAAAGACTTACATCGTGCAAACTAATAAGAAATTTATTTTTGTTAGAAATAGGGAAGCACCCCGCAGTAATGTTTTATATAAGATGTATTTTTTAAAAACTGACTTTGGTTGAAATACATAACTTCTACAAATTAAATATTTTATAACAAAATCCCTTGCCTTTGCAAGCGTGTTATAGATACGAAAGTGAGTGAAGATTTGAGCGGCTCTTAACAGCGAGGTCTTGTGAGCCGATGAGGGTGAAGCGAGGTGAGTATGGAGCAGCGCCTGAATTATAGGGCGGGGCGAAGGGAGATCCCCGAGAAAACCCGCCTACCAGCGGCATCGTCCGGCACGACTCCCACTTGCAAAAATCCGAAGTGAACCGGCCGGGGATAGAACCCGATTCGCCTTGGTGGGAGGCGAGCAGCCAAACCGCTCGGGATACCCGTCGGGGAGATGTCTCGCTCGGGGCAGAATAGCTCACCATCTTTCTAGTAAGTGTGAATAATGCTTTTGAGTATAAATATAATTTGTAGCTTAAATTACGGGCGCCCAGGCGAACAGCAGCCCTCCCACAAAAAAAAAAGTGGATTTATATAACTTATATAGTGTTTGTTAAATTGTAGTAGTCATGATAGAATCGAACACCCTGGATGGCTGTACTGCTAAGTAGGGCTATAAAAAAATAATAAATAAATAAATAAAAAATTCTAACCGCTCAGCCACCGTGGTCCCGTTTAGGTACGAAAGGATATGACAAGTCCGTGACAGGAGATATCTGCTATTACTTATCTGTAACAGTGGAGAGAGTTGCCTTTCAAATATGAGTGTGATAACGCTAGCTTAACAATTAATCGGTAAAAAAGGTAAAATATATATGTTATAACAGTTTTCATTTTGAACCATCTGGAAATCGAAATTGTCTTAACTACCATTTCATTAGCTGATCATCATAAACGTTTAAACAAGTGGTACAGACTACAATAAGAGAGAACACTTTGAACACTACAAGTACTGCGGTTGGTGTAGTGGATGGCTACTGATAGGCTAAAGCGAATGTCATTAAGTTTCCTGGCATCAGTTGAAATATTAGATTTTTTAAATTTATTTAATTATTTTACCATTTTAACTTACTGAAACATTACCGTAGTGGAAGTGGTTTATTAAAAGAAACTGCAAATCGTGATAAAAAGAAGCCGCTTGGTAGACATGTTCTTTATAGCAAGAAGAATGGTATAAGATCAGGAGACACACTGATATGCCATGCTGGACGTCACTTTTCAAGATGGCGGTGAAAAACATGAAAGGCCTATAACTTGGCTGTCCTTTGGCCGATTTTCAAATATTAAAAAAAAAATGAAAGCTTGTAAAAATTAAAAGAAATTTATCTTTACTTATTTTACAGCAGACCTAATAGTTTCCTTGTAAATTGGTCAAATAGGTATTTTTCAAATTTTTTCAGATTTGTTACGAAAAACATAATTTTGTAAAAAGTGAACGAAAAGTCTGTCTTTATTGCGTACAAAATACGTGTTTTTTTTTGTCATGTTAGATAATAACATTTATTTTTCTTTGGTTTCAGATTTGACCATTTCGAAGTGAGTAAAAATGGGACCAAAGCGCATGAAGCTTGCAGATGCTGTTGATGTGTCTTATCAGTTCAACTGAATCTTTCCTGTTTACGCCAGAAGAGTTGGGATTTGATTTGTCCTACACGAAAAACTCAGAATAGTGACACTTCACCCTCTGGATATCTTACATTGGCAACCAGTCTATTAGGATTTAAAGCCATTGGTGATCTACCACCAGATATAAACCTTAAAATGTTAAATGATGGCAGTGGTTGGAGAGAACACTTATGCCTAATAAAAAATGGCACAAAAATGCAGCAAAATGGGACATATCCTTCTCTTTGAAATTTAATTCTCAATAGCTTGATCTGGCGCGAAAGCACATAGAATTAAATAGTTTAAGCACGTCTACATCAATCCCAGAATTACCTTATGAGAGTGAAAATCCTGTATCACTTCGGTCAATCTCCAGTTAGCATTCACAAATTTAGGAAACTCGCTTTTTTTGTAATAAAGAAAAAGCGACAAATGCACCACTTTTCACAGTTGTAATGTTCCTGAATGAAAAATTGAGATATTGTGCAGATTTACTAAGATATGCAGAACTTAAGGCATTTTCATCCAGCGGATATTTAGTCGCCAACGAAGCCAAATATCATGTAAAGTGTCTTAACAATCTTTACAATCTATGCAGAGCTGCGAAAAATCAAGGTAGATCAGCGAAGAAAGCTGTAGAAGCAATGTCATTTGCATTTCTGGTTTAGTTTATTAAATGAATGCTTAACAGTGTATACATTGATATTGTGCGTCGACCAACCAATCTGTGCTCTTTCAAAGTTAGTCCAGTGGACTTGGCCCACCGATTATGGTGAGGAAAATTTGGTGATCATGTTAGCGCCATTTCACATTGAACAGGTTTTTCTATACATTGAGTATGTATTCAAAATGATAACTTTTACATCGTATTACAGAGAGCAGCTATCTAGCCTTCTTGGAGTTCCTGAGTCCGAAGTGACAGAAGTGCACACATCCCGGATGCGAGATAGAACATTGATTCATTTTCCTCAACTAAGGGCAGACAAGTCAGGGAGAGAATACATACTGGTACGTAATGGTGCTAATACATACAACGATGTCTCCCTAGAAAACAACGACGAATATGCAATTGCATCTGTGCGATTTCTGAAAATGCTTAGAAAATAAATTCCACAGGCTTCTGTTCTTTTCAACTGTAAGTTTGGAGGTGGCTGTCAGGAAGAATTCGTTTCTTCCGCTCTTTTTGGGACATTCAATATATACTGTATGGTTCACTAAATATCCCAACAGATAACTGTATGGCAAGGCAACCTAGCGTCACCATAAGCCATCTGATTACATTTAACTACAGTGAAAATGTCTCTTCAGGAACATATGTTCTTCACAAGAAAAGCCAAGAAACCCCCCTACCTGTATACCTCGTTTTGCTAACAGGTGGACGAACAATGAGTAGATACTTTATTGATGACTTACACAGATTAGAGTCGTCGATCTCTTCCAACAGAGTAACTGAAATAACAACAACATTATGCCTTCTTGTGAACAAGCGTGTGGATGAAGAAAAAGTTGTTTTCCCTGCACATTTGAGACATGATTTATTCACAGTAAGGGCTTACAACATTGATGGCAATCCTTCCAGTGTCACATATACGGATTCGTTTCTTTGTACAGGCATTTCCATTTTTCAGATTCGATCACAAAATAATGCAGGAGTTGAAAGGAAATTTATTTATAATTTCCAGGAATGTGCCTATCGAGACCCCACTGTGCCTGAGTTAATTGAATATTATGCCATCATCTAAACAGTAGTAATGCTTACTAAACAACCACAACATTCAAAATTCTCTTCATCACTGTGTAATAAACTGATTCCCTCCTCAAATGAGCAATAATGGATAAACGAGACTGGAGCATGTAAAGTCAAAGGAAAGATATGAGAACTCTGAAAACGGATATATTGTGGGTCGCACGTCATGCAAGCAGACAGAACATATCGCTAATAGATGTATCAGTGATATCCTTATTACCTCTGTTTAAAGAAGAGTTTACTTCTGTTTCCATACTAAAACATGGTATGGATTTATTAAAATCTAAAACAATTTTTCTGAACCAAGGTCAAGTTTCAGTATTGTGCTTCGACCAATCAATCTGTGCTCTTTCAAAGTTAGTCCAGTGGACTTGGCCCACCGATTATGGTGAGGAAAATTTGGTGATCATGTTAGCGCCATTTCACATTGAACAGATTTTTCTGAAAGTTTTGGGACAGCTTCTCGGGGAGTCAGGATGGATTTATGTGATTGTCAAATCAAATGTCACGAATGAAGGATCTGCTTAAGTTCTTCTTATAGTGGTTCACGTAACGAAATATAGAGCCATGCACGAGATAACATGATCAGGGCTCTTATCTCTTCTTGTAGATGCACACAAGAACCCGGTATAAGAAGTTGCTTTTGAGGATTGGGTTCAACAAGCTACAGCGTCTGTCAATTTCAAGTATTGGAAAAACATTGGATCTAGAAGTAATTCTCTTCGTGTTTGTTTCCTCTATAAGAAAAGGAAATTTTCAGCTCTTCAAGAAGTGCATATAAACATGTTGCCGTGGTTTTTTTATATTTGACTATCATCACTATGCAAGGTGTGTCTCAGTCCATATTAAAGATCTGGAACTACCAATGACCACTCTTCCGTTTATTTAGAGTTCTCGCATGGAAAATTAGTGATTTCAAAATCACCTAGACAGTTTTCACAAGCACGCGAGCAAAAATCTTCTAGAGGAGCGGTAGGCCTCGTGTATAATCCAGCTTCTTTTAGGCGTTTTACAGTAGCTGGGCCGGAAGCAAGCAGCCTGTTATATGAATCTAAGATGGAAATCGGAAGAGAAATAGGAAACTCATGTCTTCACCATGAACATTACAAATTTTTTCAATCTAAGTTTCTCAAAAAGCATCAAGCACTCATACAAAATATGAATGAACTTGGGAATACCGTCAAAGGAAACATCTGATCTGGTTAATTTAGATAGTCAAAAAGCATCCAAATACTGCCATGTGATTATAAAATATTGGCACCAACTTGTATAACACTTTTGTTTATAAACTTTTGAAAATTGGATGTGTAAATGAAGAATACGATCCAATTATGAAGGCGAGTGTGAAGACATTCCAAGCAGCAAAGAAAACTTCTAGTGTCAACGCTACATTGAAATCTCTCAAAAGCTATGTTAACATGATTTCTCGGCTTTTTATCATAAGTAGAAACAGAAAACTAGATCTGAATACATTTTATTAGACATGAAAATACTGCACATCCCCCAACATTGTCTTCAGGCAGAGATTTGCGGTCATCTCAAAAGTATGAAATGTATGATATCTTGGAGAAAAGTAGAGATGTCACACCCTTCAGCGCATACTGCGATGCAATCGTGTATGGTGGTGCAGCACTTGTACACATTATTCCACTTCGAACATCAAAACATTTGTTAAATACTCAAGTCGGGAATTCATGTCGTCTGTGAAGAAAGCCATTGATTTTGAAAGCCAAGAGAATAGATCTTGCATGGTAGTTATATTCTACAAATAGTTCAAAGACTGCTGTGAGAGATATCAGAGGGAAAGGAATGAAATTTCAATTCAGGCCAGGTTCGCCTTTTCCTAACAACTGGGGAGAATGTTCAAGAAATAGCATCAATAAACAACAGTTGTTTGATCTTTTAGGCTCCGGACCCTTGAGAATTTCAAGTTTGTACGTGTTGTCACAATCAATGCTGAAACCATAAAGTCGTCGTGGACAAGTGGCTAGTCATTGGAAGGTGTTATGTGTCAGTACTCCCAGAAAGCAGATGGAAGAATAATGTTACATACTAAGGATGCACTAGTTCACGGTGCAAAAATCGTTGTGATCTGTACAACTGACAGCGATGTTCTTGTTCTTGCTGGAATCTTCTTCTTTGACTTCCAATGTTTAGGATTGGAACAATTATGGATACTGTTAGGAACTGGAAAATCGCTAAGGTATATTGCTGTTCATCAAATCGCTTAGTCTCTCGGAGAAGAAAACGCTATGGCTTTAAGAGGCTTCCATAGCATTTCAGGGTGCGGCTCGGTATCTGGGTTTGCACAGCATGGGAAAGAATCCTCCGGGAATACATGGAAATCATATTATGAAGCTATAAAGGTTTTTGTTAAACCTTCACGTCCTGTGCCAAATGAATCAGCCATTCCACTTTATGTATTTCACGCACTTGACACCATTGTGGCCTTTATATAAGGCGGAACTGCCTGTGCGGAGATTTCTTTGACTGAAACTAGGAAAGTCCTTTTTACCACGAAAGATCTTTCACTATAAAGTTTACCTCCAACTTATGCAGCACTCTATCAACATATTCTACGAGCATGATATCATGCGAGTAATACGTGAGGACAATCGTGCCTAGTGGATGCTCACATTCCTTCACCTGAGGCTTGGGGTTAGCACAAGAACGATGATGCATGGCCATCAAAGTGGACATATATACCTGCCATTTGGGAAGCATGCCCTGAGCTTGTCAGGTGTGTGTACAAGGCAGGGTGTGTCTCAAGATGTTCCTGCTCGAATGTTGATCTTCCTTGTACACTGCTATGCACAATTTGTTGCGGAAACTGCATCAATCAAAAGTAAGAAGTATTTACTCTCCCACCTATTGTTATTTTCTTTATTATGATACATGTTCTTATATTTTGTTGTTATACTCGCTTATTATGTTGTTTACTTACACCTACATTTTGATTTCCGTTACGAAATACTTTTTTGTTCTAAAATACATATATTCCAATTATGGCCCTTACTTAGCTAATATGTATTATCTGAAAATATTATTTTTCAGTAATGACCCTGATGCTCTAGATTCTTAAGACTGTGAAGAAACTTTTGACCTAGTGTACAACAGTGGATATGCATTACCGGCTGAAGCTATCCCTTTCAATATTTTATTGTATCATAATTTCTGGCAAATATTGGTGATAACGAAGACTTTTTCAATTGTGTACCCTTCATTTCAATGGGCTTTACTTATTTGATTCACATCACTAACAATCTTTTTAAGCATTTTGAGCAAAAAAAATAACATTTATGAAATTTAAATTAACTTAACAATAAAATCAGAAATATTCTTAAAAAATTAATATTTTACCAATTTACGAGGAAACTATCAGGTATACTGTAAAATATATAAAGACCGAAATTATTTAATTTTTACAAGCTATCATTAAAGAAAAAGAAAATCGGACAAAGGATTGCCAAGTTATAGGTCTTTCATGTTTTCGCAGCCATCTTGGAAAATGGCGTCCAGAATGGAATTTCAGTGTATCTCCCGATCTTATATCATTCTTCTTGCTATAAAGAATACGTCTACCAATCGACACCTTCTTATAACGATTTGCAGTGTCCTTCTGATATTTTGGGCGAGCCTATGTAACTATTGGTTACAATTGTCAATATTTATTCGTCGTATTGCTTCCGTTGGGTTCACTCACGATCAAGTGTGACATCCATGCGCCCCCGCTTCGTTAAGTACGAAATTAATTACTATTAGGCGAAGTCGGGTCTCAGGCGTCTCGATGTAAACATCATTAGGTTGGTTTGAAGTGCACAAGCTGTGCAAGATCCGTCAAAAATCGCTCGTCTATAAGCTGGGTACAGCAACGGGGAGTATTACGAATCAGTTATGCATGGTATAGACATAACTTAAGGAAAAAAAGTCAGGCTTTAAACAAAGTGGACTAAATTTTTATTATTATTCTGATTTCCGCTGGCTTTTTTTACTATTTGTGATATGATATAATTTTTTAATTAGTCAAGTATTTTTATGATATGGGATTTAAGTAAAGGTCATTATTATAGCTTTCACTAGAAATATTCTTGAAAAAATCTTACAAGAAAAAAGTAATGAAAAACCTGTTTTTGTTTTAATGCTGTTATTTTCATTTATTTGCTCAAAGAAACAATTTCTTACTAGGTCATTATTATTCTCAATATCGAATATAAACGAAGAATCCTTGCTCGTCAATTAAGCTGTTTACTTTTGGGTTTATGTCTGGTTATTTGGCAGTTTTTGTGTTTCGGATCTCACTTATACGTACCAAGTTACAAAAGCACTGACCATAAATGTCGTGCTACTTAATTTACATCAACAGATAATTACTTTCCTGTGTTTACCATTTCATTTCGTCACAGAACATTACATTTTATTATAAATAATTGCTAATACTTGTATCTGTTTTATTTTGCATTGCGAGTGACATTAACTGCATATATGTACTGATTGTAACTGCATATATGTACTGACCACTTGTATCTAAATAATCACCGTTTTCTAACTCGTGTGGTACAATAATATCCTCAACAGCGTTATAAGAGCTTAACACATTTAGATAATGCTTTATGTCTGGTCTCGAAAAGGGAAAAAATTATGCTAGTATACAAAATATTGAACCGGTTTGCTAATAGGCCGAAAAGCATTCTGGCAAAATATTCGCAGAATATCACATTGATAACATTTATTGTGGTGGTAGTGTGGAAAATCTGACAGATGCAACAGACGAGGCCGAAATCAATACCGTTGCTGCAGGCATTCAGGTTCTTGAGCTGACTGTGGTAAATCTCACGGACAATGAAATTGTTTGAAAATAACACCGTCCCTCTGTCGCTAAAAATGTTACTAAATACATTAATATTTAAGAAAAGTGGCTTCAGTGTGTTTATCAGTAAGAAAATTCTAGCGGTGTTTCAAATAATTATTTATTTAACCTTTACGTTGCAAGCAAAGATAATTACAACTACTTTTAATGAAAATGCTTTGTTTTCCTTAAAGATTAACACCACAACATTTACATTCATACATTCTTGTTTCAGATAGTTGTAAACTAATTGGCATGTTTCAGGTTGGCAGCAAGGATTGTGCAGAAATGACGATTGAAGTGAATTAAAAATGTCCACGAAACCTTCCAGTAGCCGAAACATAAGCTTTGCACGAAGGCTTATTAATTGATTAGTTTTACTTTTTCTTAATCTGTGGTTTTGATGCGTCCCATTCGAAGTTAATTTTCGGAATAATTGAGTTTCTTTTCTTCCAGTTCAGAAATAACAGCGAGTGATTGTACTTTGCTTTTTCTAACGAGTACTTTTCCTTTAACATTGGCATTACCTCGCGTAGGTCGAGACTTTTTAATGCTGATAAATGCTGTTCACGATAAAGTGAGCACTTCTGAAATGAACCTTAGAAAAGTCACTGTCCCTGCCTGCATATATTTTAAAGGAGCTTACTGAGTCACATGCGTCCAGAAAAGTTGGTAACGCGGGGTGGAAAGTAGCTCCATATCTTAGCGTCGATTAACAAGATTTAGGTAACCATTTGTGATAACTTAAATTATTTCTTTCGATTTATGTTGTTTTTTTTAATGCATCGACAAGTAAACATGAACATATTTGTAAAATATTTACTTTTCTAATACTCACAGTTTCACTGGACCGACGCATGAATAAAGTGATGATGACAATTGCAATAATAAGGCGGAAGAGTATGTGACGGGAACACAAGCAGATCTTACGCAGGGTTTTCAAAAGTGCTCATTGTACAGTGTACAGCCTATACACTTGTGTACGCAACAGAACACTCAATGGCTCGCCACGGCCCAGCGTCTGTGTTGTTTCGCCTTGAACATGTTTGCGACTGTTCTCGCCGATCCTTCACATTTCAAAATAAAGGAGACGCCGTGCCATGCCAGTCACGGAGTGGAGAGAGATGGGCGGCCTTGAACATCGAGATCTTGAGAACCAACGCTGGTGAAACGAGGTGAGTATGGAGCAGCACCGAAATGGAAGGGCGGGGGAAACGGGAGATCCCCGAGATAACCCGCCGACCAGCGGCATCGTCCGACACGATCCTCGCATGCGAAAATTCGGGAGCGACCCCGCTGGGAATCAAACCTGAGTAGAAGTAGAGTAGAATTATATACATTAGAACAGGCGGGTGACAGTAGATAGGGCTTACAATCGCGTTATTTTAAGTAAGTTCCTGTGGAAACACCAACGTACACATTTCACCACTAGAATTAATGATTTTATGAAGAATACATCAGTTTTGAGTCAAAATTATGAGTGGTTTGTGTCTGAAACATACTGATTTAACCTACATATATTTTAGGTGCTGATTCAATAACTTACTAAAAGGATTAGAAATGTTTATTCCGTTTTTTGCACTGTTTGCGCAAGATTTATTAGATTCTGTCGGTTACAATTGGAGGTAACGTAAATATTTAAAAGACAAGAGCTAACACAAACAGCACAGGTATATTTAAGCATTCGGAACCAAAATATTGTTAGTAAAGTAGGTTCTAATTACGCAATTTTTAAATTTCGTTCTAGAAGCTCTCAAGAATAATGCAAGCCGTACAAATGATTGTAAATGCTATCCGGCAATTGCAAAAAAAAAAAAAATGGAAATAAGCTATTTTATTAAACATTGAACACAGCAGGATTATTAACTACTTCAACGAATTAAAATCTTTTTGTTTTATTATACTAGGTGATTATTTTTTGTAATACGTATCTGCTGTCGGTATTAATCCAGGCACCTACCACCCACCCACCACTCCGGGAAAATACCTTAAAATAAGAAGATCGTTACAACATGGAAGTATCGACTCTTGTCTCCTTACATGCTCTGTGCATTAGAATAAATGGAATAGCCCTCAGGATGCTGGGAAAGTCAGGGTGGATGGCAGGATCAACAGCGCCACACTCACCCTCCGAGTAGCTTGGCAGTAAAATAAATTGTAGTTTGTTATTATATACAACACTAGTCAATCAAAAGGTAATGACATGCAAAATAAGACAAAACAAAAGTTGAAGTTACGTGGCCCGAGAGAAACAAGGGAAGGAAAGGTATAAAATAGAAAACACAATGATTTGCTAAAGGAAATACTTACACCCATGCATTACCCAGAAAGGGCATAGGCGCGGGGGCGAAAAGAAAAATATTGCGTGTCTGGCTCGTAGCTGGCAACAAAAAAAAAATAGATTGACCACTACACTACTGTGGGCCCTGATGCCAGTCGTGACGGATCATCCGTGTATGATCTGCAGTACGATCTCCAGCAAGCAGTCGCATGGAAAATAGCAAAGCCACTCGATTCCAACCACTTGGCTTCCATTCCGAGCGCTCAAGATTGCACGGTAGCAGGCTATAGGCTGTTCACGATAAAATGAGCATTTTTCAAAACCCTGCTTAAGATTTACTTGTATACACGTTGTGTGTTCTCCGCCTTATGTAAAATTAAAGTTTCCATCGGCCTCGTCACTTTATTCATGCGTCTACCAAGGGAAGCTATAAAATTATTAGAAAAGTAAATATTGTAAAAATCTGCTAAATTTTACACTACGATGCATAAAAAAATACAGAAAGCGAGATAAATAATAATATAAGTTATCACAAATGGTTTCCTAACATTTTTTGTTCTACTTTAATAGATGGAACTACTGTGCTCGCCATCATTACCAACTTTACAGGACGTATGTCACTCATTGCGCCCGTTAAAATATATGCAGGTAGAGGCAATGACTTTCTTCTAAGGTTGATTTCAAAAGTGCTCACTTTATCGTGAACGGCCTTTAGAATGGTCCGAGCAGAACAAAACAGTGTCCTTTATCGTGAACGGCCTTTAGAATGGTTCGAGCAGATCGAAACAGTATCCCGTTCGGCAAAACATCATTCGACTAGCTAGTCGCATGCGACTCCAGCATAAGGATCCAGGAAAGTTTGTTGGTGCGTGGCTAGCTACTGCCAAACCACGAGCTACGGGGCTATTAGAGTTTTAATTAAACATCAGTGGAACTTGTTATGACACACTTGTATGTAGGCGGTGTGAGCTGGCCCGAGAAAATATAGGCGACGATATATAGGCCCTACATAAGCAAAAATACCTATAATCAGTATGACATTCTGAAATAAGTATAATTATGGCTGATCGAATGATCATAGGAATGCGAGTTTATGTCACGTTAAAATTAAAAAAATTTACGTGTCTCGGGGAAATTATGTTTCTACATTGCTGATTTATTTAAAAAAAAAACATATTATTCTCACTCTGAATTTCTTGAGTTTAGACAAGAGCTTTTGGGCACTAATTTACGTGTCTAATTGCACAGTTTCCTCTTGCAACAATTTTTTAAATTCCGGTGGGATATTTTCACAGGCTGCTACTGTTGGCATCGCCTGGAATACACATATAATCGTTTCTAAAACCGGACACCTGGGATGATGTTATCAGTGAAGTTGAGAGTCGAGATATTTTGGTCGACGCTTTTATCATTGAGGTCTCGAGCCCTGATAAGGGTGAAATGAGGTGGATATCGAGCTGTGGCATAATGCGTCGGCCAACGGCAACGCCCGCTATGTTCCCTAATGCGAAAATTCGCGTGACCTCCCAGGGAATCGAGCCCCACGGTCCCTATGTCGTCAGGCACTCATCCAGAAATACCCATTACATATTATAAAATCTTGCACGCTGTGTCTCTGTGAGGATATTACAATTTTCTAGATATAATGGAGCAGTAAATAAACATAAGTTTGATACATAAGAAACTATAGACTGGAAATGCCTTAGTCGAAATGTATGATCCAAAATACTTTTGGGATACGTAGTAAAGTGAAAATGAAAACGTTAAGATCTTTGCAAACTAAACAACGCAACTACACCCATTTGCACAAAAGCTGATCACCCTGAAGGTACCCTCGCAGGGGCACGTATGTAGAGACATGGACAGGACATGATAGTACGTATACAGAAAACATCAAAATATTGCATCACACCAAGCATGTATTGCAGGGGACCAACACTTGCAGGATGCACTTAGTATAGTGTTGGACCACCCGTAGTCCGTAGCATGGAGACAGGCGGTGATACAGTCTGGCTTGGAGGCATACAGACGTCGGTTGTTCTCCTGAGGAAAATTCTGCCACAGCTGGTGCGACTGACGCTCCAAATACACCATTGTTGCCACTGGCCGAAGATCTCGTCCCTAACATTCTCGATGTTCAATAAGTCTGGGTACCTTGCTGACGAAGGAAGCATGTTGATATCACTAAAGCAGGCCAGAGATACCAGTACTGTGTGAGACCGGGCATTGTCCTGCTGGAAAATGGGATTGTCAAGCTACACCAGGAAGAGTAATGCTCATGATCGCAGACTTCCCTGGACGTATCGCCGTGCCGTTAGGGTTCCTTCAATCATTACCAGTGGGGTGCGGGGATCATAGGAAATAGCACTCCACACCATGACACCCTCAGTGGGACAGTATACCGCTCTACAATGAAGTGTGGATCATGGCGCTGGCCAGAAAATCTCCAGACTTGAATTCGCCGGTCGTCTGTATCCAAACAGAGCTGTGATTCGTCACTGAACATCATTCGTTGCCAATACGTAGCTGCAGAAGGTCATACGTGATCTGCGATGCTCAAGGGACGCCGCGACGACAGACCCCGCTCTGCTAGCCGCCTGTATATGGTACTAGTGGACACAGGCGTATCCGCAGCTGCCGTGACGTGTCCCTAGATGGTGAACAGCGACGCCCGTGGAGTGCTTACAGCCTGTCGCACGATGAAACGATCCACCCGGTCCTCCGGGGTCGATCCGACATTTTTTGGTTGGTGTATGTACCTTCCTGTTCCCACTACGTCCAACACCGACTCACAGTGTAGGCAGGACGGTTCAGGTGACGTGCACTGTGCTGAAACATCCAAACTGCTTCTCGGAAGCTGACGACGGGGCCTCTCTCAAACTCTTCCAGCTAGGAAAAGGCTTGTAGAATGCACCGTCGGAGCATGATGCGTGTTCACTGAACTTAGTTCTGTGGCTCACGTTGCTCACACTTGTACTAGTGCCTTATTCGGTGTCCTACAACTATGAATGATGGTGTGACATGTATTCCGCCTAGTGGCTAATCCGCGCAACAAACCGCATTAAACGCAAATAGGGCACATCGGGCTATGGCGATACTGCGTGGCAACCCTTGTCAAACTCGCGCAATTCGTTCATAGTGATGTCTTTTTTTTTTTTGCAAATAAGTACAGGCTTACATCCAAGCTACTAAGACTACATTTACACCATTTATTTATAACTGCGTCTCCAGCTTCAGTGCAGGTATGAAAACGGCCAAATAAGCTAAGTCACATCAGGTCGAATACTTCGTGCGTCGTTCGATTGATCTCACAGGCTGTGAGGTGAATTATCAGGTGGTTATTTTAATTCTTTAAAAGTCGCATATAAAACCTTTTTTATATGACCCTAAAAGAAACAATTAATTTGGGTCAAACCAGATGAATGAGCTGGCTAAGAAACAGGACTTTCTCTTTCTCTGCGCTTTTAAGGTAAAATCGGATTATTATAGTGAAGAAAGCTATTTACAAATTGAGTTGGCCCATATCATATTAAATCCAAATGTTTCGGGCAACAAATATAACATATTCCAAAAATTTGTGGAGTTTGTACCTTGGAACTACTGTGTGCACTGCTGCAGTAAACTGATGTAGATGAAGATATGGGCCTATTAAGTAATCATGGAATTTGCATACCCACACAATTCGCTGCAAACCTGATACCTTCTCGCAAATGCAAAGTACGGTTTATATAGGTCTATCCGTGACTATTCCGACTCTTTCTCGTGAAACAGGCTTCATAAGTGCGAAGCACGTACACAGGAACGTGAAAGTAAGGCATGGTCAAGGTGTTACAGTGACCCATGTCTGAAAACCCCGCGAGGTGCGAAGTCAGCAGGATACAAGGCATGGGCTTTCTGTAAATGGTAACGATGCAACTGCTGTTTGCGTACCACTTCCCAAACAGTACTGTGCGTGACACCCACATCACGTTCCACTCTTCAGTTCCTTATTGAAGGCTCCTCGGGCCACGCGATCAAGCACTGCTTCTTCGAGGTAGGCAGTCCATGCAGTTGGTCTTCCTCCTTCGTCGTGGAATTCTGGCGGAGAATGCTGTTTTCCGCGCAACTTTTGGGGAAACCCTTTAAAACAAGGTATGAGCTGGTTTGTTCGTATATGGATAATGTAGTACGGACGCCTTAACTTCGAGATTCGAAACCGAATATTCAATTTCATTCAAACTGATCAAGTGCACGTTACATAACGCAAAAAAAGAATGATTGGCAAATACTCGTACCTCAGGAACAACCACGTTTAAAATACACATCGTGCCATCTAATGCATTGCTGATACTTGGCTTACCGAACAACCTCTTATGATGCACACAAACTTATCAGAAGGTTGCCTACCATATCTCCTGTAACTCTACAAAGACGGAGGCTTATCTTACATCTACATAGATTCCCAAGTAAAACCGATATTTTCCAATTTTAGTGATTTATTTTTAACTTTATATTCAAATGTTTGGGAATCTTCTGAAAATTTTTCTCCGCCTTGCTTGTCTTCTCAATTCGCTTCTGTTATATATATATATATATAATTTTAAGGAGTGTTAATTTTATTTATATGACACTAGCTTTTGCCCGCGGTATTCGTGTTTTCGTTACAATATTCTTTAAAATATTAGGTGTGTATGTGTGTGTGTATGTATATATATATATATATGCGTGTGTCTGTGTCTGTGTGTGTCAATAGAAATTACGCATTCTGTACGGGTTCTGATAGTAAACATCCAACTAAGTGATAGTGGTAGATCTACCCTGAACGTCGAGAGTCACCATGAAACCAACTTTGGTAATTTATTCACGCATTCCCATTGCCATTTCTTGTGTGCCGAAAATAAAAAAAAGAAAGGGACCGAAACAGGCAAGCTCCGCTCCCAATAATTGTCACAACGATTTGTCACACAATTTAACCGTTGATATATTTATCATTTCAAAAACATTTTTATTTAAATCATAAAATATATAGGTACAAACAAAATGAATCTCATTAATAAGCAGCAAAATCAGTCCAAACAACAATACAAATTCTAAAAATATATACTTAAGTCGAAGGTGTATAGATGGACTTTTAGTTAGATCTCGGTGAGGTAAACGTAAATTAAACGATAGCGCAATTTAAAATGTACATAGTACCCAGCCATCAACGATTTATTCAATATTGTTAAATTCAATATTAGTATAATAATTTTTTAATAGTTCTCTAATCTTAATTATGTATTTACTATGATATTTTTACGAATTTCCTAATTACTATAATGGTTTTACTATTGGTTTATTTCTAAGAAACTCTAAAACATGTGTTTAATAATTTATTTTTACAGCACTTTCACGAAATTTCGGGTTAATAGGTCCATATAATATTTTCTTCCCTACAAACTTTGAACCCTCATGAATTTTGAATAATCTTCCTTAAAAGCTGCTTATATTATATATAACGAATTTTTCTTCCATATTTCATGTTCCTAGGATCAATAGTTGAGGCTGGGCGTTGATATGTCAGTCAGCCTGTCAGTCATTTTTTACTTATAGCCTATATATATATATATATATATATATAGGTTGAAGTGTGGCGTGTTGGTACGTATACATAAGCGTTCTTATTTCACATTGGATTTTCACTGCTGATTTAAACAATTTAGCAGGGCTATAATATTATCCATACAAATTTTGTGAATCAGTAAATATTATTATTTTTAATTGGCGTTTAATAAAATTTCTGGTATATAGGCCTACAGAAATATTTAATCAGATTTGCAATATCTTACTCCATCAGATGTTTGGTGGCATAAATATTTTGTGCTATTCCGTGTTGTGTTCATTTGAATACTTGTTATTTTTTGTAAAGTTGACACCATGTTTTTTTGTAAGTAACCATACTATGTTCCTACGTGGTTCCTACTGTATGTTTTGAAAAAATGTTTCTGATGTTCAAATGATTTTGAACAAATGGGTAAGGAAATAAAAAAATTTAATTTTCTCTTGTTGACTAAAATAGGGTACGTTAATTTTCGGGATGCACCATAAGTGCACAGGAGGTGGTAAGACACATAATTAGTCATCCAACGTAGGAAGCAGGTCGTTTGCCTACCTTTCATCTTATTATCGCTCGTAGAATATCTATATCACAGGATGGACTAGTCAGCTACTTTCGTGTCAAAATGCTCGCAATTTTAAACATAATTTTGAACAACTGCGAGTCAGTGTGCGCCAGGATAACGTACGAATTTAGTTTATTCTATTCCCCATCATATCGACTGATATACCTAGAGAAGATGTGGTCTGACAAGGATCTAAAAAATTACTACCCATCTTCTGTACCATATGCGTATACGCTATTCACGGTAAAGTGAGCACTTTTGAAAACCCTCTCATTTGCAATAATAGTCAATACAATTATTTTATTTTAGCCGTAGACGTTAAACTCCAAGTGCAGTGGAATATACACAAGGTTTGTTACTTACATGGCAAAATTTAATTTAAAAATGTTGTTAAAGTATAAAGAATGGCTGAAAGGAAAAAGTAACTAGGGCCTCAAAAGTGCTGATTTTACAGTGAATAGCCTATACATAACATTGTCTTAATTTTATTATACAAGCAATGTAGTTATGGAGCTCCGAGAACAGGGAGAACAGGATTGGGTTCTGATTCATCAGCTTGCCTGCTCTGTCATTCCAGTTCGACATTTCATGGCCTGTATTCCAGTTGTGCAACGGTCGTTTGAAAGAAATTTCCCAAATTCGCCTCCAGATTACCCGAATTTTCTTATACATTTCTTTAATTTATCTCGTAAAATAAAAAAGATCTCAATATCCCCCATTCACCCATTTTCCGAAATTCCCATAAAACCAGTACAAATTTTCCTATTAGTTAATTCCCGTTCTCTTTCGCTACACTCGTGCGTCAGCCATTTTGATAAACTTTAAAAGAGTCCCGTCAGGAGTGATAAAGTAACCCTTTGCACATCACTTATATAATTGGGCTTAATTTTTTTTTCCATTCTTAAGACTTAAGGTGGGTTTACGATTAACTTAACAAAATAAGTGTGCCGTGTACTTAAAATACGAATCAATGTGTTCGAAGGTATTAGTTTATGACTTTCGTATGCAGTTCTTGACTGGTCGTGGGCATTCTTGGCGTGACTGAAGATATCGCTATAGTTTATATCTCAAGTACAAGTCAAGACGAAGTAGCCAATCAGAGACCAGTGACATTTTTTGTTGATGGGAAACTGTATTTACAACTCGAATTTAGGTTATGTCATATTGTGAAATCGTATGCAAATTATTATTTTAATCGAGAAACAGCATCCTCTTAATTGAAAGAACAGTTCATGATCATGATTTA